>CAKKXW010000001.1:11733710-11862586 GCA_920937365.1 Sphaerophoria rueppellii
CATACACGTAACACGTTATCCCGAGTCCAGTTAAGAAAAGTTAAGGAAATATGTCAAATTTAGATCCAACTAAGATATATGTTACTCAATTATGAATCCATCGATCGGGGGTGGAATGCAACTGGCTATTTCTCTAGAGCACTTACCGTAGAAGTAACGATAAAACAGAGAGAGACACGAAACGTTACGACGGTGGTCTAAAGTGGTGAATGCATCAGTGATCTCTCTATTACCAATCATTCTTACAGCTCTTTTTTGAATTCCATCCAAGAGGCTTAAGTAAGTTAATACATTATTATTATTAAATTAAAGTATTAAAAAAAAGGCATACATATATATTTATAGCTAGCTACCTAAGTATTAACTCATTGTATATAGAATCAACCTAGATTTAAACTGTATAAAGGAATTGAAAAGAATTGACCTGAGCCCTATTGCACAATGCACATACCACTTTTCACTTTTCACTTTGCAACTTTGCACTTCAACTATGCAAATTCTGTTTCACCAAACGCTAATTTGCAAAGAGGAATTTATTTTTTTGAAAAATAAACAAAAAAATTCTTCTTTGCAAATTTTGTTTCACCAACTGCAAATTTGCAAAGTGAAATGTACTTACTTTGCATTTCAAATACTGAAAAGCTTTTCAATAATATGCAATGCAAAAATTTCTTTTGCGGTGTCGTGAAAAGTCCTTATAATTATGAATAATGAATACACAGAATATATAAAAATGGACTTATGTTTGCTTGTATGTTTCTATGTTTGTATGTATAAAGTCCGATATGGACTCCGAAACGGCTAAACCGATATTTTTGAAAAATGTTTGTTAATCCTTGTAAAATAAAACACACAATGAATTGAACACGAGACACTTTATTGCTGGACAATACGTAGTTAAATTTTCATTTCATACAATCGAATAGTTGGTTTTTGCAATGAGTGAATGATGGTTCTGTTCAGTATAAAAGTAATAGAATAATGGAGTGTCTGCATTCAGCAACAATTCAGCAATTTCATGGTAAAGATTCATTCAAGGAGTCGGCCACCTTGAAAAAATCAAACATATCTAGATTGAAAACTTTTTGCGTGAATTTTTTTCTTACTACATTTTTGCGTTCTTTTCAACGCGACTCATTTTTAAAGAAACAAAAACGTGCTATGAAATTCTGTCATCAACTCTTGTTTTTAACATTTTCACTTTTCTTACTTGACACATATTGAATAAATGGCAAGTATTGAACTCGTAAAAAAAGTTGAGATCTTGTACAATGTGACATTACAATGATAGAGAAGTCGAAATTCCGGCGATTCCGTCTATCTGTCTGTCGCACCTACAGCCTTAATTACTGACTGGTCCGATTAACTTTTTTTTTTTAAATACGTATATATTGCCCAAATTATATTTTGTATTAAAAAATTTTCAAAAATGTTTGTGTATTTTTAAAAAAATATCTTTGAACTTTTTTTTTCAAAATTCTGTATCTCGAAAACGGATCGATAATAAAGTCAAAGTTCCATTATGAAATGTATACATATTCTTAAACCCTGCATACCCAAATCAATTTTAAAACATTTTTGAACATATTTTTATTTGTATAAAAAATTTATTTAAAAAAACCGCCATAAGATTTTTTTTTAATTTAAGAATCAACACACTTTCTTAAAAAATCTTTTGATATCAATTCTTTTCAGATAAAATGTATTATTGAGATACCAACATATTTTAATTTCAATTTTTATTTATGAATTCTAATTACATATTTTTTTTTTATTTTTTTACGAGTTGGAATACATATTTTTTATTTCATCACTTGCGAACGGAGTTGTTTACTTTTTTAAATTTGTAATAATAACGACAAGAAACTCAATCAAATCATTATAAATGTTTGACTTTTCAACTTTGCAAATTACGACTCAAAATGAAAAGCTACATTTTAAGTTGGTGAAACACCCATACTTTTCACCTTGCAAAAACACATACAAAATCGCAAAGTGAAAAGTCAAAATTTTCATTTTTTGTGAAACACTTTTTACTTTTCCCTTGCAGAAAATTATAATTTTGAAAAGTTGCAAAGTGAAAAGTGAAAAGTTGTTGGTACAATTATAGGGCCCTGGTCTCTGGCTCTCTGTTGCGTAAACGAGTTTCCCCATATTTTGTCAACTCTCAACAAACGGCGTAAACCCTTGAATTGTGCAAACAGCATGAGTAGTGAAATTCTCCTCTCCGAAATTTTGTTTTTGCAAATGCAATACTTACCCAACAGCTATGCACCAAGTAAATCAGTTTATTCCCCTATGCTTATCAGTCATCAACGATTTTGCATAATTTTCTTGGTTAAAGGAATGCTTTTGAATTTCACAAAAAAATAAATTCACGTCACGACGCACGCTACATGCTCACCACTACAAAACTCATCTCATAAATCGCTTATCATGTAAGGTCAAAGAAGTTCCTTGTGATTCAAATTAAAAATGTTTGCATGAAACGAACCAAAATGGATGTCTGCTTTTCTGTCGGCTTAATGACATGAGAAGTGTGATTTTGTGCCTGATTTACAGGAAAAGGAGATAAGTTGCATCTAGGCGAGCAATTCATGACCAAAATACCTGCTAAATTTTAGAGATCAAGAATGTCAAAGTTAGTGCGGACTCTACCTTGTTGAGAAAAATGCAAACAAGCAAATAAATGTCAATGAAGTTTGATGAGGACAGAAAAAAGAAACAACCTAAATGAATGCAAATACTCTTTGTAATTGAATCCTTTTCCTCCATAGCATCAAAACGAAAAGGAAATTTTTCTGTATCAGTTTCAGCATGTTGAGATTTTTTTCTTCCTCAACTTTGAAACTTAATTAAAACAGAAACATATCAAGAAGAAGAAAAAGCACTCACCATACATCTTCAGACGCCAAAGGAACAGTTTTACCACTTATGCAGATCCAATGCATATTTTTCTATAGAATTTTCATGAAAACAGAATGGCTTCAAGCGATCACATTGCATCTGCTGAATCTATCCAAGTCGAAATGCGGTTGTTTTAATCAGCATCACAAGCGATGGGAATAGATTTCCTTACACTTGTTCATTGGAGCATTAATGCAGCTGAGCATTCCGATTGAGGCGATGCGAATCATGTTACTTGATAACGATTTGAAAACACCATCTTAATTAACTGATAGATTTGCCTCTCTAACCCGAGGATTTGTTTCTGTTTCTTGTCGAGTTGTTACATCACAGCGCACAGAAGAGCATTAACACCTGCAAACAGTTCTATACCATACCAACTCGCGTAAGTACTTAATCAGGTTTGTCTATATGGCTTTGGGTTCATTAAAATGAAGGAGCAGTCCTCATTAATTCGAACGCCCAATTTTTTCTTCTACTTGCAACATAATCAGCAACAACAACGACGACAGCGCCCTCTCTGAGTTGTGCAGGTACAAGGCCATGTCTACTCAAACCTATATAGTGGCTGTATAGTTGTCGTTGTCGTAATACCATCTCATTTAATTTCCATGACAGTAATCCCAGCAAACCACTCAAGTGTGCATTTACGGTAAATCCCATTTTTATATCCCCCAGGGAGCAGCACATACTCGCCATGTAAGCACTTGTTAGGTTAGGATTTTGTGCTTCCTCTTTTTCGCGTGCACATTTTTTTTTTTTTTGTATTTTCACATCGAAAAAGCGTGCTGCTGGCTGCTACAACACTGTTCTTTTCTTTCTTCTGTAAGTTTTGTGGCCCTGGGGGAGCTGAGCAGTGCAAATGTTGTCGGACGAATTAAGTGGTACCATAATTAAGGATGACAAAAAAAAAAAAAAAAACAAAACGGAGAAAAATGTCACCTTTCACTCGTGCAGGTATTATTCTTGTTGTGAATTTTTCATTCCGCGAGGATAATAGTACTTTTTTATGAAAATTTTAATTTTGCAATTATTTCGCTTAGTAGTTTTTTAGGTGCGTCATTGTCGGTACGGGGTGTTCACAAAACATTGAAATAAAAACTCAACCACAAAAATATTTATTAACCAATTTTTTCAATACCTTGAAAAACCATACAGATTGAATACTATTAAAAAATCTCCCCAACCGCTTTGACAGTCAAATCCTTGATCAGGACACTTGGCGGAGTTGATAGCACGTACAAGACAGTGTCAGCGACATGTTCCGGTGCTAAGGTGGCATCTCCGAATTCTTCTAATTGCTCCGGTGTGAAGATTTCAGTTCGAGTTACTCCTGGATGAATGCTCTTGAAAAAAAAAGTATTAATGAAAGTCCTTCTTCAGAAAAACATCCAAGACTTACAGTGGATTTGATCCCACTTCTCATATTGTTCAATTCCTGACGAATTATTTCATTCAAAGCCGTCACGGCGAACTTCGACGGCGGATAAATATTAAAACTCGGTGTATCCAGACCTGCACAAATCACATACGACCCGCATACACTATTGATGTGCACCAAATGTCCGGCGAAATTCCTCTTCTTCATACTCCGAAAAGCTGCCTGAGTGCAGTAAATCAAACCCTTAACGTTTGTATCGAGAATTTTGTTAATCACTCGTGAGTCCATCTCGAGAACATTTCCCTGGCTCAAACATCCGGCATTATTGATCAGAATATCAGTGCCGCCAAGGGTCTCCTCAATCCATGAGAAGGTCTTCTTGACTTCGTCCTCGTTTGAAATGTCACACTTTCGGGGGAAATATCTTTCGCGACAATTTTCTGGAAGTTTTAAACGATTTTCTTCGAGCCGATCGAGTCGACGAGCTAAGGCAACAACCCTCAATCCAGATTTGAGCAATTCCCTTGCACAAGCCTCGCCAATGCCACAACTAGCTCCAGTTACAACTGCCACACAGTTATTCCAACGATCCATGACTTTTAGTTTTCGAGCTGAAGAGATCTTCAACCAGAGACTGCAGACAAATAACTGACTTCAGTGATCGAGTTTGTACTGCTATTGAGGCCTTTCCTTGGTTAATTATCACTCATCAGAGTCGGATTGTCTATACTCCTCAAATCGGGCGCTCTATAAGCAAGTTGCTTCAATTACATGCCTTCATACAAGTGTACGTACGACTGATACTTCACTAGACCATCCCTGATGAATTTGAACAGTCTACACTAACTTTAGACTTGCCGCCTGCCTATTACATTATCTTCGTAATTTGCGATCTAAAGGAAGCAGACAAGCATCAAAGGGGAACAGTAATCCGATAGTAAGTGTGACTACCGCAAGAAGGTCTTGATTTGATTTAATGTTCCATAAATCAACCGCATGCCAGTGCCAGCTGAGTCATTTAATTGTGGAATTTAAGCTTGTTTGTTTTCTTTTTTAATGGATGTAATCGAAGATGAATGATCTTTCATTCATTCTTCTTGAAGAGTTTATCAGCGTTTGGTGAAGTGAAGACTTAAAAATAACTAAACTTGATCTTTTTGAACTTTTGAGCAAATAACATGATTCTAAAAGTCGTATTGTGCAATGTATAATTAAATTTGAAAAACTGTGGCCTTTCAAAACAACTTTCATTGTGAAAGTAGTATTTTTAGATCAGATCGCTTGTTGATCAACAAATCAAAAAATAAATGTTGAAATTCTGTTCAAAAATTGGATACTACGCGGTAACGTTTGTGAAAATTGTCAGTGACCATTAGTCGAAAATCGTTTAAGTCGATTTGATTTAATACATGTTGAGGGAGTATTACATCATGAATCTAAATTTGGGAGTTGTCATAACTTGGCTTAGGAGTCTATATTTAATAATGCTCACGCATTCCCCTTATTTGTACACCTTTTTATGTAAGCAATAAGGAAGGGAGGAGAGGGTTTTACAAAACAAAGCTTGGTAAACAATCCGAAATTCACGTAGTGCGGCCAATAATTGAATCTCTGTACTTGACAGTACGACCGAAGTTTGATTCAAGAGTTATATACTAATGAACATTATTGGGGGGTTTTACGGGTGAATATAAAGGGTTTTTCAATAGGGACGCTACAAAAGTTTTCTTTAATAAAGCAAAAACGGTTTTGGGTATCTTTATTCCTGTGGAAGTACATTTGATGCCATTATGTATGGAACTCGATTTCTTTTGCATGGCCACCACGGGCACGCTTGTAGAAGTCCAGACGCTGAACCCAATTTTCGACGGTTTTCAAGCATAAATCGGCCGATACTGCTGCAATTTCACGTTCGATATTCGTACGAAGTTCATCAATCGTCGCTGGCTTGTTGGCATAAACCATGGATTTGACGTAGCCCCACAGGAAACAGTCTAACGGCGTTAAATCGCATGAACGAGGTGGCCAATTCACAGGTCCATTTCTGGAGATAATGCGCTCATCGAACTTCGTTCTCAATAATTCGATTGTTTGGCCTGCTGTGTGACATGTGGCACCGTCCTGTTGAAACCACATATTGTCCAAGTCCATATCATCCAATTCATTCCAAAAATAATCGGTTAGCATTGAGCGGTAGCGATTCCCATTCACAGTAACGTGCAGGTCTTAATCATCACGGAAGAAGTACGGCCCAATGACACCACCAGCATGTAAACCGCACAAAATAGTTATTTTTTCGGGATGTAATGGTGCCTCGTGAAGCACATGTGGATTGCTGCCTGACCAATAACGCATATTTTGCTTATTGACGAAGCCAGAAATGAGCTGAAGATGATTTTTCGTACGTAGCGCTCTTAAAGTGTTGACCACTGACTCCGAATTTCGGTAGTAAATTTTAATAATTTCAACTCGTTGTTGGATCATATACCTTTCCATGATAAAATGGCAAACCTTACTGAAGAGAAATGTCAAGAGAGCGGGAAAAAATATGGCGTCGTTTGCCGTTCCTATTGGTCTACTTTTGTAGCGTCCCTATTGAAAAACCCTTTATTAAGGGACCCGGAATGATAGCGGACTATACATCAAACACCAATTTAATATGTGCACACGCCTTCCTGATGATACCGAAGAGTCTAGCAAGGAGGATTTTGATGACCTCCTGATTACGACGTCAAAATCGTAGATACTTGGAGACTTCGCTGCAAAAATCAGAAAGGAAAATATCTTTGGTGGGTTAGTTGGAACGTACAGCCTTCACGAAGTTACAACAGATAACGATTCCGATAAGTACCAATAGGTTTCCAAAACAAAGATCTACACAGCAACCTGGCGATCTCTGGATAGTCAAACCATCAAATCGATCGTGCGCTAATAGGCACAAGACCTGCATTCGACATTTAAAAATTTTGCACTTTCCGAAGCCCAAGTGTCAATTATTCTGGCCAATTTCTATTGGTGGAAAAGCTTAGAGATAGGAGAACGACAAGAAAACACTTGCCCAAAGAAAGAAGTTCAACATCCATTGCCCTAGCCGGAGAATGATAGACTAAAGTGAGCGCCTAAGTGAGAGATTCGTCGCCATAACCCCAAATGCCACAGATGTCAGCTCACTTGTGCCAAACAACACCAAATACTGTCCAAGAAACTTACTGGAACACCAGTCTAGAGGTTATGGAGTTGTGGTACAAATGAAAGCGAGATAAGAGGGAGAAACGAATTTCTTAAATCCAAGAATCAGAAATTATTAGATCTTTCAATGCAGGTGCCACTCATGGATATGGCAAGGTTAGCTTTACGACTGTAGACATGCCTTCTCAAAGCGTTAAATTCATCTTGATTTCTTATTCTCCAATCAGTAATGCTGTTCAGTCCGTTAAAGATCAATAATAAAAGAGCAGCGTTGGGTGTCTAAGGAACGAATTCAAAAAGCTGAGAGTGCTGTCACAAAAACAGGTTAACAGATTAATAGTATTAGAAAAGGGATCAATTATGAAAATAGAAATAGTGTCGGAGGCAAAACGGAGCCCTGAGGTATACCAGTGCTTATTTTGCTCGTGAACCCACGAACGTCAATCTTCTAGGATATTGCTGCAGTGCTTGATATACGGAATTTTAATTTTCTCTATTGGCAACTTACTACCCAAACAACTCCTTCCTCCATCTTTTACCTGCACAAAAGACTTCTATTTATAGAAATATCCAACTCAAGACTTAAATGTTAAATTTTGTACACATGACCCAGTGCAGCAATTCAACATACCTTCTTCATAACTCTGTAAGTATGCAAACTTTCATTTTCCCGTCCATATAACTTTCCCCATATGACTCAATGGGGAATGCCATGAATGCTCATCCATGAAAGATTCCAAGCAAAACCCCAATAAGCAATCAAAGCAGTATTTTAAGAATTTTTACCCAACTTAATGGGAAACTTTGTTTGTTCAGAAAATTTTCCACAGAAAAGAAACGAGCTTCAAGCTCTTTTTATCAATTCATACTTCAAATTTGATTAAGAAAATTCTTTCTCAGTGGAAAAGTGAAAAATTCTTCAAGCATGAGAGAGGAACCCTTTCTCTGCAGTTTGTCGGCATAGAAAGGTACAGTTTTACTGCATCATAAAACCCCAAATCATAAAAAAAGAAGAAACGATTTTTTTTCTATAGAAGTACACACAGGATGAAGAGTTCAAAATTCAAATTGCGCCAATATTCCTTTAACAAAAGAAACTGGTATTCATTAGAGAGGCAACCAACCGACGACACGATGACGCACGATGGAATGGGGTGGCCTACATAGGTCCTTCATATTTAAAGAATATTTCAAAACAGCTTTCAATTGAACACAAAATGTAGTACCTATGTACAAAACTCGGCTTGACAAAAGAGTTCATCATCATTCTAGGGTCCTGGGTCCTGCTGCTCCTGGCCAAACGACCGCCTATTCAATGAACACACCCCAGGAATTTCCTGGAGTCATAATCTAAGTGATATTCGTCCTTGCGGAAGTACTAAAGTCCCCAAGAATACAAACCACAGGGCGATTCAAAACTTGGGTGCCGGGAAAGGTTGTATTTTTGTATTCTTCCTTTATTAAATGCGGATGCTTTCAATAACCGAAAACGCTGAACAATGCCGAGATTAAATTCCAGAGGTATTGTGTCAGGACCTTACATCATTTCGCCGTGCAGTCTTTCGTTCGATGTGTAGTTTGTGTAAAGGACGAACATCTTGCAAATGGAGCAAGTTAGTTTGTTTAGGGAAATGGTTTTGCCTTTTGTTCGACTATCGAACCAGCAACGACGACGGACGTTCGGACGGCTTAAGGTCAACACTGACAGAGAAAAATTGAAAGCACGTCAAAACTATTGATACAAAGGACCTTATACTTCAAAGGTAAGTATTGTGGAAACTATAAAGCTGACGATGACGGGCGTCAGGTGGAATATGAACCGTAATCAATGCGGAAGTGTAAAGGAAATATTTTCCTTACTTGCGTTCATTGTAGGAAACCACAAAAAAAAGGAAAATTACGCGCACTTTCAAAACATACCATCGGTGCTGATGGTCCGGCTCAGAGGCAGCTATTGAAAGGCATTTTGCCAAAGTTTACAAACTTTAAAATGTGTTTCGAAAGAATGCTTCTTTGGTGTCTAGTGAAAAGGAACTAGTTTTTTTTTCTTCTTTCTGTGGGTATAGACAAAAAAAAACGAAGATAGTTTCGAAAAAGAAGTTTTGCTAAGGACTTTATGCAATTTTGATAGAATGCGTGTCCGTGTGTATGTTTGATGGATGGAGATCTAAACGAGCAACTTTGTTCATATGTTCTTGTGCATGTGGGCATGCATGAGAGCAGAGTGAAAAATATTTTAAGGATGATAAAGAAACTTTCAGTGGTGCGTAATTGAATTTATTTAACACTAACCACATTTTATGAAACTTGATGGAATTTCAACGAATTAAATTGTTTAGCATTCTTTTTAAATTTACATTAAAAAACTAAGTAAAACTTTGTAGGGATTAGGGATTGTCAGATTAAATAAATAGGGATGCAGCTCAGCTTTTTGCTTGCAGCTTGGGACAAACCTCTCAGTCAAGCAGTAAGCTACCAGCCTTGTCCACCTCGGACTGGTACCTGGCTGAGAATAAGTCCCAGAGCTGTCTGTTGAAACACCAGTTGGCCGCCGTAGATGTGCCAAGGGAAACCTTGTTGATAGCTGATTGGAAAATAGTTGATAGCCGGAGGACACTCCGTTGATAAGTCAAGGGAAACCTAGTTTATACAAAGAAGTAAGAAAGATTTAACGTCAGCACCTAGCAATTAAGCCTTATCTGACGGTGGACCTATCCACTCTGTCGGCGTGACAAATTCCAACCGAAGTCAGCTGAGTCACTATGTTATATTAGAGAGGACACTAAACCTCTTCCTGAATGATCCTCCAGAATACAAAGCAGTCATCAACTTTCTGAAAAGAAAGAAGCAAGAGTGCCCGTATCCAGATTCACACCAGTACCAATTGAATTAGTGCCGTGCCAGCTCTTATTCATCTTGGTTTGATTCTAGACTAACTATTCATGCAATATCACGGAAAACCGCACTCAACTTTCAGTCACCGAAAGAAGAGCCGTTGTCCGGTCACGGAAACTGCATTCAACTTTCAGTCACCGAAAAAAGAGCCGTCAACCGTGATTAACGAATAGCAGCTGAGGCCAAAATCAGACAACCACAACCCCCGCGAAGGTCCATCCCACTAGTGAGGTGGCGAATCCTCACTACCCGCGGTACCCAAAGCCTGGGTGAGGTATCACTTTTGTATACTCTTTAAGTTATACTTTCTGTGATATTTGAACAACACTAATTTATTGCATACTTTATAATATTATTAGTTTTCGCAGCTTTTCCAGCTGGCGTATGAGAAACACTGTTCACCCTCTGTCAGGTATAATCAAGGGACACACTCAACAGGGCGTCAAATTTCATAAAAATTTATCCACATTCGATACTCGTTGCTCGTCATTTCCTCCTCATTTAATATGTACTTAGATATATTATCTTTTAAGGATCGCATTAATCTTCATCATACGACCTGCTGCAATCCGTCAATCCCATTAGACTAAAGCTGCCTACGTCCGCAGGTTCATGCCAATAAATTGACAAGAACCTCTCAGAGGCACCGCAAGAAGGTGTAGGTCAGCACGTTCACTTACTGGGGAATATGTACTCGGAAACATGTTTCCTTTCTAAATTTCCAGGTCCATGGTTTTACCTCCAGTTTATACAAAGGCTAATCGCCGCTGAAAGCAGGAGGAAACTTCGTTAATAAAACGGTTGAAGGCCGTTGGTAAGTCAAAGGAAACTTTGTTGATAGCCGACTGAAAAATCGTTGAAAGCCAGAGGAAACTCCGTTGATAAGCTGAGGGAAACCTTGTTGATACACCGGTTAATTGCCGTCGAAAGCCTTAGAAAACTCCGTTGATAAACCGGTTCAAAGCAGTTGATGAGCCAAGAGGACCCCTTTTGTTGATAGCCGATCAGCAGATCAGAGAAACCTTGTTGATAAACGGTTACCAAGCCGTTGAAAGCCGGAGAAAAGTCCGTTGATACACTAAGGAAAACCCTAATGTACAAACGCATACGTCGTATTCATCTTTAATCCATCGCAAATCCGAGAAGTACATGAAGTTCTGAGCCGTGAAGGATACCCCAGCCTTTGATAACATGGAACATCACAGACTTAATTGTGCCTTAACCGGCAGGACGCTTTATCTCAACTCTAATTGACCCTAAACCGGTCGCGGACGCTATTTCAGCACTAATTCTGCCTTAAAAAACCGGGGATTCTATCTCACTTAGTTATAACTTATAAGTTATATGAAAATCTTTATTATTGTAGACTCCTATGCAACCATTTCACTATTGTATAAAATTTGCATTCACTAAACTTTCTCTCCGAGTTTTGATTTTTCTTCGTACGTCCCTGGAAGCCTTGAGTTCTACCTCAGCCGGAAAGTAAGAAGCATCACAACTTCAAAACTGCCGCTGTATAAACATTACTCGCTTGAGCATACATGACCTTCAAGCAAAGTCAAATGCAAACCGAACCGTTAGCCATGTTCAAAGAAAGACGACTCCAGTGCTATATAAAATTTATCGCAAAAAAATAAGCTTTGTAGACTATGGACGACTGGACACCTTGCTAGTTTGAGCGAAAAGGAACCGACCCGAGAAGTCCAATATAGTACAACTCATGGTATGAGACAACGCGGCAGACCTTTTCCTTGCACTGGCGCTAGCCTGGCGCTGGAAAGAGAGCGTAAACCGAAAGAGAGCGTTTACCGAACGCTTTAGGGCTTAGGTGTTCAAAAATGGATGCCATCAGGCAACGTTTCGCAAATATTAATATTGCTTTCTTAATCACTGTACAAATCGGATTTCCAGTCCTTGAAAACAAGTGCTTTGATATCTGTAGTTACTCGGTCTTTTCCACGGATGTTCAGCCTCACAGAGAGTTTCTCACTCCGGTTCTGGCTTTTCAATTCAAAATAATCAGAATCACTTCCATTAGCACCTCCACCTGCTAGCCTACTGGCTAGAATTAGAATTTCAATCACATTGGAATCCTTCCGACGGACGTGTCGACATTCGACTTTGTTTTTTCTTAAGTCTCACCCAACGTGATTATTTCCATCTCATTATGTAGCTGATAGAAAATTCACTTACAATTCATCGATTCCAATTATTTTTTGGTTTTATTTCCGCCAGCCATGTTTTTTTCCACAGGTAACCAAATCCTCTCTCTTCTCCAAATTTCTTGCTCCCTCTATTGTCACCAAATAAAAATTAATTGCTATCCCAAATCACGGAACCTAATTTGATATAATAAACAAGACCCATACCGGAAATAACAACATTAAACGCCCCCGACTGCGAACGGCACGTTCTACCTTTTTTACGTAATGGCACAAAAAAGACGACGAACAACTAAATTGAAAGCCTTCGCATCTTTGTCTTGTAAATTTTTATTCTTATGCCTGTTTTTTCATTGTATTGCGTGACGCGTCGCAACGCGCTTCAGTCGTGGGTTATAATATAATGTGCCTCTAACAACCCCCACTCCACCCTCTAACACTCTACCCAGCCTAGAACAATACGTTAAGCGAAATTGATCCTTAAAAATAAAGTAAACTAAATGTACCCATATAAAAAAAAGAAAGGAGACAAACATTCGATGCTATTTATTTTAACGACATATCGATGAATGTGTCCTTAGTCCTTACCTTACATTTTTACGGCAAAATTAAATTATCTCGATGTCTTAGTTGGTCTTGTACTGGTTCAGAATGAAGGGAGGCAACGGCACACCCATTTTAGTGGAAGGAACAAGATTTTCTCGACAACAAGGATCCGAGAGTTGCTTTTTTTAAGTTAAAAAAAAAAAAAACAAACAACACAACACGGAAAAAAAGTTTTGTTTTACCTTTTCAACTCCTCCTTTATTCTATTCACATTTCACAACTTTGTACCTCAGGTTAAGTCAATTCGAAAGATTTTGTTTGGTGTGACCAGAGTGCTCAGTTTTTTTGTTTCTAACTTGGTGCAAAAGAACTTTTTTGTAACGTCCTATCATTTTGAAAAATTAATTTAAGTAGTAAACATTTCATGTAAAAACAACTGACACATACTCAAAAAGGAACGACAGTCTGGCCACACTGATTGTTTCAAATGCCATCTAAAAAATGTGCACGACTGGGTCGTACGAACTTGCTCCTGCATGCTAAAACTAAATATTTATGATTACTTAAATTGCAAAAAGTAGTGTTAAAATAAGAGATATACTTTAAGCAATTCTGATTACACTCTTACTTACAGCTTACACGTAACTCACAAAAAAAAACTCAATATATAAAAATAATTAGAATTCATTAAGAAAATTAAAATTTGAAAATGAACCTCGTAAAACATTCATTCCAAAAATTTAAATTCCAAACAAATTCAAACCTTATTCTTGATTTATTGAATTTTTTTTTTGAAAATCGTCGGAGGCCGTTTTTTTTTTAAATTAATTTTTTATATATAAGATTTTTCAAAAATGTTTTAAAATTAATTTGGGTATGCAGTTTTTAAGACCATGTAAATATACATATTATACTCCAATTTGGATTTTAAAAATTGATCCGTTTTTGAGATACAGAATTTTGAAAAAAAAAGTTAAAAATATTTTTTAAAAATCCAAAAAAAAAATTTAAATTTTTTTGAAAACAAAATATTATTTGAACAATATATACGTACTTTCAAAAAAAAACTTACGCTGATCGGACTTTCAGTTTTCGAGAAAATCTAATAACAAAAAAACGGTTCTATGGGAGGTACCGTTTTGGAGCAATACAAAATTTTTTTTTTACATAAAATACATGAATGTTTAAAAAAATTAAACTCGAGAAGTTTAAAAAAAATCGATCGGGCCGTTTTGGAGAAAAAAAAAATGTTTTGGTTTTTGGCCAAAAAAATCGTATGGTGGCTACCCTAAATTTTGATCTTAAAAGAAAAATAAAAAAATTGGGATATGACTTTTTGCTCAAACCTCTAATTTTCAAATTTGAAGTCAATCGGACCAGTAGTTAAGGCTGTAGATGCCTGTAAACTTTCCGACAGACAGACAGACGGAATCGCCGGACCCACTTTTTTCGACTTCTCTATCATCGTAATGTCATATCTCATCCTCATCTCAAAATTTTTTTTTTTACGAATTCAATACTTGCCATATATTCTATATGTCGCAAGTAAAAAAAACAACGAGTAAACCTAAGTAAAGGAACTCCCTACTGTTACTTGAAAATGTAAAAGTAACAAAACTTTGTTCACCCTCGCTCTCCGATGCACTTCCCGATCCGCAGGAACATAACAATTTTATTAGTCACGTCTTTCTTCCCACCCTCCACCCTTCACGCCCACAACCCCTCTACCATCTCTATTTGCTTGTTCTGATGGCTATTTATTGATTGTCTAACTCCAAGAAGTCCCAATGTTTATTTTTATTTTGAGTTGAAATTATTTTCGCCATTTTCACAAGGCATCAACAATACTCTCCCGCTCACAGACCCGACCTGGTTTGCTTTATATCTGTGCCACAGGCTGTGAAATTCTGTGACAAGGTCACGTAAACATTTCAACTCTCGTTTCGCCAAATCCTCTGTTAAACTGAAAATAAAAGCCCGACAGGGTAGTTTGAAGGTCCATTAGATGAAAAAATGGAGAAAGAGAAAGCAAAAAACAAACAAACAAAAATCACAAAAAGAAAATAAGGCCAAAGTATCTGTCGGTGGTGGTGGTCTTTTGGCATTTTGGCACTATCTTCATAAAATAAAAGCCATGAAATCTTGTGCACAATTCTTGGATCATTTCAACCTTTTAACGGTCACTTACATTTGTAATTAACTCTAAAACAGGGGTTCATGCCGATGACACAAAATGCCGAGCTATATCCTGTCTCTCCAACGGTGTCTTTGCTATATTTATAATGGCAGAGTCGCAATGAAATCAAGATGGCAGTCGTTTTATAGACGAAAAATTACAAAACAGACATTAGATTAGAAATTTCGACACAGGACGAGGGAGGAAGTAAAATTGTTGTAACGACCCATGTATCAAATCGGTGGAAAGTTGTTATCTGAAATTTAATAAATCTTCACTGCGCGTCTACGCATTTTATCTCTCTTTTGTCAGGATTAAGAACGGCCTTTTCTCAAGACAAACAACGGTTAGGTTGATAAGAAAAAGACGTCTGCTATATGTTCGCAGAGGTTAAAGCTTGACGTTCGGGATTTTATTTGTTTTTAAATTTTATGAGACGACAACAGATGGTTATTGAGAACTAAAAAGCAACGTTTTATAACTCAATATAGAGCGGAGCGGAAGGCAGTCTTAATTGATTAAATCATTATGCCTGGCAATTTATCTATTTTTCGTTAGCTTATGGTACATTGGTTAGTCAACTTTTCAAACTATTCAAATTATAAATTGAACTAGAAGAGACATTGTTTATATAGAGAGGCTTAACAATGAGTCATGGCACGAGAAAGATTTCACTGAGATTTGTATGAAACATGATACAATTACTGTTGCTCTACAGTAAAGATCAGACTACTTTTCTACTCAATTCAATTCATTCATTATCAATAATTCATTAAAATTCAAAATTCAGATACAAAAAAATCAGTGAGCCAACGAACAGTTCGTTGAGCCCACGAAAATAATTCGTTGAGAAAGTGAAAAATTCATTGAGCCAACGAAAAATTGTTATCAACATTTAATTGGGACACGATGCATTATGTTTACCCTTTGAACATACTCATATATTACATTAAGAGTTCTTATTCTTCCAAGAACTGTATTGTAGGCGAAAAATCATATTTTCTGATTAAGTTTCATCTGGGCGGCGGCGGCGTACTAGGATTTGAAGCTGATTCTAGAGAGGAGACATCATGGAGCAGTAAACTCCTTCCATTTAACGCGTTCCTCTTTTCACTCTTATCACAAAACAAAGTTAGCTTTGCAAGTCAACCCCATCATCGTCATTATTCAAAACGTGATGAACTCAACTTTCCAACATGTCTAAATTAAAAACAAAGCAAATGCAATTAATAAACAAAATCTAACACAAACACACGCTTTCAAAAGAATTCCAATTAACGTTCTCAGAAAAAAAGATCAAAAATCAAATCAATCAACGATATTCGAACTTCGAAAACAAAACCAAAACCCCAAAAAATGCCACAAAAAAAAAGAATTATAATAAAACAAAATTAAGAACAACATCTCACTCTGGATAAAATGTTGGCATACACTTTCATGAAGTCATGACTCATACACTCACCTTCTCTCACCCACTCTTAGCTTGTCGTGTCACTCCTTCATATTTACAGGAACTTTTCAACATATTATCCTTTCAGCTTCAAAGGATTCTCGTCGTCTCCTCATACCTCTCTTTTCCGAAATGAAACGACAATATTTTGACATGTGGTTTTTCAACTCACACACGCTTAGAAGCTTTCGAGAACTCCAGCTCCTAAGCAATGGGCTTAGCTCAAGGCAGGAGACATGTCCTTGTGTGTATAGCTGTGTGAAACCTTACCGTATCATATATATGCGTACATGAATAGAACAGCTTCAGCTTCAAGGTGGTGATAAACTTTTTTGACATTTTGATTGCTTGGAGCTAACTTTGCCTAAAAAAACAGTCACCCTGGTAACGAAGTTTCTCACTTATTTTCTCGTGACTCGGGCTCGGGGGCGACAACAAAAATGTGGAAAACTGAAAACTCACAAAAGTCTAAAAATTTAATTAGAAAATGGCATTCTTTCATTTTTTTTTTCTTTTTTACAATAACGACTTAAACGAAGAGGGGGTTTTTGAGACTCTGAGGACATGTCATCCTGTCCCATTTTAACTGAACCGAAGGCGACTGAAATTGAAGTGGAAAAAATGATTCGAAATAAGTTAACTCAACTAGCTACATCCCAGTTTGCGCTTTTGTAACCGTCCGGTTTCGATTCTGATGACTGCAAGACCCAGCCGAGCCGGTGGGGGAATTTGCCACGCATTGATTTCCAATCGACTAAATCCCTTAAATTAAGGAGTTGAAGTTCCGGAAGTTTCAAATTTTTGTTCATCATCGTGGACTCTTTTCACTGGAAAATTTCGTGGGTTCATGGGAACGATTGAAATTTTGTCTTTTTTCAAGAGGATTAAAGGGGGAGTGTGTTTGACGAAACACATCATCATTATTCATGGGTTAGAAAGTTGGACAATTTGTAGTTTGAGTTGGGGGCCAACAAAGCGTTCAAAGATGAAGTTTAGTTAATTTACGGTTTAAGGGACAAATTGGTGCTGTGCGGGGCGATGAAGTTGGGTGACTTATCTTTACGCGATGTGGTGGCGGTGCATTGATGGCACATGGACGTTTTAGAATGTGCGCTGACTGAAAGTGAGTTTTGATTTAATGCGCTTTAATAGTTTTCTTTGCTTTTTTTTTTGTTTTTGTTTTAGTTACTTGGAACATTTTTATTGGAATTCTTTGAAAGTTTTATTTTCGTGATATCGCAAACGATTTAAAGTAATCAGCTTTCTTGGGTTTTTGGTTGAATGAGTTTTTGACTAAAATTGGGTTAAAGATTAAACGAAAACACTTTAGTATTTTTATAATTCTTTGTTGTGTGTTATCTCCTCAAGCCCTTCTAACCGTTGTCCGACGCTATGGTAGCTGATCTGACATAAACTAAACCAGAGGTATAAGATTTTTTGTTAAGCAATGACAATTAACTATCAATATTTCATTAAAATACCAAATTCATTAAAAAGAAAATTCACTGAACCAACGAACTGTTCGTTAAGCCCACAAAAAATTCGATGAGAAAGCGAAAAATTCGTTGAGCGAACGAAATATTTTAATTGACACATCAAAATGACTTCTTACCTTACTTACATAAGGTGACACTAATATATCGCATGGATTGTGCTTTGCGAATTGTTAAAATTTATCTTAGGCGGGAGCCATTGTTTTTCTGTGTTTTAAAACTGTACAACTGAATGGCTTCTCTTACATTTTCAACTTTTTCCCCTCTATCCCTCATTCAAAAGAGACCGGGATTCGTCTTCGTCGCTTTTCCTCTTTAAATAACATGACTTATTTTGATAAACTTTTAAGGTTATGTTTAAAAAAAAAAAAAAAAACTAATAAGGATCGTTAAAATTTATTTTCATTTTAATTCCAGTTTACTATTTTTTAATTTTTTTTCTACAAAGTGGAATTTGAATTAGTTTGTAACAAGACTGAACAAAGCTTAGCCTTGAGCAAGTCACATTTGTTTAGAAAAAAAAAATAAGAAAACAACTTTTCTACTCTTTCTCTACATGAAACTGAATTACGTTTAGAAGGGCTAAGGCATTGGCCTTGAGGTTCTTAGAAAATTTATAGGCTGGAAATTTGAACACCCAGTTGGTTTGTAATTAATTTCATCTGGCTGCATTCACATGTACATTGGTGTATGTGAATGAGACTCGCAAAGTAGTGAACTACGTCGTTGGTCGTCGCGGTCATGTCGTACACTGGATATACTGTATGCACTTTGCAATTGCATTATGTCAAAGGAACCAGAATCATATCACGCTATTTTGCACTCATGAGTTTAAGCGATATATCAAACGCTGCGAAGTTGTTAGAAATTGGAATTAAGTTTTTGAGAACGAACAAGACCTCTGTCGAAAAGTAGCATTGTCGGTAACCGTCAAAAAGAGCTGTTACAAAACTCGCCTTGGACCTTGTATCTAGTGAAAAATCAAATTTTTGACAATATTTCTCTATCAGGGCCATTTTTTGACGTGAATAGTGTATACTAGATAGAAGTCCTCCTTATTTATTTTCTGAGAAATTTACACGTTGAATTATTGCTCCTGAAGCCACCTCAAGCCAGATTCACGTCTGAATTTTATTATGAGATTTTCCGTAGCTCTTGTCACTTATCATAAAAGTCACTGTCAATAGAAGGTTCTCTTTCAACAGACTGCACTGTCAGTTACTGAATGTAAATTGAAATGCTTGCTCTGCATTCCAAGTGCGAGAGAGATATTGCAGTCCTTGTCATTGTGCGTGCAATAGGAATTTTAATATGACATAAACCACGTCTTGTTGATGCTCTTCAGAACAACAACAATTTCACACAAAGATTCTAGACTGAAAAAAAAATCAATAAAAAATTGTTGAAAAGCTGATTCCAAAGGTGAAACAATCAATTTAAATGAAATCGAATCCACCAACCTTCCTTCAACACGATAAACGATTTGAATGATGAAGGGTATTTCAGGTGGTTGAAAAGAATGCAGTTCACAAAACTTAAGACTATTATCCGATGAGCTATGATGAAAATAGGTCGCAAATAGAAATAAGTTCATCGATTGACAATTAAGGTTGAAAGTTCACTGGTATTATAAAAGAAGGGATTACTGAGAAAGTTATTTCTTCTATTGGAGAGTGCCGGACATGTACATAGAAGGTGTTGGACTGTTTCCTATTCCTCTTCGTTCAAGCAGATGCTACAGAAGTCATTAGTGCAGACCCCTAGCCTCAAAGCATGTCTACCTATCAGGCAGTGTCCTGATCAAGCCTTTCGACCGCTTCGGTCTATGCTTGGCCATATTTGGTGGTAGCTTGTGACCATCTAGCATTTTTGTTGATTCTAAAGCATATTGTTTGAGAACATGTTTGCATGGAGCAAGTGGTATTCCTCTGTTATGTCATTGTCTAACAGTAAAGCAGAAGTGTTCAGGTTTTGGCGAGTTCATCAGCTTTGCATTTTCCCAGAATGTCTATGTAGTCCGGCACCCAAATAAGGGGAATGTTAAACTGTCATCTCATTCAGAGATGATCGACAGTTGTGAAGTAAAAGAGAGAATATGCGTACACGTATATCTTTGCAAAATATAACGTTTTCTTTGAGCCAGGATAGTGCCTCTTTTATTGCCATTCCGTCTGCCTGGAACACACTACATTGATTGGGAAGTCTAAATGATGGCCTGAGACTGGGGTTCAATTGTTTTGTGTAGATATCACTTCCAACGCCGCAGTCGGTCTTTGAACCGTTTTTTCATCCAGAGGTCCTCCTTCTTCTCAAAGGGATGGGAACATGGAAGTTTACCATGCAGGTGGCCATGGCTCAGAGAATATAGTAGTTGATTGTTAAGACAAACGCAACGCTTCGGCAATATTCTTTAACTACAAAAATCGCCAGCTTATCTGAGGCCACCTGTTATAATAAGATGGGAAAGCTTGCGAAGGTTTCGAATCTTGTTATAACTGATCAGTGTCTAAGTCTCCTACTCTGAGCCACGTAGGTTTCTGTTAAGTGTGATTTCTTCTGTGTCTATCTGTCTCTCTCTCTTGTTGTATTAATGTCTTTTTCTGTCCCAGCCAATGGCCTCAGTCACCAGTGCTGCTATGTGTCTGTAGTTCGTAACATTCATGTGCGAATTTCTGTGAAGTGTCAGTGTCATTGTCAAATTTACCATATTATTGTCCAGTGCGGCCTACCATACGACAACTCCATAAATGAGTATCGGTCTGATTACCGAAGTGTATAGGGTTATTTTTGGGAAGAAGCCCAATTTTGAGTAAAGAGTGCTACAGTAGCCTTCTTTACTCTTTCATAAATTGCCTTCCAATTTAGTTTTTTGTCTAAAATGAGGCATTAATATTTGGCTTAGGGGTATTCCTTTTATCGTGGGAGGGCTAATTGAATTGAATTGAATTTTGTACCTTCTCGTAAAGAGTATTAGTTTCATCCAAGCCACATTGCTTTGCCCGATAGGGTAGCCTGTTTAAGGCATTTTGTAGGAGTTCCGAGAGAACTTGAGGGCGTTTCCCAGATACAGATATTGCAACTACATCGGCATTGGCAATCACCTTGAAACCCTCTGCTACCAATTATGTTAGTAATTTACTATCATGTACCATAAAAGAGGCGAAAGGACCTCACCTTGGGGGGATTCACCGATCTGGTGGTGGAAAAACTCCTCATTTGGAAGTTATTGTCCTGCTATATCGAGTATCGAGGTAGTGTCCGTAGCTTAGTGGTTAGGTGCGTTGGCTGCTAAGCAGAACGTCGTGGGTTCGAATCCTACTCGGGCCCAAAGTTTTTATTTCATCTTCCACGGACACTGCCTCTTGCGAAGAACTGACAAAACTTCCAAGAGTATCATCTGTCATGAAAAAGTGCTTCTCAATTTTGCCGTTCGGAATCGGCGTAAAATTGTAGGTCCCTTCAATTCTTCACACGCACCTAGAGAATTGTTGATGAGAGTAAGCCACTTAGGCCTTGGCTCTTCAAGAGCTGTCGCGCCACCCAATTTAATTTATTTATATCGAGTATTGATGGAACTTGATAATAAAGTACTTTCGGAACAAAAAGTTTTTCCCAAAAGTCATTAATTTTTTTTTGTATTTTAAACTTAAATATCTGATGAATGGATAGCTGTAGAAAAAAAATTGCTGATATAACTTTTTGTAGATAGTTGCTTGATCTACATTTCCGCCTAACATTGTTCTTCAATAGAGCTGGTTGTTTGAGTAATCGCTACGTCTAAATGTATGAATCACATGTGACTCACATGGCATGAATGAAATGTTTGATTTTCGACATTACGTACGAATATTTTATGATCACGTTAAAAAGATAAGTCGAGCAGTTTCGTTTGAATCATATAAAATGCTTGGATATGGAAATACAGGTATGTATCAGATATGATTCATAAAACATGAAAGTCTTTAATTTTATTTTCAAAACTCAGAAAAATGTCCAAAGAGAATTAGTTGACTTAAGTTTGAATCTATGCTGTAACGAAGTCACATGGTTTTCATCAAATGAGTGCGGAATTGCAGTTGTTCATACAATTCACACTCACTCACTTTGAAAATATTATAAGTAGATGTTCATACTTAAACCACCTCTTCTACTACTACCGAGTGATATATTAGTACATATATTCATTTCGTTACCGAAACCTCCCCACCAGGGGCTGATCCTCGGAGACGCTACGGCGATCTTTTACCGCGCGCCGCCAGTAGCATTATTCCTTCATTTGCTTTGTCACCCAGGGGCATTGTACCTGTCGATCCGCTGTAACCAGGGACATCGTACCTGATTGCCCCACCGTGCCTGTCTTGCCAGAGGATCAATTTTACCACACCGGAAGATCAGCGAATTCTTTAATCGTTGCTTTTTCGGCCTCAGATGATTATTACGTTCGTCCTTACGGACGTAAAGAGTGAAGGTCTATTGGCAATGTGGATAGCTGTATTCAGAGGAAAACCACGAGGATTTCAACCAGCTTGGTGTGATATATATAGAATTTCAGCAAGCTGACTGAGGACGTGCTGGCTATGGCATGTGAATGGCTTAATAAGTAAATTGCAATCATTTTTTGGTTTTAGAAACTTAAAATTAAGGAAATCAAAAATCGAGTCATTCTGATACGGTCCACGGCTATTTGGCTGTTACGAAGTTAGCTGAGCCTAACAACTGGGTTCTCCTTACTTTTCTTCCCAATGTCAAGTTAGCTAATTTTGATCTCAATATAGACAAATTCCGTTTTAATTTTATCAAACGAAGTCTCCCCTCTCCCCCAGCTAATACCATAGAACTGGCAGTGTGTGCACAAAGCTGATGTATCTATAAATAGAAGAACGTACAAAAACTCTTCTTAAATTGTGGGTGGATTATTTTTAATAAAACATTTTGGTCACGTTCCAAGCTGACAGTGTTTTCCGATTTGAGTATGTGAAAGCAACTGCATACCTATTTTGCAAAATGACATACTACTCTCCAACTCCATCCAAAGATGAAGTCCTATTTGGCTCCTTCTGTCGGTTAGATTCGGTTGGGTTTCGGTTTTGGTTCCATGTGTGCCAAATGGAAATTTGATTTGCAAGGCATACACGTAGGCTGAGCACACACATGCATTTGATCCTCCACTCCTCATTCCACTAGCCAAAGAGGTCCTTGAAAACATCACCGTAAGTCGTGTACACACTCGGCAGATAGATGGACGTGTTTGATATGTTTTTCGATCCCACCGATGCGACGATGTTATAAACCTGTTTCCCACAAGTTGTCAGTTTCAGAGCATTTCCCACACCGTCAACCACATGAGAATTCACAAGGAAACAAAAAGAATTCCATATACAGTCACACCATACATACACTCTATACACAAAGCTCTTAACCATCAGCAGATGGACATCTTGTCCTATGGGACCATTTTTCGGCATACGAATACAAAAGAAAAGCCAAGTATGACCAATTCGAATCTCTTAAGATGGAAATGGAATAATTTATATTTTCCTTTTTATTGACCAACAACCAACATACGTAGAAATTGTGTCTTTTGGGCTCTTCCATATATAATTGTGTTGAATTCACTAGACGATGCGATGGGAGATGAAAAGATTGCAGGCTTGGTTAAACTCATCAATATCATTTTCCATAGAAATTATCTGAGCAACTTTTTCGGTCTTGTTCCAGTTGTTTGTTCGACGAAGATTTTTGTTTTGTATGGTCCTTAAAGAGAGAATAAGCAATTACGTCATAATTTTGGAATAGCAAGGAAATCGTATTATTTTCCATCAATTTCTAATACCTTTCGGCTATGGTCTTCACCAACTTGCATAAGAATTGATTTGCAAACAAGCAACTGACACATACCCGCAGCAGAAGAGTCAGACAATAATTAGATTTTGGCAAAGAATATTATACATCTTCTGATTTTCTTGTTTTTTGTGGTTATGTGTGTATTTGGTGTATGAAACAAATTATTTGTTTTATTAGTTTGTTTCGTTCGATTTTGTTTGGTTATGTCTTACGTGTATTTCGGGGACTTGAATTAGGAAAGTTATCTGATTTATCAAATATAATTTACTCAGAGTGAGAACTCAATCAAGCGAATTATGTTTTGTGTATGGGTTGAAATTGATAAGGTTTGGAATACCTTTTGGAGCATATTGTTTTCTTCAACAAAGATTTCTTGAATATTCGAAAATATGGAATTTCTCAATTTAATTTCTTTCAGAAACCCAGATAATGGTATTTCAATTATAATTCAAAGAATATCAAATTTGGCTAAAATAAAAATTCTATAATCAAATATTTTATTAAAGGGTAGCCATGCTGCAAACAAGCGTCCTTGACGAATCTTTGTCTTCTATTTTCTATCTCCTCGTGATAAGCCTTCGGGGACAATGAACAAAGGGAGAATTCCTACTAACTGAGTCTTACCTCACGGTCTCCTGCTTGGATGCTTGGATGGGTATAAGGAAAACATTGCACATCTATAGCTTTCTATTGGAAAGAATGGTGAACTCCAATGACCAAGAAATCACACTAGTACAGTTCCCTTAATACATCTCGATTCTAAACTATGTTTAAAATCTAACACAGACAACCACAACGCCCACAAAGGCATATCCCAATAGTAAGTTGACGAGTCTCACTACTCGTAGTCCCGAACCTGCCTGAGGTTTAGAAATTCTGTACTTAATTTTACAAATGGACCAGAGACGCTATATGACACATCTTGATTAGAGAAAAGAGCCAAACCAATCTATTCTTATACCCAACTACTATTTTCCATAACTTCGAGAGTAGTAAAATTCCAACAATCGCCATCGTCATAGAGACTTTTTCTTTAATTTGCACCATAAGCGAGATCCGACCCGAGCTTCCTTCAAAAAGTTCCTTCCAGCGCATTGTATTGCAAAGTACTTTTCGGACCGGTTCCTCTTCGCTGAAACGAACTAGCTAACCTTAGGGTCTGGTTCACCTTATATTCATGATTGATAATTGATCATCTCCGAAATCTTCTTTCCTTACAAATATATGTTGTTAGTTAAATATGCAATGTTCAGATTTGCAAGTTAGTGCTATGAATACAATAAGTATTTTATCCAACAGCAGTTTCGAAGTTAATGTTGTGGAGCAGACACTAGTTTTCTTCTACAATACTGCTATCGGCTGCTATTATTTACCTAAGTGTTGACTAAGAATATGGATCTGTTCTCATCTGATCCTTAACGAACTCGGGAAATCACCCTTCCTGGTCAGATGCACTGGGAGCACTTCTCCTCCTGAACTCTATATGCCTGCCGAATCCACCGAAGTGCGATATGCAGTCCTATACTCAAACTCAAGTAACTTTTGGTTGATGTTATTGTTTTGTCGGTATTAGAAGGATTGCACTATTTCGAACTCGTACGATTCAGATTTTGTTTGTTATACTATAAATTCCATTCGAGTCCAGCTTTCATTTAACAAATTCTCTACAGCAGACGGCTCAACTGGTAAATAGCACAAAGCGGAAATTAATGATTCCAATACGGTCGAAATAAAGCACGCGTGATCCTCGAAAAAATAGACTCCTTCTACAAGAGTAGAAATAACTTCTCAAATTAATATATCTTAAATATTTAATTATTTTACGCCGAAGTTACGTAGTGTCCGTAGCTTAGTGGTAAGGTGCGTTGGCTGCTAAGCAGAACGTCGTGGGTTCGAGTCCTACTTGTGCCCATGGTTTTTATTTCATCTTTCACGGGCACTGCCTCTTGCGAAGAACTGACAAAACTTCCAAGAGTATCATCTGTCATGAAAAAAGTGCTTCTCAACTTTGCCGTTCGGAATCGGCGTTAAATTGTAGGTCCCCTCAATTCTTCACACGCACCAAGAGAATTGTTAATGAGAATAAGCCACTTAGGCCTTGGCTCTTCAAGAGCTGTCGCGGCACTCTGTTTATTTATTTAATTTTTTTACGCCGAAAATCGTTCGTCATTATCAGTTTAACTGTGCTTTGGGCCAGAAAAGTCTACAATCGCTATCGATAAGATTTTTATTCTTCAGTTTGTCTTCGAAAAAAATCAAGAACTTCAAATCTACACCTTACACCAGCTTAGAGCCGATTGCTTTCGAGCAGTTTAATGTTGACACATTCCGAAATTTAACAATTTTCGTTGGTTGACGATGAAGATTTCAGGCAGTTCATCAAGTTGAAAAATCGTTGAGGACGAGACTAAAAGCTATCATGCGACTGTTTAAACGTCATTATTGAACGGATTTTGCAGAATCAGCATTTCATTATCAAATGTGAAATCTTTTAAAGGCAAATGCAATGAAAAAGAAAGGACAACCAAGACGTTTTGGATAAAATGCCACCAAACAAGTTTAAAATAAAGCTAATTTAGGACGCTGTCTATCTAGACAGCGTTTTGAATTAAGACAACAACTCTCTAGTGTTAAAATCAAAGGAAAACCCATTCTAGCCAAATCGAACTTCTTTCAACTAAAAAGTTATTTAGTTGTAAAGTAATCTCAGGAAAAACAAAAACGTCACTTTGTAAGACACTTTCAAACCCCTTTAAGCAAATGGACCAGAGTGAATTGTTCTTTGAATCTTACATAAGAGAACGATGCAGTAGAACACGACCTCCGTTTTGTTGAAAATAGATGACGTCAACAGATTGACGCTATACACTAAATCACTACCTATAGGGATATTGTTGGCCTGATGGATAAGGCCTTAAAGATTTTCTAGTTCTGCCTCTAAAACGTTTAGATAAACCTTTTAAAACATTTAGTTGGTTCACATTTTTTTAAATACAAAAAATTCACAAACGTGATCTATGTAGGTCAGGGCTCTTATTAGGCCGGCCTATCTGTGCCTGTTATCTTTGCAAACAGTTTTATTGGTTCCCAATAATAGAACAAGAAGACACATGCGTCAAAAAACTGCGTAAATGTTGTCATTTTTATTACTTCCTAATTTGGACCATTTTTCTATTTTCTATTTTATTTGTCTAGCCGAGTTTTTTATGTCAATAAAAACATGCGAAATTCGGTTATCATCGTTCAAACAAAAAACAGCTTTTATGAGGTTTGAATATGATATGCAGACAAATTACATATTTAAGCAGTTTCACATTTTTGGTTTGTTGTTTTTGTGTGGGTACAGACTCAAAAAAATTCTCTTCTGTTTACTTTAAGATCTTAAAAGCATTTAAGTCAAAAAACGTATAATGGTCACTTTGTGTAGAACACGTAACTCAAGTACCTAAGTTATAATGGTATTGGGAAAAAATGCGTTTAGTTACGAATCTTGTTCCTATAATCATCCCATCCTCATCTCTTTGTGAACACTTGTAAAAGTTCACATGTTTCCCCCCACAGTTTTGATTGTGATTTCATGAATTTGGGCATGCGGTGGTGTTGATATAGCAAACAACACTCAAATTGAGATGTCTTCCGGTTCTAAGATCGGAGCCCCTGATGCAATTCCTTCAGTAATTTCGATCCTTATTAGTCCCGGACTCACGCTCTATGCAGATAGAACCTTTTCACCATCAAAAACTCACCACAAACATATTGCACCCCTTACAGTAATTTTAATTTTCGTTCCCAAGCTATTGAACTCCTGTCGAAGAACTTTCGTCACAGCCGTAACAGCATACTTTGATGAAGGATAAATATTCAAATTTGGCAAATTAGTAAAACTATGCCTTCCAACTTTCGCTCTCTCCTACTCTGAAACACCCACTTGGTCGCCAGCACAACTCCAATGACATTGGTCTCGATGATTTCTCTTACACTAGAAATGTCCATTGTGGCCCAGTGGCCACGTCTGACTATTTCCGCATTATAGACCAAAATATCAACACCGCCTAGCTTCTCGATGATCCAATCGAAAGCCTGATTCACTGAATTTTCACTTGCCACATTGCAATGTTAGTACAGAACAGCTGTTTTCTGTGTGCGGTGGAAAGGTCAGCTTTGAGAGCTTCGACTTTCTCGAAACATCGCGCAAGACCGACGACCTTTATGCCGGTTTTGATAAGATCCTTAGCAATTGCTGCACCGACATCGGAACTACCTCCTGTTACAACTGCAACTCGATTTTGTCAACGTTCCATTGTGGAGAGTTAACAATAAAATTGAATGCTTGATTGAATGTTATCGCTAATGACTTTTTATATAGCTGCTGGTCGGTTTGTTTTGGTTTTGCCTTATCGTTTTTTAATGATAGCGACTTATTTTATGATGGTCGAAAGTCGAAAGACAAGAAGGAGTAATAATATTGAAGTAGCCAATTGATAAACTTTTGTTTGATTGACCTGCCTTTTAAGTACATAAATAAACAATGGCGAAGGAAGCCCCTATCTCGACGAATATATCAGGTAAGCAGAAAATAAGACGAGGGTAACAGGTTTAATGTCGAATGAGGTGCCTGGGCACATATATTTCCACCTTTGTAGGATTAAAATCACAAAAAATGTGTCGGATTCACTTCGTTTAGCGCTCCAAGGGATATCGGTAATGCAACTCCTGCTATACCAGAGCTCCCCCATCATGAAATTTTCCACACTCATCGAAATTATTGATTGGTAAACATGAGGGAGGAACCGTGAAATCTCTGTTGAGAACCCTCTCTACGAGACTGCTTAATTCATGGGCAAATACTCAATCAGGATATAGTCGGATTCCAAACACGTAACATTTTCCTCACATTCGAATGCTCCGAGTCAAGTGGAGAGAAAAATCAAAGGACGAGATTATCCCATTCCATGAATGAATATTATACTCCAACATGTAGGTCTTTGAATATGTTCTCCGAATGATGGATAGGACTCTTTATGGCGGCTCAGATAAACTTGCCAAACAAACAAACATCAGTTGGAGACGTCAATGGTGTGTATATGTGTTTGTGGATGTTGTTTGATGTTCCTCAGCTATTTGGTATGCAGACGTAGAAAATGTGTTTTCGTCTTTCGTATGCTTTTTCTTTGATATTATTTACAGACGTTGGAATGCTGTTCGAGCAGAAGATGATTAAGACAGAAGTTTTCTAGTCCTTGTGTTTTTCTGCATTTCATATATTTTTTTTTATTTATCTCTCAAAAATGATTTTCAAAAAATTTAAGTGTTTTTGAAGAAATTTTTCTAATGCCAAACTTTCTCTAAAGCAAATTGGAATTTGGATTTGGGTGTTTATCTTTTTCGATGCTTTGAATTAGTTCATATAAAATTTCATGGAAGCACTTTCAAGTTTTTACTTTCAGACTAAATTTTCGAAAAAAAAAAAAAAATTGAAAATTTTATTCTGAAAAGCAAAGAAAACCAAAGGAGTGATTTGAACAGTCTTATAAGGATTGACAAGGGTAAAGAGAGCAACATTGATCAACTATGTATAGAAACAAGCTGACCCGACAGACGTCTTCCTGTTAAATGTAACTAGAAACTTTGATTTGTTTATTCGTTTCGATATTAAAAATCAAAATCAGTTCAGTGGCAGATAAGTTACAAAAGCATGAACAGAAGATTTTGTTCTAAAGAATGCAGCTGTTTTCAACTCATCCGTCATGAAAAGAATATCAACATCCAATAGGAATTTTCTGCAAGACAATGGTTTACCGATCAGCTAGCAGCCTTAATTCTGAATCTTAGCTATTTTAAAATGTATTTGAAGAACTTACAAGGCAAAGCAAAGCAGTAACATATCTTCGTTTTGCTTTTTCGGCTTTGCTAGAATTCTGAATTATAATCTAAGTAATCCTCACATTCAATTACATACAGACATGTATATCTCAGCTTTCCTTCAAAACATATAACATAAAACATTGTTTGGAAGGTCCGCTAGAAAGCTACTAAATTAAGTCACTTACAAATTAATTTGACCCACAAGAAAATTGCTTCAACATTGGTAGAATTTGTTTGCTGGCCCCGCTAGTAATCTACATTATAAGCCGAAGTCATTACTCAATGTATTCATACAAATCCACAAATTTTCATAGAGATATTAGATTTTCAACAAATAGACGCCTGTCGGGTGCGCTAGTAACTGAAACCATATCATTCACAATACAATTTCGTCAAAATTGGTTCGGAAGGTGTTCACATTTCCACAGAAGAAATATTGTGATTACCGAGGATTTCTGTTCTATAACATTGCGATACAGTTTCTCTCTTCTACCGCACCGAGTAATGACAAATCCAAATGTAAGCCTACAACTGAACACTTCCCCAGGAATGAGCTCCGACCCACTGTACTTTTCGTCATTCTTCTTTACACTCTTCATCGACATGCCAAGGGATGCCGTCAGCACGCCCTTATTGGATGACATAGATGTTTTATGGGGTTTTGCACTTTATTTTTAAGATTCACTGATACAATGTGTTCTCAAGCCAAGTCGTGTTCCTGCTATTTGGTGCCAAACTTGAGTATGGAATTTTTAGTTGCAAGGAAATGTCATATTTTAGCAATCCAGGAATAGAATGATCAGCACAGGCAGCACAGGCTTACACAAACTGTTTTATCTCCCATCAACTGCTTCAAGTCTGCAATCATCTCACAATCCCAGACAATTCTTTGACAATCAAAAATTAACTAAAGGCACAAGTAAGTCTAATAAAGATAAGAAAATTGTGATAAAAAACAAATTCGCAACATGCGAAAACACAAAGTAAACGCAGATGAAATTTTTGGCGAAAAAATAAAATACTCATAATAAGTTTTGGTAAACAAGTCTTTCATTTGTTTTAATAATGATTCCGCCTACTTGAGTAAATAACCCACCAACCTCATTCTGACAGTATAAAAAGGTCTGGAGTCTCAAAAATAATTCACAGTGTTTTACTTACCGAATCTCCTCGTGCAGCAAGTTTAAGCCTAATAAAGACAAGCAAAATGAACGTACACGTTGGTTTTATTTTTGCAATTGGTATGAGTCCTTGATATTTGGTATTGAACGCGATTTGGAGGTTTACATATTTCTTTCTTAGTTGCTGCTATCAGCATCAGTGTGGCTCAAGGATTTTTCTTTCCTAAGAATCCTGTTCCTATCTATCGCCCAGTGTCAAATCCCCATCCAAAGCCACAAACAGTGTGCGTGAGAAGGAACAATACCTGCCGTAATGCAACTCTTGATGGATTCCATCAGTTGCAAGAACTATATGGAAGAATGAGTAAGTTGATTTGTTTACAATGTCTTATATCAATCCGATCATTAAAAATCTGGTACTATACTTTGTACTTGCAGATGTTACCAGAATTGCTAGCTCTTACTGCACACAAATTGGCATTCCTCTACACGAAAATGCACCCTGCAGTTCTTAAGGACTTGTATTATTTCCGTTTAAGAGTAATTAATAAATAAAGAAAATCGAGTGTAACTGTGAAAAAAACTCTCATTTCAATAATTTAAGCTCTTCAAGCGGTTGAATACCTATAATGGAATAGCGGACACGAAACGTTGTCCTTATATAAAAATATGTTAGAATAGGAATACGTTTTAGGTCTGCTAATCGAAAGCAATTAATAAAATTCCAATCTGTTAATCCAAATTAATGAAAACTGTTTTACTAGCTGATCCGTCTTTCGTTGTTACCTATGTCTGGACAGTTACATTTTGCTTTTCAAAAACACTTTAACGGACTAAAAATAAGGAATTTAATTTTATTCAAATGACAATCTGAAAAGCCTTATTTTATTTTACTAGCTTACCCTATTCTCGTCGCTTTGACTAATTGGGTATAGTGACCATGCGTCCCGGATTTTGCGGGACCGTCCCGGATTTCCAAGTCTGTCCCGGATCACAAATTGTCCCGCAAAATGTCCCGCATTTACAGAATTGTCTCTCAAAAACAAAAAATATAAGTGCGTTTCATAAGGGCCACCATGGCAATTAGCCATAATCAGAGCTTTAGATCGATGGATTGCACTTCCAAACTGTTGCAAAAACTATTTGATTGGCTGCCCGCCATCGAACGTGTGTTAAAACTATTTCAACCGTTAAAGTCCTATTTCTTACCTCTCGAAAAATGTCCATGTTTATTAGAAAAATTCTTTGAGGATCCAAATCTGAGTTGTGGTTAATGTTTTTACATAACCAGTTATCTTTGTTTCACAGTTCAATTTTGAAAGTCGAGGGGGATAAGAAAACTATAATGGAAATAAGTAACCAGATTACTAGTTTAAAACTTAAATTAGAAGAACGAATAAATGCCCAGTTCAGTCCAGTTTCTTTAAGAATTAAGACAAACTTTAAATAGTTTAGAGGTATGTGCTGCCGTAAATAAAACATGCTTCACTTCTCACACTCAATGTTTTTACCAAAACAGTTTACAATACCTCGAAAAGTGGACCACACAATTTAAGCACGCTAACTATTTTCAGTGGACATGTCTTAGATAAAGTATTGAGTGGGATGAAGTACAAGACAGTTTTGGTTTTATATTGGAAAATACAAAAGCTAATCTAGTTGAAAACGATTTTTTTGACGATATCACATATTTAAAAAAATATGTAAGCCCTCAAAAAATTGATGAATGGAATGATGAAAGCCTTCCAATTGATTTAAGGTGGGTAGACATTTTTAAATATTTTTCTTCAAATGAAGTACCCCACAAAAATCTTTTGTTGATTGTGGAATACATATTGAGTCTGCCAGGCACTAATACATCCACAGAACGAATATTTTCAATCATAAATCACTTATGGACACAAAAAAAAACTCAGATGCAAGTTCAAACAGTAAAATCTATTATTTTATTAAAAACCTTTTTCGATAATTCTTGTAATTTTTTTTATGATTGTATAAAAACCAACAACGAAATTTTGCAAAAAGTTCACACATCCGAAAAATATACAAGTAATCGAAAGATGTTCATTTAATTAACTTTTACTTTTTGTGATTTTTTATATTACTTACGTATTTTTTTATTTATTAATTGTCTGATAAAAAAGTTCCTATGCAATAATATTATAAAATATTATAAAAATATAATCGAAACTGAAGTACCTATATATTTTTTGTTTTAATCATTATTACAATAATACAAAAAAATTTCATTATAACAATAATAAAATAAATTGTTTTTGTTAACAAGTGTCCCGCATTGGCTCCAAAAAATTATGGCCACAAACTTTTTCTCTAAAAAAATGAGTGTGCATACTTATTGATGAATGAATACTGAAAATGAAAGGAAAATCGCGAAGTTTGTTTACTAAAGTCTGAATATTAATGAATAAAGTACAGGGAACAACTGAAGAAAATTCAAAACACTGCTGCGGCGAGAGCTGGATAGCAGGAGATGACGTATTTCACTCCACACAACAAAGAAAAAACAGGAATGAACGAAAACAGTGTTCTTCGTCAAATTTTCGAAGATAAATAAATTTTAACAATTTATTTCCATTTGAAAGTAAGAAAATTAAAAATCCTCCAAAAACTCATTATTGAAATTCTGTGCAAAATCGAAAAAAATTGTTTCAACTCGAAGGTTGTTGAATTGTCAATTCACTTGAAGCTCTAACTAAGTTATAATAATTCAAACGACAAACTTCCTCAACACTGATGATGTATAATCGCACTTTAAACTTTTTCGATCATCCTTACTCCCACCCTGCCAAAAAAAAAAAGATTACATTTCATTGCACTTTCGAAATAATCCCATAATCTTTAATGAAATTTAATCTTGGATTTTCTGCCTCAATAGACGACGAAGACAAGACTCGGAAGAAGAAAACTCTTGGCCTTAAAATTCCACCTTCACCACCACCACACCATCAACGTGTCGTTTTGAAAGGAATAAGACGAAAAATAAAAATAAATTAATCTTCACTCAGAAAAAAAAAAAACTTCCAAAGATGTGATTTCGTTTCGATAATTCACCACCTTACTCAACCGCAAGGGCATCTTCGACAAACAGCTGATCTGGTTTAACTGACGCGGCGAACGGAACGATAGATGGGTTGGTTGCTGAATGCTGTACAGCGACAGCAGCACTCAAAAGTCTCCATCAAAACTTTTTTGATTGCAATCAGAAGGCCTAAGTAAGCGTAAAATCGAAAATCGATTATCCTTTTCGAAATGAAGTCAATCCAATGGTGATGTGGTTTGGTAATGGCTTCAACGTTTGATTTTAAGGGGGCGTTAGGGAATTTATATCATTTTTGACCATGCTTAAACTCTCTGCTTTAAAATTGTTGGAAATATAAATTTTCATGGAGTGAAGTTTTTATTTTCCGTCAAAAAATCTAAACCTAAACGTTTACATCGCCTCTCCAACCGGCTTGATTGTCAATTCATGAACCTGCACATGCGGTGGCGTCGATATGGCATACATGACACCTCCGGAGATGTCTTCCGGCCTCAAAATACACTCTTTGAAGTAATCTTTGATTTCGTCTCTCACGATTTCCGTATCCACGAGTCCTGGACTTATGCTCTGTAACAAAAACACAAAATTCATCAACACGCTTCAATAATACTGTTCAACACTGCACTCACTGTGATCTTAATTTTCGTCCCGAGTAGCTTGAATTCCTGTCGATAAATTTCGGAAATAGCGGTAATGGCATATTTCGTCGCTGGATAAATATTGAATTCAACACTATCAGGCAGAACTGGTATCGAATGTCCCAAAATACTATTCACTATCAGGACATGTCCATTAAAATTGCGCTCCTTCATACTCTTGAAAGCACGCTGTGTACACTGGACTACACCCATAACATTCGTGTCGATGATTTCACGAACTTTGGCCAAATCCATAGTTGCAAGTTTGCCTCTATTTGCCATGCCAGCGTTGTTCACTAAAATATCAACTCCACCTAATGTCTTGCAAACCCAATCGAATGCCGCATTCACAGACTTCTCATCGGACACATCACACTTGAAGGCATGAATGCGACTTTGTTGATCTTTGGCTAAACCGTTTTTCAAGGCTTCGACGCGTTCCACCCGTCGAGCTAAGCCAACAACAATTAGACCGGCTTTGGCCAAGTCCTTGACAATGGCAGCCCCAATTCCCGAACTGGCACCAGTAACAACAGCGACGTGATTTTGCCAACGATCCATCGTGCGAGAAAAATTTATATCGACTAAAGTGTTTTGGGCTTTGTGATCAGTCTTATAAGTTTTAATTACGAAAGTTAGATGCACTTAGCTCCAAACACGATGTGAGCTTTTTTTTATCAACTCAAGAGCTTGCAACACTTTGACGCTCACTTCAAATGACAACAACTGTAGGAATACGCTCCCATTCGTGACTTGCTGATTCTAACTTCTAATTATACTTTTTTATTGTTTTTTATTACGTGAACACATGTTTTGTTATATCAATTCAGAAAGCTCATATACCCATTATGAATTCTAATTAAAAACGCAAATTACGAAATAATGTTGTTGGAATGGAAATGATAATTTGCAATTCGGTTATTTAACTGTCGCTTTGTAATCAAGTAATTTAGTAACAGAACTCCTGAAAAGGGGAGAGTCCGTGCCGCACCACGCCGCATGTTATTCAGAATTCAGATTATTATAAACTAATAACAGAAGTCATTATAAACTTCTAATAAAAGTCATGCGAGCTTTTAGAGATCAAAAGAGCCCATCAATCAATAACAGTTAAGTTTTCGAATTAACTTGAACTTGATTTTGAATGAGTGAACACTCTTCCTGATGCAGTTCCTATTACAAGGTTATCATTTTACTCATTTTTCAAGTTGATGAAAAATGTACATGTGAGAAGTGAGACATATCCAAATGGTCAAATATAATTACTTACATCTAACATTGAACTATTCTTCTCTAGAAATGTTTTAAAAAGTGCTAACGGACCTGGAGTATTGCTACTGCTGATAAAGGCTGCTGCCAAGACCTCTTCGTGAGAACCTATTCGAAATAGAATTATGTACCTTAACCAGACTCAGGAGTCGTCTTCAAAGAACTATCATTATACAGTCGGCTGAGTTTCACCTCAACCACGCTAAGCAATTTTAATGGCTTCATAGTGATAAAGTTGGCAATTCTAATGACGAATTTCAAATTAAGGCTGCTAATGAAGTAGGCAGTAAATAGCGTTGTGGTGGGTGGTATGTCACATGTTTGAGCGTAATACGATGAGGTGGATGTCGACTGACAGCACTTTCAATCCAATTTGATCAGCTTTAGACCACAAAACGTTTCAGGAGCATTTTGCAGAGCAAAATAACCATGAAAAACAATTCAAAGATCAAATGGCACCAGTTTTGAACCCAAGTTTACCTTAACTAAAATATTCAACCGATTTTCAAACAGTTCAAGAGCTAAAAGAGAAAACTTGAGTGCAGAAAAAGGCATGACGGCAGAACCTGCTACAAATTAGCTAATGGCCACCTGTTGTTCCTAAAAAGGAATTCGTTTGAATTTCCACCAGCTCATGAAATAAAAATAAGCCGAGTATTTGACAACTATCGGATACCACCTTACTTACAAAATCAGTCAAAGTACCTACTCAAAAGCATCCCCGGAGTAAGATTCGAAAAGAGCACTACTCATTCAAGAGGCAGTTATGTCTTGGAGTTATATAGTTTGCGTAGGTACTACCTTGAAATGATCAAATCACATACAATCAGCATCAAGGAAATGCTATAGGATCTAGCCTTGTTTTTGTTCATTCATGACTGTGGATATCAGTCATTCATGACTGTGGAATGGCAACGAAAGCAAACCCTTGGGAAAATTTGGATACCTTTATCAGACATGTCTACATGAACTAGCGACAACAATGCAGCCATCAGAGATCCCACTTTTGAAATGCAATTAGTGGCTGACAGTGAATTCATGTGTGGAATACCGGTGAAGAAATACAGCTTGGCAAGAGGAAAGCTAGGAAATGCTGAAGAAAGCTTTTTTGCACCCAATGTCTACTTGGGTTATCAAAGCTAAACTCATTCGTTAATGGCAAATTGATCTTTTGACCTATTCCAAGTTAGTTGGGAAGAACCTTACTACGTAATGATAAGTTGTAGGATGTTGGTACACATTTTTCCAAAATCCTTCAAACCGCTTGAATGCTGTAGCGCTGCATTGAGCAATTATACAAAAGCTTGATGTTTGTCTTTTTACCCGCCAAATAACAATAAAAAAAGCACACCTCTTTTTTATTAGTATTTATTTATTTATTTATTTACAATCTATCGAGTACATTATCTCTCTTAGACTTAACAATTTAACAATTAATTTTAGAAATTTAATAACTTATCATAATAATATATAACATTAAACACATACTGTAATATGTCTAAAGAAACTGACTGTCCTGCAGAAGTTTTAAAAACTTGCCTGCTGAGACACAAGTCAATACCTTGACAAACAGAATTGAACTCAGAACTAGATCTTGCAATAGGATCGGATCTACCGTAGTTAGTAAATGAACGTGGAACGAAAAAAAATCTTGCCTTATTCTCAACTGCCTTGTATATAAAAAAGAGACAGAAGTTTTGGACAGTCTCAAATCGATTACAGAGAGTATCTCTGGCAAACATTATAAAATAAAACTTCCTTCTAGCTTCAAGAGGCTTTAAGTCAATTAAAAGGCATCTAGTATTGTAACTAGGCATGTTATTGTCCCAATAAAGTTTGCGTAAGGCGTACCTTGTGGCTCTTTTCTGAACCGATTCAATTCTATTTACACCTACCCTATACAATGGACACCAAATGCAGCACGCATATTCTAGAACTGATCTTATGAGTGAAATAAACAAGGATTTAATCGTGTAAGGATCCGAAAACTGTTTCGAGTTCCTGATTACAAATCCAAGTAACTTATTAGCTTTTGAAATAATATAGTCAAAGTGCAAATTAAAGAATAATTTAGAGTCAAAAATCACGCCAAGATCTTTTTGACTAAGCACTGACTCAAGCGAAATCCCAGAAATAACGTAAGAGTGATGAAAAGCATTGAGTGACCTTGTAAATGTAATGCATTTGCATTTAGCAATATTCAAGAACAAGCGGTTTTCTGCACACCAATCAGCAACTTCGTTTAAATCGTTTTGGAGTATATAGCAATCCATTTCACATTTAATTGACCTAAAGAGCTTTAGGTCATCGGCAAAAAGCAAACACTGTGAATTTCGAATCCGTGGTGGAAGATCGTTAATGAATAAAACAAAAAGTAAAGGGCCTAGGCGACTTCCTTGGGGAACACCGGAATAATTACTTATCTCCTTTGATACCACTGAACCAATTTTTACATTTTGTTAACGATTTGTCAAATAGTTTTCAAACCACTTAAGGAGGCTAGAGTGAAACCCTAAACATTTCATTTTTTTTAGTAAAATGTGATGTTGAACTCTATCGAACGCCTTAGAGAATTCCGTATATATGGCATCAACCTGGCTTCCACGTTCAATACCTTTAATGTAAAAATTTGGAAACAAGGCTCGATTTGTTACCGTCGATCTGCCACTAACGAAACCATGTTGTTCCTCAGATATAGACGAGCTAACCTCGTCATAAACGCATTTTTTCACAATCGCTTCAAAAACTTTAGGAATCAGCTTTAATTTTGAAATTCGTCTGTAATTACTGACCTCTTGTTTTGAGCCTGATTTATATATTGGACTTATAGTCGAAAGCTTCCATTCGTCCAAAAACTCTCCAGTTGAAAGCGATAAGTTGAAAATACTAGTCAGTGGAATTGCAAGACCAAGCGAACACTTTTTTAGTAGTGCTGAGCAAAAGTTATCGGGAGAAAGTTTAAAATCAGACTTCAGAGATGAAAGCTATTGTAAAACTTATTTCACTGTCAAGCTAAGATTTCCCATATTAACAATATTTTCACAATTATGAATGATACATATATCCGGGTGAACTAGAGTCAAGAACAAAATTTGATCGAAAATAAGAAGCAAACATATCGCATATCACATTCTCATCACTCGAGGAATGATTGAGGTAGTTCATACTGGTAGGAATACCAAATGACCTAGTACCTAGTATATACCTACACTATTTTGATTTTCAGAGATCTGTCATCTGTCTTCCTTAATTATTCAATTTGGCAATCAGACGAAAGACAACTTCAATAAGTGTTTTCTTTTTTCGAATAATAAAATAAATAATATCTCATTTGTGTAAATATTAGACATTTCAATTTGTATTTGAACAGTTGTTTCTTTAATTTTTGTCAAAACTTTCCATCACATATCTGCATATTTTCGCCAATCGCTTTAATGGTAATTTCATGGATTTGAACGTGTGAAGGTGTAGCAATCGCATACTAATGTCTTGGGGTAGTCAATTTTCTTGTTTTAAGGAACATAATCCACGAAACATGTCCCCTTCTTCTTCATTGAATCTCCCGATTGGTATTTTTTATAAATTGTTTTTGATATTAAAACGGCATTTACCTGCCAATATCCAGACTTAAGGTGCATAGCGTAGCTATCTTTTACAGTCACTTCGTTTAAACGGCGAAAGTCGACGCAAAAGTGGAACTTTTTTTCCTATTAACATAACTGGGGAAAGCCAAGGGCTATGTGACCTACGTATAATTCCTCGATTGGCCATTTCCGTGATCAGAGATGCAGCAATTGACTTTTTGGAATAAGGGAGACACGTCTTGGAGTCCGCTTGATTGGACGACCCAATTCATCAGGATTCAAAGCAAAAACAGTTCTATAACGGGTTAAGAAATCAAAAACTTTTATTTTCTGATCAGCTGATAACGAAGAAGCCAAACATGATTTTAAATCATTCTCATCCGATGAGAGTAAAGGCGGTTCCAGTTGGGCATTACAAGAGGTTTGATAAAGGTCACTAGACGAAGTGTGTTTGCATCCAAGTCAATCAAATATTACATGGATATACTAAACAAGCCAGCCTCTGAACGTCAGTATCAAATTCCACGAGCTTTTCGCCATTCTTTTGGTATCCTGTACGGAAGAGAGAGTATGCGTTTCGCGACTGCATGGTTATACCAAAACGTTTCCTCAATTTATTAGGAAAAGAGAATTTCATTTTCTAATGCTCCGACGTAAGATAGCGCCAAACCTCGAAGACTTGCTGTGAGAATAATAGCAGATTGCCAATCGCACCATACATTCGCTTTCGAAACCATGCGCAAGTGTGTCTCGTAATCTTCCCATGAAGATCTTCCATCAAAGTCCATTAAATGAATCGCAGGTCTCCCGGAAAAACTATTCATTGAGGTTCGTACATCATTGTCCGGTGGTATGGTAGGAAAAGCATGGTTAAGGTTACGGTCTTCTCGGGTGGTCTGTGGGACGGTGAAAGTAGCAGTTGATGGTTCCGTTGGCAAGTTTTTTATACCAAACTGGTCGGTGGTTGAATGAATTTTGGCTTCTAGAACTGGTTGCATTTGTGTTCTGACCAACTTGTTCTCGATTCGTTGGAGGCATGTCGTCTGTAGTCACATGTGTTGGTTCTTTCGGTAATTCCTCTAGATTGTCAGCCGTAGAATGATCGCTTGGGAGTAATGCCGTTTGGATACCACTGTCAGCAAACACACGATTTGCAAAAGCTGAAGCTGAAGCAACTCAATGTTGTGCTTTTTAAATCGGACACTCTTCTTGTTAAATGACCTGAAAGCTCCTCCAGACGGTTTCCAAAGGCTTGGATAGCATTCGAAATAAGGGAATTGTCGTTGTTATCGCTCGGTGGTGTGCTAGTCATTTTCATGCAATTTTGGAGAGCCCCACATCTGACACCAATTGTTACGATTTTCAATCAAAATGAGAAATTTTATTTAGCAAATTATTTCTACAAAAATTCTAACTTAACTTCGTTTGAACCAACACTTGTGCAATCATTTTTATTTTGAAATCGAGATTGTGATGCTTGCAAGAGACACAGCCTGACAAATGCGGCACCAAAATCACCGCTATTTCATGTAAATAGATTAGGCATATGGAAATTTCAACAACCCGTCGTCGTCAATAAAATTAAAACTAATAAATAAATGTATGCTAAAATGTCTGCATTGACCGTATTAATAAGTTACCGTTATAAAAATATAACATAAATTGAAGAGCATGAAACTATCTATCATGTGGGAAAATTTCACCTTTCTATGTTTAAATCTTCGTGCAATTTGTTGTTTATAAAAAACCACAACATCGCACATAAGCTTTCATTACCTATTTTAACGCTGAAGGGGGCTAAACTTTTTCAAGCTTTGAATGTCCTAATAATTTATACCTATATCAAAAGCCATTAGCATAATTTTCAAGCTTCTAGCCTTATCAAGGCTAATGTAACATCCATACATTTGGCCTAATCTGGACTCAAAGAGATCAAGGTGCCTGATATCAGTGATATCTTTAAGCAGATTGCACATAAGCTCGTTAATTGGTGTCATTATTGGACACTGTCTAATAGGAAGACATGCCGCGCGACTGGGCGTATTTTCTAATGATTTCTGCAGAAGCTGCATGGATGAGGAGGAGGAGGAAACAGTCCTTCACCTCCTCTGCACCTGTCCTGCTCTGGCTCATAAACGTATGATTCACTTAGGAGAATACTTTTATAATGATGTAAACCATCTCGAACATATTAATATAATTAATCTTCTACGTTTAGAAAGGAACTCTAATTGGCTTCAATGAGCTTTCGAAAAAAGCCTATTTAGATTCATGTGGTTTCACAATGGGCCTTCAATTGGCCTAAGTGTGTCTTTTACCATCCATGACAGCCACTTTAACCTAACCTTACATCCATACAAACTCTGATGTAGTATTTCAACCCTTTGCAAACCTTTTAACCCCTCTTATGAGGCTCCAGAATCCAGATTACCTCTGTACCAAGTTTCATTGAAATGGATACTTTACACGTTTTTAACAATTAAAAAGACAGAGCTATTTAATAATGCGCTTTATTCATGAGCATATCGCAATTTTTTAAACCAAAAATCATTACATTATTAACCCCCATGCAAAAGTGACAAATGCGCCTAAAAAAGTTTTCACACAAGTCTTTCAGATACAAGCAAGAAAGTCACTGGATAGCTGAAACCACTGATAATTATGATAAGCAATGAGAAATGACCAATATCCCGAAACAAGGTTCCAGAATAACCGGAAAATAATTCAAATGGATGAATCAGAAGAAGCTTCTTTTGACTACTGCTCACTTCAGCAGGTTAGACTTCAGACTTTAAATGGTACAAGTACAATCGAACCACCTAAGCCTCGAAGTATGCAGCAAAATATAATGTAGTGTCAGATCTCAACATAATCCAATAATAGTTTTGAAATCTTATAACAAAGATTATCTGTTATAGGTAGTAAGATTAGATTTCTTCAATTATTGATAAACGACCTGAATCATGAATGTTCTTTTCACACGAAAGAAGATAGAGAGTGTTCCGAGCAATTTCCTATTTCTAAATGGAGTTCCATACTAAAGTTGTCTTTCCACCATTTGTGCAACAATCAAAATAGGTTGCTTCACTTTGAATTATCAATTGCAGTGCAAATAAAACTGCTCCAGCCATGTACAACTGCAATAGATTCGAATTCATTTTCTAAGCTCTCTAGCTCCTTCACAAAAGATTCATGTTAAACAAAACCAAAAGAAAATGCTCTTAAGTTGACTCTCAATCTCAATTCGAGTGTAAATAAAATACAAATTTCAATTGAACAACAAGTCTGCTCTAAAACTCGACTAACTTTACTCTTTCCATGCTAAATTACAAACAGCAACAATGACTTAAAAGCACAAATCATCTAAAAAGGAGTTTTTTGCAATAGCTGATGTTAGCTCTGACTGAAAATTGTATGGAGTTGTATGTGCGTTCGTATTCTAAGCTTCTATCCTTTCAAATTTGCTTGTGAAGTTGTTGGTAGATAAGTTGCAGCTAGTCGCGTTACAGTTTGTGTTTGCACTTTGTGTAACGATGACGCTAGAGAAGAACATTTTTAAGGATGAAAAAACAAACACAAAAACTGCGAAAATCTAACTGAGTGCAATAAATACAGAAAAGATGTCGTTTGCTTTATTGAATAGCTTTCAAGGAGATACACTGCGAGTTTCCATGGAATAAGACAGTGTTTGTGTGTCACGACTCACGATAATTATGGTACTGTTATAAAGTAGGACATTAAATCGTGATAAAGTCAGTTGCGTTAAAAGACGGAGGCAATTATAATTCGTAAGTGTGTAAATACATGCGTAACATCATCAGAAGCCTGTGGAAGCAATATCACGACATCATAACAGAAATAGCCGAGAGCTAGTTATGTGCCGAACCGTAAATTTTGTAAGCCGAGTTAACTCGAGTTGGTTCTTTTGCAAACCGAGTTGCAACTCGGTTTGCCCATCTCGAGTTGAACGAATCCAACTCGGTTTGCCAACTCGGTTTATTTCGTTAAAAATGTTACCGGATTGCCCCGAAAATCGCTCTAGAAAACATAAAAAAAAAAAAAAAAATACCAAGTTTTTAATCCGTCGAAATCTCTGCCATCCGCTGATAAAAGTTGAATGTTAATGGCTCAATCGAAAGACAAGGTACGAATCTAGGTCGCTAGAGGAATATTTCGTTAAAAATGTTACCGGATTGCCCCGAAAATCGCTCTAGAAAACATTTAAAAAAAAAAAAACCAAAATACCAAGGTTTTAATCCGTCAAAATCTCAAAATGGAATAATTAGGTTTTTATCAATGCCATCCGCTGATAATAAAATTCTACCACTTGGTAATTAATTGCCCTTATGTACAATATTTAAATTCAGAACTAAAAAAAAACACAAAATTAGAAGCAAGTAAACTAGGTTTTTTTTTTATCAATTGCCTAGTTGGCGAATCGGGTTGCTGAACCTAATTGGCGAACCGAATTTTCAATCCGAGTTGGCGAACCGAATTTCAAAGTTCAAACCGAGTTGGCAAACCGAGTTGGCAAACTGAGTTGCAAACCGAGTTGCAAACCGAGTTGGCAAACCGAGTTGGCGAACCGAGTTGGCAAACCGAGTTGGCGAACCGAGTTGGCAAACCGAGTTGGACCGTTCAACTCGACTTGGCAAACCGAGTTAGCTAACTCGAGTTGAAAAAAAAAACAAACCGAGTTAACTCGAGTTAGGGCTAACTCGAGTTGACTCGAGTTAGCAAACCGAGTTGACCCATCACTAGCCGAGACCACTGTAGTACCCGCGGCGTTGTATCAATGATATATTTTATTCCACAACCCCAAAAAAGGCAAACCTGTCTTCGAAAACAGTGGAAGAGAACGTCTTATATACTCGCCTTCTTTTTGACAAAAACAGCCGTTGAGCATTGCAATGTGCATCCTTTTGCAATGTGCTTTGCTCTTCCTATAACGGAAGGACCTTACTTACAATTTCATTTGTCTTTTTGGTTTGACTATTATTTTGTCGGCCATATTGCATCCTTCTATACACACAATAACACATAATGCTTGTTGAGCAATGCATGTTTACTTCAAACAACGAAACAGATACGGAGAGTGTGTGTTTTTGAGATCGCATTTGAATTAATTTTTGTATCTGAATTGTTTCAAAGCAGTCTTATCCTGATGCAGTTTTGTGTTCATTGAATTTTTGTCGTCTATGGGGCTGTGTATCAAATTCTGCCTTCCTAAAAGCGGACTAGCCATTTGGGTATCAAAAGAGCAAACTGGTGTTTTTATTTAATTTGCTTTCTTATGAATAACGGTTATATGTAGCCTCTGCATTTTCGAACTTTCAGAAGAAATATTAAATATTGCCATACACGAAATGGCTTTGGTTAGTATCTCTTCTCTATATAAATAAAAATGGATGTGTGTTTGTTTGTATGTCTCCTATAGACTCCGAAATGACCCAACAGATATTTGTAAATTGTATCTAAATTGTAAAAAACTAAAAACCTCACGGAAGAGTGGGGAAACTGGAAAAACCGAACAAAGGTCGGAAATTAGTTTTTTTTTTTTTGCTTGGATTTTTTTCGTTCCATTTTTCGAATTGAAAAATAGAAAGTTCTTGATGAAAAACTCGGAAAACTCATTGGTTTTCAAATGGAAAATTGCATGAAATTGTGGATGCATTGGTTTACAATTGGAAAACTTCAAATGGAAAACTGGAAAATTTCAAAATGGGTTTTCGAATGAAACTCTGAAAACTCATTGGTTTTCAAAGGGAAACTGTAAAATTTGTGATGGGGAACTGGAAAAAAAGAAAAAGTTAAAAAAAAAATGTGCACGACTGGGTCGTACGAACTTGCTCCTGCATGCTTAAACTAAATATTTATGATTACTTAAATTGCAAAAGGTAGTGTTAAAATAAGAGATATACTTTAAGCAATTCTGATTGCACTCTTACTTACAGCTTACACTTAACTCAAAAAAAAAAAAATATAAAAATGATTTGAATTTATTAAAAAAATTAACATTTGGAAATGTACCTCGTATATACATTTCATTCCAAAAATTTAAATGCCGAACAAATTCAAACCTTATTCTTGATTTATTGAATTTTTTTTTTTGAAAATCGTCGGAGCCGTTTTTTTTTAAATTATTTTTTTATACATAAAATTTTTCAAAAATATCTTAAAATTAATTTGGGTATGCATTTTTCAAGACCATGTAAATATACATATTATACTCTAATTTGGATATTTAAAATTGATCCGTTTTTGAGATACAGAATTTTGAAAAAAAAAGTTAAAAATATTTTTTAAAAATCCAAAAAAAAATTTGAAATTTTTTTGAAAATAAAATATTATTTGAACAATATATACGTACTTTCGAAAAAAACTTACGCTGATCGGACTTCCAGTTTTCGAGAAAATCTAATAACAAAAAAACGGTTCTATGGGAGGTACCGTTTTGGAGCAATACAAACAATTTTTTTTTACATAAAACACATGAATGCTTAAAAAAATTAAACTCGAGGGAGTTTTAAAAAAAATCGTTCGGGCCGTTTTTTTGAAAAAAAAAGTTTTGGTTTTTGGCCAAAAAAATCGTATGGTGGCTACCCTAAATTTTGATCTTAAAACAAAAATAAAAAAAATGGGATATGACTTTTTGCTCAAACCCCTAATTTTCAAATTTGAAGTCAATCGGACCAGTAGTGAAGCCTGTAGATGCCTGTAAACTTTCGACAGACAGACAGACGGAATCGCCGGACCCACTTTTTTCGACTTCTCTATCATCGTAATATCATATCTCATCCTCATCTCAAATTTTTTTTACGAATTCAATACATACTTGCCATATATTCTATATGTCGCAAGTAAAAAATTGGAAAACTGGAAAATTTTAAATGTAAAAAAATGGCTAAACGAAAATCTCAAAATCACTCATTCAAATGAAATGCATTCGTTTTGTTTGTTTTGGATATCACTTATTTCTTTTAAGATGGATCGATACGATTTATAAAAGAATAATAAAGCAAGCAAACGGTAAAAAAAATTGAGGAACATTTAGCAAATCAAAGTGAGATACAACAAAATTTTAAACGCTTCATGGCATTCACAAGTTTATACTTGTTAAGAGCTTCCTTCTCAGTTTTCATGAAAATTTCGACGTTTATTATTGTTGTTTGTACAATGATGCACCAAATCCTGAGTGATTTACAAGAGATAGATAGAGGGTTGCAGGGTGAATGGTTGCGGGTTGCGGGTAATAACTATTGGGCTAATGGTAGACGTACTGGTTAGCACAAGCGGGTAGCGTTTAAAGAGTAGTGGGTAGTGTGGTAGAGGGGTATTGATTATCGGTTGAAGCAGTACGAAGTCTGCAGGGTCAGCTAGTAATAATAATAGAAGGGGAGTGGGTTTCAAGTTTTTGCTCCGATCCAGTATCCAGTATCTTATATATAAAATTCTCGTGTCACAATGTTCGTTCCCGTACTCCTCCGTAATCGGGCTTGACCGATTTTCATGAAATTTTGTGAGCATATTGAGTAGGTCTGGGATCGGCCCCCCTAAATGTTAAGGGTGATCCACCCCTATTTATTTATTAATTCAAAAATTTAATTCTTCCTTGGCAGAATTATTATTGTTTTTGTTATGACTTAGAAGCGGGGTAGTGGGTAGTGGGTAGTGGGTAGCAATTACTGGTATAGCGAGTAGCGTTTAGAAGTATTGGGTAACGGGAAGTGGGGTAGCGGTGAACAGGGTAGCTGGGTATAATGGGATACCAAGTAGCACAAAATTACTTAAAGAAGGCTTTAAGAAGTATTATAAGCTCTTATCCCGCGTCTTTAAGACTTCTTTAAGTACCTTTTAAGTACATAAAAGGCGAAAGTGGGCGGTCCGATAGAATGAATTAAGAAGAAAATTTGGTTCTTATTGAGGTTTTAAAACGGAATATTTTCCTTCTTATATACTTCTTAGCGTCTTCTTAAATACTTCTTTTTGCATTCTTAACTCCTTCTTACAAAATTCTCAGACAAAAAAAGAAATTATCAGTGAATTCTACATCTAGTTTTTGTTTTTCTGATTCTCATCCATTTTAATAGTATCTGTTTTGATTTCTTTTTTCTTCTTCAACAGTTTGGCTTGTTGTTGGTATATTTTCTCGATTTACAAAGTCCCTCTCAATTCTCTAATGCACCGCCACGCCTAAACTTTTACTTGGTTACATAATAACTAGGCCTTCTACCAGTTACTTTAATGTCTTTTAGCAAGCAAATTTGTATTTACACGAGCACAGTGAACTCTAAGAATGAAATGAAAATGGACTACTGGAAATAGTAATCTTAAAGAAGGATTTAAGGAGCTCTAAACAAACCTTTATAAGAAATACCGATTTAAGAACCTTTTAAGAATTCTTTAAGAAGGAACAAATTAAGAATTCAAGGAAACAGACGATTTAAGTAGGAAAAAATACCGAATTGAGAAGTTAAGAAGCGATGAGACCCATTTAAGAACAAAATAAGAATGAATTAAGAAATGTGCAACCGTTTTAATACCATTTTGTGCTACTTGTGTAGCGGGTAGTAGGTAGCGGTTACCGGTTAAGCGGGTAGCGTGTGTAAGTATTGGGTAGCGGGTAGCGGGATAGTGGGTAGTGGAGTAGCGGGTAGTGGCGTAGCGGGTAACAGGGTACTTGGCTACTTTGTTATAAGGGGGTAGCGGGTCGACGGTATTGGAGAAGCGGGAAGAGAGTAGCGGGTGGTATGGTAGCGGGCTACAAAAGACTAGGTCTTTTTATATCGATTGAGGCAGTACGAAGTCTGTCGGGTCAGTTAGTCATATTATAATATCACTGTTATCGTTTGTTATCGAATCGTATCATTTAATCATAAAAATGTTATGTAATCTCATCGTAATCGCATCGTTTTCGATATCGTTTTATTGTTTAACTATCGCGTCATAAAGGTATCACTATCGTAATGTTATAGTATCGCAATCGTATCGTATCACCATCACATCGAATTATTTCGTATTTATTTTGCTGTATATCGTTTTGTAAATCTAACTTTAAGTTGTCATATCGCTTAGATGGTGTATTTTCAAGTCATTGTCGTTTGCAATTTCTTCACTGTAAATATTATCGTGTTGTAAGCGAATCACTATCGTTATTAGATGACGATGACGAATATTGACGACCAATATCACGAACGGATAACTTTTTCCGATAAATATAACTCCTTTTATTTCGATTTTTTATTGAACTTTACTAAAATTGCAATCAGGTTTGGGACCATCACAAGTTCCGCTCCTTTATCACTCTGTAATTTTGAACACCTAAGGTGTATGTAATCACAAAATGTTTATGTCTGAACTCTACTCGTGAACTTCTTGTACACGACTTTCAAACCAGCACGAATAATCAAATAAAAAAACATTACATATAAGATGCCCTTTTTGCGATGAATGGGAACATCTCAGCACCATCGTAAGTATCGTGGCGTGCACAAGTTAAGAACTTTCAGCTCACCATACGTTCCGCTCTTAATAGAAAGTTCAAAAAAAAAAAACAACGTGCAATGGGTACGTGCCTTTTGTTGACATGATTTCACTACAACGTTGCTGTGGGTCGTCATTTTTATAACAAAAGATCGTTTCCTCTTGTTCATTTATTCAAAAGCCAGCAACGTGCTAAGTAGTTATATCAAGTCTTTTCTAACCTAATCCAAAAGATTCAATTCCAATTTCTCATTCCACCATTATCTGACATGCAGTGTGTTTCTGCCAGCAGGTGGCGGTAATAGTCAAAGCAAAATAGAACTCAAGTCTTAATGCAACTCCCCCCATCACTTTTTCGCCACATAATATCAAAAACATAAAATTTTTCTCGACCAATTTCAGGCGAATCTAAAGACAAGAAAAATTGCTGCATGCTGGAAAAAAAAAAACCATCAACACTGAGACATTGTTGAATGGCCAACACTAAACACACGACTACTCGACTACTATATAGTACCCATGGAACGGATAGTGTTGTAAGTTGTAACATGTAACAAAAGCATAGTTATCCTTTTCATATAGTAGTTATGTCCTCCTGCAGACGTCTATAAGGACAATATTGTGCAGAAAGCTGCAGGGATTTTCCTTAAGAAATTCACTTTCTTAGAGGGCACAATACAATAGCGTATATTTGGATTGGATATGTGGAGAGTTTGACGAGAGCCTGGGCTGGAACTGAAACTGAACAGGACATTCTTGGGTTCTTTGTCGTTCGTTTTGTTTGAGAAAATGTGAATTCTATGGGCACACTGTGACTCTGTGAGTCTGTGGGAATTGAAGAAAAAGATAATCTGATGTTGAATGAGTGCTTTGTTATTATAGATAATGTATCGAATTGTCTGCAAGACTGTATGTGTGTTCTGTTGTATGGCAATTCAATTACGGAAAAAGTGTTTCAATACGGGGATTGCAGTGGTTTTATTAGAAAATTAAAATGAAGTTAAGGATTTAGTGTGGCAATATCGAAGTGAGAGTTGGTATTAAATTGGCTTACTTACTAGACGTTTGGTTAGTTGGGAATATCAATGGAGAATATTTGATTCGCTATTCCGTTGAACTTTGGTCATCAAATTGGATAGCCGATATAATGACGTTGTGGCATAGGTAATCCTGATTGGGTATTCAGCAATTGTGTGAAGATTATACTTGGTTTGATTAGCTCGTAAAAAGCGTTCATTGTAGGTTAATGTCCAAACTCAACAATTTTCGATATTCAACCGTCCATAAAACTAGGAAATTGACTGAGTATGAAGAGCTGAATAAACACCAGAAAAAGTGGATATATGCTTGAAAAAAATGTAAGAAAATCGATTAGATAGAATTAAGTTATGACTTATGATAAGGGCAGTTCTACCTTGAAGGTGAACATGTGAATACGATGTTCGTAATTGAAATGAAGTGAGACTCTGTGATACTACATCGATATGATAAAGACACAGTATAGATGCGATAACGATACTATTATTACACGATAGAAATGATAGCAAAACGATACAAAAATATCAATACCTACTACTGGGATACAATAACGAAACGATAACAAATGATACGATAACGATACGATAACGATACGATAACGATTGATACGAAATTATAACTATTCGATAACTGCAAAACAAAGATGTGATAACAATACGCTACAAAACAGTACTAAAACAAAACCCTGGCGACTTGGTAACCTTGCGATAACTTTATGGAATACGGATTAATACGATAAGTGAATAATAAAAATGATACTACGATAAGAAATTGGATGAAGAAATGGTTATTCGATTGTAAAGTGATGTGGTGTGATATATATTCTATAACACGAAAGCAGTATGAAAGCAATACGATAACAAAAGGATGACGATACGATATTCAGCCATACGTCGTATTGCCAAGTACAGTGATTCATTGTTAAGCCACGCTACTGCACGAATGTGGAACTGTTAACCAAGCTTTGTCTTCCTACTTTTTATATTCAGGAATTAAAGGCCGATGAACACCTCTTCTATGTATTGGCATAAACATGATATAGGCACAACCCCACCTCCCCCCGCCCCTTAATGCGTGTTTCTTTTAAGCAAATGTTTACATTTTTTTTTTTTTTGAAACTAATCTGTAAAGTTCAATCATAAACAAGGACGCAAATTTAATTGAATCTAAAGTAATATCATTATCCTTGCAATTAAGTATCCTTCTCACAACTAACTTCCCTTCTCTATATCAACTGCTCGGCTCGGTGTTAGCTGGTTCGTTTGTAGACCGACACTTCCGAAACTCCCTGGGCATTAAGATATTCTACATTATAAAAAATGTCGCCCCGGTAATGTGTTCAATTCGAAATTCCATCGCTGGTTGGCATTTAATTTAAACACTCTCCGTGACAAGTCAATTACATTCGAGCATCATTGTAACGCTCGTTAGTTTTAACGATAGCAACCGATTCGATATCATTGTCTCAAAACTACGAACTGGATCATGGGAATGGTATCCTTTTTCAATATCTGCAAGCAGCCATCAGGCTATGAGTCCTCCTCTATATGTATTCCAGAGGACTAAAAAATTAAAGTTCTTCTCTTTGGCGAAAAAGCAAAGCTAGTGTACTCGTATTTATAGTGAACATCGTCATTCATCTTAATCCAAACTGATTGCTTCCTTCCCGAAAGCGATGTGATGGTGATGGTGTGGTATCCCTCTATAGCATCATCATCATCGCTCCCCTCTTAACCGACCAGCTAGCACCAAAAAAAAAAAAACCCCGATGTCTTTCTCGACGACACAAGTCGTTCCATTTAAGCACAGATAAAAGCAAGAAAAATAAATGAGTACCGGGATTCATTCAAAGGAGCATTTTGCCGTGGCAGGATATCCAAGGATCAATCAATAACATCGTCGACGACGACGTAGTCGTTGGTTGATATTCTTTTTTTTTTAGTTTTTTGTTTTCTATTTTTATTTCATTTCTATTTCAATTCGAAGGCTTTTATTATGTTCGTTCGGTAAAATGCGGAGAACGAGAAGCTAGCACGAGTTTGTTGTTCATAGCTAGGAAATTAAATGGAATGACTAGCGATTACTTAAAGCTTGTTCTTCTATTTCCGAAGCAAGATTACTTTATTTGATTGACTTCAACAAACATGGCTGAGCATAAGCAGTTGTTGTATATGTATATATTGTCGGTTGGTCTTAGGCTGAATTTCAGTAGGCGACTCTTCTTTGGAATCGGAATGAGCAGATAACACCAGAAACATCACTTATTCTTATAGTAGAAACTGTCAAAGAAGTTGCCATTGGAATGGAGCGATTTCAGGAAATATTCGAAATGTCTATTTTTTGTCAATCTTAAGGTGTTTTTTTTTTTGTGCTGTCGCTAAAATGTTGAAGTGGAAGATGTCAATTCACGAGCAGATCCAAATCAATTTCGCAAAAAACTGAATGCTCTTGAGTCATTTTCATTAATTGAAGTGGGAAGTGTAACAGAAATCCTTTTAATCAATATTGGAATTTATTTTTGAAAATAATAAGGGTATGGGTTCGATTTGTGTCGATTTGAGGGATTTTGATTTGTTTACATTGTCAATCGCAAATCCATTGATTTGGCAAAGGCATCAAATCATCCTTTTTACGGGAAATGGATTTGTTTTTTTCCTCTAATTTTGTCTATTTTGGGAACATCTTAAGGGTGATTACGTAGGTAATCTCTCGGTTTTATTTTGAATCCGTTGATTGAATTGACGATTCGCTCTTAATTCAAAAGTTAAAAAAATTATGTGCACAACTGGGTCGTACGCACTTGCTCCTGTATTCCGAATTATAATTCGCAAAAAAAAGTTAAAAAATAAAAATATGTATTTTATCCGAAAAGAATTGATGTCATAAAAATCCTTAAGATTTTGTTTATTTCTAATTTTTTTTTTCAAAAAAATTCTTTCTTAAATTAATTTCTTATATACAATTTTTTTCTTTCAAAAATGTCCCAAAATTAATATGGGTACCTACGCAGTATTTAAGAACATGTTAAATTTAAATTTAAATTTTTAATATTGATCCGTTTTCAGGATACAGAATTTTGAAAAAAAAATAAAGTTTTTTTTTGAAATTCAAAAAAAAATCTCAAACAAATTTTTAACACAAAATATTATTTAGGCAATATGTACGTACTTTAAAGAAAAAAAAACGTTAATCGGCCTTTTATTTTTTGAGAAAAAACAAAAAACCGTTCTGGTACTGTTTTGGAGCAATACAAAAATAATTTTTTGTTCATAAAATACATCAGTGTTAAAAAAAATATTCGAGGAAGTTCTAAACGTCTTACATTTAAATTTAAATTTTTAATATTGATCCCTTTTCAGGATACAGAATTTTGAAAAAAAAATAAAGTTTTTTTTTGAAATTCAAAAAAAAATCTCAAACAAATTTTTAACACAAAATATTATTTAGGCAATATGTACGTACTTTAAAGAAAAAAAAACGTTAATCGGCCTTTTATTCTTTCAGAAAAAACAAAAAACCGTTCTGGTACTGTTTCGGAGCAATACAAAAATAATTTTTTTTACATAAAATACATCAGTGTTAAAAAAAATATTCGAGGAAGTTCTAAAAAATCGTAGTCTAGCCGTTTTTGAGAAAATTGAAAATTTTGGTTTTTGGCCAAAACAATTGTATGGTAGCTACCCTAAATTTTGATCTTTTGATCTTAAAAAAAAAATCAAATTAACGACCCACGCAACCTCGCTCAAACGTCTTATTTTCAAGTTGGGAGTCAATTGGACCAGCGGCTAAGCCTGTAGGACGTACGGATATGCCAAACCCACATTTTTCGACTTCTCTATCATGCCTCTTAATGTCATATTTGATCAAAATATGAACTTTTTTTTTACGAATAAAATTTTGTATAAAATTGACCATTTATTTTGTATAAAATCGACCAAGCCGTTTATGATATGATATAGTGTATATAGATATATGATAGTGGAGTAGTAAGGTAGTGGGTAGCAGGTAGTGGGGTGACGGGTAGCGTTTAAAAGTAGCGGGTAGCGGGTAGCATATACATAGTAGGTTAACATGGTACCGAGTGGTAGGAAGCAGGTAGCGGATAAACGGGTAGAGGGTAGGAGGGCTATCGACAGCGGGTAGTTCGATAGCGGGTGCAAAAGTTAAGGTCTTATTTTTATCAAACGAGGAAGTACGAAGTCTGCTAGGTCTGATTTTTTAGATTCGTTGCTTTTGATTTGTTGAACTGCTTGCAGCAAATTTCTCTAAAAATAAGTAAGTAATAAGTAAGATTATTTTTGTTAAGAAAATGACTGAAAAGGTTAAATTTCATTGAACAACCTGTAATGTCATTAAATTTATGATTCATTTCATGTGTCATGAAAATTTCAATTGTTCGTATTGTAGAGTTTATTTCAAATTTTTACCGGATTATGTGATGCAAATGTATTTTTGATTGTTTCTCTGGTATTGAGTTCGACTCACTTATTTTGTACCAGTGGAGTGTTCTGCACCGAATTTTTACAGAATGTTCGGGTAGTGGCGTGAAGGGGTTTTTAAGTATTTCGTGGAAAATCGGCGGAGTATTGGGGTAGCGGAGTGACAGGAAAAAGGAGTATGTAGAGCGTATAGGAGTAGCAGTTATCGTGAAGGGTAGGATAGCGAGTAAGGGAGTAGTGGGTATGGCATTAGAATTGGTTTAGATTTAGATGCGGATTGCTTTTCACATGTACCACTGTATATTGCGTGTTCCCGAGTCCGCAAACCAGATAGTCTTTATATCTACGCAGACATCGAAAAAAATATTGTATATGAATCCAAAAGTATTGCAAAATTAAACTTATATGAAATGTATTCTTTGTTTTGTTTCTCATTTCTCAACCATTCAATCACAATGTGCAACTGCGAAGCGTGGCAGGGTATAGCTAGTATTCTAAATGTCGCTTGTAAAAACAGGAAAAAAAATCCGTAATTATGGTCGTTAAAAAAACCTCAAAATTTACCTACTCGTCTCACTAGTAACGTTCCATATTATTTGCGTTCTTTGATACGTGGCTTTCGTTACTTCGTACGTCTAAATTAGAAATTATTATTTTTTTTTTTTTGGATCACAGTCTCTTGATAATTATAAAACTCCAAGAAACATGCTTATGCTTTTTCAATGGAGGCTCATGTATTACGGTTAAATACCTTGAAGGAGAAATGCAACTGGCTATTTCAACAGAGTATTGTTCGTTGGTAATTGGAAAGAAGTAGATAATGTAAGTCCAAGGGGCTGAAGTTGTTTCGCAGGATAGTTAAAAGTAAGCTACTGTCTTCAGGGAAACAGGTGTGTAGACTAGAAGTTTCAGGCAGGAAATCACGAACAAAAGTGAGAGAGAGTTAAAGAGACAGCGTGGAACCCTTTGGTTCACCGTGGTTTACTTATGTGGGAAAAGGAAATTTTAAATCCAACGAAGATGAGATTCACCGATATCGAACTTTTTGTTTCGATAAGAGAACCTAATCCCAAACTCTATCAAACACGTAGGCGATGTAATATCAAGTGCGTTAATCCTACTTTCTCCAAACGGCTTAAAGATTTGTTCCAATAGTCTGGGAATCAACGAGCTCTAGTGAACGGCACTACTCCACTGAATAAGCGTTGGTTTCGCCCTGTTGAGTCTTCTCAAAATAAGACTCCTGTCCACAGTCAAACCTGTGAAGTGAACGCTTGAGCAGTTGCCCCTGTTGGTGTCTTCTTCAGAGGGGAAAATACCCAAAATGATTGTTGGTTTGAGAAACGTTTTGAATAAATATATCCCCGCGGCAAAAATAATTGGGCAGCTCTATTTAAATAGTAACTTCCCTCAAAAATGCGAATGAAAACCTCCCAGGTGTTACCCTTATGCAGGATGTGCACTCACTCTACCGAAGCGGAATAGAAACTGATTTTCGATCCCAAAAACACCTCCTCTTATACATTTTTCGGTTTATGCTGAGTGTGAATTATACTGCACACAGAGATTTCATGTTGTTCCATTTTCTTGTTATCTATCGTCAGAAGTTTTTCGTTGTTGCATTCTCTTTTGTTGTTCTTGGTACCTTCCAGGGCGGATTGTTGCAGGCCTTTTCACGGATTCGCTTATGAATTTCGCTCAACAAAAAAGATCAGCTGTAACTCTTCGTTACATTCTCCATAAGACTTTTCTCTTGAAAAGCCGTAACGTACATAAATCGAATCAGTTGGATTAGAGCAACCCAGAGCTCTTCTCAACTATTTGTTCTTCTTCCAACGTTTTATAGCTGCAAAAGTGTGGTATATTACTAGTAGGCTGGTAGCACTTTCATGCCTTGAACGCCCTTCACTCTCTGTTTATTTCATTTCCACAGGCAACTTTTTTTTCTATCTGCATCTGTCTTTCCTTTTATCCCAACCTGCCTAGAAATCAAGTCAGATTAAGTAATAAGACAATTTCATTGAGAATCCCTGAGCCCCACTTAAAAAATCAAGAAAAGGACTTCCATAATCTTTCAAACAACTATTCCTGATCCCTCATTTAGGGAATCAATAAGTCTTTTCGATCCAAATGACCGAATTATTATTTCCTTCTCATCTTTTTTTCCTAAATACAAAATTCTCCAAAATCACCGATTATCCTCTATTTGTGTGTTTGAAATCCTGAACCTTCATAAGCACACTTCCAATACACAAAAGCTCACCTTAAACATAAATTCCTTGGGTTGACTTTCCCAAACAAATAGATCCCTATCCCTTTGATATGAGATTGATAGGTAAATCACAACATCTTTTCCAACTTTCAGATGTAGGTACCTATTTCTTCGTGCGTTATTTCCTATATTTCTTGTTGAAGTATTATTTGTCTGAGAATAGAATATATAGGGACGAAAAAGGCGCACAAAGCCATAATCCGCTCGATAAATGTTCAGGATCAGAGCTTAATCAGATTTTGTTTCACAGAGGAAACAATTTGCCTACGAAGATTTTTTGTAAACTTATTTTTCTAAGCAGACAAAAGACAAACCAAAGGACGATGAAATGAACACTACCAAGAGAGAACAGAAAAAAAATCGACCCCATAACGTTTTTCTTATTGGATTGTGTTGTTTACAGGCATTTTGGCAGCTTTTGAAAATCACACCGATCCCAATTCCAACCTATCCCCCCCCCTCCCCCACAAAAAAAAAGGTATCCAATAAAATATGCAGGTGGAGGACCTAAGTCCTTCCAATTTTGTTGACATTGTATTGAGATTTTATTCTAAATTGGCGACTGGTTTTTTTTTAGGAAAAAAAAGGAAACAATTTTCAAAGGTTCAGAGATAGACCGACGCGACGCGTCAACGGTCGACGTAAGGTCAAAAGGTACTGATTTAATTTGGGTCTTTGGGTTTTTTCTCAATTTTTTTCCTGTTGGTTTGATTTCTAAAAAAGATATCAAATCAAAAGGGCACGCAGCGGTGGCAGTGAAATCGATGCTTGGTATCAAATGACAAAAAAGGATTTTATTAAATTTTGAATTCTTTCTTCATAAATTCAGTACTTTAGGTAGGTGCTACCATTGCAAACTTAGAGCGGATATAATTCCGCTAATGAGTTTAACAGAAGTTGCAGGGTGACTGACATGGTCAGGACTCGAACTCTCTCTTCTCTCGTCTTACCTTATGGAAGTGCAGTTTCTATCCCAACTCTTTGTTAAATAATCCTTTTTACAAAGATGCAAATTCTTAACCATCTGGATTTTATTTCAACTATAACCTCAAACATATTGTACTGGAAGGACCCACTCTGCACATAAAAGCCTCACACCCATCGAGACGCCATGGCAAAATTCTGTATATCAAATTGCACAATGTAATCCACTTTAAGTCCAAACCAAACGGAAACAAGAAACCGGACCTTCATCCCAAAGAACAAAAATTCTCTGCCAAAAACTGAAGAGTCGAGATAGGAAGTGTTGGTTAACCACAGTTGTTGCAATGTGTTGCATATACAGACGGTATAATAATTTTATTATTAAAAATTAAATTTAAATGCCAGAGTGCATGTGTGTGTGTGTGTGCTGTGCGTGTGAAGGATGCAATGTAATAAAAGGGAGTGCGGTTAAGTTTTCTCGATGAGGTTTTTTTCATCCTTCGAAGTAGGTTATTTTGCTGCATTTGTGGTTGGATTTCGGATATAAGACGGAGAATAAATTTTACAGCAGTTGCAAGGAATTACCGCTGGCGCTGATGGTGGTAGGTGTAAATTCTTGAGAAAAAGAGGGATTCTGATGAAAATATTGTAACCAAAAATGAAGAGAAACATAAAAGGATATGATTCCCTTGCAAGTACTTCTTACATTTTGGGCAATGTTGGAAGTGTAAGAATGTCCGCCCGTTGTTAAGATAAAATTTTGGTTTAATTTCAGATAAGTCCCTTCAGCAACGTTTCCTAATAATCAAAAAAACTTCTGCTACTAACATAATATCAACTAGTGGAGACTATCAAAAATATAAATTGAGTTTTAAAAGTTAAAGATTCATTACTTAATGTAATTTCAAACATTTCTTGGAAATTAATTATGTTTCTACATAATTTTTGTATACCAGTATATACCTTGAAGTTATCAGTTTACAAGGAAATTGCTAGTTAGCATTCACGAACACGAAGCAAAAAGAATATGTAGTAACAATAAGTCCCCAAAGATTAAAAGATATTCAAATTTAAGAATTTTAAATACTTCATTTGCTAAAAACAGAGAATAATATATTTATAGTTTTAAAACATTATATTGCCAACATAACTTCATTTAATGGAGACTTTTTTGGAGACTTAAAAAAAATTGATTCCATGGTTACTTTTAAAATCTTTTGGAGATTTCTTCACTTATGTTTAATGTTTCAAATTAATCTTTTTCGGTAGACAAATGTATACTTATAAATATCACTTTACAAAGATATAAGTTATAAGTCTCCACGTATAGTGATAATTCAAACCTCTAATCCACCTATGAAATTCAATACTCATCTCATCATTTGAGCGATTAAATCTGTCTCACCGGCAATATACAATTAACCTAGCTAAACACTCCATTCCTCCGTCATCTCACTCAAAAACTCGAAATACCAATAGAATCTACAAAAACTCTCTATCCCAGACATCAACAAACGCAGATTTCATTAATACTAGAAGTCAATGCAAGAATACATGGTTAGCCCTTGTCATTGTCGATGTTGTTAGCTTATTACAAGTCAATTCAATTGACATTTCATTTCGACTCGTTTCCAGAAAAGCTGCCCAGGGAATCCTTTTCATGCATGGTGGGCTCGGAAAACGTACAAAATTCGTATCCATGTCCTTAGGAAATCCATCACCAATAACAGGAGCAGATTTCAGCGTGAGCATCATTTGTAAATCCCTTTCAGTGAATCAATGCTTTTATTTGGGCTTCTCTTACTTTTGATATCGTTCCCATGGGGGCTTCTATACAGCATGGATGTCATTGCTATGCAGTCATTGTTAATTGGTTTCTCCACCCCCCCATCTTTTTGGAGAACTCAACTTCGATCTTGGTCCTTGTTCATTCTTTGTATTCGTGCTGTCCTATGTCGTTTATCAAATTTACGTTCGCCGTTGGGTTGGTGAAGAATTCAATTTACAATTCGCATTAATATTTTTTGTATTACGATGTTCGTGTTGGGCATGCTTCGTGGTTATTTTAAAGTACCTATTTGGCATGCATGAAAAAGCCAGCAACTCCCTTCACCTTTAGAAAGCAAGAAAAAACTAACTTTAGATAACAAGAGGAATTTAGATCGCACAAGACGGAACATTGGACAGTGATCTATGATGACCACATGACCTGGACACATGTTTGTGCACCTTGGCAAACATTTCGACCGCATGCACATTCCAGAATCTAGACAGACAACCATCAAGACTATTGTTCAAATTCCAAGAAAAAAGTTGAAAAGTGAACTTATTATGCTCGGTTCGTGTTTGTTTAAGGTGGGTGGGATGAAATGCAACAGAGTAGGTACATATCGTTGTTAGAAGCTGAGATAAGAAAATAACTATCAGATGCCGTTAAGGTTCTTGTAAGGGCTGCCAAATATGTTTACAAGAAAACTAGGGAACACTAGCTGAAGACACTTTAAAATTGACCCAATACTTCTGCTGCCACAAGAAATGCAATCTTTTTGTTGACGGAAGACATAACGTTTCTTGAATCTTACCCCAAAAACTGTTCTTTATACATTAAAAGTAAGCACAAACTTGGCAACTCTGTGTTCAGAAGGAAAGAAGTATGCACTCAGTTTTCAAAATTGTTTCCTTTCGCAACTCAAATCCGAGTATCAACTGTTGCAAAGAAAATTCAAAATCGCCACAAGAAATAAAAACCCCCGCGTTCACCCTCTAGAGTAGCTATAAGATGCAATATAATTCAAAAACGACTTTATGGTGATCCTTTGTGTCTTGGAGCGGGGCTTAGTTGCACCCGCTATTGCTATTGCGGACGAGAGCAGAACAATCTCTGGTGTGGGAGTTAAGTCAGATGATAAATTACCAAAACTATTTGGGTATTAAAGGAATGAGAATGAAAAATCTATGCGGCTGATGTATCTATATTGTAAAGGTATAGGTAGAATTAGATTCCCCTTCTGCTTCAGCTCGGGCTCTTTATCAAGTGAAGTGGTATCCGTTTCCGTTTCCGTATTGCATTCTCTTTTACTTTGGTCGTTTTATTTTCACCCACTGCTGGTTGAAGCTGTTCTTTTTTCGCCTTATGAGAATTCAACTATACCTACATATATTTTGGTTGGGTCTATGTGAGTGTTTAAGGATAGAGCACCCGGTCAAAGGGTAAGAGATGAGTTGGTCTAAACTCAAAGTGCTTCAAAGACTGTGTGTGTTTCATCTGAATTATGAGACCGGATATGACATGGATGCACTAGCCCTTGCCATAGCCGTAGTTGTAAGTTTGTGTATAAAATTTGACAGACGACGACCACTGATAGATGGCACCACTTAATCTCTCTGAGAGACTCTTTTTGCTTCCATTTTGTTTTGTAAATTTTTGTTTTGCAATTTATGAAAGTGATTTTGATATCAACTTCTCATTCTATTTCTGTTTCCCTTTTTAATGTGATTTTTGTGTGTAAGGTGGATAGTGTCTCCTGAATGCTGCTTTGTGAAAAATGATTTAGATTTTTCTGGGAATAATCCTTTGATGTATAAAGTATAATCCAATGAAATGAATACATACACAGGTTAATGAGAAAGTGTAGTAATAAGATTAATGCATAAGGACATCATTTTTTTTTTAATTGAAATAAAAACATCCACTTGACATTTATTTTTCTGGAAATAGGAAAAAGACATCTTGATCTAACTGCTTTTTTCAGTTATACGGGAAGCAGATGGCTCAGCTGCAAAATAGTTCATTACAGGACCCCGCAAGCTTAGTTAAGTTATATTTACTAAAAGGCGATTAATAAGACACTTTACACTTTATTGGTTTGAATTTTATTTTCTTGACATTTTTAATAATTTTCTCCAACTGCTTTCATTATCAATTCATGAATTTGAACGTGTTCCGGAGTTGAAATTGCAAACAAAACCGCCTGGGAGACATCTTCAGCCCGCAGGACGTCTGTAGTATTCTCATACGCCTCATATGGAAGAATTTCAGTTTTCACTGCACCAGGACTGATACTCTATTAAAATTTAACAAAATTACTTCACTCGTCTTTGGACTCTCAAAAATAACTTCCACTCACCGTAGTCTTAATCCTACTTCCTAGTGACAGCAACTCATTCCTCAAAGTCTGATTGATGGCCGTGACGGCAAACTTCGATGGTGAATAGACATTCAAACTCGGTCCAGCGCCACCAACCACATGATGTCCAACCCAACTGTTAATATGAACAATGTGACCACTGAAGTTTCTCTCGTTCATGCTCTTGTAAGCCGCCTGAGTGGCAAAGATCAACCCTTTGACATTTGTGTCGATTACATCGTTTATGACTTTCGATTGTACATCGAGTAGATTGCCAAAGCGAAGAATTCCTGCATTGTTCACAAGGATGTCGGTTCCTCCGAGGGTCGTATCAATCCAATCGAAGGTTTTTCTCAGCTCGTTCTCGTTGGTGATGTCCAATTTTCGAGGATAATAGTTTGCTTGTAGATTCTTAGGGAGACTAGAACGATTTTTTTCTAAACGATCGAGCCGACGAGCGATGGCTACAACTCGCATTCCAGCATTGACTAGATCCTCGGCAATAGCCTTGCCGATTCCTGAACTAGCTCCAGTGACGACTGCAACGCGGTTTTGCCAACGGTCCATACTTGATTGTGGACAGGAAAGAAGTGAATAGTGAGTTGACAACGACGCTGCTTTTGAAGGGATTTGTTATCTCGGAAAATGACAAGCAGATAAGTCAACAACGGTTTATTGCCTTGATCCAAGGTAGTGGAAATGTTATTTCCCTCAGAAGTTCACTGATAACAAACAAACAATGGATTTGATAATAGTTGAGCTCGCTGAGATGCCAGCAAACTGCTATCAGAAATTTACCTTGGAAAGATTGACAAACATTGAAAAACTATTATCATCTTCCTACTCGTATGCTTAACTTTATGCACTATGCATCGAGTTGCCGTCTATATGCAATTTTAACAAGCTCTCACCTTGTATGAGAGAAGTATAAACTTTTTGAAACATTTTTCTGAATCAGAAACTTTTAAGTTCCAAGTTGTTTAGCTGCCGAATAAAAAGGAAGACGAACCATTTTCTGCATGAGTTGTCGTCAAAAGACATGATGCATTCAAATTTCACTACAAAACCATAGAAGCAACACAGCAAGAAAAGTCTGTCAATTTCTCCTGTTGCTACTTCTCATAACTTAAGTGACTTTTCCGCATATTAGGTACGCTTTCTCGCATAACCCAACTGTTCCTACCAAACGTACAAAGTGTTATGTCCTCTGTTCGAGTCCGGGCATTAAAGTATATATTTATTGCATCCATTTTACTCTGTTTTTGGCACTGAAAATGCCATTATTTGATTCGGTTGAGTGACGCAAAAGAAAATTAATATTGTCAGAACATGAAACCAGCAGCTTAAGCGCCCAAACACAACTCACACACAAAAAATAAAAAAAAAAAAGAAAAAAAATAGACTCCAGAGGCCTTGGCATTTAGGCTGTGTGTTGTTGGTTCCCAAGAGGCAGGAACCGGATGATGACCAGACTACAAATAACCGCAAGGAAGAAAAAGAAGAAGTTAACAGTAGAATGTGTGAAGTGCTGCTATGTCCATCAATTTAAGTAATTTATATCGCATTTTTCTTCTTTTAGAGACACATTTCGGACAAATAGTTAACTCATTAGTTCTTGTGGTTTGGATTTTTACGGGGAAGGGAGCAAGAAGAATGGAAGTGGAAGTGGAAGAAATAAAATCTTTATGTCTTTTGATGTGGTGTGAAATTATTCTACGGACATAAATTCTGATCAGGAGCATTTGAGACTAGAACAAGCTAGGCCTTTATGACAATAAATCATTGGAACTTGACGCAACTTAATTTCGAAATGCTCGAAACGCACTCAGCTTGAAAATTTGCTGAATGCACGTGATCGTAATACAAGAAATTTTGGAAAGGAGTCATAAATTCAAGTGAGGAAGTATTTTGCTGATTCAACAGGAGTTCCAAGGCAAATTATTATACGTAAATGCAGTTCAAGGGGGCCACATTAAAACTATGAGCTTCAGAGCTTCAAAAATGGATGTCTAAGTAGTGCTAATTTCAAACAGTTTAAGCACACAGATTGCAGAGCTTCCTCAAACGATGAATCCGTCATTCGATGAGGAGTGCTCGAAGCAGAAAAAAGAGGTAAGACCATGTCTGGTCTATATGGGGTTTTTGATACCTTTTTTATAACAAGACATAGTTGGAGCATTAGGAAAGAAGGATAGTTCCTCATTCGCGTAGTTTTCTAAATAACGAATCTCTATAACTTACAATACGACCCAATTTGGACTCTCCTAACGGAGATAAATGCAATTAGTTTTATCAAATTCACATGACACATTAATTCATTGTTGAAGCGACATTACTCATTGAACACTCAGTTTTATAAAAAAATTTATGATTTCTTCTAACGGACTTGCTACAACAACGAAAACGAAGTGCAAACAATACATCAGATGTGTTTAGTTTCTTTTACTCACTAAATTTTGAATAAAATGTAAAAGTATGTGCACGATTTGGTCGTACGAACTTGCTCATGTACACTAGTCAAAACAATTGAAGGAACACTTGAAAAAACTCAAAAATTGAGTGGTTTCTTATAAATCTGTATCTCAGAAGAAAAAAAGTCGGATTTAAGTGAAATAAATAGTTTTTCAAAGTTTATAATTTTTTCTTTTCAACTTATTTTGAGTTAAGAATGTACCGTTAGTCGTTTCCTTACTTACTTACTTAAGGTGGCGCTGCAGTCCGTTGTGGACTTGGGCCTCAATCAACAGTCTCCGCCAGCTAGCTCGGTCCTTAGCTAGTCGTCTCCAGTTTTGCACTCCAAGTTGATTGAGGTCCTCTTCCACTTGAGTGCGCCACCTGAGTCGCGGTCTTCCTCTCCTCCTACGTCCCTCGGGAAGAATGTCGAAGGTTTTCCGGGCCAGAGCATTGGTGTCCATCCGCTCTAAATGACCGAGCCATCTGAGTCTCTGGACCTTGACCCTTCTGGCTAAGTCCATGTCGTTGTACAACCCTTAAAGTTCACTGTTGTATCTTCTTCGCCATTCCCCTTCAACGCACACGGGGCCAAAGATGACCCGAAGAACTTTCTTCTCGAAACAGCCTAAGGCACTTTCATCCAATTTTGTCAAGGTCCATGCTTCCGCACCATACAGCAGGATGGGGTTGATGAGTGTGTTGTACAGTTTTACCTTAGTTGCTCGAGAGAGGGCTTATCCACTCAATTGCTTTCTTAGCATAAAGAAACAGCGATTAGCAAGAGTTATTCTTCGTCTGATCTTAGCGCTGGTGTTATTGCCCGTGTTTATAGCGGAGCCTAGGTAGACAAACTCCTCTACTAACTCGAAGTTATATGCGCCTATTGTGACGTTCTGCCCGAGCCGTCGGTGTTGGGTGTCCATCCTCGAAGACAGCATATACTTCGTTTTTCCCTCGTTTACCGCTAAACCCATTTTTGCCGCTTCTGTCTCAATTCTCACAAAGGCGCCATTGACATCACGCTGTGTTTCTCCCATTACACCAAAATCATCGGCGTACGCGAGAAGTTGAACAGATTTTTGGAAGATAGTACCTCTGGTGCTGACGTTAGAGTTTTGCACAAGAACGATGTTAAAGAAATCGCATGACAGTGCATCGCCTTGTCTGAATCCTTTTTTGACGTCGAAAGAGTCCGTAAGCTCGTTGCGAACCTTGATGTCATACTCGGCCTTAAAATCGATGAAATGGTGGTGGGTATCGATTCATAGATCTTTTCCAGGATCTGCCGCAACGTTAGAGTTTGGTCTATGGTTGACTTTCCTGGCCTGAAGCCCATTGATAAGGACCAATCAAATTGTTGACGAAAGGCTTCAGACGTTCACATATTACGGTGGAGAGGATCTTGTAGGCGATGTTTAGTATAATTATTCCTCTATAGTTGGCCCAGTTTAGAGGATCCCCCTTTTTCAGGATTGGGCAAACATTGCTGATGTTCCATTCAAGTCGTTAGTCGTTTCCGCTTGAGCGTAAAAAAATGTTCACTCATTTCAATAATTGAAAAAAAAAAGTTTGATTTGTCATTAAGAGAGCGGAATTTTTTGTTTCAATCCAATGAATCTTAGATTCAATTTAAGAATTTTGTTGGTATTAATTCACTTTTTGATTAATATAAGATAGCTACGATTTTTTTCTAATCAAAAAATGGGTTTGAATGCAAAAACACAATTTTGACTTGGGACTCTTATATCTCTGCTAAAAATTGAATAAAAAAATAGTTAAATCAAAAAAAAATTAAAGCAAATTTGAAAAATTTCTACACAAAAATATTGTGAAAAATAAAAAAATTTGCTTATTTTCAATCTCTTCTAATAATTATAGAGTGGCGCGACAGCTCTTGAAGAGCCAAGGCCTAAGTGGATTACTATCATCAACAATTCTCTGAGTGCCTGTGAAGAATTGAGGGGACCTACAATTTAACACCGATTCCGAACGGCAAAGTTGAGAAACACTTTTTTTATGACAGATTGATTGGACTCGAACCCACGACGCCGACGTTCTGCTTAGCAGCCAACGCACCTAACCAGTAAGCCACGAACACTACTGAAAAGTGCGTCAAAATTCAACAGAATTTTCAATTCCGTACTTCAAAAATTCTCAGGGCTTTTCTCTTCATACAAAATCCTACACAACGTTTATTGTGAGCGTCTTCAGCCTTTCTGCAGCACTATATAATCGACGAGCACCTATGCGGCCTTGTACCAAGGATTTACCTTGAGTTAAATATGTTCTGGGTATGTAAGACCAACGAATTAAAAAAAAAAAAAAAACTTACCATCGTCGTGTCGAATCCGGAGCTGCATATCTATGACAATTTTTGAACTCGGGATCCCGCCCGAAATTAATAGTAGTGAAAACAATTCGTCTTCCATTATCAATTCAATTTTTATTCAACGTTTTACCACAATAAACAATTGCCACAAGCAAAATTTTGCTTTTGATTGATAAAAAAACGTTATCAGTATTTCGACTTGAGAGCAAAACCATGCTCTTACTCAAACATAAACTCACTCAAACTGACTTGCCTTATCTTATACTCTAAGCAAAAAAAAAACAAAAAACTCTACACAATCTCTCCAACAGGCTTGATAATCATCTCATGAATCTGGACATGCGGTGGTGTGGCGATGCAAAACAACACAGCTTGTGATACATCTTCAGGCATCAGCAGTGCATCGAACAGTTCATATAATTCCGGAGGAGCGATTTCGGTTTTCGTTATACCAGGACTAATGCTCTAGAATTTTTGTTTTTTGTGTGTTTGAATTCAAAGGAACTGATAGTTTTTCTTGTTTTTTTTTTTCAATCTACTCACAGTGGTCTTGATTTTCGTCCCCAAAAATCGCATTTCATTCCTCAGGGTCTCGTTAATAGCCGTCACTGCAAATTTCGACGGTGGATAGACATTCAAACTGGGCGCCTCCGGAGTGCCACCAACAACATGATGTCCCAAAATGCTGTTAATATGCACAATATGGCCATTAAAATTCCTCGCGTTCATGCTCTTAAAAGCCGCCTGCGAGCAGTAAATCAATCCCTTGACATTCGTACTGAAAATTTCGTCAATCATGCGCGTATCCATGTCGACAATATTGCCCGGCCGAACAATTCCGGCATTATTGATGAGAATATCAGTGCCGCCGAGAGTTCGTTCGATCCACTCGAATGTTTGTTTCACTTGAGACTCCACGGAGACATCACAATGACGAATGAAATAACTTGCCTGCAGCTGTTCGGGAAGCTTGGATCTGTTCTCTTCCATTCGCTCATATCGACGCGCTAGAGCGACGACCCTTAATCCGGCCTTAACGAGATCGTCGGCAATTGCCTTACCAATGCCACAACTGGCCCCGGTGACAACAGCGACACGATTCTGCCAACGTTCCATTTTAATCAATTCACAACCGAGATTGAACTAAACTTTGTCTTCAAACTGAATGGAGCTTTTATACTTTGATTGCAAAAGACTTCTGAGAAGCTGTCGAACTGATAATGAATTTTTTTTTTGCTTTCATGAGAAATGGACCACGAATGAGTGTCATTATGAGAAGTGCGATCACTTTGAGCGATTTTTGATTCAATTATTATTGTTTTGGTTGGGATACTCAAAATGACTAAAAAAAAACCAAGGTAGTCTGCAATAAATTGTGAACAAAGTGCAAATTCCATTGAACATTTCTTTTTCTTTTGCTGGTTGAGAAATCCCCTTGGAGATGCTATCAACAATCACCGTGAGTGATTTTCGAAAAAAAAAAATAAAAAAAAAGTGAACAAAAGCGATGCATGTGCTTGGGAGTCGAAGGACAGCCCCACATATTGTACCTATGCACTCAAACTACGAAAAACTAATTATTAATTTGAAGAGAGCTCTTAGGAAGAGGGCCTAGAAGAAAAGCAAACTTGAAACCTCCATCGGAAATATTGAGCCATTGAGTAGAATGACTTAATTTCAGACGAAATGGTTGGGGTTCTTTGTAGGATATTTGGGAACCTACTTAAGCCATTTGAACAAGCTCAACAAAGCCTCTCCCTCGAAACAAAGTGTGTTGAAAACTCTACTTCTATTATGTATAACCAAGGTCAGAGGCAAAATTTGCCAATTATCATCTGTTTTGTCCAAAACTTATGCACTTCCAAGAAAAAATAACACACCACATCAATTTCAAAACGAATGTACTCATTCAACCTTGAACGCACAGGTGCCTCCACCTGCACAATTACAAGCTCTAAACATCTCCAAAAGCTAACCCAGTTTGTGTCAACATTTCATAATACTAATCTGGATTTCTAGAATTTATTCACAAAACAAACGTGCCCGTTGCCTTAGAAGCAATCTAAATAGACGAGTGAAAAAAAAATACTTGAAAATGAAAAGTTCACGGTCACGACAATGCACTCTAAAGTCATTCGCCATACAAATATTCAACGCATTCCAGAGCAGCAGGAGTTCACCATTCAACCAAAATCCCCCCACATTCACTATGCACAAGACATGGCAATCCATTCAAAAGCTATTTAGACAAATATCCTTTCACATATTCATTAGCTTAAGAGTCCACCCTGGTGAATGTGTGTGTGCGCTCAGCTACTATTTTACCCTCACAAGCCACTAACGTCGTGTAATCCTTATAATATCCCCCTTAGAGCACAGAATCATATAGCAAGCGAGCAGCACACTCCACGTTTACTCTTATTTGTGATGTTTCACATACCTAGCTACACGACCCACTTATGTCAAAAAGGTTCCTCTAATATCCTTTCACATTGGCTTCCGGGTAATTGCAAACTTTAAGAATGAAAATACACCTAGACCTAGCTTTTCGTCTCTATGCAATGTGTACTTTTGCTTTTAAATGGGAAAACTTTTGCATGTTTAACTCGACTAGAATGCAACCGTAGCCTAATTATAGGCTTGTTTTCTTTTTTCAGTTCTCTCTCCGCCCCGGGCTTTGATGCGGAGCAAAGTTTGCTTGCTTCTCCCATGTTGATATGGTGACTTAGGACTTGGACTTAGACTACTACGGGTGCCGCCACCGACCGTGTATACTGTCTTTTGAGCCAATTCGTTTGTGTTGCATAGTTTTTTGTGCCGTTCATTTGTCACATAGTTTCAGGTGCTATTTCTCTGTTTTTGAATGTGTGATTTGATGTCATAATGTCAGATGAACGAGAACCTGGCGTGCTTCATCGTTTTCTGGTCCAAAGATCAGTGGTATGTGTGCAGTGACATAAATACAAAGCAACCGAAGGAAAAAAACTCAGCTTTCGACAACAAAGCAAACGAATCTCATTTCATTCTTTTGAATGTTTGTGCCATTAGAGGAATAAACACCACATGTCGTTGGGATTGAAAGAAAATTCCTTTTTTCAAAAGAAATATCAGTACTGACAGGCAAATGTCGACATTGTGGGTCAGCATTCCGAACAAATAACCGGTTCTGCTTATTGGACACCCCCCGTAATGGTTCGTTTTTTGTTTGAATGGATGACATTGGACTTGACAGTTCTTGAGATTTCTGTTGATTTATCCTTTGTGTTGCGGTGTCGAGACAGAGAACAGATTCAAGAGAGTTGTCAATGGGTTTGATGTTTTCTTATTTAATGGCTATTTAATGAAAATGCTGTCGTCTTCATCATTAAAATTGCCTGAACATTATTTGGAGACAAAGATATGTGACAAGTTCAAGGATAGGTAATTATAACGGACGTCGTTATTTTTGTTGCAAGATGTGTGGACTTTTTTGATATTAGAAAAAGATTGTTACAAAGTCGAAGACGAGTGTATCTAAGTTGTAAGTCAGAGCTAAAGATTGATTTCGCAAGGAGGACACAACTTCATATTACGTTTCACTTTAAATTCTTAGAAAACCTCAAAACGTCGTTTTTTAAAATTCTTGGAATTATTAGAATTTTTTTAAAGTTATTCAGATTGGTATCATTGGGTTATCCTATTGTTATTGAAATCATGACATTTTGACGATTCAGAACATTTTCCAACTTGAGTTAAATTTAATAACGGTATTTAATATAGTCTCCCTTCATCCCCCAACTTTCCATTTATAAACCACAAAGGAAAATCCATAAACGTTGAATAATTGTAAAGGAAATAATTTAGAAATCTTGAGATTGCGGTTAGGAATACTTAAGTCTGGTATATCCTTTGTGGTTCTTTCTACCCCAGAAAGGGACATGCTATCCATTTATCATAGAGGCATTTATCGAGCAATAGGGAAGAACCTTTGTTATCTCTCCACTACCATGGAGACCATAATGATAGTCTGGACGTTTAATGGCTGCGTATCACACATTCTCAATAAGGAAGATGTTCATGCTCACCATGTCACCGAGGAAAATGAAGTCATGATGAAATTGTTAGTGTGTGAGTGCCTCTAGAAGGTCTATAAGGGTGTGATTTTTTTTTTGTCTTCGTCTTCTGAGGAATGTTGGTGAGCAAAATTCAGAATTAAGGGCTCGTTAAAAGAGTAGGTTATACCTAGTGTTAATTTGATTTGTGTACCTACATAAGTACATTGAAGTGTAATTTTGCTGGGAAGTTCTTTATAAATACCAAAGTAGGTCAAATATTGTAATACCTATTAGGGTGACCATACCAATTTAGTAATTTCAGTTTGGCATTTATTATAAACGCTTTATTTTATACTGTGTTCTATTAAATTTAGTCCAGCAACCATAAAGCACAGAAGGGCTATAATGATGGCACCGGCCAACAATCGGAATAACCGTTACATAAGAGATTGAAGTAAAAGGCCCGAACTGAACCCCATCTATGTTGAAGAAAACAAGAGCTTACTTGGTCGCCTTTGATGATAATGGTGATAAGTTCAAATTTATTTGTATTGTTATTTACGACGTTGCATTTTCGGGTCACCCTAATAAACATATACCCCACAAAAACCATGAAAGTGCGTACGTGCGCGTAGTTGGAAGGAAGGCCACTCCAAATGGTCAAATGCATTGAGAGTGGCTTTTCATTAAACTGTTTTATGATGAAAGTTTTATTTCCCAGTAAAGCGATAACTGTTCATAATTAAAGCTTTTCAAGTATTAAACATGGTGTAAGACTGTGATTTATGTAATGTGTATGACCGACGCACGCACGTGCCACCACAGAATCGGTCATAAAACGGTCTTATAGGGTGTTATTATTTGCTTACTAAAACTACATACATAGGTCAAAATTCTTTACCATGCTTCGCCAACAAGTCAGCAGTTTGAATGTCAAAAATCATTGCATATAGAAGGGCGTTTTTATCAACATTTTTACTTTAGGAGGAGTCGTTTTTGTCAGTATTGAAGATTTTATTTGCTAATTGATTGAACAACACTTCTACTTTCGTTTGGAACATTTCAGGTTAATGTTTGCAAGTTCCCTACCACCGCTAATTGCCATAGAAATATAAGTAAGGAATAAGATTCTCGTAAACATTTAAAAGCTCGTAATCAAACTACGAGGATTCAAAAAGCTAATTGCAATCCAAAGTCGTGAAATATTAGCAAGAAAATAAAACAAAGATAAGGATTAAGGTTACAGAATTATAAAATATGATTCCTATTCCCCATCCACTTAGCCGAAATCAAGCTGCCTGATATATGAAGCGTGATCCACGAGTCTCAGTGGTCCTGCGTTGGTATTTAGTCCAGCTAGAGCGGGTAGTTAATTGCGGTAGCATTTTGGCGTGCGTTGAAATTTTCTGTAATTTATGGTTTATTGATTCTCGTGAAAAAGTTAAATGAAAATATCCTTCTGTACGTCGCAGTATCCACCAGGGGCAAGAGGGACAACCAGTACGCAGGTCGATGGCTTCGAGCTGGTTTGCAAAAGGTACCCAACCCAAATAATGAACACCATGTTGTATGTAGGTTTTTTTTTTAAGGAAATTTGTAATTGCTTTAGTGTCTGTATTTTATTGGACAAGCAGCTAAAACAACGATGGGTATATTGGGGCTTACATTTTAATTGGGTTATTTTTGGTTGAAATAATTTAATCTGAAATTCTGTCGGGCAATCGTTGGAAGACACTATTCCGCAGCTTTTGTCATTTTAAACTGAGAAAAATTTATCGGCGAGAGAATAAACCTCTTAAATTTGTGTGGGTTTTCATTGGTGTTGGCAGCGGGATTTTCGGGGAGTATAAATAGCCTCCTAAATTACTTAGGGTTATCTTGGAATTTGAATATATAATGTATTTAAGCAAAATAATATTAAATAGCAGTTGGCTCATGCTCTTATTAAAGGGGATATTCATGGCTATTCATAAACAGATCCCATGAAACAATAATTAGTTTCGTTATTGTAATTTCATTGGCTTATTTACGACAACAGCTTGTTAGGTGATTTCAGGAAATAATCCCCAGGCTTTCCAAAATTTATTTCAAATTCTTATCTAAGGCTATATTGCCCTAAGAACATTTACAACAAGGTTTCTCTCATTTCACTATAGGAATAAATATTTTTCTTATTTAAAATTGTGCTGTCTCCTTTTTTTCACCTCAATAGTGGCACCCAACCTATATGAGCGTTGATATTAAAAACCAGGATCCTTCTAGCGTCAAATTTAGAGATAGAATCCCAACTAGAACGGATAGCATTCGATTGCACGAATTACTTTACTTCGCAGTCCATAATTCTCATCGTTTTGAGTCTCGGTTTTGTTTTAATTCTTTTATAAAAGGTGTTACCTTATTAAGGGTAGGTAACAAAGTTGTAAAATGTAAAAATAAATAAAGTGGCGCGACAGCTCTTGAAGAGCCAAGGCCCAAGTGGCTTGCTCTCATCAATAATTGTCTGAGTGCGTATAAAGAATTGAGGGAGCCTACAATTTAACACCGATTCCGAACGGCAAAGTTGAGAAGCACTTTTTTCATGACAGTACCTTTTTTCGTGGTAGTACCAGTGAAAATGAAAAAAAAAAAAACTTTATGGGCACGAGTAGGACTCGAACCCATCCAACGCACCTAACCACTAAACCACGGACACTAAAAATGTGGGAGACTTTGAATATCATAGCCTTTCATTTCCGGTCTTAGGGTCTTCTAGTCTTCTTACCCAAAGGCAGTAGAGCATTAGCGTTCCATTTGGCCACAATCACATGCTCGATAGTACGGTTAGGCAAAATGAACTGACGGTGTTGTAACGTCACATTAAGATCGATGTAGATCCATTATTATACCCTCAAATATTGGAACTTCTTGAGAAGAAAAAAAAAAAAACAATAAAAAATTGTTCTAGTTATTTAGGAGTCTTAATAAGTTTCAAAAGATAGTTTTTTTTTTTCATTGAAGGATTTGCCTCACAGTCTTTTTTCTTGTACTGTTTTGACAGAGTGCTAGGCAGTGACAAAGAAAAGTGGACACTGTCCTCATTCTCATCACGGCTCTGTAAAATCGTCGGTACTGATACTGAGCCGTATTTGCCTAATGCAAGCCTGTCAAGCTCTCGTCAATCATTTGGCTAGCCGTTTTGTTTCTTGTTCAATAGTACCTCGCATCATTTTTGAGCTTGCACAGAAGGCTACCCTCCAAAAATTGAAGCCAAAATATTTTTAATTTGACGTGTTCGATTATTTTAACCAATAACTACCTACAATTCGTGTTGATTTTTAAAATTTCATTGAATTGAGAAACAATTCGCAACAAGTCATCTTCATTCATACATTTGCCATCCTGTTGATCCATGTTTTGCAAAATAAAAATGTTTAATTTAAATCACATGCCTCCTTAACAAACATGCATGAAGTATGACTCATCGGGATTCAATGTTAACTTTTAAAAAAATGTAATTTTTGTAAGGTAGCCTATAAGTGGGCTATAATGGCTTAATTACAACAAAAAAACAACAACTTCAGCTGTTAAATGAATATTTCAAAAGCAGGAAATGTATGAGTTCAACAAAAACAAATAAAAAATTAATATGAAATCAAGCAAATAGTCTCTCAGATGGCTACTTGATGCAATTGGTATTGCCATATCCCAATGTTTACAAGCGGATATGTGGAAATGACCGGCAAATTCACTGTCTCTTTTCATGTGTAACGAGAGGAGTGCTGATTTTTTCGATAACTCGATATGACTTGATTGAAGGCGAATTTATTTGTGTATAATTGAATTTTTACATGTTAAATGAGTTAGCAAGACTGATCCACTCGGCAATCGTGGCACATGCAACACACACTGGTGCAACTTAAATGTGTTCCTTTGGGTTGTATGTTTTTGCTTTTATATTAAATGGTTCATATAATTTTCTGTTCACGTTTAGCTCAATCGAGTTTTTCTGTCATTAAATTTTGTTTGTCCTTCCTTGAGCTGATATGCTCGTATAACAAACAGTACATTACATTAATATAACACGAATACATACTTCGGTAGTACTTCTGAAGCACATACAGACCCTTAACAATAAAATAAATCACTTTATCGCTTAATACCTTGCCCTTTTTTATATTTTTTCTTTTGCACATTGCGTTGCGTTGACTTTGGTTGAACGGGTTCATCGCTGCTTTTTTGTAAATCTGTTAAGTCCTTGAGTAGCATCCTGGATGGAAACAGATTCTTTCCGATGATGTTGTTTTTATTTTATATTACGACTTTTTGTATGTAGTTTATTTTTCTTTATATATACATATATATATGTAAGTTTGTTGCCATCTATTACACAAACTTAGCCACCATTATGACTACATTTGCCACATCTCGTACTTTGCTGAAAACACTTGCTTCATTAATATCTAGTATAAATGATGTTACTTTTCAATTAATAATATTTTGATTTGATATATAATTTTTCATTCGTTTTCAAACATTTAAGAAGTTGGGTTACAGAACCCTAAGCCGACATAATTGTTGATTTAGGTAAATTAATATTTGTTACTTTATTATTATTATTTTATTAAATTAAATTATCAACTTGTGTCGTTATTTGAATTGGACCAATCCTTATCAAAATTATATAAGTTTCATGTTAAATAACTGAAACTTACAAATCAACAATTAAGATGGAAGATCTCAAGGTTAAATTCTGTTTGTCTTCCGAAGCTTGGGAAAACAAAACTACAGTTAATGTGAAAACCATTCAAATTTTGGGCCAAGAAGAAATTTTTTCTTTTCCAATTGAGAATCAACCAATCCAAAAGCATATTGAATTGGCGAAGCTGTCTATAATCAAAGGAGCAGTGAAGAGCCTAAATACAAGAGGAAAATTTAGAAATATTACGGTTACACTAAAGAATGAGTTGCAAAGTTCATACTTGGATGAAGAAGGTAATGTAGTGGGATCGAGTCAAAATTCTGGCTTCAAAATTCTGCTTTTCAGAATTCTGCTTTTCAAAATTCTGGTAATTTATATTAAAAAAAGAATTCTGCTTATTCTGCTTTTTTTAATAGTATTGTTGATAACCGTGGTTGGTAAAAGAAATGATTCGAGGATAAAATATTTTATTGAACAATATATTATGTAAACGAACTTAACAAATCAGAGAATAAATTTAGAATGAAAAATATCTATGACAATATTAAAAACAAATTGAAAAAGCTTATAGATAAAAATAAGTTGTGAAAGTGAAAAGTAGTTTAAGTTAAAGTATTTTTACATATAACTAACAAGTATATTTATTAACGGAAAAGTCAATTTAACGTGGTTTTTGTTTCAATTTTAACAAAAAAAAAAAAAACCAAAATTTCGTCTTTTAATAATTATAAACAATAACTGAAAATAGAGCAAAAATAACAACAACAAAAACAAAATGTAAACAAAAAATAATAACAACAATTAAAAAACGAAAAGCAAATTACGTTAAAGTGTAGAGATTAATATTCTTAGCAATACGCTCTAGATAACCTACATGGCTGAGATCTGTTCTCTTTTTAATTATTCTCTCGCTTATTCAAGCGAGAGCATAATTTTACAAAATTCTGGAAATAATAAAAATAAGGTTTGGAAAATGTTAAAAAGCGCGCGCTATTTAACATTTTCCAAACCTTATTTTTATTATTTCCAGAATTTTGTAAAACAGAATTTTGAAAAACAGAATTTCGAAAAGCAGAATTTTGAAAAACAGAATTCTGAAAAGCAGAATTTTGAAAGCAGAATTTTGAAAAGCAGAATTTTGAAAGCAGAATTTTGACAAAAGAATTTTGACCCCGGCAGAATTTTGACCCCAACCCAATGTAGTCTTTGGTGGTTATTATTTAGAGGCAATTCATTTTCCCCCCCAACCACTTCCAATGTCCCTTTACGTATTGAAAATCCCATCCGGTCTATTTCAAATAATATGATGCTAGAAAAATTTTCAAGTAAAAATCAAAATGCAAAGTCATGGTTAAATTTATTTATGTTCGAATGTCATAGATTAAAATTAAATGAGAAACAATTTCCAGAAGCTTTAAAAATTAACTTGGAAGGACCTGCTTTAGACTGGTTCTCATCTTTGTATAAAACATGTTCTATGGATAAACCTTGGGATTATTGGGAGACATCTTTCCTAAATACATTTGGAGAGAAATCATGGAGTGAAATTGAGTACGCTTATTCTTTTCGTTGGTTGAATGGTCCATTCTTAGACTTTGCTTTAAAAAAGATAAATCTTCTTATTGATGTCGATCCAGATCTGAGCATAAGTTCTCAAATCAATTTCATTATTTTAGCTTTACCGAAGTTTGTAAGATCGCGTTTAAATAAGAAAGAATTAGTAACGATCGAACTACTTATGTCTAGCTTGCGACAGCTCGATCCTATATCAAACAATAATACGCATGCGAACAAATATGAATTTGAAATAAATAGACAAAAACGAAACTTCGTACCATGTCAAATCTGTGAGAAAGCTGGCTACGCGAATAGATTTCATTCAGAAACTATATGCAGAAACAAAGTTAGACCTGCTAATATAAGGTTATTAGAATCAAAAAACTGAATTTTATCCCGCTTATAAAACTTAATGTTATAATCAATAATAAAATTGCAATTGCGCTTTATGATACCGGAGCCAATGTGTCATTAATAAATTACAAGTTTTTTAAGAAATTACAATTGATTAACGGATTAACCGGGATTCAAACGATAAAAACAATGAGTGGTCTCACTGATGCGTATGGTGAAGTAACGGTATCTTTGAAAATATTTAATGTAGAAAAACAATTTTAATTTTTGATTATGAAAAGTGATTTATTTGAAGAAGATTTGATAATCTGGCTGAATTGCATTAAAGAGTTTCGATTATGTCAAAATGAAAATTTAGAAATTACTCAAAGTTGCAGTCCTATGTTTGAAAATAAAAATTTTAAATGTAATCAGATCTTGACTACACCTATTGAAAATAATAGTAATAATTTGAATGATCTTTTAAAAAATTATGATAGTGTTTTTGCTAAGGAAAAATTTGATATCGGTACTGTTAAAAATTTTGAAGCAACCATAAGATTAACAGAAAATAAATATGTATCTAGAAAACCATACAAATGTTCCATTCCGGACAAAATAGAAATCGAATCCCAAATAAAAAAATTATTGAAAGCAGGACTTATTGAAGAGTCATATAGCCCATATGCTTCCCCTGTTACTTTAGTATATAAGAAGGAAGAGGGAAAAAAATCACGGTTGTGTATTGACTATCGTGAGTTAAATAAAATAGTTGTCCCCGAAGGTCAACCATTCCCTCGAATTGATGATCTTGTTGTTCGTGTACGAAAGTGTGTTTACTTTTCCAAACTAGACATCAATTCAACCTTCTGGTCTATTCCTTTGCGGGCTAAAGATAAATACAAGACAGCTTTTGTTACACACCATGGACACTGGCAATGGGCATGCTTACCTTTCGGCTTAAAATCAGCTCCTGCTATATTTCAAAGAATTTTATCAAGTATAATAAGAAATAACAACCTGGATTCTTTTGCTATAAATTATATAGATGATATATTGATATTTTCGAATAACTATTCTGATCATTTGCAACACATTAAAAGAACATTACATGTTTTACAAGAACAAGGTTTAAAGTTAAATACAAACAAATGTTGTTTTGCACAAAAAGAAGTTACTTATTTAGGACATCGAATATCAAATAATAGTATTAAGCCAATTAATGATAATTTAATAGCTTTAAAGGATTTCCCTGAACCAAAAACCAGAAAAAATATAAGACAGTTCCTGGGCAAAGTAAATTTTTATTTAAAATACATTCCCAGGTCGGCAATGACTTTAGAACCTTTACATAACCTCTTAAGAAAAAATGTAAAATTTGAATGGTCAGATGAATGTAAAAAAAGCTTTGAAGAAGTTAAAGAATATTTATGCACAACGCCTGTCTTAGCGATATTCGACCCAAATAAACCAATATACATCTATACGGATGCTAGCATAGAAGGTGTTGGTGCAATTTTGAAACAACCGCAAGAAGATGAATCTGTTAAGCCGGTGTTTTATTTCTCACGAAAACTTAATAAATCTCAGAAAGCAAAAAGAGCAATATATATTGAATGCCTGGCAATAAAAGAAGCCATATTATACTGGCAATATTATTTAATAGGCCAAAGATTCAAAATATTTACTGATCATGAACCATTGCGAAATTTTAATATAAAGAACTGCAAAGACATAGAATTACTACACATTTTAAATTTCATCTCACAATTTGAATTCGAAATTCAGTATAATCCGGGGATTAACAATACAGAAGCTGATTGTCTTTCGAGAAACCCAGTCCTATCCGAAGAAAATGATAGTTGTAATTCACAAATAAAAATAGTGAATTACTTAACAGTGCAAAATATACTAGAAAATCAAAAACAGTTAAAATTTGATAAACACTGTAAAATAAAAAATAAAATTATGTACAGAACTTTAAATAAAAGAGAAAAAGTATGGTTAACAGAGGACTATGGTATCACAATACTCAAGAAAATACATGATTCGCATGGTCATATTGGTGCTAAGCAAATGATATTAACAATAACACCAACATTTTACTTCAAAAATATGTACAAACACATAAAAATCATTTGTAGGACTTGCGAAACATGTATAAAAAATAAAACAAGAGTTGGCAACTTTAAAGCTCCATTATCGCAGTTAGGTCCAGCATCGGTTCCATTAGAGATAGTATCATTAGATACAATAGGAGGCTTCACCGGAAATAGATCCCCAAAAAAGTATTTGCATTTGATGGTAGATCAATTTACACGTTACGCATTTATTTTTACGTCGAAAACACAGTCAGCGAGAGATTTTATAAATCTTGTCAAGTCAACTGAGAAAAAAGGTGACATTAAGACGATTTTGACTGATCAATATCCTGGAATTAATTCCAAGGAATTCAAAAATTATTTAAAACACAAAAATATAAACCTGATTTTCACAGCGATAGACTGTGCATTTTCTAATGGACAGAATGAGCGAACCAACCAAACTTTAGTAAATAGAATTCGTTGCAAAATATATGAAAATAAAAACAAACCCTGGTCAGTGATTGCTGAACAGTGTATCTCCGATTATAACAATACCATTCATACTTCAACGGGTTTCTCTCCCAATTATTTGTTAACAGGTAAGGATGACTCAATTATCCCAATGGAATTAAATAAAAATACGCTGGAAAACTTACATTTAATAGATCTGTAGCAATACAAAATTCTAACAGATCGCATTATATAAACAAAAAGTATTATGACAAACACACTAAAGACATTGAATACGAAGAAAATGATTTAGTTTACATTCAAACTGGTAACAAACTGAATAGAAACAAGTTAGATCCTGTTCGAATAGGTCCTTTCAAGATTAAGAAAAAGATATCTAACTCCATTTACGAGATTGACTTTGGCAGTAAAAAGAGGGACTTGAACATTTTTCATAAAAGCAAGATGATTCCTAATTCTTCTTAGCCATACGAATTTTCTCGGGGAAGGGGGATGTAAGTTTGTTGCCATCTATTACACAAACTTAGCCACCATTATGACTACATTTGCCACATCTCGTACTTTGCTGAAAACACTTGCTTCATTAATATCTAGTATAAATGATGTTACTTTTCAATTAATAATATTTTGATTTGATATATAATTTTTCATTCGTTTTCAAACATTTAAGAAGTTGGGTTACAGAACCCTAAGCCGACATAATTGTTGATTTAGGTAAATTAATATTTGTTACTTTATTATTATTATTTTATTAAATTATAATTAAATATCTAGTTCCTTTACTACATCAACTTGTGTCGTTATTTGAATTGGACCAATCCTTATCAAAATTATATAAGTTTCATGTTAAATAACTGAAACTTACATATATATACGCTTCATTTTTAAATACATTGTGTCGATAAAATATGCAAAGTCAATACGTAAATGGGTTTCTTACGTAGGTACACTTGGAAAAACATATCAAATAAAGAGAGTGAAATTAAATGTAAACACCTTTCAAGTAGGTACAGAAAATAAAACCTGTAAAAATTGTGCTTGCAGAAAACGGCCACGTATTTGGCAGTAAAAAATTGAATGTCATAAAGCGAGCGATTTTTTTTAATCCAACCGATCTAAGATTCAATTTGATAATCTTGATAATCTTGCATTAATTCACTTTTTGTTTTAGATGACTACTATTTTTTTTCTAATCAAAAACTGCGTTTAAATGCAAAAACACAATTTTGAATTTGGACGCTAATATATCTGTTAAGTCGTAGGTATACTTAGGGTGGTCCTTAAGATAAAATTAATGAAGACATCCGCTCATTCGTCTCCAAATAAATAAAAAAAAATCCTGTAATTTTTCAGATTTTTGTCTATACCCCTTACTGGCCCTGTATGAAAGTTAATATATTTAAAACAAGCGCCATCTACAATATTCTTATACTTATACCTAATGCTATATGTTCTTATTCTAATACATATTATATTAAAGAGAACAACTCTCTTATAAGCCTTATATCAAAAGTAAAATTCTTATACTTGGAACTTGGGACTTAGCGGTTGATTTTTGGAGTATTTCCATATGTCTCCATTTCGGCTCTACAGACTTTGTTAAAAATGTTCAAGGGTATACTCAAAATTATCCTAAGTAATTCCAAGATGTTATGAAAAATATATTTTTGATCACAAAGACACAAATAACTCGAACATCAAATCAAATTTTTTAAGTATATATGTATGTACATATTTCGTGTATTACGCTTTTTTCTAGATTTCTCAAAAACGGCTCAACCAATTTTTTCCAAATTTTGTCAACACGTTAATTTGCAATGTAAATAATGCTGCATTACAAACATTTTCATTAGTGTTTTAATTTCACTGATTGTTTTTACAATACTTATGAAATGTTTTGGTATGTAACATTTTTAAGACATTGCATATAAACGTGTTGACGAAATTTTCAAAAAAATTGGTTGAGTCATTTTTGATAAATCTAGAAAAGAGTGTAATAAACCCAAAAGGTACTAAAATGATTTTCTTTTCCGATTTTTTGTTGTTCACGAATATATTTTAAATAATATCTTGTAATGCAATAACACTAAGGGTAATGTTAAGTATAATTGTGAAAAATTTTAATAAAATCGGTAAAGCAGAAATGGATATATATAGGTATAATCCAAAAATCAGCTGCTAAGTCCCAAGTATTAGAATTTCACTTCGATACAGGGTCAGTAAGGGGTATGGATAAAAATCTGAAAAAAATTAGAGAATTTGTTTCTATTTATTTGGAGACGATTGAGCAGATGTCTTCATTAATGTTCGAAAAAAAGCAAATAAGAATCACCTTTAGATATATAATACGTACATTCAGAAACAAAGTACGCTGAACGGACTTTTACTTTTTGAGAAAATCTTATACCTAAAAAAAAAACGGTTCTATGAAAGGAACCGTTTTGGGGCAGTACAAAAATATTTTTATCTTTAAACTATCCAATTCAATCGGACCAGTCAGTGGTAAAGGGTGTAGGTGGGTTTACATACAGAAAAACGAACGGAATCGCTGGACCCACATTTTTCGACAACTCTATCATCGTAATGTAACATTTGATCAAAATCTCAACTTTTTTTATGAATTCAATACTTACCATGTATTCTATTTTCTATACTACGAACGTCGTTTCGCCGGCGTTCAGAGTAACTCCAGAATAATTATAATTAACACAGATATTGTTAAAATGCAATGTGATTTGCTTGAATCCAAATAGATAACTACATATCTGAATTGTCCAAGCTTTACAACTAACTGTCTACTTTCATAAAAACATGTAGTAAAATGCAAATTTTATTAAAAAATTTAACAAATTCAAGTTCTTCTGTGTTTTGACTATTTTACAAAATCAGAATTCCGTACAGCTTACGATTTACCCCATTATTTCCTAACTTTCCCGTTAGATTGTCCCAACAGTTAAGATTTTATATAAATTCATTGAGTTTTGAGCAGATTAAGAGTCCAAACCGGACATGCATACAAAAAATGAACCTAAAATAAAATGCAAAAACTAGATTTTAGGTTTTGAAGTTCTTCGTGCTCTCGCTGAGTTTTCCGAGTTCCCAATAAAAAAATTTCCATTTTTCCATTTGCAAATGAGTGCACTTACAATTTCGTGCAATTTTCATCTTTGAATTTGAAATCCAATGAATTTTCCGAGTTTTTCATCGAGAGCTTTCTATTTTCCATTCCAAAACCTATTTTGAAATGTTTCAGTTTTCCTTTTGAAAACCAATGCACCTACAATTACCAACATATTGTGAATGACATTGATCAAATTTTGACCGACACTGAAATGTACCCAATATTCATAAAGCGAAATTTCCATGCACAGAAAATCGTGCCCAAAAATTCGCGTATAAACATTGTAGAAGTTCAGCCTTAAATATACAATATACATAGATGAATGAATAGGAAATGAAATGAAATCTATACTAATATATAAAGCTGAACAGTTTAATCAAAGACCATATAACAAGCTTGTTATATGGTCTTTGGTTTAATCGTTTGATCGCAGTAATCTCTGAAACTACTGGTTCGAATGGTATAATTCTTTTTGTGTTGGATAGCCCATTAATCGAGGAAGGCTTTAAGCTGCATAACATTAAGCTGTAACCAATAGGAGCAAAGAATCAGTGGAAAATGCGAAACAAAAACTGAAAGAAATTTTAATTTTTCTGCGTTTTAACGCGCTTATCTCAGGAAATGTATAATCATTGAACAATTCTTTTAATGTTGAATGGTCCATTTATCGTAGAAGGCTTGAAGCTAAAAAAAAAATAAAGCTGCGACCAATAGGAGCGAAGCGTCAGTAAAAATGTTTAAAAACAACAAAAAATTATTCATTTTTCTGATTTTTTGAACGAGCTTATCCTAGCAACTGCTAAATAAAATTGAACATTTCTTTTTGAATTCAATAGTCCATTTATTGAGGAAGGATTTTAGCTAAGCTATACAACGGTACGCTAATAAGTAACTATAACGCTACCTTTATTTAATTTAATTATTGTATGCCTTTACTTTCAAATCTGCCTTTCAAATTATTATTAAATTGCTTTCTTTGCTTTGCTTTCAAATATTTTTATTTTTTGCAAAAATTTTCAAACAAATTTATTTCAAATGATTTGCAATCAAAACAATTAGATTCTTTATTTTCAATTTTGCCTGGAAAAACATCGTGTTGTGTCAGATAAATTAATAAGTAGAAGAGAAATTTTGTTCTCATCACTCTTGGTTTTCATACTTCCACAGTTATTGTTTTGCGATATTGATACACAACGTCCTTGATAAATAACTGAAGTATAAACACCAATACGAGTTCGGTTGTTTGATTGCCATTTTGCCTTTTTTTCATTATTTAATAATTATTTTCAATTTTATAATTTGTAATTCTTCTTTAAACTTAATTTTCATTCTTTCCTTTATCTTGATTTGTTAATTTTCTAGTTTCTAATAATTTTCATTGGTTACATTTTTCTCAATTGAATAAATAATAACTTTAAAGCTAATTGCTCAAAATTTAACCTTTTGTTATTTATTTTAAAGTCCTCGCCTGGACTCCTTGCTGCCTTTCTTTTCTCTTTTTGCTATTCCTTCCTTTACTACGTTGCCAATTCAACGTTTGCTGTATTCCCCGGACAGCACAAACGTGGTTGAGAATATTAGTAAAGCTGCCATTTTTCCGTGTGGTTTGACTGACTGTCCCCCTCCCCACATCAAACCCTGAGAATCTCTCACGTATCACGTTTCATTACGAATAATAAGAGCAAAGCATCAGTGAAAAGTTTAGGTAAACGGAGGAAGGCTTCGAGTTAAGAACAGTTTCGATTTAGAGAGAGTCCACTGTTTTTAAATAACATTGCAACAAAATTGCCATGCGGGCATGATACACAAGTCGAAGACGCACCTCTGGCCGGTGGATGAAGTAGAGGCGGACGAAGCCGTGGGCAACTGCTAATGAAAAATAAAGAGACATTGAAAAAAAAAACTGATGTCGGCTGAATTTAAAAACAAAATTTTCAAGTGAGTGAATTAAAATCAACTTTTTTACTATTATTAATTGTTTGTTTTATTTCCAGAACCTCCTATTGCACAATAAGTGCATAGAAGAACAATTATCAGTTTATCGACTACAAACATACAACCGACAAACAATCAAAAGTCTTACTTTAAATATTAGTATAGATGTTGCAAGTAAAAATCGCAGATTAAAATATCATTGTCGATTAGCTAGTTTTCTATGTTTCCTAGATGAAGATTGCAAACAGCAACCTGGAAAGCTCCACACTGAACACAATCGGTGGGTTATATCGATGAAAAAGGTCATCAATATAATGATAATGTCGTCAATTTTAGTCCAGTGAACCTTTTATGCAAGATTTCGTCAATATGATAGCAGTTTTAACGCAAATCTCGTACATTATTCATCAATTTGTTTCGTCAATGCGACGAAAAAATAATTCAGTTAAATTCTTCATGAAATGCTGAATTGGTTTATCATATTACCTACAGCCAGCGTTCATAAATATGATGAACTGTTTTGGTGAATTTTTCTTATGAAAATGATACATTTAATCATCAATATATTTTCAGTTTTATGAAAGATTCATCAATATCAATATGATGAAATTTGTTCAATGTTATGGCCAAATTTTTTCAATGTAATGACAAAATTCATCATACTGATGTCTTAAATGTGTATGATAATATTAGACATACATTTGATGACCGAATTTTCCAATATTATGGTTTAAATGTTATGAAATCATTCATAAATATGACAAATATGTGAAGACGTTTTTCAAAAGTATGACGAATATATTCATCCATATGATTAACTTATTGCTAAGAAATCATTAATGAATATAATGACTGCGTTCGTTGATTAGATAAATAAATCATTCATAAATACCATGCCCACTTTAATCAATTTAATGAATTTAAAAAAAAATCATAAATTAGACGAATGCATTACAATGCAGACGTCAGTATGATGAACTAAATATGAGTCATAAAAATGTGAAGAAATTATCATCAATACGATATTGTTGTGTTCATCATCAAGATGAAAAAACTTCGGAATCTTGGAACATCATACGCTTGAAAAGTTTTGATGAAATGATGAAAATAATGATGAGCAAAAAATTGATGAAATTAAATTTTTTTTATATTGAAGAACGGTTCATAAAGCGAATCTCGTTCACCCAATCTCTGCATCATCATCAAGATAAAGATTGTGATGAACACAATTCATCAGCATTATTGTTGAGCCCTTACAAAAAATAATTAAGAAAAAAACACAAATCTTGATTACAGGACTACCACACATACGAGTAGTATTCAATTTATTAACAACTTTTAAGTATATTCTATGCTGCAAGCTGCAGTTTGGGAGTATATATATATATATATATATTAATGTATATTTTAATCTCATCTTATTTTTACAGTTTTAATTTACTAAGAGCGAGATGATATTATATTGTAATAATTTTAATAAGAATAAAACATATTTTGTAAGTTATTATAATTATAATTAAATTTAACATAGGGTTTTTATTATATATAAATATGTCAACAACGTAAATTTTTACTTTTAAAACAATTATGATAAATACTTATTTTTTGTTTAAGTCATGTTTAATACTTATATTTTTTGTTTAATAAATATTGAAGTTTTCTGGTTTTTATTTTTACTTAATATTAAAAATTGTTTCTTACATTCACATTGGTTGGTATGCTTAATTTATACATGTGGTAATTTAGTAAATATTTCATTTAAGCTTTTTGTTTGTTTTTTTAGAAATTATTTAAGGAAAGCAGAAAAATAAATTTGTACTAGTCAAACAAAAATTTGTATACAAAATAATATTTCAGTTAAGTTTGTTATTTTATACAATATTAAGGGTTTAACTGTTTTCTTTTTAATTTTATTAATTTGTTTATTTTTTATTTATAATCCAGTAACAATTCCACACATTAGCGTACGAGATATTTCATTAGTCTATATTACTTTTTTTCTACTCAGGAAATGCTATAATTTTTTCTATAAATAAATTGTTTATGCTTTTTTTAATGGTTATTGTCAACTAATAATATGTCGATATATTTAAGTACATTGCAGGAGGAAATTAAGGAAACCAAATAAATCAATTTATGGTCACTCCAATTCTGTCTTAAATCAAGTAAAATACATTTAAATATTATTTTCTTATTTAAGATTTAATTTAATCTTAAGTGTTTATTTCTTTGTATTATTTCGAGTCTGATTGAAACATTTAAAGGATTTTAAATTTCAGATTTAAACACGTAAATTAGTAAATTACATTGGGCAACACTTTTTTTAAAGTTTATTTAATTAAATCGAATTTTTATGTTTTTTTTTTCCAGTAAAATTTTGACTGAATCTTTAGATTAAGCGGCATTAGGCATTAAAATTGCTTGTTTCTTGATGATGATGTTGTTTCTGATGACAGTTAATCAGCTTATTTGATTTGGTTTTCTAAGCATTAATATTAACTACTATTGCTTCGATGTTTGTTATAATTTTTTTTAATTAATATTTTTATTTAAATTTTTTAACAGATAAAATTAAAGTGTAAGTATTTTTATTTTTCATATTATTATATTTTTGTTTTCGGTGAGTTTTATGATAGGCTAATAATACTACATTTATAACAATTTTAGTAATGATAAATTAATTTATCTGCTGATTTTTTGTCTCTCTATTAATACTATCGAGTTAGTAGATGATCTGGAAAGAAATGAAAAATTGATTAGTTTTGTTTTCTAACCAAGAACTGGCCTTAAAGTCTACTCTGTTAAACATTTGATAGTTAATTTATTGTCCGACCTGGACATTTTTGTTAAGGCCAAATGCGACTGCTTACGTTTCGAATAAATGAAATGACATGACCAGGCAGTTACCAGAGCTTCAATTCAGCTGCAAGCCAAAAAGAATCAATACCTTTAAACGAAGCGTTACAAATTCCCGGTTTTGTTCGACAAGTATCTCAATTTGACTACATACCTGAAATGCATATTCCTACTGTCGGACACATGTCAAAACCAGATCACGTAAAAATATCAACGAGGACTAATTTAAACCCCGAACTACGTACCATCACCAATAAGAGGTGTTATTTTGAATAGCCCGCTATTTTGGTAGCTGTCAGTTTTTAAGCTGTCATTTTTTGACATTTGAAACGCAAAAACTACGCCATACGATACACGCTTCAACAACGCATTGAAATTATTAAAATTCATTATAAAAACGGTGAAAATTTGGCAGAGACGGTTCGTTAAACTAAAACATTTTTGAGTCGTCGAAAAGCACCTTGTCGGACCGCAATTGGTAGACAAATTCGATCTTTTGGGTCAAGTAAGTGATGTGAAGAATAAAACCCGTGCACGTCGCTCAAAAACAACTGAGTAGGTATTGCTGTTATAGCCCAAAGTGTTGAAGAAAACACAGGTTTGTCCATTAGAAATTAGGTATTCCACAAACGTCATTACACCGTATTTTGCATAAAGACTTGGGTCTTAAGGCTTATAAAGTTCAGTTAACACAAGAACTCAAGCCGGCTGATCATCAACAACGTCGTGTCTTTGCTGATTGGGTCCTTGAAATGCATGACATTGATCCGGAATTTCATCGAAAAATCATCTAGCCTGATGAGGCCCATTTCCACCTCGGAGGCTACGTCAACAAGCAAAACTGTCGTATCTGGGGCTCGGAAAACCCAAGAGTTTTTGTTGAAAAGCCTCTCCATCCTCAACGCGTGGCTGTTTGGTGCGGTTTGTGGTCCGGCGGGGTCATTGGAACTTACCATCGATCCTTTATGGGAAAAGTTTCCGGACCGTGTTATCTCTCGAAGAGGTGATCCCAATTGGCCACCGAGATCTTGTGATTTACACCTTGCTACTTCTTCCTTTGGGGCCACGTGAAAGATAAGGTCTACTTCAACAGCCAAGCGTCGATTCAAGACCTCAAAGATGGAATTCGTGAGGCTATCGAGGACAGAGGGCAGCCACTTTGTGATTTGGTTATGAAAAATTTCATGAAAAGGATATGGTCCTGTAAGGGTGGTCGTTGGAGCGTTTTATTCGCACTTGATTACGTTGCTGGGTACTGAGTAGTAAAAAAAACACGGCTACGAGTTCACTTCACCATCCTTAAATTCACACTCAGAACTGAGGAAGGTACGTAGTTTTTGCCGTTGTGGTGGTCTCGATACAAAAATAAAACTGCTTCTGCTAGTATTAAGAATACAACTCCGTCCAACTTTCGATAAATAGCTAAGGATTTTATTATACAAGCAACTTGTTGAAGACAGGTTCGTAGGCCGCCACTAACGCTGGCTAGCGAGCCAGAACGTTGTTATTCGGGAAGCGTTCAATATATAAGGTGATTCACGAACGCTATCCAATAAAGCTAGAGCCAGTAGGTTGGATTGAGACAAGAAAATCGTACAGGAGCAGGGGTCTATTCCCCCCGTTTAGCCGGGAGGGGAAATGTTCTTAAAAAAATTGACATATTTTTTTGTAAAAAAAAAAGTATTAATAATCCACGACATTGTCAACAACGCCGTGTTATATCATTTTTTTAAGCCGAAAATAGGCAAAGGTTGTTAGCTTTTAGTTGAAACTTACCTTAATTTGAATCCGAATCAGAATCACTTGGTGGCATTGGCGAAGGAGCTGGCTGTGGTGATGGAGGTGCTTCTTTAATAGGCCTAGTAGCTGCCAAGTACGCATTTGTAGATTCACCATGAGTAGTTTCGATTCCGACCCTAAAAAAATGAGATTCCCATTACAGAAACATCCTCTCAGTGACACCGACCTCACTTACTTATATTCATGTCTTGCCAAATATCGAACATATTTCTCTGGTGGCTCATCGCTATCTGAATCCTGAACACTCACCGACCGCACTGTTGTATGTGAGACCTGTGTTGCTGGCATTGTAAATTCGACCAACGCGAATGGTGCCAGTTCACTGGGAATCTGATCGTAGGAGGTGAGTGCCATACGACACACCATTTGATGAGTTGTGTAAGCTCCTATAAGAGATACAAAAAAGAAAACATGTCAAAAGCTCAAAATATGTTTAGGGAGAAGAAATCCCCTTACCTTGGCCTTCTTTTGGAAGTCTCGGACAGCGCCAGACAATCGCCCGATGATGATGCTCATACTTAGCCTGACCGGAAGTAACTTCAATAAGAGATTCCTGCAGAGTGTCAACAGTTCCGAGAATTCTTTCGATACCTTTTATTTTTCCCGTACGACGGTGAGCGGATTTCACGGAACCATACCTAGATCGAAAAATATAAAGGAAAAATGTATCTTAAATTGGGGGCTTTGGGGTGGTCAAGACCGGAACATCATACCTAAAGTGTTTTTCTACGCGGAACAAATAAATCCAACACTCTGGAATTGGGAACCTTATCGAGACATCCTCACATGGAATCTGTCCCAGTTTTCGCGAGGCAAAGCCTGGCACTAAGATATCAGCTCTGAGTTCAACTTTGTTGCCTGTTACACACCAGGTGGCCTTCAACTGAAGTGGAAGCTCACGATTCTTTGGCGGGCGGACTCGGAAGCGGAACAGTTCAATGTAGCAAGCATCTGGTGGCTGAAATCTAATAACAAGAACGAATTTTCAACTTCGGGGTTTTGATAAAAAGCCATCAGTCCCTACTTAATAGTTCTGGTCCTTTCGTATTCTTCCAGGTTGACAGAATTGTGGAATTCGACTTTTTCCAGACGAATCCATTCTTCAGTAACAACGGGAATGATGTCATGTCGTCCGACAACTTCTTTACCCTGGCGCCACATGTCGTTCATGCCAAGTTCGATTGTCGGCATTCCTTAAAATACCATCAATGAGTCAAAAGACCTCTGAAACCTCCCTGATATGACTCACCTGATAAGAATGCCAAAAAGTGCAACCTTACTCTGGCAATTTGCTTTAGAATCTTTCCCTCATGATCCTGCTCAACGTAGATCTCATCCACGGCAGTGACCTGAACTTCTTCCATCTTATAGTTCAAGGCCCGATCTCGATGTGCTGAGATCTTGAATAATGCTTCCTCAATGCAAATCGACAGCTGTTTCATGTCCTCATAATTCATCGAACCGATCTTGAAGAGCTGTGAAGACTGCGGAGCATGCTCGACGGGCAAACCCAATTTCTTTAAGTCGCTTCCGAACTCCTTGACACCCTGGTAATCCCCGGCGATGGCATATTGGGCAAACTGACTCAATTTATTTGTAATGCGTTCGGCCTTGGTCACCTGACCTGGTCGAACTCCAGGACGCTCTTTATAGAAAATGTATTGCAACTTCATTGTGAAGATCTTGCCGAACTGATCATACTGCTGGGCACCGATTTCTGAAACCGAGTATGATGGCTGGAGTGGCAGTTCCTGGAAGGGCTGTTTGTCAGATGCCTGATTGAAGAGCTGAATGACAGGAACGTCATTTTGTATTGCCATTTTGACAAAGATCTTCTTCCAGAACCGTTGACCGGTGATCTTCTTTTTGTTGGGCTGTCGCAGTTGCATTTCCCAACCGGGTCCAACATAGTTCAGACGTGGAAAGTCTTCCAGTGGCTGTGACACGTCTTCATCGAAGAGCGGAGTTTGTGGAGTTTCCTGGGAATCTGTGCGTTGCATTGGTGGTGCCGTTTGGTCTGGAGCTGCAGCCGGTGCTGGAAAGCCGGTTTCTTCTTCACCCTTGTCGAAGGGATTCACCCGAGGCGAGGAGTCGCCTGAATTCACCGAGTTATTCTGTGAGCCACGTGGTGGTGGTGGTGGAGCCAGAGCTGGGGTGAAGCCTTGAGCGTTTCCGGCTTTGGGTCGAATCACAACGTTGAATTCTTTGTCAACGGATTCAACGGATTCACTGCGTTCTGGAGCTTGCATAGCAAGGAAGGGGTCGAAACCATCTTCGTTGCCGAAGCCATCGTCTGGTGCTGCAGGTGTAACCGCACCAAAATCATCAGAGTCACCCCAAGCTATTGAAAACAACAAGAAATTATGTCACTCACTATACATAAAAGAGCATTACTTACCATCTCCACCTCCAGTGCTGGTTGGTGTGATTCCACCTCCAAACCCGTCCAGCAAACTCACGTTGTCCTTTTTTACCGAGTCAAACTTTGCTGCGAAAGCATCGAACTCATCCGGTGCGGCGAATATGTTCGTCACAACGGGAACCGGATCTGGATCAGCAGCAAAGATGTTAACAGCTGGTTCTGCTTCCACAGCAAATATATTGGTCGCCGCTATTGGCTCTTCGACAGCAAAGATATTCGTGACCGCTGCTGGTTGTGGATAGGTCTCCTCATCAGCATCAGGACTGGCAAACGGATTTGCCGAAGCGGTTCCCGAAGCTGGAGCGAAATCAAGCCCGGTGTCCATTTGTTCGGGTTCGCTTGCTTGAAAACTCAAGTTGGAATCGATCGGAGATTCAGGAACAGCTTGAGTTGTGGCAACTGATTCAGTTGGTGGACTTTGATCGACCTCGGTCTTGTCTACTTCAGTTTCATCGTCAGGGTCCGGTTCGACGGGTTCAGCTGCTGTTTCAATGATTTCTGGAGGCGGTGCGGGGGCAGGTACAGGTTCGGGTTCATCTTCATCATCGGATCGAGGCAAGTCTTCAACAGTGGTTATCTCTATGTCCGGAGTTGGAGCACGTATTTTAGTAATCTCAGGAGCTATGGTACTCATTGCATTTTCTTGTTGCTGATCTTCAACTGCTGCCTGAGGATGACTCGTAATGTCATGACTGGTCTCATCTGGATGCGTAAGTGTAGACGAGAATATTGGATCGTCCTTGGATTCTGGTGATGTAGCAGAAGCTGCAGGCTCAGTCTGAATCAATGGACTAGGCTCAGTGTCGGTAGCAGCTGGTGGTGTTGTTGCTGTAGGAGCGACAGTTTCCTCGATCTTTTGCTCTGCTTCTGGCATTGGATCAAGCACAATGTCACCGCTTAGTAAGTCTTGTTGCGCTGGTTGTGGAGGTGAGGGTTTCGAGAATAAACTGAGAATATCCTCCTTGCTCTTGGGAGGAGGTGGTTTTGGTGGTGCTGTTGTACCAAACATGTCGAAGAGATCGTCGGGTTCCTTTGCCTGTTGCTGTTGATTGGGCTGCGGGGGAACAGGTCTTGGTGGAGCACCAGGTATTGAAGGTGGCGTAGGCCTTGGAGGTGCTGGCCTCGGTGGTGGTGGTCGCGGAGGCAGGGCCTTCGTCTGAGGCTGCATTGGTGTTGCAGGTTGCATAGTTGGAATTGAAGTAGGAGCAGCAAACGGATTTTCATTACTGCTGCCCATCAAGTCCATATCGAATCCCTGAGTTGCTGAGGAACCACTATCGGAGACATCGAGTAAGTCCGCCAAGCCCGAATCAGGTGTGGGACTTGGGGAATGCAGGTCCCGCATCGAGACAGGGCTTGGTGACCTAGTTGCTGGAAGTCGGCCAAGCAGCTGAGAGCTGGCCTGGTCGAGTTGATCAGACACCGAGTAAATGAGATCTTGTGTCTGCTGTGAAGGTGGTGATGGTCGAGGTGGAGGTCCTTTCTTGGTACTCTCCTCTGAGCTTGGTTCTATGCCATCGTCTGGTTCTTCAATGGTTGTCCCAAAGAAACTCATCGCCGGATCGATCGATTGAAAGGCGCTTGCTGAATTGGTTGTCTTTGCTTGAGTTACTGACTGAGCTTGGAATATATCAGCCATTGTCGTGGCAACTGTTGTCGGTGGTTGCTCTTCCTCTGCATCATCGCCAAAAGCAAATGGATTCATCTGGCCACCGGCGAAGGGATTGTCGAATTCTTCTGCTGCTGCAGGCTCCTCGGGTCCGTCTTGCATTAAGAATGGATTGACAGCAGCATCAGCTCCGTCATCCATGTCATCTCCCATCATTAAGAAGGGATTCGCCATTTTGATTGAGATTTGTCTTAACGTTCGATTAGTTCGTTTTCGAGAAGCTTGATTTCTGTCTGTCCCGGTGCTAAGTTCTCGGCTATTGATGTATCAAATGGATCAATGTCCTCTGGAGTCCCGACTGATCTGCGAGTCACTTGAGGGGTCAGTACTTTGTCGCCCAATCCGAGTTCCTGGGCGTCTGTAAGAGTGTCTAAAACTCCGGTTGTTACTTCTGGGGTTTGTGCTGGCAAGAGTTCTTTTTCCAGCAACTTTAGCTCTGCCTTTCCGGGGGCGATATTAGCGGCAATCGATGTATCAAATGGATCAATTACGGCCTCGGGCTCTTCAACAATGTCTTTGCTTTCTTGAGCAGGTGTCAATACTTTTATGTTGATGTTCTCTTGAACTCCCAACAGATCAGCTGGTGCAACTGGTGTTGGCGGAGCTCTGGGATCGAAATCTGGATCAGATAAACTGTGTTTAAGATTACTCGTAAGAAGATCCTGTTCTAGGTTCTTAAGTTCAACCTGTGACGGCTTATTTGCTGGCACAAACGATGTGTCAAATGGATCTTCGTTATCTTTCTCGGCAATTGATTCGGACTTGGCGTAATATGGTGTCAGTGGCTTTTGGACCTTGGCACCATCGTTATTCGCACCGAGTAAGTCCTGATTTTTTGGCACCAAAAAGCCAACTGTCTTCGATTGAAGATTCAAGCTCAGGGAAGATTTTCGACGTGCTGAATCAAAAGGTTCTGAAGGCGTCTGGATTTGTGCAACTGGCTGTGCTGCTGGCTCCTCTTCAGCACGAGGATCAAAATCTGGATCGCTGAGTGAGTGCTTGAGTTTGGAGTCTTGGAGAAGTTCCTTTTCAAGGACCTTTAGTTCAACTTCTTTCGGTTGAACAATACTGATCACTGCTGATGTATCGAACGGGTCAAAGTCTTCTTCACTTGGCTCAGGAACCGGAGCAATTGGAGCTGCTCCAACTGCACTCAAGTCTGTTGTACTGCCTGCAAGAAGGTCCTTTTGGTGTGTTCGGAGAAGATTCGATCCTGTATCGGGTTCTGCCGAAAAGTCTGTGTTGCTGCCTCCCAGCAGATCGCGCTGCAGAGGTTTCTGTGATGGAGGTGGTGGAACTATTGGAGGAACGGCTTTTCGTTCGTCAGCACGTGGGTCAAAGTCGAAATCGTCGTCGTCGTCTTCTGCAGCGGTTACGACTTTTTCAACAAAAGTTGTATCGAACGGATCGTCTTCTAGAGCGAACTCGTCGTCGTCACTCAGATGAATAACACCTGGGGCGATATGTGGCCCAGATGTTGGACGAGGAGGTGGACCCGCAGGTCTGGGAGGTTTTACTGAAATTAAAGAGATATTTTAAACATTCAACCAAAAGTAAAGGCTTCATAACTTACCTTTTTCGCCTGGAGTTTGTTCAAATTCGGCCCAGTTACCTTCGATGGGACCACTAACAGCTGCTGGTATCGGCACCTGTTTGATAACCTTGACCTCTTCCTTCGGTTTGGTTAAGGACTCTGCGGCTAGTTCTGCAAACTCGTCGTCCTCTTCGTACTTTAGTACATCAAATTCAGCTACGATATCACTTGGTGGTAGATCTTCAGCACCTTCGGCTGGTTCCCGTTCGGGTAAGTAGTCCGGAAGACCAGTTTCCTCACCTTCTTCTTCCTCCTCCTCACCTTCTGTCTCGAGTTTTGGTTTTTTGAGAAATTGCAAGTGCAACGATGCAGTTAAATCGATAGGAACGTCGTTTGGTATATCGTCTTCAAGCTCGTCAAGAAGATTTGTTGGCTCTGGAGTTGCCGAAACAGCTTCAACTTCGCTGGCGACAGCTTCTAGATCGATACTCTCATCAAGCAAGAGATCTTGAATACCTTTTCGTGGCTTCCGCTTAGCTCCACTGAGGGCAACGGCGTGATCGCGGTCAACCCGCCCGGTGAGTACCTCGACAGCTGCACCAAGGCTGACGAGCTTCTTGCCTCCCTTTGCCTTGTCAGCTCCAACGATTACCTTCTCTGCGTATGCGGTATCGAATGGATCAGGACCCTCGTCGATTTCTAGCTCTGGCGAATCGGGAACAACACCTAGTTGTAGTTCACCACTTGTGATCTTATCAATGTAGTCAGTGGCAAAGATATCATCTAACTCTTCAGACTCTTCTTCAGAATCGGAGAGTTCGACAACGGCTTCTGCTAGCTTATCCCGATTGGCCTCCTTCTCTTCTGCTAAACGTTTCTCCTCGGCAAGCCGAGCAGCCTCACGAGCTGCAGCTTCTTCCTCCTCCTGCTTTTTCTTTTCGGCTGCTGATGGAAGTCGCTGATAGAATGAAGTCTGTTTGATGTGATCTAGCTCCTGCTGGCTCTTATGTAGGATCGAATCAACTCCGGAAGTGAGAGCTTTGAACTTGGCCCACTCTTCGTCGTTTTCTGATTTATTAGCAGCACTTGTACCGTTGGTTGCACCAGATGCAGCGCCACCTTCACCTTCTGCAGCTGCAGAGTCTGTTGACTGTACAGTAGCTGCAGTGGTGGCTGATCCACTAGTAGAGCCCTTTTCGACGTCAGACGCACCACCGTCCGATTCACCAACGTCCGATTTGGCTGCCTCAAGTGCGGCCTCTTGTTTGGCACGCTGCTCACGCTTGTACTGTTCGAGTTCCTCTTCGGTGAAGAGTTCTTGATCCTTTTTCGATTTCTTTCCTTTCTTTTTCTTCTTTAGGCCTTTTGGTAGCTTAAGCATTCTCTAATATACGAGACATCGATATCGGTCTAAAAAGAATTACAAAAAAATATTGATTTTAATTATCGTCATTTTTGACTGAAAGTCATCCAGACACTCTTGAAAAACGTCACTGATTGTATGACCATTTGACATTTTTGTATATTGTAAGAAATTCAATTAGTCATACCCTTTTTATTTATTGCACCAACCCACTCATGAAAAATAGGCTTTACCTCAAAAGATGCAATTACATATTCCATGTTAAACCAGGCATCATGCCCACTACTCCTGCAAAATGCCTATTCACTGAACGAGATAGCGTAATTTTACATGAACAAAAAAACTGACATGTCCTTCAACGGACTTTTGCACCTCTTTCATGTTTTACATGCTGGATTTTCTTTTGCGTGCAATTTTCCCAGGGCAATCTAGCTTGTCGAGTTATTTTCAAACCACCAGAGACCATACTCGAAGCTAAATTAATCAAAAAGCCCACAAGGACAGTACACCACATTTTTACGCTTTGTTGGTGGGGTTTGTGTATATAGACAAATTGTTTAAAAATAGATTATCAATGGAGTTTGCAGTTAACGAATAGCGTCGGTGTCATTATTTGTCATTCTCTGTGAGTGTGCGTTGCCAGGAACCGGAAGAGCCTGTGACAATGACATTTTCATTAATAATCAAATCACAAGGTAGTGTTTGAGGTGACTAGTTCAATCACTATTACGAACGTAGGACTTTTGTTTAGTTGATATCTACGCTAGGAATGGCAGCATCCATTTATAAAATTAAAGTTACCTTTTAAAAAGTCCTTTGAATTGTTGTTTCGTTAAAATGAAACAAATTCAAGGAATATGCTTCTAATTATGAACCTTTGATATTTGGAATGAAACATGTGTAACACTTTTTTTCAGCTAAATGTAAAAGTTCATGAAAATCGATATTTTGACGAAAAGGTTGACAAACTCAAAATCACCCACATGGAGCTTAAGGACACAAACACGTGAACTGAATAGGTATTGTAGGGTAGGGTGCTTAATTTTGATCCCACATTGAATTTGTGCCGATTAATTGGAAATGTGGTCAAAAGCATGCAAGTCGTTTAATTTAATGGGTTTGATTAATGTTCGTTTTTCTTACACAAATTAGAATTGACTGAAAACTGGCAGTTGATTACTATTTTTACTACCCATCAACCAGTCCTGTGAAGTTAGCAAAATGATTGTTGAAAATTAAACAAAAAATGAGAGTTCCCGGTAGCAAACCAAGAGTTCTGGAGTTCCTCATACTTTTTTACAATAGTTCTGGTGAATTAAGGCTAAAATTCGAAAAAAAGTTTTTTGTGCTAACTTCACGCAGCAAGGACTTTTTCAGAAAATGAGTTCTGATGATGTATTTCAACTTAAAATCAAGAGTTCTAGAGTTCCTGATGATTTTTAGAAAGAGTTCTGCAAAATTGGAAAAGATAGGGTTACCTTAGGTTCTCATTGACTTAGAACAAAATTTTGAAAAATCCAAAAAACATTAAAATCAAGGAGTTCTGATTAGAGTTCCCGATAGACAACCAAAAGTTCTAAACATTTCATTAGTAACTTTTTTTCTAAAACGAATAATTCAAGAGTTCTCGCAAATTAAGGTGTCCATTGACTTAGAGCAAAATTTTTAAAAATCAAAAAACCATCAAAATCAAGGAGTTCTGATTAGAGTTCCGATAGACAACCAAAAGTTCAAAACATTTCATTTGTAACTTTTTTTTCTAAAACGAATAATTCAAGAGTTCTCGCAAATTAAGGTGTCCATTGACTTATTTTTTAAGGATTTAAGGAATACATGAATTAATTTTTTTTTTCATTTTTATTTTATACTTTTTTTATTTTTTTTTTAATAATAAAAATTAAATGCAAATAAGGAAGTGAATAATTCATTTGTATTTTTTTATTTCATTTCTCTTGTATGTTTTTTTTTTTTATTTTTTATTTGATTTTTTGTAAAGATTTAAGGAAAAAATAAATAATCTGCTATGCGTGCAGCTACGTAACAAAAATCTTAATCAAGAAAAAGGTAGTACTTCATTTTTTTAAATCTTTATTTTATAATTATTGAAGAAAGAAAACATGAATGAATTTTTTTTTTTTTCATGTTTTCTAATAAAAATAAAAAAATACAAATGAATTATTCGCTTCCTTATTTGCATTTAATTTTTGTTATAAAAAAAAAAATAAAAAAAGTATAAAATAAAAATGAAAAAAAAATTAATTCATGTATTCCTTAAATCCTTACAAAAACATTAAAATAAGTCAATGGACACCTTAATTTGCGAGAACTCTTGAATTATTCGTTTTAGAAGAAAAAGTTACAAATGAAATATTTAGAACTTTTGGTTGTCTATCGGGAACTCTAATCAGAACTCCTTGATTTTGATGTTTTTTGGATTTTTCAAAATTTTGCTCTAAGTCAATGGACACCTTAATTTCCGAGAACTCTTGAATTATTCGTTTTAGAAAAAAAAGTTACTGATGAAATGTTTAGAACTTTTGGTTGTCTATCGGGAACTCTAATCAGAACTCCTTGATTTTGATGTTTTTTGGATTTTTCAAAATTTTGCTCTAAGTCAATGGACACCTTAATTTCCGAGAACTCTTGAATTATTCGTTTTAGGAAAAAAAGTTACTAATGAAATGCTTAGAAATTTTGGTTGTCTATCGGGAACTCTAATCAGAACTCCTTGATTTTGATGTTTTTTGGATTTTTCAAAATTCTGCTCTAATTCAATGGACACCTTAATTTGCGAGAACTCTTGAATTATTCGTTTTAGAAAAAAAAGTTACTAATGAAATGTTTAGAACTTTTGGTTGTCTATCGGGAACTCTAATCAGAACTCCTTGATTTTAATGTTTTTTGGATTTTTCAAAATTTTGTTCTAAGTCAATGAGAACCTAAGGTAACCCTATCTTTTCCAATTTTGCAGAACTCTTTCTAAAAATCATCAGGAACTCTAGAACTCTTGATTTTAAGTTGAAATACATCATCAGAACTCATTTTCTGAAAAAAGTCCTTGTTGCGTGAAGTTAGCACAAAAAACTTTTTTTTCGAATTTTAGCCCTAATTCCCCAGAACTATTGTAATAAAGTATGAGGAACTCTAGAACTCTTGGTTTGCTACCGGGAACTCTCATTTTTTATTTAATTTTCAACAATCATTTTGCTAACTTCACAGGACTCCATCAACCTGTTCATGGTAAAAATTGTAAACTCTAGTTCATCTGGGCGGGTTTTTAAATGTTCCTAAGAACAAAGGTAAACATTCTATTCACTCAGATAACTTATTTTCTAATTTCTTAAAAAATTATTGGGTTTTGAATCCAAAACGAATATACGAAAAGCTTAGTGGAAACTGAAATAGCTAAATGGAAAAGAAGTCTAAGAGATTATTAAAAGGAATAAAAAAGAGTATTGTAGACAGACCGGAACCTTGGTGTTTACCATCTTCAAATTTAAAACTTGTACATATTTATAAGCACAAGACTTGTTTATATCAAATTCTCAATGTATTTATCAAAATGTTAAATATCTAACGGGGTTTCCAATAGGCGCTCCACAACCTTGAATTTAGTTTGTGAACGTACTCTTTCACTTATCATCGAGGTATGTCATCGAGGTATATCGCAAAATTATCTTCAGTGACGAAACCAATTTTTGGCTAAATGGCTTCGTCAATAAGCCAAATATACCTTAATAGCCGGATAAATATTCACACTTGCTTCATAAGTCACAACTTCTTGAATCGGTGGCGCGGCATTTGGGGCAATATTTTCTTGTTGACAATAACAAGTTATAATATACCGAATTTTGTTGGCCCAAATTGGAAGACATCGTGCCAATGATATCGATATGGGAAGAACACAGCCTTATATTAATGGCGCTTTTGTATGAATTGATAAAGAAGCAGCAAAAATGAGATAAGCGGTTAATGAGGACAAAACGAAGTATATATGCTGTCTTCGGGGAAAGACAAACGTCATACTTGACGCATATAACTTCGAGGTAGTTGAGGAGTTTGTCTACCTAGGCTCCGCTATAGACACGGCAATAACACCTGTGTTCTCTTTTAATGACAAATAATTTCGGATATGCACGTTGAATGTTAGGTCCTTTAATAGACCGCATTCTGCCGAACAATTAGTGGAGACCCTCAACTACTACAAAACAGACATTTCCGATATCCAGGAAATTCGATGGGATGGACTGGGCAAAAGAAGGATGAAAAACTGCGACATCTAATATGCTTTGTTATAGAAGCAACAAAATATATGAGGATATGAGCGATGTCCTAGCTATGACATTAAAATAGTCCTCGGAGATTTTAACGCAAAGCTGAGAAAAGATGAAACTTTGATGAAACAGTTGGAAAGCACGACAACACTTCCGATAACGGATTCAGGCTGATCGATTATGCTGCGGGGCGAAATGATCACATTGCGATCAACGCCTTTCGTTTCAGCATTCTAGATGTTCGAGGAGCCAACATCGACTCGGACCACTACCTCGTCGAAGCCAAAGCAATTAGAGATACTGCCTCTAATGTACCAAAGCGAAATTCCTGGTTTGACGAAGAATGCAGCCAGGCCCATGCAATCAAGCAGGGGGCATACAGAGCTGTGCTTCATAGAAGGACAAGAGCTGCTCGTGAGCTCTACGATCAAAAGAGGAGAGGGAAACGCCGGCTTCTTAGTAGAAAAAAGAAGAGTCATATCGAGGATGTTAAGAGAGCCAACATGATGTTCGGAGGTTTTATCGGAAGGTAAAACAGCTGGCTCAAGGTCATCGAGTAAGAAACGATGCCTGCAGAGATAAGCAAGGGAACATCATAGTAGAATCGCAGTCAATGCTGGGGATTTGAAAAGACGACAAACAAAATCCCGCCGTCAGGCAGGATATTTTCATCAAACACGATGATAGCCAACAATTCCGTGAATCCGACCTAGAAGAAGTGAAAACGGCAATATCACTGCTGAAATCCAACAAAGTCGCTGGAGCATGCACCAAATCATCTTTAAGATATGGTCAGAAGAATGCATGCCTGATAGCATTGTTTGCCTGATGTTGAAGAAAGGAGATCCTCTAAACTACGCCAACTTCAGAGGAATCAGCCTACTTAACATCGCCTACAAGATCCTCTCTGCCGTAATATGTGAACTTCTGAAAGCCTTTCGTTAACAATCTGATTGATCCTTATCAATGTGGATTCAGATCTGGAAAAAATCCTATGAACTTCAAATCCATACCAACCACCTTTTCATCGATTTTAAGGCCGCGTATGACAGCATCTACAGTGACGAACTGTATAAAGCTTTGTGGAGTTTTGGCATCGATGCAAAGCATTTTCTCTTGTGCAAAATGACGATAGAGAACTCACGTTGCTCCATTAAGTTTGGCAACGAGATTACGGAATCTTTCGATGTCAAAAATGGATTCAGAGAAGGCGGTACATGCGATTCCCTTAACATTGTTCTTGAGAAGATAGTGCAAAAAGAGTTACTTTTCAAAAGTCTGTTCAATTCCTCGCGTACGCCGATTATACTGAAATAATGGGAAGAATACACCTTAATGTCAATGGCGCCTTTGGGAAAATTGAGACAGGAGCGGAAAATATCGAGTAGTAGGTATATGCTGTCTTCGAGGAAGGACACCCAACACAGAAGGCTCGGACAGAACGTCACAATAGACGCATACAACTTTAAGGAGTTTGTCTACCTAGGCTCCGCTATTAACACGGGCAATAACACCAGCGCCGATATCAGACGAAGAATAACTCTTGCTAATCACTGATTCTTTGGGATAAGAAAGTAATTGAGTGCCCTCCTTTGGCCCCGTGTGCCAAAGTGAAGAAAATACAGCGAACTTTGCATTGTACAACAACATAGACATGGACCTATCCAGAAAAGTTAAGGTCCAAAGACTGAGATGGCTCGGTCATTTAGAACGCATGGACAGGACACCAATGCTCCGTTGCGGAAAACCTTCCCGAGAGACGTAGAAGGAGGGGAAGACCGCGATTCAGGTGGCACACACAAGTGGAAGAGGACCTCAATCAACTTGGATTGCAAAACTAGAGACAGTTAGCTAGGGACCGAGGTGGCTGGCGGAAACTTGCCGTTGCGGACCTGGGCCTAAAGCAAACTTTAAGTAAATATGTAAGTACTTGGACGAAATGTGGTTTCAACGCCAAAAACCACTCAGCACATCTAGATAACAATCGATTTATTAAAGTTTTAGTTTGATAAACTTGTTATCTTAAGAAATGCATTGGCCTCCTCGTGTCCTCGTTCGTGCGATTTAACGCCTATAGACTCCTAAGAAATTAAAATTAAAAACCCTTTTTATTTGTATCTACATAAATTGGTAAAGCAATGTTTTAATCATAATGTTACTAGCAAATTTTAATATTTCTTTTCCAACGTAAGTATTTGCAATAGGTGAATGCACGGCTAATAAAAACAAAATGTCTGTTTTGTTTTTAATTCAAATTTGTCTTGGTCCTGTTGAATATAATCTTTTTTAAGCATTTTGCTGGCAACTCAACAGTGACTGTTATGGAATTAATCATTTGACCAAATTATTAAATTTTTTCTTTGAAATATTTTTAAAAGTAAGATGCCTGGCAATTTAAAACAAAAGTGACTAAAAATGTTAACTAATTCTCGATGAGCATAAGAAAAATCGATTACCATCAGCAATTCCCAAAAAGCCGACTCTAATCTCATCAAATCCTAATCGATTATCTTAAATGAATGCTTTTTGCGTCTCCAATTTTCACACCCCATTGCAAAACCGTTCCACATTCCATTAATTTATCACAGTGCAAAAAAAAAAACAAAGGATTCAATTGTCATCCACATCATTTGCCTTTATAACAAATTCTTCAACAAAAAATTTCCAATTATATTTTTTTCAAAGAACAAAATACTCTTTCCCGAATTCATGACAAAAAGAAAAACAAAAATCAATAAATTAATTTCTTACAACTGACACACTAAAAGGCCGTGCATCCTCATCTCTCGTCATATCTTCAAGATACAGCCATAGCGATTTATTTTACGTGAAGAGAATTTGTTCATAAGACACAAAAAATACACCACCAATAAAAATATTTCTAAATAGGATCTCACAGAAAGATAAATACGAAAGAAAAGAAATCAAAGGACGTGAATATCACACCAGACCTTTGACCTACGAGGACGAACGAATAAAAAAGGAAGCAAAAAGCCAATAGGGCTGTAGTGGATAGATGCTGCTAGTTGGGATCATAAGTGATGACTACAGGGATCAAAAGTTTAAACAAGGATGCAACAGCAACAATGTAGAAAACTACTTAGAAAAACAACAACAAGGACGTACAATTTCAAAAGCATCTACAAATTATATTGCATTTTGTCTATTTTTCATTTTGCAAGAAACACTCAAGGCAACTTTATAAAAATAGAGAGGTAGGTTTTAGGTGCCTAACCTATTCCAAGGTGAAAATCTACATCTCTACTTTCTATATACAGTTGCTAAAGTGTTGTGGGGTATTTTTTCTAAAGTGAATCAAGGAAGAAAATATAGATATGAGATCCTTATTTCCTTCCTCTGCAGCATGAGTAATTTTATTTTCTTTGTTTTATTGCAGCTATTGGAAAAAATGAATAAAAAGAAAAGAAAAAAAGAATTTGATTTTCACAGCATGATTATGAAATTCACTTTTTACCACAGAGTTGGTGTTCAAGGGTGTGTGGGGAGGGGGTTAAGTGCGATGAAAAAAGTAAAAATTTCTATAAATGGAGATTCAGAAAAAAGGATATTTATCTACAGAAGTCTAGGGTGAAAGAAAACACCTTTTGAGGCACACTGCTTTGTAATAACTTCACAAAAATGGTACTCACCACTCCTGTGGTATCCATTTTCATTTCAAAAATTATTATTTTTGGTATTTTTCATAATTTAAACAGAAATAATCCACTTTTCGATAATTTTCACGTGAAAACGAATTGCCCTTTTGCAAATATTAATATTTTCACAAATTCACCACTATTCACCACTTCCTCCACCCACCACTTTAAATCATCATCTGAAATTTTCAACATTAGATAAAAAAAGAACGAGAATGGAAACAGCGACAGATAGACAGAGAGAAAAAGAGAGGGAGATGGGTAAAAAATCGTTTTTCACATTTGATGGTTTGGAAAAATCGATTTCCATCAGGGAAGAAGAACAAAAATTGGTCTTTCTCTATTGGTTTTTTTCTTCCGATCCGATAAAATTTTCATTACAACTTGGTGGAAGAGAAAAAGTGTGATTTCCTCACAAATTAACAGGATATCCGTTTTGCGAATTACTCAAGGAAGTATTTCAACTCATTATGCCCTCGAATTTGGACAGGATTCAAGGTAAAACAGCAAGCAAAAGTGATTTTTCATTCAGCAGGAATAGCCATTTTTCTTTTCTTCGTCAAACTTACGTCTCTTGGTACGGCACAATTATGTAAACCTCGTATATCCTTTAGATAAGAGAAGGGAATCAGTTTTAATGAATATCCTTTTATTTTTGAGACTCGAGTTTTAAAGTTTCTTTTTGTGTGATTATGGATTTTGGATTTATGTCAGTTAAGCCAAAAAAAAAGAAAATCACTTTGGAAATAATTTTTCCAAGAACTGAACACTTTGTAACTCGACGAGTGTAGGAAAAACTCTGAAGTCGATTTTCCCCCGCAGCGAGAGAGAGAACGATTTTTTCGCAAAATTCCAAAATTGTAATGGCTTCTGAATTCACCACGCATCTGAAGTTGGCAGTGGTTCAATTTGGTATTTTGAGAGAGTTTGACAAAACCTTAAACTACTTGTTTTTTTTTTTTAATATAAACAATAAACAAGTCTCAAAAAGTTAGGAGCCAATTAAATGCCATTATTTTATATTTTGGCAGTTAAAGTACCGTTATAGTTGTGAAAAACAAACTTCTTGCAAAATGTGGCTTGTGGTGGTCATTGAATACGATTTGACAACAATTCTATTGGCACATATAATTTTTCAATACAAAAACAAAACTTCTGAATAGGTAAGTCCATGATTCTGACATTCGTTTGACATTTGTATGTCCTAGAGGGCTGTTAACTGTTTTTTACGATTGCGAGAGGGACATGCGCACTGATGTTTTATAGAAACTGGGAGTTTTATAGGAGCAAGTTGGGGGTTATGGTGGCTGAAGAAAATTTTACATCGATAGGAAGAAAACTTTGTTTTCTAAAAATATCCTCTTCGATATTAAAACGATTTGAACACTCGAAAAACGATAGATGAAGAACTCTGTTTCTAAGAAAGAGTTTTTGAGATTTTAAGGAACTCACAAAACACTTTTTTTCAAATTAAACGCTACAGGTTGTAAGCTACTTGCCTTGTCGGAATGAAAACTACTCAAATACTGAAATAAATGCTGTATACAGGGGAATAGGGTTGCCATTGCTCTTTTTTTTGTCTTAGATATATTCTCCAATTGGTCTAATAATAATTTCATGAATTTGCACATGCGGTGGTGTGGAAATAGCAAACAAGACAGCCTGTGATACATCCTTGGGATAAAGGTAAATCCCGATTGCTTCGTATACCTCGTCCGTTGCGAAATCAGTTCGAACTAAACCGGGACTTATACTCTGCGGAAATAAATAGAAGGACATACAGTCATGGTCAATATCAAATGCACTCAAGAACTCACAGTTGTTTTGATTTTTGTTCCTAGGTTCCTCATCTCACACCGAATGGTCTCATTTATTGCAGTCACACAATGCTTTGACGCTCCGTACATATTGAAACTCAGACCCGGCTGTGTAACATTTGGTATGCAATGTCCAGCAATGCTATTAATATGGACAATATGTCCATCGAATTTTCGCGCTTGCATACTCTTGAAAGCCGCCTGAGTGCAGTATACCAATCCTTTGACATTTGTATCGAGAATTTTGTCCATCCAAACATTGTTCATGGTAACCAAATTTCCAGGTTCACGTCCACTGACTCCGGCAGTGTTGACAAGAATATCAGTGCCTCCGAGTGTTGTTTCAATCCATTCGAAAGTGGTCTTAACTTCGGCCTCATTTGTAACATCACACTTAAGAGGAAAAAATCGATCCTGAAGGTCTTTCGGTAGCTTCGAATGGTTTTCTTTTAAGCGTTCCAAGCGTCTACCCAGCGTGACGACTCGCAGTCCAGCAGCAGCAAAATCCTTGGCAATAGCCTCTCCAATTCCACTGCTAGCGCCAGCTACGACTGCAACACGATCTTGCCAACGTTCCATGGCTACTATACTAAATTATAGTTTTTCTTGGGGCTTTTTTTCTTTTATTATGGTACATTGCCTACCATAAAACTTTATTAAGAAAGTTAGTCGATAATTCGATATCATATGATAAGGTTTCTGTTGAAAACAAGCACGTGTCTCCAAAAATATTTACAGTACAATCTTAAAAAACGTACCCTCGTCGTTTTGCGGTTGTATCTAAATAAACATGGGGCTACGACTGTCTCGTCGAGACTTAAAATCAGGTAATATCTTTATTTTATTATAGTCAGGTTTAAGTGCATAAATGTACAACTGATAGTTTAATGAAAGACATTCAATGGCCGCACTGTAGTGATCAAAGAAAGTTATTTTCTCAAATACTTTTATATTCCTTTCATATCTTAAATAAATGCATTAATTTTTTTACGGCATGTGAACCCTAATTTTATCGATTAGGTAGGCTCTTATGAAAAATCAAAGTGAAAGTTGTTACAAGCAGGAATGACGTATGGCACTGGCGCATATACTAGGGTTCAAAATTGGATACCGACCGTTGGCAACCAAAAATGTGTTCGTATTTACTCCAAAGCAGTTCCTTCAGCTCTTATAACCATTTTTGAGTATTCAAGTTCGATTTAATTTGTCAAAACTTGCGAATGACATATTAAATGAGAATATCCCAAAAATCAAATCTGTCAGTATTTTCCGTCATTTCAATCCCAAATTAATGCTGCAACTATACAATTTTAATTAGTTGCCAAAAACTTACTTGACTGTAGTTCTTCCTGTTGATGACTTTCTTACTTCACGGCTCTGAACTTCATGCACTTCTCGGATTTGTGATGAGGTAAAGATGAGTACGACGTATGCGTACGTCCATTAGGGTTTCGCCTAGTGTAATAACGGAGTTTTCTCCGGCTGTCAACGACTTGGTAACCGGTTATCAACAAGGTATCCCTTGGGCCTAGGCTTATCAACGGCTTAAAACCAGTTTATCAACGGAGTTTCCTCCGGCTTTCAACGGCGATTAACCAGTGTATGGACAAGATTTCCTACGGCATATCAATGGAGTTCCCTCTTGCTATAAACTATCTTTCAATCGGCTAACAACAAGGTTGACTCATCAACGGCTTTAAAGCGGTTTATCAACGAAGTTTCCTCCGACTTTCAAAGGCGATTAACCGGTGCTTCAGAGGACAGGTCCTGGACTTATACTCTGACCGATTTGTCGGCTTCCGTATCTGAGGAGGCAGAGAATATTACCACTGTTCAACCTAATTTGGTAGTCAACGGCTGGCTCTCTTATGCACAAGCTGGGTGTGAGTAATAATGGAATTTGATATATATGCAGCAATGAATCATTTCAATCCTTTATATAAAAATTAAAAATGTACATCATAAGTCGACCAACTCATTTTATTGTCAAGGTTTTGATAACTCTAACTCGCCCAATGAAAACTGCTAATAAGGCGATCTTATTGCGCGCAGTTCCATACATTTTGACGGTTTGGAGGCATTCCGACCCCTTACATCATGGCATACACGAGCAAAACTGGTTTTACCTTACTTACTTACTAACTTAAGGTGGCGCTACAGTCCGTTGTGGACTTGGGCCTCAATCAACAGTCACCGTCAGCTAGCTCGGTCCTTAGCTAGTCGTCTCCAGTTTTGCACTCCAAGTTGATTGAGCTTCTCTTCCACTTGAGTGCGCCACCTGAGTCGCGGTCTTCTCTCCTCCTACGTCGTGTCGGAACTAGTTTTACCAGTAAAAGTAAATTGTTGAATTTTTACTATGCGCCTATCCGGCAAGTACACTTCCTTCACAGTACATTGTTCATGGTGGGACGGAGCAGACCAAATCCTGTTCTCATCCAACCTTTACTTTCATTCTAGCTTAGCCAAAGCTTTTGAAGGTAGATTTCCAAAATATGTTTTGCGGTGGGAGCTTATATTTTTTGTCGATAGGGTTTTGATAATTTTTCATTAGTTATTAGTTATTTTGTGAAATCATGAAACTAGAATAATAAGGAGGGACCGAGTACATATTCACTTGAACCTTTATCAACCACTGAGTCGTGGTCTTCCTCTCCTCCTACGTCCCTCGGCAATAGTGTCGAAGACTTTCCGGGCCGGAGCATTGGTGTCCATCCGCTCTTACTGACCGAGCCATCTGAGTCTCTGGACCTTGACGCTTTTGGCTAGGTCCATGTCGTTGTACAAACCGTAAAGTTCGCAGTAATATCTTCTCCGCTATTCCCCTTCAATGCACACGGGGCCAAAGATGACCCGAAGAACTTTCCTCTTGAAACAGCTTTCGGCACTTTCATCCGGTCAAGATCCATGCTTCCGCACCATACAGCAGGACTGGGATGATGAGTGTGTTGTACAGTTTTACCTTAGTTGCTCGAGAGAGGGCTTTTCCACTCAATTGCTTTCTTAGCCCAAAGAAACAGCGATTACCAAGAGTTACTCTTCGACATTTGCTTGGGTAGTCATCAGTGTATCCGTCCGTTTTCGTCTTTCCGAGGGATGTTAAGTTATTTTCTACGTGGTCGGGAAGTCACCCCGACGCACAACTTCCAACCTGGACTACCAGGCACTTGATGAGTCTCCAAGTGCAAGAGCCGGAAAAACCGCTCCTTTTACGGCCTGGGCTTCAAATAAGTCGAAGTAGCCCGTAAAAGTGTTCACCAAGTAGTTCGGCCTAACTGGAACTGGAGACGCCACCCTTGATTCCAAAGAAGAAATTCATTCGCTGCCGTCCCTCGGTGGGAGTGGGAACACTCCTTCGTTGTGGGGTAATTGGTAGTAACAGCCTACTCCGCTTCGACCTGTCGACCATGGGAGGCCCTTCTGCGAAAACAAGTTTCGCGATCGCATAGCTCTAAGCTTCATAGTAGTAGTTACCGTAAGCCGCTCCGCCACGTCAAGGCTTACCCCGTGGATTGGGCTTCGTTGTTCGGAATATATTTAATATGCTGACGACTTGAAGATTATTCCTTCGTAAACTGCTATTTACGCTTACGTAAATCTATCCATATTTTGTCCAACAGGGTCTTATTACTTATAAGACTTGAAGACAGTGATTGCCCAAATCATTTGACCCGCTATTAACACATTCATCCTGTTACCTTGGACATGGGGACTTTTGAGGCATATTAAGAATAATCATGTTTGGTAACTAGAGTACCACACTAAGGGAACAGTGTGGTACTCTAGTTAACAAACAGTGTAAAGAAAAGGCTGGTTGTTTCTTTTTCATGTCGAAGGTTTTCCCTCAGGTAGAGTGTGTCAAACCCTCTTATTCCAAGGCTCACTTCTTTTGAGTTAATGCAAAACAACTCATTTGTGTCCACTAGCGAACTTTTCTCTTAAAAATCCAGAGGAGTCCCATATCTCATATGCTATAAACAACAGCAGAATTTTCAATTCGGAGCTTGAGTTTCAAGTGTAGGTACCAGAGATTAAAATGAGTCAAGTATTGCTTGTAAGTTTCGGGTATTTACTCAAAAAAAACGAGTTTGATCAAACTGAGTCAACCATCAAACAAGTAATTTCGAGTTTTTTTATTCATGAGTAAAATTATTTACAAGTCATCCCTTATTTCAAACGAGTTCAAACGAGTTTACTGATTGAAAGTAGAATCGCTTACAATCACCACTCCATTATTCATGGCGCTTGTAAGTAAATCGAGAAATATTGTTTGGTTGTGTGAGATTTGTGTGCTGAGTTGATAAATGTAGGTAATTTATGGTCAGGAGGTTTATTTTCATCGTTGAATTTTTTCATTCTCGAATTTTTATACCAGTGTATAATTTTTTGAATAAAATAGAAATGAATAGAAATAAATAAGTCCACATATTTTTTGATTTTTTTGTGTTCAAAACACCATTGTAGAATACTAACAGGACCTTGTGTATGGGTTTCAATATACATTTTGATTTCATGAGCAAATTAATCCGCGTTTTCAGTTGAATTTTCTCCAGCAAAATCGGCGTACATATCACATCCCCTTGAAGAAACTGATGGTTGCATATCCAAAGAGTTCGTATTAGGTTCAATGGCTGGAGCTAGAAAATCGTAACATTTAAGTCTTCTCTGCTGCTTGTAATAATCTTATGTTGTTGCATGGCGGATATTAGAACATAGCGGTCTTGAATTTTAGGTTGATCTCAGGGTAAAATAAAGTCATAAGATAATGTTTCACTTTTCCTCTGAATTCAGTTAAATTGAATGAATCCGTTTCACCCAGGGCACAGGTCGTCTCCTTAAAGGGAGTCAAGAATATAACAATTTCATTCAATAAATTATTGTTGATCTCTTGAATTCGTTGCAGCTGTTGTTTCTGCTGTAGAACATGCACAATATCTGGCATATTTTCTTGAATCGATTTGCACATCTCATACCCTACGTTCTTTATCTTCATGATTTCATTTGACTCTTAATATTTAAAAATGTACTCATTGAAACAAAAAAATCTTATTTTATAAAAAAAAATGCGGAAAACCATAATTATTACTGAAACTAATTCATTCATAGCTTGATTTCTCCTTTCATACCTCAATTTACGTTTTAATACTCTAAAAAAGAGCCAACATCCCACCCTAGAAAGGGATTACAATATATTATCCAGAAAGTAGTAGATAGCTTGGTAATAGGTAGAAGATCAGATATGTCATACAAAGATTAACAATATTTAAAATGTCCTTACAAAACTGCATTCTCTACCAACCGGTAGCAGGTATTCCCACGACATAATCTTCGTCAATCACTACTTTCTATTTAGGTACCTATACAAACATACCTAGCCTACATTTAATGTATGCATTCATTAATAAATCCTTTCTTTAATTAATGTGAAAAATAATGTTTCCAGTGCGGATTATAATATTTATGACTGAAAATCCGGCCACCTAACTGTTTTATAAATATTTGTATTCATTAAATTATAACCCATACAAGGCCTACATCTTTCTTTTTTTCTTCGTAGAGAAAAAAAAAATTGAAACATCCAATCAATTTTACCCGAAAACTCGAACATGATTGAGTAAGTACAAGCAAACAAATTGCTTGTGAATCAATTTGACTTGAAATGATCGAAACCGAAAAATATTTACGAGTTTCCTCTGCTTGCTTGGTTTGACTTACAAGCCTTTTTACTTATGAATCAATTTATTCATAAATAAGGGTTGCAAACGAACGAGTATGAACAAGCACACAAGAAAAAGTTGGCAGCGATACCACTTTACTGCAATTGCAGTAGATCTACTGCTATTTTTCCAAAAAACAAATCTACTGCCACTTAATCCAATCTACTGCACTTTTTCTTCTTTAGTTATTATAATTTCATTTGCTTCTGTGACAGAAATGAAAATCAGATATAACTTCAGCACAGCCTTAATTTGTAACAGGCATTCGTGAAATTGCTTGAACGATTTCACTCACGTGAAAATCTGATCACAGAAATAACTTTCAACTAGATCGTTCCCAAATCATTCAACGATTCATCATAGTTTTCGTGCACGTTTCCTTCTTTTGTTTATGAATAATAGTATGTTCTTTTGGTTTGGTCCTCTCTGTACAAAACTACTTATAAAATGTGGGTATCAATTATGCTAACTCCCGCATAGTAGTGCTGCTCCGGAGAGAAAATGTTCACAAGTTACCAGGAGGGTCATTCCGTAACATTCAAAACGATATTCATCCAAACAATCATCGTCAACGATAGGTGCTATCATAAATGCATGGTTGCGATAGTCTGACGAATGCGCAACTATAAAAATCACATGCACACTGAATTTCTTTCTCAATAAAAGAGGCAGGTATATGAGAAAGTAAGTAAAACTTCAAATTCTGACAGTGTAAAACGCATGCGCAAGTATTTTTGTGTGACGTTAATATGATTGCAATTGATCGGATGTAAGCAAAGCAATCATGCATTTATGAAAACAAAAGCACCCGATATTGTCTCAAATTTGCTTCACGTAAATTGATCATCCTCGTTTCGTTTAATGGTTTTTTTCAAATGTATTTGAGAGCTACAGATATTTTCAAACTGTAGACAGCTCATGTTTTGTGTTTGTGTACTTGACCGGTATGACGCATTTGCAAGGAAGATATTGAGAGTACCTTATAATACTTATGTAATACTTATGTAATACTATTCCCTTTTTTGATTCTATTGTAGTACTCTTTAATAAAAATACCATGTACCATCAAAGATGACAGTTGAAATTAGGCTTTTTACATATTTACTTTTTGATTACCTCAGAGATTTTGCTTACACATAGATATGACTTTATTGTAATTAACTTTCCAACGGTTGAAATGAATGATTCCATTTTCCACTCAAGGAAAGATCCCCCGGTTCTTGACAAAAATCATATAATTAATGGTATAGCATAAAATGTTTCATAAGTTTCAACCGTGTTTTGAATTAAAAAAAAATCCTTTGAAATGTTTATTCTAGATGATACCTATTTACCTATCGTTCAATTTCCATAGTTTTGACGATATCGTTTTGACGCTAATCGATTTCCAGAAAGCAAATCTCGATCTGAAAAAACAACATCGTCAGGACGATAGTGATTTTCAGAGTAACGTGAAGCGAGCGAAACGATATCGTTTGACGACAATGGAGATCCGGAATGACCCTCCAAATGATAGCAAAAACAGGAAATAAATTGAATTTTACTCCACTTGTAAACATAAAAATTTTTTGCATGGATATTATGATAAATATTACAGACAAATGCTCGAAACTATCAGATTCTCCTGGATATATCAAACGTTTCCAAATTTTAATTTTACAAATGGGGAATTTGTGAAAAAAATTAAATTCTATAAATTTAGTATATTTTGTATGCATATTTATGTTCATGTTTTAATTTGTTTGTGAAATAAGAAATCTACTGCGAAAATGTTTGATTTACTGCATTTTTTCAACTGTTTCACTGCGCAATCTTACTTTTGAAGTGGTAACGCTGAAAGTTGGACGTGTTCGAACTGTTCAAACATACTAATTTTAATCTCTACTAGGTACCTATACATTTCATCAACTTCATGTGTCAAAACTTGTTTAAACATTGGTAAAGTGATAGCAAACCATCGCAAAATGTTTAACTAGTCTACCGAAAAATCGCTATTTTCAGTGTTCCGTATGTTTCAGTGTGGCGTCGTTTTACTCCAATCTGCTTACTGCCCAAAATATCTAATGCTGTCAGGCAAAGTTGCAATTATCACCTAGTTAAGAGCCACCTATGTTAATATTCAGAAGTCGGTAAAACCTCTAAACCAAAACACTTCCATTAAAACTCTGCATATCTTATTTGTTTTTGACAAATATTCTTTATTATCAATTAAAGGCAATGATGAAATTTACCTCGTGACACATTTCTGACAAGTCATGATACCTACGCTTTTGGTTGCTTACTATAGTTAAATTCTCATAAATCTGTTAACAAAAAGTCAAAAACTCAAACGAAAAGGAAACACTCAAAAAAGCACTGGTATAAGCTTTAGATAAGATTAAAGTTACGTTTAAAAGCTTTAAATCAGCATAAATAGACTTCATTAACATTTCAACTGGTCGGTGTTGTCGAAAAAGAATACGCAGTCATAACATGGAACGTTGGCATAATCGTGTGGCAGTTGTAACTGGAGCTAGCAGCGGAATTGGCGAAGCCCTCGCCAAGGATCTCGTAACCGCAGGTCTGCGGGTAGTCGCCCTGGGAAGACGTTTAGAGCGTTTGCAAGAAAATCGTTCCAAGCTGCCGAAAGATCTGCAGGAACGCTACTTTACGCAAAAGTGTGACGTATCAAATGAGGCTGAAGTAAAGGCCACCTTCGAGTGGATTGAAGCGACTCTCGGAGGCACTGATATCCTTGTCAATAATGCCGGGGCAAGTGGACGTGGCGGTGGAGAATTGGTGAAAATGGACAATGTCTGGATGGATAGAATACTCAACACGAATGTCAAAGGTTTGGTATATTGCACTCAGGCAGCTTTCAAGAGCATGCAAGCACGAAAATTCGATGGGCATATTGTCCATATTAACAGCGTTGCAGGACATAGCGTACCCCAAATCCCAAACACGAGTGTCAACATTTATCCGGCATCGAAGTTCGCTGTTACTGCAATAAATGAGACAGTTCGCCAAGAACTAAGAAATTTGGGAACCAAGATTAAGACAACGGTGAGTTTTTTTTTTGTAGTTGTGAAGTTGTTTTTATTTGTATGTCTTCACAGAGTGTAAGTCCTGGTCTAGTACGGACTGAATTTGCTGCCAAGGAAGTTTATGATAGTATTGGAATTTGTCTGAATCCAGAAGATGTGGCGCAGGCTGTTATGTTTGCTATTTCTACGCCGCCGCATGTCCAAATTCATGAAATCACTGTGAAACCAGTTGGAGAGCAGTTTTAGAATTAATAGACTTTAAAAATAAATAAAAAAATGTTCGGCACATAAGATTTATCGTCAAAGTTTTGATAATTTTAGAATTTTAAGTTAAAAGACATGTGGACAAATAATTACCACCAGAGACCACTTATAGCAGAAAGATTCGTGTCATGCATTAACTGGAATTACTACAAAAGCAAGCTCTCCACTTGTTTGTTTATTTTCATTCGGACTTCAAACTTCTCGTGTTGATAATTCTGATATCGTTACGAAATCCAATTGATTCAGTGCTGGATTTACTTTTCAAGCCAAAGGCAGGCGCAAGGCTGTGTTCACCCAATAATGCTATCCGAATATAAGGTGACTTTAATCCTCCAGAGGGAAAATGTATATAGGGTTTTGAGCATATTTCGAATGGTATTTGGAGTAAGCATAAAACTCCAAACCTAAATATATGTTTTACTTGCCTTAGGGCCATATTTATTGTGCTGACGGACCATGAGATTATTATTTAATCTGTGTTTAATAATCTGTGAAACAAGTTCCAGATTGACTATGGGGAAAAAGGTCGTGCTCTAACTTGAACACTTGAATTTATATTATAGGTCTAAAGTTCCATTGCCCTCCAGTAACATAATTGTCATTGACTGTAAAGAATGATCTTCAAGACTTCAAGGGCCTTGGAAAGCTTCCAACTTCAATCTGTCAATGTTTCGATGAGATAAAGTTGCTTAACGAGCATATGCTATACTATACTTTCGTTTTTATTAAGATAAAGAACAACATTGCATTGGAATAGAAGCAGTAAATATGTATGTAAATAGTTAACTCAGTCTGAGCTCGTCTTCGAATTTAATAGGAAATTATTGTTTAGGTCTTTATACTCTCTATTATCTATTATCTACGCCTCAGTCTTATCTTGAATACAAAAATATTAACCACTTAACAGAGGTATGAAAAAATATAAGTAGCTGAAGCAAATTTCTTAACTCAGTCGAATTGTATTCTTCATCATGGAACGTTGGGTAAATCGTGTAGCCGTTGTGACTGGAGCAAGTTGTGGTATTGGCGAGGCCATCGCCAAGGATTTGGTTCTAGCTGGACTTCGAGTTGTTGCTCTGGGTCGCCGATTGGAGCGTATTGAGAAAAATCACTCCGAACTGCCGGACAACGTCAAAGCATCATATTTCCCACGAAAATGTGATGTAACTAACAAGGACGACATCAAAGCCACTTTCGAGTGGATCGAACAGCATCTTGGAGGCACTGATATCCTTGTGAACAATGCTGGTATCTACAAAATGGGAAACCTTGTCGATATGGATCTTGAAGTGATCGATGATGTTATCAATACTAATCTCAGGGGTCTTGTTTATTGTACTCAAGCTGCGTATAAGAGTATGAAAGCTCGTGATTTTGAGGGACATATTGTCCATATAAACAGTGTCAATGGGCATAGAGTACCGGATAACATTCCAGGTATAAGTACGAATATCTATACACCGACGAAATTTGCTGTGACTGCACTTAACGAAGTCGTGCGCAGGGAGTTGACTGGATTACAAACCAAAATAAGGACAACTGTAAGTGAAGGGAGATATTTTATTGAAAAGAAGTTTAAATGCATTTTTTGTTTAGAGCATCAGTCCTGGTTTAGTGCGGACTGAGATCGTTGCCAATGAAGTATTTGATTCAATCGGAGTTTGTTTGAACCCCGAGGACATATCAAGAGCTGTATTGTTTGCTATATCATCACCGGCACATGTGCAGATTCATGAGATGATTGTGAAGCCAGTTGGTGAAAATTTTTAATGTTTTCTACACTGACTGGGTCCGTGAGATAAAGGTGCAGTCGGAAGATATGCGTGGGGAATATTAAGTGAAACGAGTTTGGAATAAACAAAAACAAATTATAAAAGTATTATCAGAAGAAACAAGAATGTTTGCATACGTAATAAAATGATTAATAAGAGGCGTACATTTGTTTATTGAAACTTTAGCTATTTCATATCTGTTGAACTCCAACATTTCTTTCATCGAAGGCTTACTTTATGACTTATCAACTTAATGCATGTATCAAATGTGACTCATATGATGTTATATTTCCAATATTCCAGGCTTGGGATAAGCTATGTTTTTTAATAGCTTATAATAGGGTTGAATTTGGTGACGTGAAATAACGCCCGACGAAATAAGGCCCCATCTTAAAAAGGGCCTTATTTCCATGCTGAAATTGAAATAACGCCCGACGAGCCTTATTTCAATTGCAATATGGAAATAAAGCCGCATTTTACATGGAAATAAGGCCGCATTTACAAAACACATAAGAAAACTTGAAATAGGGCCTGAGTTCCATGCCAACTTAGAAATAAGACTCCTTTTTACGGCCGCCGTTGGCAAGCTCTTAAACAGAGATTTACTCTCAATTGCACCAATATGCTTAACAATAACTGTTGTTTAAATGTGAAGAACATCTCTTTCATGATTTGTGAATCAGTTGTTTATGAAAAAGTGCAGTGATAAGTGCTCCATTTAAAAGAAAAAACAAGTATTTTGAAGAGTAAATGTTGGAGAACAATTTTTTGATTATTTGCAAAATTTCAAAAATTTTAACGCTCAAAAACAGCTTTAAAAGTGATTTAACTCTGAAAACTTTGTAGAACTGGGCTGGAATCACGTAACGCGATAAGCAATACTTGATAATCAAAATCAGGATTTTTGCTCTATGTAAGCTGATTATCAAATTGATAGTCAGTTATTTGCGATAATTTCATTTGATACCTATTTAGGTGTCGTTTTGAAATATTTATGTAGTTTTAATTAAAATTCAAATGAATATTAACATTGCATACGCTTATAATATATCTGACAAGTTTGAAGCAAAAATAAAATCAAATAAAAAAATTAAATGTAATTAAGTCTGTTAATTTACTCCCTAAAACTCATGAAAACTCCCAAAAACGCTTTAATTCTCACACTTTTCTGTTCTTTTACCCAAGAATTTTGTTAGTACTGTCACTTTTGAAGGAAAAAAATATTTCACCTATTTCTTCAAATTTTTATATAACTCATTTTTGACGTTCTTCAATTCTTTTCAAATTTTTTGAATTTTGTTTTATTTAAATTCGTCTTGCTTTGAGTTCACGAGTATACTTTTCTAGTTGATAAAGTGGAAAATAATGTTTTTCATTTAAAGGAAAATTAAATTATAGAGCACGCCAAATTTGAATCGTGACTTAAGAGTCATGGTGTAATAGTGTTCGACTCAAAGTGTCAAAGGATTGAAATTTAAAAGAGAATTCGAAAAAGAGTCATGACTCATGAGTCATCGTGTAATAGCAGTCTTGTTATTATTGGATTTTGTGTACTCTTATTAGTGAAAAGTGTAACCAAGACTTTAGAAAAGATTTCAATCCCAGTCTGTTTCGGGGTTAAGACAAATTTCAAATGTCAGTATAGAACAAAATAGTTTCGTCAAAGTCAATGATGCCAAAAAATAAAAGGTTTTTTTTTATCAGTTTACATACCCAAAGTAAAGTTCGGAACTGTTCCGCACGATTCTGAATTGGTTCACTTGGCACAAGATGACAGTTCTTGTTCTATATAGAACAGAAAACCAATTCCGAATTTGAAGTCGGAATCAAAAATAGAATAACGCATACATGTACACACTCGCACATACGTACTCGCCGACATGTTTACAAATAAAGAAAATAAAAACAATGTCATGTCATCTGCAATTCTTCATATTATGTTTTACAAATACATAAACATTCAACCATAAGAAGCAAAAATATCTGTTTACATGTTCGTTTGGTATCCGGAATCAGACAGTTCTGTGTACCAATTCTGGATTACCAAAAAAAACGCTATTAAACAGAAAAACGAAATAAGGCCCCACAGGTTTTATTTCGTACTTGCAATGGAAATAAGACCGCAACCCTGGTAAGGGTCTTAATTCGTTATTACACGTCACCTTGATAAATGTATTGAATAATATGCGATTCATGAAATTAGAACTGTATCGTACACAAGCGTACGAGTTTAAAGAAGAAAAGCATCAGTGAAGAAAACGCCATTATTGATATATTATTCTAGAATTGTCTATGTATAGCGCCTTATAATATTTATTTTACGCATACACATAAGAAAGAATATATGTAACGCATACGCATAAAATAGAAATATATGTAACTCATACGCATAAGAAATAGTATTGAGAATATGTAACACATACGCAAATGTTTCAATAAGATTTTTAGTATAAAGTTGGGTTTTTTTACCGTAAGGTTTTTCCCAAGTAAACTCTTGAGTCTTTTATTTTATCAAAAAGGGAACGTATAGACACTCTATACAAGAACAAAGTTAAACAAAATTGGTATCAGGTACCAGAATTGTCTAATTAACGCTCAGCGAACGCAACAGACGTTATCTTATGAAATAATTGAAAATTTAAGCAATTCAATGGTTAGTGCTGCCATGGTGGATCAATGAATCGTCCTTGACGGTTTTTTGCTTATGTCTGAATGCATTCGAAAATACAGTATCTTCAATTCAGCTTAGCTAGCGGCCTCGATAGACGTTGACATGAAGGAAAGCTTGGAAATGTTACAACTTTATCTAAACGGTATATAAATGATATTGACGAACATTGCATGTACTTCAAATGCTTTTAGACACTGCTAAAATTCAAAATTTAGTTTACTAGCAGACCCGACTACCACTCTGTAAAAAAAAGTCCTAAAGGGCCGTCCCATAGAATACGTCAGTTCGTCAGCGTTGACGATTTCAACTGACAAAGTGACAACACAATAGAATATACATTTTCTTATGAAACTCGTCCCATAAGCAACGCATGTGACGGATACGACGGATAGAGTTGGTTAATTTTCTACTTTTTGCATCCGTGCGTCGATCCGTTGACAACTGAATTTAACGAGCAGTCAATTCAATGTGTTCCCATAGCAACAAAGAAAAGCTGACACGACACGATTGACACGATTTTGATATTTTAATTTAAAAGTTATTGTTCAGATTTGCGGTTTTGTTATAACATTCACAACAAGCAAATGAGACTGTCAAAGCATACAACGTATTTTATGGGACGGTTCTATCCGGCAAATACGTTGGCAGCAATGTATGCATTGACGCTGACGGATTGACGTTTTCTATGGGTCGTCCCTTAAGAGGAAGGCCTGAAAACGCTTTCGAATCGTTTTTGAGTCCAAATTTGAAAAATATCGTGTATGCATAAGTGCTTCAATCTTTTCAATGTTTTTACGATTGGAAACGGTATAACAAGTATAAAAAGTGCTTCTCAACTTTGCCGTTCGGAATCGGCGTAAAATTGTAGGTCCCCTCAATTCTTCACACGCACCTAGAGAATTGTTGAATGAGAGTAAGCCACTAAGGCCTTGGCTCTTCAAGAGCTATCGCGCCACTCTATTTTAAACGGTATAACAACACTGAGTAATTTCTTACAAAGATGAATAAATTCCCTAAGGCATCCAGTTTTCCATTCGGAGGCAAAGTTGAATATAAAATGACAGTCTTAATCTCTTCCAGATTGGCTAGTTTAAACAAAATCGATACTTAAAGAAATATGAATTGAAAAAATAAACGCTGAAAATGCTTTTTTTGAAATCAAGTTATTCAATATTGTAATTTTATTCAATCACGACAGTATAATGTTTATCTTATTAATTTTGCTTATTCATAAAACAAACACTTCCAATTTCAATTTTAATTCAAATAGTCTGATATCAAAATTCAAAACATTTCTCCAACTGGTTTCACAACAATCTCATGAATCTGCACATGAGGCGGTGTTGAAATCGCAAACATCACAGCTTGGGAAATATCCTCCGGGTTCAAAGCATTCCCAATTTGATCGAATAACTCTTCAGGGAGAATTTCCGTGCGCACAAGACCAGGACTGACACTCTACAAAAAGCACATTGACTATATTTAAAAGAATATGAAATAAATTTCATCTTACTGTAGTTTTAATTTTCGTTCCCAAATCTCGCAGCTCATTGCGCATAACTTCGTTAATTGCTGTCACAGCGAATTTTGTTGGGGCATAAATATTATAGCTCGATCCAGGTCTAGTTTGTGGGACATGGTGGCCGGCAATACTATTGATATGCACAATATGACCATCAAAATTCCTCGCTTTCATACTCTTATAAGCAGCTTGTGTACAAAACAACAAACCCCTGACATTGATATTCAGAACTTGATCCATTACCGAAGTATCAACATCGACCAGAAATCCTTCCCGAGTTGTACCGGCATTGTTGACCAGAATATCAGTGCCTCCGTGAGTAGATTCAATCCAATCGAATGTCGCTTTGACTTCGTCTTCCTTAGATATGTCACATTTTCGCACAAAGAAACGATCTTGGGTGCCAGCGGGCAGTTCCGAACGGATTTTATCCAAACGATCTTGCCGTCTGGCCAAGGCTACGACTCTCAAACCAGCGAGAACTAAATCTTTGGCAATAGCCTCACCAATTCCACTGCTTGCTCCTGTAACAACTGCTACACGATTTTGCCAACGATCCATGATCAACGACTGATGCAGAATAACTGAAACTATTCCGAGTGTATAGGAATGATATATATAATTCTATTAAGGTTTTCATTGTTTTGATCTTTTGAACTTTTTTTCAATTAAAAAAGCACTAATGCTGTTAAGTTTGCTTATCGTAAAGCTCTGAGCCACGCAAAAAGCTCTTTGAACAGAACTCTTAAGAAATAGAAACACAAGAAATGCAATTCGTTTTAATTAGTTTATACGAAAACAAATAAAATTGACAAAGCATATTATGTAATTCGAGATTCTTAAAACATTTCTCCAACAGGTTTTATTGTGATTTCATGGATTTGCACATGGGGTGGAGTTGAGATTGCATACAAAACAGCCTGTGATATGTCTTCCGGATTCAGCGAAGCCTCAAATGCATTCATCTCTTCTTCCGGTTTAATTTCTGTCATAACCACTCCTGGACTGATACTCTAAAAATGAGCCATTTTTTATGAAATTTTCCTTCAAAAAATATGATTTAACTCACTGTAGTCTTAATTTTCGTCCCCATGTCTCTCAACTCCAATCGCAGTGTCTCATTAATTGCTGTCACTGCATGTTTGGACGCAGTATAAATATTAAAACTGTCACCAGGTTTCAATTGAACCACCTGATGTCCGGCAATACTATTGATGTGTACAATGTGTCCATTGAAGTTTCTTGCCTTCATACTTTTGACAGCTGCTTGAGTGCAATAAATCAATCCTTTGACATTTGTGTTGAGAACTTCGTCCAAACTCGAAGTGTCCATATCTACGAGATTTCCTGGCCGAACTAGACCTGCATTATTGACCAGAACATCAACACCGCCGAGCGTTTTTTCAATCCAATCGAAAGTGGCCTTAACTTCGGACTCCACTGAGATGTCACATTTGCGAGGGAAGCAGTGCTTTTGTAATGCGGATGAGAGTTCTGAACGATTTCTATCGAGACGTTCTTGTCGACGTCCCAATGGGACAACTCGAAATCCAGCAGTGACCAGGTCCTTGGCAATCGCTTGACCAATGCCACTGCTTGCTCCGGTTACTACTGCAACTCGATTTTGCCAACGTTCCATGACGATAATCTTGCTTAAACTAAGGTTTAGTGTTGAACAGAATATCAAATTTATAGAAAAACCAATGTTGCAATCATAGAATTATCAACTTAGAAGCTTCTACCTGGTGAGATCGTTAGCAAAAACAGATATTATAATTAATAATAGGGTATGTTATATGCATTTGGTTCAAGTCATACTTATTACATTGTAATTTAAAGTAAGATGGACAGCAAGAGGAAGAGAGTTAGGAATTGAAAACAAATTTTATAGCGGCGGGTTACTTCAGATTCGTATGATTAAAGATCTTAGAATTTCTCACGTTGCATTATCGTTTACCGAATTATGAATTGTTTACCCTAAACAGAACAGATTTAGCAAAGTCATCCGCATGATGTAATAAATTATCATCTTGAAATCAAATTATTACACCATAATTGCTTTGTTTTATTTTTGGATTTCTGTTTTCAAACCCAAGCTTTAAATGTATAGACAGACAATTATAATATTTAAGTACTGAATTGTAATGTGGCTTACGAAGTAAAGAAAAAACTATGCGTGTAAAACATCACAAAATCATTTAGTTAACCTTTGGTACAATTGTGTATGATATACAGACTTATGCCCAATTTTATAAACAAACACTAAAAGCACTTTTGATATCAAAAATCTTCTGAAGTCTCATCAGACCTTAATGACCAGTTGCACCAAACGCTTTAAAATTTTTATTTCTTTGTTAAATTTTAAAATGACATTGGTTGCACCAACCAATTTTCATTTTAAAAACCAATAAACTAAAATTACATTTTCTTAGAGATAAAATCTAAAAACTGATTTTTTGTATTCAAAGTTCTTCTGCAATTGTAATTGGGTGGCATTTTGGGGATTACTGCATAGAATTCATTGAATTTGCCAATATTCCAAATCATCATTCAAAACAGTAAATATGCATGTATTGGTATTTGAATATACAGTAGACGCTCGATATAGTGAATCTCGATAGAGTGAACTATCCAGTATAGTGAACACCCAAAATTTTACATGTACTACTCTAAATAGTGAACAATAAAAATCTCGGTATAGTGAACACAGATTTTTTCTCAGGTTTGAACAAGAATATTGCAGCTGCAAAGCGTCGACAGCATGTCGACTGCCTTTAAACAAATTTTACCGTTGATTCCTGTATTTCTCACACTGAATCACAAAATAATGTACATACATAAGTCACAAAACAAATTCGACCAAATGCTAAAATGTGCGTAATATTCTCATTTTTGTTTGGATTTCCTGTGCATAAGGTCATAATCTGTTAAGTTTAACATAAAAGTAAGAATGGCCCGAAAGCATTTAACATTGCTTAAAAAAACTGAGATATTAGGGAAGCTGTCAAAAGGTAAGATACATTTCTTAACTTTAAAAATAAATGGTAAGTGTTACATTCACATTTGTTACAGGTACTTCGGCAACGTTTTTGGGCAAACAATATGGGATAGCCAGATCCACCGTAATTTCCATATACAAAAACAGAGACAAAATAAAAGCTACGGCGGCTCAAACTTATTGTGGCCCTGGGAAAATGAATGGTTCTTGAAGCAACGTAGAAAGAATATGCCTGTAAGTGGTCTTATAATGAAACAAAAAGCTATTTCCCTACTGGACGAATTAAATGGCAACAGATACGGTTTTGTTGCAAGCGATGGGTGGCTACACAAATTTAAAAAACGGTATGGAGTTCGATACCTGAAAATATCCGGAGAGAAGCTATCTTGTCAATCAGAACTGGTCAACCCTTTTAAACGAGTTCTTCAAGAAAAAATAAAGAGTATGGATCTCAAGCCAGATCAAATATATAACGCTGAGTCAGGTTTATATTGGAAGCTTCTGCCTGGAAAAACATACGTTGCTTCAGCTGAGAAGACTGCTCCAGGGAGAAAAACCGAAAAACAAAGAATTACTTTCTTGGCTTGCACCAATGTTATTTTATATATGTATGCATGTATTGTGAATTGTTTTTGTTTTAAGCTGTTAAAATGCATACTTAAAATATTTGTTTATCGCATAAATAAATAAAATTATCTTCAGACTGAACAAAATGTGTATTCTTGATCAAATTTAAGTTTTGAAAGTGTGTCTCGCCTCCCGCTCGAAATAGTGAACAATCTCGAAATAGTGAACATGTCTGGTTTTTATTACTTCACTATATCGAGCGTCTAGTGTATAATGAATTTAAAAAAATATATATATTTTTTATTTCCAGTAGACATAATGAGGACACACAAATTAACATCCTAAATTATGTATAGGTTTCCAATCTTGATATTTCGATCATAACATCAAACGTTGGCGATTGCAATGCAATCCAAGGTAAGAAAATGTCAAAAGTCACGTAGGAGATAGAGATTTAAGGGCTAACTATAATGAGCGGAAGCAAACGGAAGCTAGTGTCAGAACCGAACGAAATGCTCCCTTCCGAACTGCCATGTGAACACTTTACCCATAATGAACGGATGTGTACGGAAGTATCATTCAAAAACAAATGTATGTATTTTGAAGATGCTGCAAAAACGACTCCAAACCTGGATTACAACCCAGAACCAGTTAAAAGAGTTTCAAGCTGGTTTTCGATCTGGTTACTCTACAATTGATAACATTTTCATACTTAAAAATCAAGCGGAACACTTCTGTATGCAGCGAAGAAAATTGTATGTATTCTTTATAGATTTTAAAGCAGCATTTGACTCCATTAACCGAGGTGCTTTATTCTACAAGTTATATGGTCTGGGAATGTCACTGAAATTTGGACGTGTTCTTGAAGAACTGTACAAAGGAACAAGGGCTGCAGTATGGAACGGAGCGGAGCTTTCACACTGGTTCACTACTACATCGGGAGTTAGAAAGGGTTGCACACTGAGCCCCACCTTGTTTTCACTCTTTATAGATGATCTCGTCGATTACCTTCCAGGTGGAGTTGACTTTGCAGGAGAGCGTATTAAGGCTCTAATGTTTGCAGATGATATAGTCATCTTCGCGTATTCACCAGAAACATTGCAACTTATGATTAACAGTCAATACTCAAAAATCTAAGGTGATGATATTTAAAAAAGGCGGTGGACGCAATGCATCGAATGAAAAATGGAACTGCAACGGAGAAGTTATTGAATGTGTTAGTGTATACAAGTACTTAGGCGTAATTCTGTCAAAGAACCTGAGCTTGGAGGCACATTTCAAGGAGACACTTCAAAAGGCTAAAACAGCGATTAATATATCTTGGAAAAGATGCTTTATGAATGTGAATATAGCTCACAATAGTAAACATAAGATATTTGAAGCGGTTGCGGAAAGTATACTTCTATATGGCGCTCAAGCATGGGGATGTAAAAAGTTTCACAATGTCGAGAAGCTCTTAACTCACGAACTGAAGAGAGTATTTCGTTTGCCAATAAACAAGCCAAACTACGTTCTAATGCTGAAAACCGGACTGCCACCCCTATTCATTAAAACCTTGAAGATGCAAGCTGATTATCTGCTGCACGTTTTCAGAATACCTGAATCTCGGCTTGTTAGAAAAATAGCGCTCCAAGCGGTACAAAGCCATAATAACTGGTACGGTGAGTGGTCACGTCTCTCAGAAGAATGCAATTTGAATTTAAATTTAAATACGGATGATGTTACTCACAGTAAAACTCTTATGTACAAGGTTATAGCAGCAGTTGATGAGAAGTGCAGAACGGAATATGCAGCAGAAGCAGCCGGGTCCTTGTTCAGAACAACCTACAGTAGGCTCAACCATAATCTCGCAGAAAAAAACTATTTCCATAATGCGAACAATATAGACATTATTGCTACTATGGTCAAGTTAAGAAGCGAATTACTCAACCTAAACTTCATACCGCATAGGCCTGATCTACCACTTGAGTGTACTATTTGCAATTTAGCGGAAAGGGAGAACGTTATTCATTTCGTCGGAAGGTGTCCAACTCTCAGGGAAACTAGGAGAAGTATCCTGGGGAGTGATTTTCTAACAGAGGATCAAGTTATTAGTATGCTTAATGAGATGGATATTTCCAAACTTTACAAGTATTGCAAAATTGCGTTAAAATACAGATCCAGAATATTTAACGAAGACTTCTGAATTGTGATTCATGTGTTATGCTCTATGTTATGTTATGCTTTCTTGTTTGGAATCTGATTCACATATATGTGATATTGTATTACAGTTATTTAATTTATTTTAGTTGTCAATCTGGCAGACGGCAAATGCCATGCTTAAATGATTTTTGTATGTATAAATTATAAAAATAAAATTATGTATTTTGTTTTCAATAATTTGTGAATTTCGGTTACCATGAAACAAGCAAGCAATTTCAAAAAATTAATTACCTGAAATCAACAACAAATCGATTCAGAAAAATCAACAAAACCAATCAGCTGTTAAACTTTCGTCCGTAAAAAGCGAAGAGGAGCGCAGTTTACGTCCGTAAGCAAACCTTAATGAAAGTAGACGAAGCGGAGCATTCCGCTATTTAGGGCACAATATACGAATTCCTTGTATTCGCTCAGTACCGGACGGCTCCGTCCGCTCTGTTCCGTTCATTATAGTTAGCCCTTTACTATTACACATAGTTTCGTTTGCCAAATGTTCAGCTGCCGAATATTCGATGTCCGGTTGATGAGGCTGGCGAACATTCAGTATTCGGTATCCGGCAAAATCACTATTCGCGGCATCTCTAGTTCCAAGTAATCAAGTTTGACGGTTCGAATTTGAGATTTACATATATTGCTATCTCAGTTACAGCAATGAAACTTTTTCGTTTAGTTTAAAAATAAACTGACAGAATACAGGGATGGTTTTCAATCGAATCAATTTATAAGACCGATACATTTTATAAGCATTTTAGCAAAAACTGGTTTAAGTCGATAATCGTGCAAGTTTGAATTCCTTAGTCTAGTAATAAGTAGTTTTAAGTTATAATGAATAAAAAATGAATTTTGAAAAATAAAAGTCACATATCAAAATGAAGTTTCCACCTTACGTTTCGTACGTAATGTTACGTATTGCGACTTCAAACGAAAGTTCTCGTTCAAATCATGCTGAACATTTGCACGTCAGCACCTTGTAAATGGCACGGCTAGTAATATCAAGATTGGTTCCCTGCTTGGTTTGACAGATCTTCTAGAGTCAAAGATTGTTTTGTTTTTTATTTCTTCTACGCTACGACATCATATTATGACCTATTATGAAATATATATATTATATATAAGACGGGGAATGCGTTGTCGGAAGTCAATGAACCTTTCGTAACATCTCTATGCAATCCCCTTCTATTAGAGATGCGTTTAATAGAGGCGGTTCTTTTAAATATCATTTCTGTCAGTCAGGCCACATTACCCAACAAGCCTTATTACCAGCCTTTGCCTTACCTTACTCCGAGTGCAAAGGAATTATAAACAAATCTAGCAATGTTTTTTTTTTTGTTATGATCTTTTGAACTATTTTTCAATCAAAAATGCCCTATTGCAGTGAAGTTGCTTAGCATGAAACCCTTAGCCACTAAGAGAGCTCTTTGAGATGAATTCTTAAAAAAATGGAAAAAAATAAAAACACAGATGAAATTCCGATCTCCATTTTAATTGTTTATTAAGAAACTGACAAAGTATGTAAATCAAGATTACTAAATCATTTCTCCAACAGGTTTTATTATGATTTCATTAATTTGCACATGGGGCGGAGTTGAGATCGCATACAAAACAGCCTGTGATATGTCTTCCGGATGTAGATAATCCTCAAACGCATTCATGTCTTCTTCTGAAATAATTTCTGTTTTAACCAGTCCTGGACTGACGCTCTAAAAATATGAAATATTTCATTTTAATAAAATTTTCTTCAACCAAATATCATTTTACTCACTGTAGTTTTAATTTTCGTCCCCATGTCTCTCAACTCCAATCGCAGTGTCTCATTAATTGCCGTCACTGCGTATTTGGACGCAGCATAAATATTAAAACTGGCACCAGGTTTCAATTGAACCACCTGATGT
>CAKKXW010000001.1:11863086-12054714 GCA_920937365.1 Sphaerophoria rueppellii
AGCAAAAATAAATTATTAAAGTATTTTCAGAAAAAACAAGAATGTTTGCATACGTAATTATTTGTAATCTATACTAATATTAATATCTACTAATACTAATAAGTAAAACTAATACTAATACTAATATATTAAAAAGCTGTAGGGTTTGTTCGTTTTAACGCGGTAATCTCTGGAACTACTGGTTCGAATGGTACAATTCTTTTTGTATTGGATAGTCCATTAATCGAGAAACCTTAACATTAAGCTGTGACCAATAGGAGTGGAAAATGTGGAAAAAACGGCAGAAATGTTAATTGTTCTGTGTTTTAACGCGCTTATCTCAGGAACTGCTTAATTAAATTGAACAATTCTTTTAATGTTGTATGGTCCATTTATCGTAAAAGGCTTGAAACTATACATATAATACTACGCTGCGACCAATAGGAGCGAAGCCTCAGTGAAAGGTGTGGAAAAATGGTTGTCTGCTTGAACGAGCTGATCTCAGGAACTACTAAATCAAATCGAACAATTCTATTCGTGTTGAATAGTTGATTATTATGGAAGGACTAACAATAGGAATCAGTGGAAAATGTTTAAAAAACGGCACAAATTATTAATTTTACTGATTGTTTGAACAACAACAAATTCTTTTTGTATTGAATAGTCCATTTATCGATTAAAGGTTTTCGCTATACAACGCTACGCTAATAAGTTATGAATAGTAAGAGCAAAGCATCAGTGGTAAGTGTAGCGAAAACGGGGAAAATTATACAGGAAGGCTTCGAGTTAAGAACGATTTCGATTTAGAGAGAGTCCACTGTCTTAAAATAACTCCGCAACAAAATTCCCATGTGGGCATGATGCACAAGTCGAAGACGCACCTCTGACCGGTGGATGAAGGCGGGCGAAGTCGCGCCGGGCAACTTCTAGTGATTAATAAGAGGAATACAATTGTTAATTGAAGCTATTGCTATTTCATATCTGCTGAACTCAACATTTCCTTCATCGAAGGCTAACTTTATATCTTGCAAATTTCGCAAAGTTTCGAATATTTCACTTCATTCTTGTCCGATGAATAACATTTGGTTCACAATTTAGTTTAATAGCAGACCCGACTTTGCGACTTTGTGCAGTAAAATAGTCCTACGAAGAAGAACTGAAAACGCTTTCGGGTTTGCTCTTAAGCGTTTAGCAATTGGATCGTTTTTGAATCCAAATTTGAAAAATATGGTGTATGCATAAGTGCTTCAATCTTTTCAATGTTTTTGTGCAGTAAAATAGTCCTACGAAGAAGAACTGAAAACGCTTTCGGGTTTGCTCTTAAACGTTTAGCAATTGGATCGTTTTTGAATCCAAATTTGAAAAATATCGTGTATGCATAAGTGCTTCAATCTTTTCAATGTTTTTACGATTGGAAACGGTATAACAACACTGAGTAATTTCTTACAAAGGTGAATAAATTCCCTAAGCAGTATAGCGTAGCTAGGCGTGGGCGAGTGGGGCAATTGCCCACGGCCTCGCGCCTGGAGGGGCCTCGCGCGAAGCAGCCGCCTTATTGGAATAAAATGAATAGTCATCAAATTTCAACTAATGTATTGAAACACTTCCAATGAAAGATTCGCTACTATTTCAGAAATCCCTGCAAAAAATTATCTTTTTGAAAATGTGCCCTCCTGGCAAAATATAACCCCCCTCCCACTCTTGTTTGTAAGATTTTTTTGAAATTTGACCCAACTAACACGCTCTAGCTTTTTTAAAAACTGCTCGGTTTATAACTTCATATTCGAATCTACTTTTTTAAATACTTTTCGTTTGTAAATCACGATAGCCCTCGGTTTTTTGAAAACGAAAGTCTATGCTTTTCAAACTTGATTGAAATTGCACGTGGTGTTAGGAATTTGAAGTGACTATTATAGTCCAATCATTTTATTATCTTTGAATAGAACCCCAATCTGCGGAAAAATTCTTATTCGGCTGCATGTTTGTGTGCAGGATTTAATACAATACAATAATATAATATTAATTGCTAAATCAAAATTTATATAATAAACAACTATTTTGAAAATTAAAACAAAAAATAGAAAATTTAATGGTTAAAAAATTAAAAGCAATCTCAACTTCAATGGAAAACAAAAAGTAAAGAGTTAAGAGTGTCAGTTCAAATTAGCGATATTTTCAAAGCAAAGTTCATGAAACCTTCTGTGTTCGACCCTAGACCTCATATGACTGGGAAGATTATTCCACAGTCTGACAGCATATACGAAAAATTTCGAATAGATACTAGAAATAAGATTCTAGGTTACTTCCAAAAAGTTGACGAAAAATTATAGTATCTGCGAACCTTGAAAACAGACAATTGCGTTAAGAGTGTTCCGGACTGAAACCAAAATTCTTACTGCTTTAAGCGCCACCCAACTGCAGACGACAAATTTTGAACTAAATGCATCTTACTAAGGGAGAGAGAATCGCCTTCCTATGAGAATCGTGATTTCCACCAGCCGTTACTGATTTGAATTTTCAAATTTAGGCAGATTTTGCTATCCCTTAATTTGAAATAAAATTTGTTTGATCAAAGTTTTTTTTCAAAATTTTTTTATGGCTGTGTTGAGAACAAGTACGTGCTAAATAAATGAAGAGATTTAAAAGAAAATAAACATGGCATCATAAGAAAAATTGCTTATCAAAAATACAAATTTTATTCATAGTTTTTTATTCTTTTTTGTTTAAAAAGCTAATTTTTTCTCCAATAGTTATACAGTTTAAATGTCGAATTGTATGCTCATTAAGAAATGTTAGCGAAAAATGTTTTTATTTTGATGGAATTCTCTTTGAAAAAGTACGATTTTTGGCCATTTTGGAGTTTTTGAGCCTTTACTATTGAGTAATGAAGTACTAAATTGAAATTTTGCTCCAATAGTTTTTTAGAAACCGTTTTTGTCTACACAATGACACCTTAATCATTTCAATACGACATTTAATCGCTTCACAATACCATTTGAAAAAACGCAGTTTTGGTCGGAACACTCTTAAAGCCTACTTTCAACTTATGAAGTGACCGAGAATCAAGATCTGAGAAAAGTTCACATCCGCAAGATACAATAGGCATGAAAAGTGATTTAGAAAGTTTCAGCTTTGTCTCAGTTGATAGACTCAATTTTGCAATAGATAAACTTCTTAGCGTAGCATATATTTTTGAAATAATTGAATGAATGTGAGTGTCCCAGTTAAGCATATTATTAAATATTATACCGATGTTTTTAGCGTGATTTACAAATTCAACTGGGCAATTATGATAAGCCGCAAACCACTGCGGCTTTCAACAACAACATAATCGATGCCATAGCCTATCGTTCAAATTCAGTCTGATTTATGCACCAATGTCATCGAAAACTGGAGCTTTTGAATGCAATCAAATACAGATAAAACATAATTGGCATCTTGTTTTATTCCGTTTTAAAATCAACCCTCCAATTTCCATTACAAAACAGCATTTTTTTAAATAATTTTAAGACGAACAATTTGTACCTTACCGCTTTTGAAATATTCACGAAAAACTGAATTTCATGACCTTTTGACCAGAAGGAAGGAATTATGATTATATGAGTTTATTGATAACTTTCATAAGTCCATAATCCACCTATCTAAATTTAGTAATTCTTAATAGTTTATACTTCTACGTTATTAAATTAACCCTCCAACCGCGCATTCATTTTTTCTAATTCTTACCACACATTAGGATGCAACGTTTCATATCATTAAGAATATCGCTTAAGTTTTTCTAAATTAAAAACTAAAAAAAAAAATTGAGAAACATCATGAAACAAGAACGTCTACATATCAGCCTTGGGAGTTTTATCCATATAGAAGCAGAATTAGCTTCTAATATAAATTACACTTCTGCTGAAATCTTAGAGCAAAGAGTTGTAAAATCTTGGTTCTGTGAAATTGCAAATAAAAATATTTGTTTACTTTTCCCCATAGACCCGCTTTCTGTTGAGATGCGCAATAAATAAAAAGTCCTTTGGCTTATTTATAAACAATATATTGAACAAATAATGTAAACTTGAATGAATGAAAGAAAATGTTGTAATGAAAAAATACTATCAAAAACGAAACTAAAACAAAATCAAAAGTTAATATGATATTGTGAAAATGAACAGTGTTTAAATAAAGGTATAGATATTGTAAACACAACACTTTCACTTCTCTCAGTATTATACTCTAATGCAAAACAAAATATTCATTGAAAAAAATTTCGAGTACAATAATATTATATCAATATAGCTCAAGGTAACTATTATTTATGTCCATGTCCAGGGCCTCGCGGATGAGACTTTGCCCACGCCTATATTCGTGCTTGCTACGCCACTGTCCCTAAGGCAATCAATTTTCCACTCGGAGGCAAAGTTGAATATAAAATGACAGTCTCAATCTCTTCCAGATAAAATAGATACTTAAAAGAGTATGAATTGAAAAAATTAACGCTGAAAATGCTTTTTTTGAAATCAAGTTATTCAATATTGTAATTTTATTCAATCACGACAGTATAATGTTTATCTTATTAATTTTGCTTATTCATAAAACAAACACTTCCAATTTCAATTTTAATTCAAATAGTCTGATATCAAAACATTTCTCCAACTGGTTTCACAACAATCTCATGAATCTGCACATGAGGCGGTGTTGAAATCGCAAACATCACAGCTTGGGAAATATCCTCCGGATTCAAAGCATTCCCAATTTGATCGAATAACTCTTCAGGGAGAATTTCCGTGCGCACAAGACCAGGACTGACACTCTACAAAAAGCACATTGACTATATTTAAAAGAATATGAAATAAATTTCATCTTACTGTAGTTTTAATTTTCGTTCCCAAATCTCGCAGCTCATTGCGCATAACTTCGTTAATTGCTGTCACAGCGAATTTTGTTGGGGCATAAATATTATAGCTCGATCCAGGCCTAGTTTGTGGGACATGGTGACCGGCAATACTATTGATATGCACAATATGACCATCAAAATTCCTCGCTTTCATACTCTTATAAGCAGCTTGTGTACAAAACAACAAACCCCTGACATTGATATTCAGAACTTGATCCATTACCGAAGTATCAACATCGACCAGAAATCCTTCCCGAGTTGTACCGGCATTGTTGACGAGAATATCAGTGCCTCCTGAGTAGATTCAATCCAATCGAATGTCGCTTTGACTTCGTCTTCCTTAGATATGTCACATTTTCGCACAAAGAAACGATCTTGGGTGCCAGCGGGCAGTTCCGAACGGATTTTATCCAAACGATCTTGCCGTCTGGCCAAGGCTACGACTCTCAAACCAGCGAGAACTAAATCTTTGGCAATAGCCTCACCAATTCCACTGCTTGCTCCTGTAACAACTGCTACACGATTTTGCCAACGATCCATGATCAACGACTGATGCAGAATAACTGAAACTATTCCGAGTGTATAGGAATGATATATATAATTCTATTAAGGTTTTCATTGTTTTGATCTTTTGAACTTTTTTTCAATTAAAAAAGCACTAATGCTGTTAAGTTTGCTTATCGTAAAGCTCTGAGCCACGAAAAAAGCTCTTTGAACAGAACTCTTAAGAAATAGAAACACAAGAAATGCAATTCGTTTTAATTAGCTTATACGAAAACAAATAAAATTGACAAAGCATATTATGTAATTCGAGATTCTTAAAACATTTCTCCAACAGGTTTTATTGTGATTTCATGGATTTGCACATGGGGTGGAGTTGAGATTGCATACAAAACAGCCTGTGATATGTCTTCCGGATTCAGCGAAGCGTCAAATGCATTCATCTCTTCTTCCGGTTTAATTTCTGTCATAACCACTCCTGGACTGATACTCTAAAAATTGAGCCATTTTTTATGAAATTTTCCTTCAAAAAATATGATTTAACTCACTGTAGTCTTAATTTTCGTCCCCATGTCTCTCAACTCCAATCGCAGTGTCTCATTAATTGCTGTCACTGCATGTTTGGACGCAGTATAAATATTAAAACTGTCACCAGGTTTCAATTGAACCACCTGATGTCCGGCAATACTATTGATGTGTACAATGTGTCCATTGAAATTTCTTGCCTTCATACTTTTGACAGCTGCTTGAGTGCAATAAATCAATCCTTTGACATTTGTGTTGAGAACTTCGTCCAAACTCGAAGTGTCCATATCTACGAGATTTCCTGGCCGAACTAGACCTGCATTATTGACCAGAACATCAACACCGCCGAGCGTTTTTTCAATCCAATCGAAAGTGGCCTTAACTTCGGACTCCACTGAGATGTCACATTTGCGAGGGAAGCAGTGCTTTTGTAATGCAGATGAGAGTTCTGAACGATTTTTTTCTAGACGTTCTTGTCGACGACCCAATGGAACAACTCGAAATCCAGCGGTGACCAGGTCCTTGGCAATCGCTTGACCAATGCCACTGCTTGCTCCGGTTACTACTGCAACTCGATTTTGCCAACGTTCCATGACGATAATCTTGCTTAAACTAAGGTTTAGTGTTGAATAGAATACCAAATTTATAGAAAAACAAATTTGCAATCATAGAATTACCAACTCAGAAACTTCTACTTAGTGAGATCGTTAGCAAAAACAGATATTATAATTAATAATAGGGTAAGTTATGTGCATTTGGTACAAGTCATACAATACACTTATTACATTGTAATTTAAAGTAAGATGGACAGCAAGAGGAAGAGAGTTAGGAATTGAAAACAAATTTTATAGCGGGTTACTTCAGATTCGTATGATTAAAGATCTTAGAATTTCTCACGTTGCATTATCGTTTACCGAATTATGAATTGTTTACCCTAAACAGAACAGATTTAGCAAAGTCATCCGCATGATGTAATAAATTATCATCTTGAAATCAAATTATTACACCATAATTGCTTTGTTTTATTTTTGGATTTCTGTTTTCAAACCCAAGCTTTAAATGTATAGACAGACAATTATAATATTTAAGTACTGAATTGTAATGTGGCTTACGAAGTAAAGAAAAAACAATGCGCGTAAAACATCACATAATCATTTAGTTAACCTTTGGTACAACTGTGTATGATATACAGACTTATGCCCAATTTTATAAACGAACACTAAAAGCACTTTTGATATCAAAAATCTTCTGAAGTTTTATCAGATCTTAACGGCCAGTTGCACCAAACGCTTTTAAATTTGTAGTGCTTCGTTAAATTTTAAAAGACATTTATTGGTTGCACCAACCAATTTTAGTTTTAAAAATCAACAAACTTAAATGCCATTTTCTTCCCGATATATCTTAAAAGTGAGTTTTTGTATTCAAAGTTCTTCTGCAATTGTAATTGGGTGGCATTTTGGGGATTACTGCATAGAAATGAGTTCATGGAGTTTGCCAATCCTCCAAATCATCACGCAAAAGAGTATGAATATGTATGTATTAGTATTTGAATATAATAATGAATTAAAAAATATATATTTGTTTTTATTTTTAGTGGACATAATGTGGACACACAAATTAATATCCTAATTTATGTAGGTCTAGATGTTTTGTATTGTTCCAAGTAGAGATGCCGGGAATATCAAAAATGGAGAAAAAATATTCATTTTTGTTTAAGAATGTTGTCTTTTTATTAAAAATAAATGTATTATTGAAAATCTACCAATGGTAAATTGTAGTGAAAAAGTTTTCGTTAACAATACCAGCTTTTAAAAAAATTCTCTTACTATATTCACAATACCATAGTACCATTAGACGAAAGGTAAATTTGAGCAATTGATGTCAAATGGGGATACGGTTTTGTTTGCTGGCCATCACCTTTAAGATTCTGCCATCCAATCTTGGCGAACAGTTCTTAAATACAGTTTGATTTCGATTTGAACAGAAGTTGTTTTCAACATTTTCATCAATTTTCGTATTGCCTGTAGCAACTTCCCCATAAGATTCCCAGAAACTGTTGTGCACACTGATCAGTTATAACAAGATAGGAAAGCAAGCTGTAAAAATGACAGTTTTATATGAAGTTATAGTGTTGTTCTGCTCTTGCTCATCAGCGTTATACAATGTTTGCGTGAAACGGGGTTTTCCTTATCAATGTACATATTTACAATACACTAATATAAACTTAAAACTAAAAATGGCACACAGCACTTTTATTTTTGAGTGTTGTTTTTATTTTTATTTTTAATCTTTAATTGGAAAGAGAGCGAGAGCGCTCTGTTATATTGTGCATATAGTTTTTTCACTGGAGGAGTGAAAGTGACAATGAGTTATGAGCAATGGCTCTATACTTCTTACGATTACATACAATAAAATCTAGTTTCTTTATCTGCTAAGGAGGTTTATATATGTAAAAATAAAATAAATAGAGTGGCGCGACAGCTCTTGAAGAGCCAAGGCCTAAGTGGCTTACTCTCATCAACAATTCTCTAGATGCGTGTGAAGAATTGAGGGGACCTACAATTTTACGCCGATTCCGGACGGCAAAGTGCACTTTTTCATGACAAATGATAGCTACTCTTGGAAGTTTTGTCAGTTCTTCGCAAGAGGCAGTGTCCGTGAAAGATGAAATAAAAACTTTGGGCCCGAGTAGGATGGTTTATATATATATATATATATAAAGTATAATAATAGAGATTTAATATTTAAAGTGTTTTTATCACAAATGATACGTATTAAGGAATGTTTACAAATCACAGATAAATTTTGTACTATCATTCATTATTAATGCATTAATAGGTGACTTATTCTATGGGTGCAGGTACTGCACTCCGTATTTTGAGAAATGTGAAATTTAATTTATTTTTAGGGTTAAACTTAGTTGTAGATATTTGATTTGTTTAGCTAGGTACTTGGTAGTAATTAAGGTGATATCTGAAGTAGTTCAAAAAGTGAATTAAAATAAAGAAGTGCAATTTTTCACAAGAGGAGAAGGTGAAAATGTAAGGTACTTTAAATTAGCCACGATTTTGGTTCGGTGTGACTGTGAGATAAAACTGGGGTGGTGTTATCTCACTTGCATCTAGTTCCAATGAGGAAACTCCAATAGGAGATAAGGAAGTGACGTTGTCCCAAGAGGACCCACTTTGAGAATCGAGGATTTGATCAATTAGACTGTTATCAACGTAGTCTAGCTTGGATGTGGTTTTCTTCATGAGGAGAAGAACATATCTTAGGAACGGAATGGTGTTGGTTTCTTTGTGTAGATGTGAGTTAGAATATCTTTTAGTTCGGGTTTCGAAGTTGATGTTGGCACAATGTCTCAAGATTTTCTTCTCCAATAGTTTCAACTCCGCAGCAGCAATGGGAGAGATTGAAAACCATATTGGGAACACATAAGACATTATTGGTCTGACAAGTGTTTTATAAAAGAGTAATTTTGATTTCTTATTAAAGTTTTTATGTCGGAAGTGGAACATAAGCATATTAGTTACTTTCTTACTTTTCATGGATGGGTTGTTGAACATAAATAAGTTTTGAATAACCCGAGATATTTCATACTGGTTTTCGCTTGTAGTGTGTGCCGTGTATGTTTATTTTTATGTTTTTTCTTTCCCTGACTCACCCCTTATGGGACCTTTGCCCACTTGCGTTTCTAAAATATATTCATTTCGGTCTATGGAAGTTAATTTTGATACCCCAGGATGTAATAATCGTCAATGGTAGTATGGTTTTTCTAGTGTTCTGGTTTCATGAATTGGGAAATTTGTGACTTGAGGTAAACCTAATCGAATCATCTGGTAAAGCCAGTCCTGTTGAAGTGAGGTTATTTTCCAGTGTATTGGTTGGGGGAAGTCGTGAAGGAAATATATTAAATAGTAAAAAATTGTAGGTCCCAGGATTGATCCTGAGGCACCCACTGTTACACTCACAAGATTGTGATTTAGTGCTTGAATTTGTACAAAAAAGTGCGGTTAGGCAAGAAAAGCTTTCGATGATATTGTGCTGGGTCGTGGGAAGGTCGAAGTAAACCAATTTTGGAGATTAGCCCATCTCCCATACGCAATCGAATGCTTTTCTACGTCAAGTGAAACATGCAACCGTACCGTTTTTATTTCTGAGTTGATTACAATTGTCGTTTTGGAGCTTGGGAACAGCGCGTTGAACAGTGGAAGTGACCTAGACGAAAATCCAAATTGGTAATCCGAAAGTGGATCAATTGGACATCTTTTGTCAGAATTATTCTTTCTAAGACTTGGCAATGTTGGAGAGCAGCGGGAAATTAGTCTGAAGTTGTTCAGGTCGTTGGTTTCTTGGCTTTTTAAAAAATTAGGATAATTTTGCTTCTCTTCCTTTGCGGGAAAGTACACGTTATTGTTACAATTATAAACAATTGAAAATAGTAAGGAATTTGAAGGCAAGGTCTGAAAGGTTTTAAAAACAAAGTTAGTGATCTCATCAGGCCCTGAGGATTTTTGGTTTATTTCTTGATATAATTAAAATGTCAGTAGTAGAGCAGATTCAAGGCACTGTGTTCGGACCTTAAGAGGGAAGATGTGTTCGATAGTCTATTTCACGCGCGTCAGAGTGGCTAAGCTAGTTAGGCTTGGGTTGAAGTTAGAATTCTTTTTTGTTAACATTTGGATGTGATTTTCAACAAACAAAATAAATGATGATTCGAATTTGGTTATATATTTTGTATATATGCAGTTACTGTAATGAAAACTGTTTCGTTCAGTTTATAAATAAACTGGCAGAATACAGGGATGGTTTTCAATCGAATAAATTTATAATACTGGTTTAAGTGGATAACGATGCAACTGGCCATACAACTTTTATGATTCACCAATTTAAAGATGGGAAACTTCAGAGAAATGTTAAAATTGATTTCTCATTACATCCCTATGAGAATTGTGTCAGAAAAAATGAGAAAGCTATAGGAATCCAATGCATGCTATCACATATTATCACAATGAAGTTTCGACCTTACGTTTCGTACGTAATGTTACGTATTATGACTTCAAACGAAAGTTATCGTTCAAATTATGCTGAACATTTGCTTTGTCTGACAGCTCAACAGTAGTTAAAAAAAAGTCAGCACTTTGTAAAGGGCACGGCTAGTATTATCAAGATTGGTCCCCTGCTTGGTTTGACAGATCTTCTAGAGTCAAAGATTGTTTTTTTTTTATTATTTCTTCTACGCTACGACATCATATTATGACGGATGATGAAATATGAAGAAGACGGGGAAAGCGGTGTCGGAAGTCAATGAACCTTTCGTAACATCTCTATATGCAAGTCCCTTCTATTAGAGAAGCGTTTAGAAGAGACGGTTCTTTTAAATATCATTTCTGTCAGTTAGGCATTATTACCCAACAAGCCTTATTACCAGCATTTGCCTTACCTTACTCCGAGTGCAAAGGAATGATTAATAAATCTAGCAACGTTTTTATTGTTATGATCTTTTGAACTACTTTTGAATCAAAAATGCCCTATTGCAGTGAAGTTGCTTAGCATAAAACCGTTAGCCACTAAGAAAGCTCTTTGAGATGAATTCTTAAAAAAATGGAAACAAATCAAAACACAGATGAAATTCCGATCTCCATTTTAATTGTTTATTAAGAAACTGACAAAGTATGTAAATCAAGATTACTAAATCATTTCTCCAACAGGTTTTATTTTGATTTCATGGATTTGCACATGGGGCGGAGTTGAGATCGCATACAAAACAGCCTGTGATATGTCTTCCGGATGTAGATAAACCTCAAACGCATTCATGTCTTCTTCTGAAACAATTTCTGTTTTAACCAGTCCTGGACTGACGCTCTAAAAATATGAAATATTTCTTTTTAATAAAATTTTCTTCAACCAAATATCATTTTACTCACTGTAGTCTTAATTTTCGTCCCCATGTCTCTCAACTCCAATCGAAGTGTCTCATTAATAGCAGTCACTGCGTATTTGGACGCAGTATAAATATTAAAACTGGCACCTGGTATCAATTGAACCACTTGATGTCCGGCAATACTATTGATGTGTACAATGTGTCCATTGAAATTTCTTGCCTTCATATTTTTGACAGCTGCCTGAGTGCAATAAATCAATCCTTTGACATTTGTGTTGAGAACTTCATCCAAACTCGAAGTGTCCATATCGACGAGATTTCCTGGCCGAACTAGACCGGCATTATTGACCAGAACATCAACACCGCCGAGCGTTTTTTCAATCCAATCGAAAGTGGCCTTAACTTCGGACTCCACTGAGATGTCACATTTGCGAGGGAAGCAGTGCTTTTGTAATGCAGATGAGAGTTCTGAACGATTTTTATCGAGACGTTCTTGTCGACGTCCCAATGGAACAACTCGAAGTCCAGCGGTGATTAGGTCCTTGGCAATGGCTTGACCAATGCCACTGCTTGCTCCGGTTACTACTGCAACGCAATTTTGCCAACGTTTCATGACGATACTTTTTTTTCAACTCAGGTTTTATCATGAACAGAATGCCAAATTTATAGAAAAAGCTCTAAGAGAATTAACAAATTAAAACTTCTACCTGATGAGATCGTTAGCAAAAATAAATAATAATTATTATTAATTATAGGGTAAGTTATCGTTATTTGGTCAATTCATGCGATACACTTAATTTATTATAATATAGAGTGCAATGATCGGCAAGTGTTAAATAGTTGGATAACTAGGCCAAATTTTAAAATGGGTTTCTCAAGATTCCAATAATCTGAGATCTTCGAAATGGTCACGTTGCATTACAGTTAACCAACTGTCGTATTATTTACCCTAAACATTTTAAGCATAGTCATCCGAATGCATTAATTTATTATCATCTTAAAATCAAAATATTACATCATAGTTGTTAAGTTCTATTTTTGGATTTTTGTTTTGCTTTGCTTCTTTTATTTTGAAATCAAATTTTTGAATTCTGAGTTCAAACACATGCTTTGAACATCGTAAACAATAACATAATTAAGCTTGAATTTGTAATGTGATACACGAAGTCAAGCAATAAACTATTCGGGTAAAAAAAAGCAACAATTTTATCTTGCTTAGTTAAGTTAAAAGTTAAGTGTGTTCGAAATGACAAGTTCGGAGATGGATTTTTAGGCTTTTCGGATTGGAACACTGTCCATTCGCTCTTTTTAGTATTAGAAGCTTTACTATTTTGACTTTAACAATCATGCAAATTGACTTCAAACTTGAAACTTGAGGTTGAGCGAATTCACGTAGCTAGTTTTTTTATTTTTTTTTTTTTTTTAATATCAAAATTTAGTAGTGTCCGTAGCTTAGTGGTTAGGTGCGTTGGCTGCTAAGCAGAACGTCGTGGGTTCGACTCCTACTCGCGCCCACAGTTTTTATTTCATCTTTCACGGGCACTGCCTCTTGCGAAGAACTGACAAAACTTCCAAGAGTTCGGAATCGGCATTAAATTGTAGGTCCCCTCAATTCTTCATACCTAGAGAATTGTTGATGAGAGTAAGCCACTTAGGCCTTGGCTCTTCAAGAGCTGTCGCGCCACTCAATTAATATCAAAATTTAGGGTAGCCACTAGCCACCATACAATTGTCGGCCAAAAACCAAAAGTTTCAATTTTCTCGAAAACGTCTCTTACGTTTTTTTGTTTTGTGAACATACTCGAAAAAATTTGTTCAGAACACTGGTGTTGTTAATGTAAAAAAATAATAATTTTTGTGCTCCAAAACACCCATAGGAGAGCCCCCACGCTCGACTGAAATGAAACCGGTTTGCAATCGGTTTCCAACTAGTCGCACGCAACTGATTTTGTAGGTCGAATTTGAGTTGCTTAAGCAACTTTTTTTGTTTTTGGAATTAAAATTATGATATTAAATATAAAAATAAATGTGTTTGATTGTTTGTATGTCTGGTATGGATTTCTAAACGGCCCAACAGATATTTATGAATTTTACATGTTGTATTTTTGGAATTTTTTTTGCATTGGAAAAATCATACGGAAGAGTTGGAAAACTGGAAATATGAAATATGATATGATACATAGGCGTGAATTTGGCTTCTTGCATATTCTTTTTGTTCCAGAATCGCTTACCGAATAGAAAAATAGAAAGTTCTTGATGGAAAACCCGCAAAACTCATGAGGGTTGTAGGTGCTTTGGTTTTTAAATGAAATATTGTTGATATGTATAAGACCGCGAATTTTAGGTGCACTGTTATTAAATAGAAAATGGCAAATTGGTGGTGGAAAACTTGGAAAATAAAAATAAGAGTGAATGATTTGATGGTTGATAACATTTAGGATTTTTATTATGTAAAGGTAAAGGATATTGGAAAGATATGTAGTTTTTAATTATTCAAGAAGCTTAATTGGGATGAAAAGGGCTTGGTTTGTTTGTATGTCTAGTATAACCTTTAAGCGATTTAACGCGAGACGAGGTTCGCGGGGTCGGCTAATCTTCTATATATATAAAAATGAAATCCTGTTCGTGTATGACCGAATAACTCACAAACGGTTGGACGGATTTGGCTAATTTTTTTAAAATTTTGTTCGTGTTCGTCTGTAGATGGTTCTTAGGGAAACGTTTTTTAAATTATTGCAGATGCGTCCAATGGTCTCTTCGTACAAGTTTTCTTTGTCTACAGTACTGATAATAGTCGATTAAATCCTCTTCATCAGTACTACTGTTTGACATGTTGTATACAAATTTGTGAAAAAACAAAATTAAAACACACGTCCTACTCAAACAACTATAAACTGGTCACAAATCAGTCGTACTCGTGTGCGGAGAGAAGTCACAAATCGATCGCAAACTAGTTGTAAAACAGTTGCTTGAGCAACTGATTTGCGACTCTTGTTGCAAAAAAGTTGCTTCGTGTGCGGAGGGCCTAAGACTTTGTCATTGAATATTTTGAAAACTTGTAACGTTTTCTCATTTTTTCTCACACAATTTTCATAAGGATGTCAATTTTGACACAAAATTCCCTGAAATTTCCCATTTTGGGTTGGTGAAACTCAAAATTTTTAGAGTCTGATACAATTTAAAAAGATTTTTGCTACAAGTACTTTTAGTGTTTGTTTATGAAACTGGGCATTACACAAATATTTTTTTTTTCTTTCAAAATTCTGTATCTCAAAAACAGATCAATATTAAAATCTGTTTTTGAGGTACATATTTCAATTTATTTTTTTATTTATGAATTTTATTTACATGGTTTTATTTTTTAATGTTTTTTATGTGATTTAAGTTTTGGAATACAGGAGCTAGTTCGTATGACCCAATCGTGCACATTTTTTCACTCCCAATCGCGATCGCCTGGACTAAAACTGTTTTTGAGTAGAGTTCTCTGATGACAAATTATAGAATATTTTGACTTACTGTTCAGACTTTCATAAAGTCGAGCAAACAAGTTCCATTTCGTGGAGTACGAGATTAAAAAAGCTCCTTGTGAATACGAGATGTCGGAATCAGAAAGTTGCTTTGCTACTATAACCGTGTAACAACACCGCGAAGTCGATCGGCATGAATGCTTTATCTGAATTTATATCGCGGGATCTGTGACATCCAATTAGGCATTCAGACATTGGACAGCTTGGAATATACATTAGAGGTATTCATGCAACGTCGTATATCCTCGTAACTTCGTTTAAGGCGTAAGTTTACAACCTCGTATTTCAAATGTCAAAATTTCTATCGAAATTTTTGTACACAGGGCTGATAAATTTTGCGCGACGATTTTGTCGCGCAAACGGCGTCGTAAACTTACACAAATTTCAAATTTTAAATCTAGTATTTATTTTATTTTATGTTATTTTCCTAAATCAGAACAAAATTAAAATTTGAAATTAAGTTCTCATTTTATTTTACGTTATTTTACTGTGCCAGAGGGTCAAAACAAGAAAATAGAATTCAAAAGTAGGTTTTTTTCTTTTTTGAAATCATTTACTATGAAATTAAGTACATGTAATAACCTGAAATTATTAAATTAAATAGATTGAACTTCAATTCTCAATTGACGAAATTATAATAATCTTTATTAAATATTTCTCAACAACACAATATATTATGACCAATCAATTAATGTTCTTAGTAGTTCTTAAGTAAATCCGATACAGTGTATCTGTTACGGACAAGGTCGCCACACCCCTCCTATATTTTTAAGTTTAAGCTTCAACGATTAATTTCTTGATTCGGTGGTTTCTTCAACATCGTCGTTACATTCTTTAAGTGAAGGATCAAAAATTTCACCATTATTAGTGTTTTTAATTTCCACTTGACTAGTATTTTCTTAAGGTGGCTTAACTTTCTCCTAAACGTTTTCCCGTCATCTCCTTGTACCTTCATTTCTTGTTGTTTCAATTACCGTGAATTCAGTTGAATTGAAAGTTGTTGACAATGTGTTTTGAGGAATAAAGTAACGAACAAGACCTTATCGCCAATGGAAATATCTCCCTCATTTGCACCACTTTAGCTGCGTTTGCTCTGAACTGAGTTTCTGATTGCGTTCGGACATTAATCAACAATGACGTTTGTCGTAACCGTTCCCAGTCTTCTTCTCCTATCAAATTGAACCGTGAACCTGAGTCAATCAGCATTGAAATCATACAATTTTTTTATAAAAGAGATTAAATTCACAGGTTCTTCAAAGTTTTCAGTAACTTGGAAACAGTATTGTTCCTCACTGTTGTCATTTGATGTTTTTCTTTCTATATACCTTATGTTTGAAGATGTAAACCTGCTTTTCTTGTGGACCAGTTCATCTCAAAATGTGTTTTTCCGTTTTTCGGACTTGATTTTACATTTCCTGGCGAAGTGTACCAAAAGTCCAAATTTATCGCATTTGCTATTTTTAGCTGGACAGAAGAACTATTTGCTGAATGACCTACTCGTCCGCATCTCTGACATTCCTTGTCTTCATTGGGACCGTTTCTTCTATGAGCAGGATGAATTCTATTGATTCCACTTGATGAATTCGATTCTGTCTGGTTTGCAATCTGTTCGTGTACTTGACACATCTCTAGGACCTCTTAGAAAGAGTGTTCATTTTCAAGCCAACGTTTCTTAAAATCTTTTGAGGCCCATCCATCTATAATTTTATCTTTAATATTAATTTCCAGAACTTCCACCAAAAAAGCATTTAGTTGCCTGATTCCGAAGCAGTAAAAGAAATTTATTAAAGCTCTCTCCTTCATCAGGCTTCAACTTCAATGTTCTGAACAAATGCCTTTCAAACGTCGAATTTCTTTTTTTTAGAAAAATATTCATTTAATTTTCTTACCAACACCTCGAATACGTTGTCAACAGATTTTCCATGAACTAATGCTCCAGGAATATTAAAAATCCTCCTAAATGCAATAATTTATTTTTCTTCTTTATTTGATTAGCAATTTCTTCGAAATCCAAATACAAAGAAAAAGAACGAAGCCACTTTTCCCATTCCGTTATTATGTAGGTACGTATCAGAGATTAAAATGAGTATGTTTGAACAGTTCGAACACGTCCAACTTTTTCTTGTGTGCTTGTTCATACTCGTTTGTTTGCAACCCTTATTTATGAATAAATTGATTCATAAGTAAAAAGGCTTGTAAGTCAAACCAAGCAAGCAGAGGAAACTCGTAAATATTTTTCGGTTTCGATCATTTCAAGTCAAATTGATTCACAAGCGATTTGTTTGCTTGTACTTACTCAATCATGTTCGAGTTTTCGGGTAAAATTGATTGGATGTTTCAATTTTTTTTTCTCTACGAAGAAAAAAAAGAAAGATGTAGGCTTTGTATGGGTTATAATTTAATGAATAAAAATATTTATAAATGAGTTAGGTGGCCAGATTTGCAGTCATAAATATAATAATCCGCACTGGAAACATTATTTTTTCACATTAATTAAAGAAAGGATTTATTAATGAATGCATACATTAAATGTAGGCAAGGTATGTATGTTTGCATAGGTACCTAAATAGAAAGTAGTGATTGACGAAAATTATGTCGTGGGAATACCTGCTACCGGTTGGTAGAGAATGCAGTTTTGTAAGGATATTTTAAATATTGTTAATCTTTGTATGACATATCTGACCTTCTACCTATTACCAAGCTATCTACTACTTTCTGGATAATATACTGTAATCCCTCTCTAGGGTGGGATGTTGGCTCTTTTTTAGAGTATTAAAACAAAAATTGAGGTATGAAAGAAGAAGTCAAGCTATGATTGAATTAGTTTCAGTAATAATTTTTGGTTTTCCGCATTTTTTTTTTTTATAAAATAAGATTTTTTTGTTTCAATGAGTACATTTTTAAATATTAAGATTCAAATGAAATCATAGAGATATAGAACGTATGGTATTTAAGGTATGAGATGTGCAAATCGATTCAAGAAAATATGCCAGATATTGTGCATGTTCTACAGCATAAACAACAGCTGCAACGAATTCAAGAGATCAAGAATAATTTATTGAATGAAATTGTTATATTCTTGACTCCCTTTAAAGAGACGACCTGCACCCTGGGTGAAACGGATTCATTCAATTTAACTGAATTCAAAGGAAAAGTGAAACATTATCTTATGATTTTTTTTTACCCTGAGATCAAGCTAACATTCAAGACCGCAACGTCTAATATCCGCCATGCAACAACATAAGATTATTACAAGCAGCAGAGAAGACTAAAATGTACGATTTTATAAAGTCCCTAGCTCCAGCGATTGAACCAAATACGAACTCTTTGGATATGCAACCGTCAGTTTCTTCAAGGGAATGTGATATGTCATATGTACGCCGATTTTGCTGGAGAATATTCAACTGAAAACACGGATTAATTTGCTCATGAAATCAAAATGTATATTGAAACCCATACACAAGGTCCTGTTGTTATTCTACAATGGTTTTTTGAACACAAAAAATCAAAAGAATCAAAATATGTGGATTTTTTTATTTCTATTCGTTTCTATTCTATTCGAAAAATTATACACTGGTATAAAAATTCGAGAATGAAAAAAATCAACGATGAAAATAAACCTCCTGACCATAAATTACCTACATTTCCACTCAGCACACAAATCTCAAACAAACCAAACAATATTTCTCGATTTACTTACAAGCGCCATGAATAATGGAGTGGTGATTGCAAGCGATTCTTCTTTCAATCAGTAAACTCGTTTGAACTCGTTTGAAATAAGGGATGACTTGTAAATAATTTTACTCATGAATAAAAAAACTCGAAATTACTTGTTTGATGGTTGACTCAGTTTGATCAAACTCGTTTTTTTTTGAGTAAATACCCGAAACTTATATACATATAGATATATTTTAATCGAAAAATACTCAATTTTAATTAAGCACTGACATTTTGAAGTTTCATTTCAAGATTTATGTAGTTTCCACAACTTGCTTTATAAGAGTGTTCATGCAAAGCAGAGCGTAATTTTACGCAAATACGTAATCGACAAAATTGTCTTATTGCATGAATATCCCTATTATATTATTTTTTAGACTTTGCATTTTGGTGAGGAGCTCGTAGAAGCTGTCTTTGGTGTCTTCATTGAACGATACGATATTTATTATTACTTACTTATTATTTCTCATAGCTATGGTTTTATCAATACGATGCACCCTGAAGTAACAGAGATTACTATTAACTATAATCTGAAATTCTAGGCGCTCCTAATTGTATCACAATCACAATCCGAGAAAGCAGATGCAAATTGATTATTACCTACAGGCTGAGTAAGCAAGCAATAGTATTTTAGAACCAGTAAACGAATTCACAGTCCGTTATGAGGGAAACTCTGGTAGTAGAACAAGTCTGGTACTCAACACGGATATTTTCTGCATTTGTTTCAAATTTCAACTCTATAACTTAATTTTGTTCCACAACATGAATGTGAATTTTACACTGTCAAACGAAATAATTTCATACATTTTGTATCTCATTGATAACTATGTATTTGGCTGTTGGCTGGTGGTGAAAATCAACTGAGTGTGCGATGTTTTGCTGTTGTAAAATTAAAATTGATTCTGCACTTCTGCTGGTTGTTCATCATTTGGCTTTGGTGGAGTGGGCTGTGTGCTCTTTTCACTTTGTGTTTCGATGTAGTTCAGCCTTAATGCACTTTTCGTTTCTGTAGTTTGAAAAAGGCTTTTACCACTGAAGATGGTGGGAAGTCTGTGTCTTGATGGTATAATTATTTTCCTAAACACTTTTAATTTCTGTAAGCCCTTTTGACCGTTTGTGTGCAATGTTTGAGTGTTGTGTTGAGTGCTGACTGCTGACGAACGATTGTGAGATCTTCTTCCTGGTAAATGAAATACGCCCTCTAACGCACACCGCGCGCCAGCCGCTGCCGTGGTCTTGGTGTTACTGGTGTTCTACTCGGATCGGACTGTAACTGATGATAATTGTCAGTGTATTGCTGCGTTGGTCAAATTCTAACGTATTGTAATATGTATACACCTCTATATCTCTATATGTCAATCTTTGTAATGTGTACACACTTTGTAACTCCGCCTCTTTATATCTCTATACTTAAATGTGTAAACAGTAAACACTATCTATCTCTGTCACTCTAATATTGTCTAATTGCTGAATAGTTATGTAGCAAAAGTTTTATTTGTAGTTGTAAGTAATTGTGTATACACTCTAGTGGTTAAGAGGAGAACTTCGTTAAGCATCGAGAAGTTTCAGCGCCTACTAGAACCTAGTAGTTTCTCGAACTTATTTGAGTTATATAAATACCAGCTTGGTGTCGAAAATTAATTAATTGAATGTGAACTGCTATAAAGTAAAGACACTGTGTTTGAAAGTAATAATTGAAAGTGTTGAATAAATAAGTTTGTGAGTGATTTGAATAAAGTGAATTTGTGTTTTATTTGAAAAGTGAATAAGTTTTAATTATCGGACCAAGCCGAATATTACAGTATCAATGTTTACTTGACTGCAGTCGTTTGGCAACTGGATCGATCAGCACATGAGTACGGGTGGTCAGCAATTGAAAATTAGAATTGGTTTAACGGCGGCGGCGGCGGCGGCGCTCCTGCGGCAGATCAATGACAGACTAGAGAAAGAAGGAGATCGGAAACTGACTCGTTTCGTTTCTTTTCATGAATATGAATCAATGTGACTGCAAAATTATTCCTCTTTGACGAAAGCAGCGATACCACTTTACTGCAATTGCAGTAGATCTACTGCTATTTTTCCAAAAAACAAATCTACTGCCACTTAATCCAATCTACTGCACTTTTTCTTCTTTAGTTATTATAATTTCATTTGCTTCTGTGACAGAAATGAAAATCAGATATAACTTCAGCACAGCCTTAATTTGTAACAGGCATTCGTGAAATTGCTTGAACGATTTCACTCACGTGAAAATCTGATCACAGAAATAACTTTCAACTAGATCGTTCCCAAATCATTCAACGATTCATCATAGTTTTCGTGCACGTTTCCTTCTTTTGTTTATGAATAATAGTATGTTCTTTTGGTTTGGTCCTCTCTGTACAAAACTACTTATAAAATGTGGGTATCAATTATGCTAACTCCCGCATAGTAGTGCTGCTCCGGAGAGAAAATGTTCACAAGTTACCAGGAGGGTCATTCCGTAACATTCAAAACGATATTCATCCAAACAATCATCGTCAACGATAGGTGCTATCATAAATGCATGGTTGCGATAGTCTGACGAATGCGCAACTATAAAAATCACATGCACACTGAATTTCTTTCTCAATAAAAGAGGCAGGTATATGAGAAAGTAAGTAAAAATTCTGACAGTGTTTTGACATATGACGCAAATCATAAAAAAGTGTTCATAAATGCAGCATAAAACGCATGCGCAAGTATTTTTGTGTGACGTTAATATGATTGCAATTGATCGCATGTAAGCAAAGCAATCATGCATTTATGAAAGCAAAAGCACCCGATATTGTCTCAAATTTGCTTCACGTAAATTGATCATCCTCGTCTCGTTTAATGGTTTTTTTCAAATGTATTTGAGAGCTACAGATATTTTCAAACTGTAGACAGCTCATGTTTTGTGTTTGTGTACTTGACCGGTATGACGCATTTGCAAGGAAGATATTGAGAGTACCTTATAATACTTATGTAATACTTATGTAATACTATTCCCTTTTTTGATTCGATTGTAGTACTCTTTAATAAAAATACCATGTACCATCAAAGATGACAGTTGAAATTAGGCTTTTTACATATTTACTTTTTGATTACCTCAGAGATTTTGCTTACACATAGATATGACTTTATTGTAATTAACTTTCCAACGGTTTAAATGAATGATTCCATTTTCCACTCAAAGAAAGATCCCCGGTTCTTGACAAAAATCATATAATTAATGGTATAGCATAAAATGTTTCATAAGTTTCAACCGTGTTTTGAATTAAAAAAGAAATCCTTTGAAATGTTTATTCTAGATGATACCTATTTACCTATCGTTCAATTTCCATAGTTTTGACGATATCGTTTTGACGCTAATCGATTTCCAGAAAGCAAATCTCGATCTGAAAAAACAACATCGTCAGGACGATAGTGATTTTCAGAGTAACGTGAAGCGAGCGAAACGATATCGTTTGACGACAATGGAGATCCGGAATGACCCTCCAAATGATAGCAAAAACAGGAAATAAATTGAATTTTACTCCACTTGTAAACATAAAAATTTTTTGCATGGATATTATGATAAATATTACAGACAAATGCTCGAAACTATCAGATTCTCCTGGATATATCAAACGTTTCCAAATTTTAATTTTACAAATGGGGAATTTGTGAAAAAAATTAAATTCTATAAATTTAGTATATTTTGTATGCATATTTATGTTCATGTTTTAATTTGTTTGTGAAATAAGAAATCTACTGCGAAAATGTTTGATTTACTGCATTTTTTCAACTGTTTCACTGCGCAATCTTACTTTTGAAGTGGTAACGCTGGACGAAAGACAAGATTGTATTTGAGATATACACGCATATTCTCACAGTTTGCAAATTTGAGCTCTTAGGAAAATACTTCTTGACAGCTAAATCTCCTATCTGCCTCTTATCTCTGATCAATGCGTTGTGTATCAGGCCGCCTTGCCGCTGTCAGTAGACAACTGATGAGGATGACACATGAAACTCGACTCTCCGCCGCCGGCCGGTCCGCCAGTCTATTTATATATAGTTCGATTAAAAGAAACGACGTGTGGCCTGTTTTTTTTACAGTCTAACAGGCACCTTTTCTTTTTCAATTTTGCTAATTGGTCGGCGACTATATAGGGACCTCTGCAAATTGGTAGTTCTTTCTTCGCTTCTAGAAGTTTCATGATAGGGGCCAGGGGCCATTAATTAGAAGTGTTTCTAATTAATGAAGAATTGTTGTTTCCTTCAACCAAATGGTTGCACTTCTAGTCTTTCCACAATAAACTTCGGTAATGTTCTAACGACGAAATTTGCTTTCATCAAGACCGTCACTCGACCCCTTAAATGAAGGTTTATGGGTCAAGTTAAGTGGTTGGTATTTCAATTAAGGACGGACAAGCCCCTCAAAACGTACCCTAAGCTCTAAATTTTCGAGACACAAGGTTATCTCGGAATGATTTTGATGTGCAATTGTATCTCATAAAAAATTTCAATTTTAAAATTCTGTTTTTTTATGAACTTGTGTAAAATTCCTTGATATCAAAATCAAATGATAAGATAATACCATTTCACCAAAAAGCAATCAACAACTGATATGACAAGTTTCGTCTATCACTGGCTGATTCGATAGCTTTGGTTAGACTTACTAAAGCAGCCCTAGTCGATGTCATAAATTATAAAATCGCTTAAATTTTTGTTATTTTTATTTTTGTTTTTGTTGAATTAGACAAATTTATTTTAGACAAAAAAAAAAAACAAAAACAAAAACAATGAAAAATTTGTTTGTAAATAAAATACTAGCCGCTTGTTTCCTGCTGATAGCACAGGTGAATTGTGATTGTCGGTATCGTAGTTTACAAGTGCCCAAAGAAATATTTCCGTACTGGGCCAGTTGGGGTTGTTACATTTACACACGGCCCGATTTCTTTAAAGAAGCTCCCTTAGAAGTGGATACGTGTCAACTTCAAGTGAACTCGACAACTTATGCTGTACCGGGACTCAGCCATAGTGGTGGAAAATTTTGTCATCCATTTCATTATTCGAGCAAATATGTGCATCGTCAAGTTGTGAAATCATTTGAAAGCAATCGAACCCTGAGTCGATGGATCGAGTGCTCGATCGAGGCTGAAGATTGTTGCATTGGTGTTATGGACACTGATGTAGCTAGTGGTGAGTTTGCAGTCTTATTTGCTCAAAGACGGTAACATACGTGCGTACGTCGTGTTTTGATAAGAATTCCATTGAAAACAAGGAAAATTGATATGTCGAGGCGATAATTTTATCAGAGTGCAATACGATAGTCAAACAAACGTCGAACAACTGCCGATTATCGAAAGGGAGGTGTTGACTTTTTAATAAATTTATCTTGTTTCATTCGTTTGCTTTAGAAAACCAATGTCCAAGTGTCTGGGATGGCTGGAGCTGTTTCAGTTTGACTCCGGCTGGGGAAAACCACAAGGCGCCTTGTAGTCGCTTTGCTTATGGCAACGAACCACCCCGGTGTCAACGTAAGTTCTTACTTCCTTTCAATTACAACTTTTATCGAATTGGCGGCTTATTTCTGATTAAAGATTTCAGTTACAAGCAATGCTTCGATAATGGAACCTGGAACCAACAAACCGACTACTCCACCTGCGACGTGACTCCACCTCTCATAACCCGCAACATCTATTACATTGCAATCCTCACAATTTCGACAGTTTTCTGTACACCAGCCCTGCTGGTATTGTTCCTCACCAAGGCGACCAACTCACAGAAGCACCGCATCATTCGAGGACTCCTCCTCGCCATTTGCATTCACAATCTGATGGTCATTCTTGTGCGGGCCATTATTATCCTGCCAGAGCTGACAAGTTCACACCCCAAAACCACAACAATGCATCAAAATACGATATTCTGTCGAGTGCTGACAGTTTTTGAAAAACTCACCGGAAACATTGTCTTCGGATGTATGCTACTGATTGGAATATTTTTGCATCAATTATTGACGAATTTGTTCCGAATACACGACCGCAAGAATGGGGCACTAATGTTGCCATTTTATATTGGAGCAGGGGTGATTTCGGTGGCCAGTGTTTCGTGGTGGACATACTTGATGGCTGTGTATAACAATGAGTATTGTTGGCAGGTTTCGGAGGACTTTCGAGTCGATTGGATTCTTGACGGGCCTAGATTGGGGATGTTGTTTATTAATTTGATTCTTCTGCTGCACATAACTGTCAGATTGTGGCATGCTTTCAATGCCAAGGAGTCCGATGATAGTCCGTTTTTGTAAGTTGTCTTTTGGATTGGAAAATTCTGACAGATATTAATTGCTGTTCAATTTACAGACGGGTCTTGAGAGCTGCTCTAATATGCCTGCCGGTCTTTGGAATGCAATTCCTCTTCCTAATCGTTCGCCCGGATATGGATGATTGCAGAGCCGAACAAATTTACTATATTACAAACTATTCAATAGCCGGAGCTCAAGGCATTTTCATAGCGATATTTCATTGCTATACGGAACGCGAGGTCAGTAAATATTTCAGAGATTGTTGGTGGAATTTGAAGAAAGTCTGGCGAAGGGATTCGATTGTTTCGAAATGCAGCACCACTGTGAATGAAACTCAACAGGAATTGATTCATAATATTACGTCATCGAAGTGGAGTGAGGGGAAATTGATTTCGTATTGATAGAACTAGGTTGAGGAGTCTTTATTTCTAAACAGTATTTTTTTGTATTCAAATATTAAATCTCATGCAATTATCAACATCTAACGGTTTTTAATGAGAAGCTTAATTTTGTCAGAGGTGTTCCCTACTTTGGGGTTTGGTTATTCTTTTAATCATTCACAGATTGTTTTAACACTGGCAGATGTTACCAGCTTAAAATCTTGACATAAATATATCAGCATCATGTGTATTTTCTAAGTTAGTGAGGTCTGCAAGAGAGAGATGGCAGGTGACCACTAAAATGTACCTCCTTTCCAACTAGCTTCCAGCGGAAGAATTCCGTAGATGGAGTCAACGGTCCCGTCTACATTTCGAGTCGGTAAGTCAGGATGAACTTATCAGTGAACACCTTAAAGGACTACTACTATATATTCGGATCCCAGGCCTAGAAGGCTCAATACTTTGGATTCATATTTAAAATTTGGCTCTCATGGTCGGAGGTGAGGGTCTTGTGGCGCTGACTGTCGGCCACATAACGAAATCTCTAGTTTTGAAACAACACGGCCCTGATTGTGATGACGTACAAGTAGAGTGAGTTTCTGTTAGCTGTGATTACGTTAGGTCTTTTTATCGATCACTTCCACCCAAACAATTACCACAAGGCCTGACATAACCGTCATCCAAGAAATGCAATAGGATGGCCCTGTCATAAGAAAAGCTCAAGACTCGACTCAGGAAGAAGTTCTTAAGTTTTAACTCTGTGAGTGAGCATTGAGGACAAGACGAAGTTAATGCAGTCAACAAGAAAGGACACTCAACATCGACGTCTTAGAGCAACAAATGAATAGACAGATTTAACTTTGAGGGAGTAAAGAGCTTTGTCTACCTGCGATCCGCTATCAACTCAGACAACAACACCAGTGCTGAAATCAAACGAAGAATCACTCTTGCGAATCGCTGCTTCTTTGGACTTAGAAGGCAATTGAGTAGTAAAGTCCTCTCTCGAGCAACTAAAGTGTCACTGTAAAAAACCCTCATCATCCCGGTCCTCATGTATGGTGCAGAGACATGGACCATGACAACATCGGATGAAAACGCTTTGAACCTCTTCGAAAGAAAAATTCTTCGGTTGATTTTCGGTCCATTGATGGTCCAACGACTTAGATACCTGGGTTATGTAAGGCGAATGGAAATTAATGCTCTGGTCTGTAGAGTCTTCGAATCCAACCTGGAAGGACGTCGCAGAAGAGGAAGAGCGCAACATAGGTGGAAGTGGAGCACACAGGTGGTAGAGGACCTGAACCAACTTGGCGTGCGTAACTGGACACAGCTAGCCAGGGAAGGGACCGAGCTGATTGGAGACGCTTGTTGGATGAGGCCCTGGTCCGAACTGGACTGAGAGCACCACCATAATGAAGGAATAGAGTATGTTTTCTGTTTCGTATAACGAACATGTTACAACGACTACAACCACCGATGAGTTAAAAGGATGATGGGCAATCGAGCTCTCAAAATGACGATGTCTACAAGCTTGTAGACATGCACAGTACACAGAATACAAGGTATTATATTCCCAATTTTCTTCTCCTAATGTTCGCGCATATGTCACATTTCAGAGACCAAAATGTCAAAATACAATAAAAGTTGTTGTTGTCTTTTCGGCATTTCTTTTTGTGCCTTTTCTCACTTCTTTCATCTTGGTCTCTGAGGGATGCGCAATATATAATACCTTGTCTTCACATGGCTTTTCCGTCAATTCTTTTTTCACGGGGTCACTTCTGTCAGCTTGGTCTCTAGAGGCGCAATGTAATACCTATATTCTGTGTACTGTGACAATGAAGAACAACAATGCAAATAATACATTCACACCGGGACGGGAAACGGGACGTGCTCAAGCGAAAAGACACACAAGAATGACATTGAGAGTTTTCTTTTTTTCAGATCAATCACGGAGTGGAGGAAACGAGACGGATAAGAGGTGTTTAATTTCTTCTCCTTTATAAATTTAAATAGTGTTTTTCAAACTTCCTGAACCGGCGGCCCCCTTTATATACAAAAATAAACAAGCGACCCCCAATATATAGCCGGGAAACCGCATACAATTGCTGAAAATCTTATTTTACATGCAGCTCTAAACATGGTTGAAATAATGTTGGGTTGTCAGGAGAAAGATGAGCTTAAAAGTATTCCACTTTCTGATAATATAATTGAGAGAAGGATAAGTGACATGGCAGCTGACATTCGAGAACAGTTAATTGTAAAATTGAAGAAGAGCCAACAATTTGCATTGCAACTGGATGAATCTACAGATGTTTTAGATTGTGTACAACTTGTTGTATTTGTTCGATTCGAAGAAGATGACAAGATTGATGAAGAGATTTTATTTTGTAAACCTCTTCCTGTGTATTCTACAGAACAGTGTTTGTTCGACATGATTTTCGAAAGTTGCCACGACTATGATCTGGATTGGACCAGGTGCATTGCTATTTGTACCTATGGTGCAAAAGCCTGCCCGTGGACTCATAGCTAAATTCAAGTTAATAGTGCCAAACGTTTTATGGACACATTTTTTCAGAACTCAATTAAAGGAAAAGCTTTGCAAAGTAGGCTATTTAGGATCTTCTGTGATGAAATGGGTTCCCTTCACTAAAACTTATGTCGTTTTCCATTGGCAGTCCAGAAACATTCGGAAGAATCCAGAAGCCTTCGGAAACCATTCCATTGGACTGACTTTGACAGACGGAATGCTTCTGAGAAGAGCAGAACTATTCCGTTTTGAAAACAGAAGCGTCAGAAGAATGACAGTTTCATCATAACCCGTTCCATTGGAGGTAGAAAAAGAAACGTCAAGGAAAGACCAATGGAAAACGACATTACTGTACCACACTGAAGTCAGATGGCTCTCAAGAGGAAAGGTTTTGACCCGGGTATTTGAATTGAAAGCAGAATTATTGATGTTTCTTGACTTGAAGATTCAAACTCTGGATGTGCACATTTTTTTTTCTGAACCCAGTTGGCTACTTAAATTGTCTTTTCTTGCTGATATCTTCGAACATATGAGATCTGAACACCTTGAATAAAAGCCGCCAAGGAAGAGAAGAAAACATTTTGTCTGCAAGAGGCAAAATCAGAGGATTCATCTTGAAACTTTGTTTCTGGTCAGAGTCGCTGCCAAAAAAGTGTATGAATCCTTTCCCTGCCTTCAAAAACCCATCGATGAAACTTGCAGAGATGAATCGGAAAATTTAAACAGAAACATATCGCTGATGACACAGAGTCTGCACAACTTAAAAGGGAAACTTTTGAGTTATTGCTCAGAACTGGTGTCTGATGGAAATGGACAAAGATGGATACTAAATCCTTTCTTAGAAATGTCCGTCCAATACGCTGAACTTCCATTCGTAGCTATGAAAGAAAAACGTATTGACTTAGCTGCAGATGAAATGCTTCGAATGGAGTTCAATTCAAAAGAATTTCTGGATAGAAAGGAAAAACAAATATTCAGAATTGGCAAATGAGGCCTCAAAAATTTGTGTGCCATTTTCAACGTCATATCTATGTGAACTAACATTTTCTTCAATGGTTAACTTAAAAACAAATAAGCCTCAATTGGAAAATGACTTAATTGTAAACGTTTCAAAGATACAACCATGATTTGAATTTTTAGTGAAAAAAAACCTCATTCAGCTCATTCAGCACATTAAAAGTGTGTTTTATTTAATTTTTTTTTTTTTAAAGCAAAATTTGTTCTCTTTCTAACTTGGTGGCCTTTGGCGGCGAAATAAAAACTAAATCTGTGCACCTTTTCTGTGAAAGAACCCGCACGCATTAAAGCAAAATACGCCTACACTAGGTTCACCCTAACTCGGGTGATGAGGAAAAGAGACAAAAAGAGGTTCTACTAGCTCCTCGACATGTGCCATAAACAGTAAACACTGCCCTAGTTATGACATTGGACAAAGAAGATATATTTGGTTAAATAATCGGACGAGACAGCCTGCATGATACCACTTCCGGAAGCGGATTCAGGCTGAACGACTGCTCTATATTGCGAGATATGTATGCTGTTTGATGAAAGGAGAAACGGAACAAATATTTGCTACAGAAACTTTGGGTCATTACAGTGACACAGAGAAGTTAAGATCCAACAGCTTAGATGACTTGGTCATATAGAGCGAAAGAACAACGGCCCATACCTACCGTAAATTGGCAGTTGTTAACTCAACTTCTGCAAGATACCACAGCCCAAATTATGCCACTTTTTTTAAACAAATAGTTCTTATAAGAGTCAATAACAACAATTTTTTTGGTTTATTTTCATAAACTTTTGTACACATAAAAAGAGTTAAACATTTAAAAATAGAAAAATACAAACTTCTCAAGCAAATATTTCATAATACTGTCTACAAACTAATTATAGCACATTCAATGAATTCGTAAAACAATTTCCTATAACTGAATTTTGGTTCAAAATAGCAAGATCCGCCTAGCCACCAATTCTCAATGTCATTATAAAATTGTACTTTCTCAGTTGCAGCTGGTGCATTCAATTTCGAACACAGATCACAAAATGGAGATCTATAAGTTAACCGATAGAATTGACGCCACCAAAAATAACGGCCATACTCTTTCGGATGTTTGTCCAAATAGATCAAATAATCGGCAAGTTCTTTGACTGTTTTGAACTTTTCCGCATCGATGTAGGAATGAGGTGGGGCAATTTTTGTATAGTCAGCTCCGCCAAAAACAATTGGCACAACTTGACGATTTAAGGCATTGTAGAATTTCTCTGTTACATAATCAAGGCACAAGGAATTCTCGAAGGCAAGATAGAATTTATAATCGGTGTCGAGCATTCGATCACATTTCGATGAGTTGTGGGGACATCTGTTAAGAGAAAGCAAAACAAATTAATTAGTCACAAACAAATGATTTGTCTCTGATTTTTGTTGAACTAAGTTGTAAAACTATGCAAAAAAGGTGTGCCATATTTTTATTGGATTACGCTAACGGTTGGTTGTTTGTAGCTAAACGTGCTCAAATGGAGTGTCTCTGTATTCTTAAACCATAAAAAAAAAAACAAATTCTCCCTAAAATACTCAGTGGATAAGCCTTATCAGAAAGCCAAATATTTATGAGCTCTCTTGAAAAAGCTTGTCTAACGCCACACTTTTGCGCAAATTCAAAATAAATCAATTATGACTCATGTACTCACTTCAACGTTCCGCAAGCACCAAAAACATCAACTCTCACATATTGCTGAAGGCTACTTGTCAATCCCTCCCTATTCGATAGTGTCTCACAGTGCGAAACAAACCAAGCAGCGAACTTCTTCTTTCCAGCTATCAGCAGATTCAACTGATCATCATCAACAATAGCCGAAGACTCCATCGATTCGATCGTTCGCCATTTCGGACTCATCGCCGGAGCCACTATCTGCCCCGTTTCGATGTCCTCGAAAAACATATACGGCCAAAATATATCCGAATCCAGTCGATAAGTCATGGTCAAGTTGTAGAATCGTTGCTCATCGCCGAGCACATGCTTCGTTTCACCCGGTGGTTCCATCAACGCAAACACATACTGCTGTTCTGGATTTCGACGTTTCGGCACCGGCTGAAGAAATGGAAAATGCTCAGCTACATGGAAGACAATTGCATCGAACATCTCGATGGCCGGTAGGTAATCTTTGTTGTTGGTCAGCACACAATTCACCACTGGGCAGTGTTCGTCTCGGAAAAAGTCCGGCCCTAAGGTGTCATCGGGAAGTTTCCAACGACGATCACCGAAAAAAGCATTCCAAAGCAGTATGGAACGGCTTCGGCTGTGTTCGACATTTCCACGATTTCGATTGTATCTCTTGAGGATTTCGTATTGATTGATGGCTGGTTGTTGATGAAGCAGATGAATGATGAGCAGGAGTAAACTTCCCAGTAACAGGAGGACAAGAAAGAACTGGTAAGGTCGAGCTCGAAATGATCGCGATGACATTTCTGAATTTATGTCGCGGTGAACTGGGTGACGAGTGTGACGGTGGGTTTTTGAATCGCTATCGTGACCGATACTGTCAAGCAATCTCTCCGAACTCATTTTAAGTCCACAAGTAACTAATAAGTTGTATGTGGCTTGAGGCTTATCGAAAGCAAACGATATAACTGTCTGGTCTTATCTTGCAGTTTGATAACATGGCTGTAACATTGTTGTTAGAGGGCGTATTGATTTAGGGATGACAAAAAGGAGGAGGTTTCTTTACAAGGCACTCACGCATGACGATTCACCTGTGGAATGGAGAAATAGAAAAATCTAAGTCATAAGGTGTTTATAGAGATATGAGAAGATTTGTAAACATTATCAGTCATAATTTTATCAGAAAATGTAGATAAGTAGAACATAGTACAGGCGTTGGCGTTGGATATTTAAATTTGAATCAAATTTAATTTTTTCCACCGCCGCCGCGTGCCGGTACGGCGGTACCGCATAGACTACAACCGGCACTGCAAATAATTATTTTTCTACCCAGTAAACATCGGACGTGGACAATGGACATAGGAACATAAAAACACAAAAGAGAAATCGAAAAGACCGAAACCAAAAAACAAAAACATAGCGCGATTGCCGCCAGCATTAGCAGCAAGCAACGAATACTCACAATCTCGATTTTATGTGTTTACCTCACTCGATTCACACCGTCATTGGTGCCAAAATTACCAAAAAGAGGGGTGGAAATCGAGAAACAAATGAGGCTTTTTCTTCGACTTGTCCCGTGTGCAAGAGCAGAATTGACATTCACCAAAATATAAGCCAGTGGAGCGCTTGGTGCAAAAGCAAAGGACTAAAAATCTTACTGTGCCTTAACCGGCCGGGGCCTTTGTCCCAAACTTATTGTGCCTTAACCATCCCAAGTTCATTGGATAATAATAAAAACACCAGAAAACCAGAGCATAGAGTTGGAACCGTTTGTGAAGAAGGACGGAATTGAAATTTGTATGTCCTCTGCGAAAAGGGAAACTGACCTTAAAAATTCTGGGTGGTACAATTCGTGGCAGGAAAAAGAAAGCGGAGGACTGCCTTCGTAGTCCAAGACAGACTGGATGACGTCCTTCAACAATAGAAATGGGAAGACTGCACCCTTTTTTAACGCAAATAAAGGAAAAATAATCATAGGCCAGGTGCCATCCACCTGGCCTATGATGATGATGATATGTTTTGATATGTTTAACTAATACATTGTTCAAGATATACCAAAGCAAGTAGCTTGCTTCGAATGGTTATACAAACCTTTCGTGACACAAAGCTGTTAAAACAAAGTCAGTTTCAATGTACACAATTGTTGCATTAAAGTTGGCTCCAAATACGAAATTAAATCACAAACCCCTTAATTTTGTAAGTAGGTAGACCAGGTAAACCCTTAAATGACGCGACGGTTAATCTACCTTGCAAAACCCACTCCCTCGTCAACAACAGAAAACCTTAAAGCAAGTTCATACATCTGTTGCAAATTACTATTAAAAATGTTCAGTTTGCGACAGGCTAAAAAAGAATATTGTTCGAGCATTGTAAGGGCTTCAAAGCCTTTTGCCCAATAAATGTCACCTTAACAGACTGCGTCCACTATGGGAGATTTAGTAATAAAATTAAAATGAAAATCCTATTCAAGGGCTAATGGCTTAACTCTTGGCCTCACGCTATACACTGCGGTGCTCTTGATTGATGTCCATTGTTTGTTAATTGAACAGAGCTATATAAGTCGTGGAATAGAATAAAATAAGTTATATTTAAGCATTTCATGCGAAGTGTATTCTGTTTTAACGATTTTTTAAATGAAACACATAAAAGTCTTCTCTAAGTTAGTTCAGAAAGGTGGGAACGTAATTATTTGCGGATTACTATAAAATAATTGTTTACCTTACCCCGACACTGGGTGTGTTTAGATTATTTTCTTTTTATACCTTCTGAAGTTTGTCCTATTTCTTTTTGAACTCTTATCAAGGGAAAATGAAAATGCAAAAATATTTTGATTGATGTCAGTTCGCCGATGGTATCGGACAAAGTTTCTGACACTTGGGGATAGTAAAAAATTTGAAATTGCATTAAAAAAAGTTAATAATGGTGTGATGTTTATCGTAATAATTATTACCTTTTCTAGAATGTTGGACAGTATTTGTTTAGCAGAGCATACAACATTAAGTGTAGAAGAAGGTGTGTTAGCTTATCTATGAAATGCAGTTCGATCATCAAAGTAATTTAAAATGACAGTGAGTAAGCTTTTGATGTCATTAAGGTAGACGAGTATTTAATTTTTCTGCTAAGTGGTATTAATTTTGTCGAAGTGAGTTCATATTGCTTTTTTGTTAACTATGTTAGGAAGTGGGTATAAAGTCCTCAGTGCAAAGTCATAGTGCGCTTAAGCAATCAAACGGTTCAAGGTTCAGCGGCATCTCTTTTTTTCTTAATTTTACTTAACAGTTGATGTTATTTACTTAAAATAATGGCATTTTCAACCCATTTGTTAAAACCAGTCTTTAAAGTCTTTTTAATTTTAAGTTACTTATACAGTTATTGGGCCTTATCGAAGCGGGTATAATGGTAAAGTGCAGGTACAAATTCTTTGTATGAAATTGTTTGAAAATATTTTTTCAACACAAAGAGCAATGTAACAAAGCTCACAACTCCAGCTCACCCTCATATAACATTCTTTACACCTAAGAGGTTTCTCAATTCTTCGAGGAAAATGGGGTCCCACGTACTGTTGCTGCACTTTTAGGTGTTTTGGTAGTCTTTAGATTAGAGTGTAATTTTTTAGATAGTGACGTGCAATACTTCTCTGGAATGATACTAAATCCTCTCGGGAATCGGTTGCACGTTTGCAGAGCTTCCATGCATTCACTAATGTGGAGCTTAGCATAGAAGTGAAAAGCGACGACCATCCCATTTTTTTTCCACTTACTTTTATTTTGTATACATTCAACGATTGACCATGCAAATCAACGCCACCAAGACATCGTACCTCATTGAAGTCGGCGATTCCAATTCCACCCACCCGACGAAGTGAAGGTAGCGATATCGAAGTGAAGATAGCGATATCTAAACTTAAGTCGAACAAAGCTGCTGGAGCAGACGGGCTAGCCGCCGAACTGTACAAAGCATCTGGAGATGATTTGATTAGGAGTATGCACCAGCTCATCTGCAAAATTTGGTCGGAGGAAAGCATGCACAATGAATGGAACCTCAGCATCGTATGCCCGATCCTCAAAAAAAGAGATCCCCTGAACTGCACCAACTAGAGAGGTATAAGTCTCCTTAACATCGCCTATAAGATCTTGTCTATCGTGCTGTGTGAACGTCTGAAGCCCTTCGTCAACAACCTGATAGGTTCTTATCAGTGTGGCCCGGAAAGTCCACCATCGATCAAATATTCACCCTACGGCAGATCTTGGAGAAGATCAAGGAACTTCAAATCGATACCCACCACCTTTTCATCGATTTCAAGGCCGCGTATGACAGCGTCTATAAAAACCAATTATATACAGCAATATCTAGTTTTGGCATACTAGAGAAACCCGTCCGTCTGTGCCAATGGAAAACTCACGCTGTTCAATCATGGTCGGAAAAAACCTAACAGATGCTTTTGATGTCAAAAAAGGTTTTAGACAAGGTGATGCGTTGTCATGCGATTTCTTCAACATCATTCTTGAAAAGATTGTGCAAAGCTCCAATGTCAACGCCAGAGGCACAATCTTTCAAAAGTCTGTCCAGCTGCAAGGAAACGCAAACGACATTGACATAATTTGAAGAACACAACGTGATGTCAGTGGAGCGTTTGTGAGTCTTGAGACGGAGGCCAGGAAAATGGGTCTAGCGGTTAACGAGGGCAAGACCAAGTTAATACTGTCGACAAGAAAGGACTACCAACATCGACGTCTTAGAGCCAACTTCAGTATAGACAGATTTAACTTTGAGGTAGTTAAGTAGGTACTTTGTCTACCTGGGATCCGCTATCAACTCAGACAACAACACCAGCGCTGACATCAAACGAAGAATCAATCTTGCGAATCGCTGCTTCTTTGGACTTAGAAGGCAAATGAGCAACTAAAGTGACACTCTACAAAACTTTCATCATCCCGGTCCTCATGTATGGTGCAGAGACATGGACCATGACAACACGCTTTGGGCTGCTTTGAGAGAAAAATTCTTCGAGTGATTTTTGGTCGTGATGTCTGCGTTAATGGACAATGGAGACAAAGATTCAACCAAGAAATGTACGAGCTGTACAGCGACACTGACCTAGCCAGAAGAGTTAAGGTCCAATGACTTAGATGGCTGGGTCAAGTTGAGAATGCTCCGGCATGTAGAGTCTTAAAATCCAACCCGGAAGGACGTCACAGAAGAGAAAGATCGCGACTCAGGTGGAGCACACAGGTGGTAGAGGACCTGAACCAACTTTGGTGTGTAGAACTGGAGACAGCTAGCTACGGACCGAGCTGATTGGAGAAGTTTGTTGGTTTTTGTCCTATTCTCTCTTGGTTGCAGTTGCTCTGAATCATTTTGTTCTCAATGACGCAATAGCTCATGGGCTATTGAAATTAGAATAGTATAAAAATAACTTCATATCTTCTCATTGGGCCTGCACACACCAAACTAATTCATCCGGACTTAAAACAGTAAAGTGGGCAATAAAGTGATAAAAAGTTTAAACATTTTGTACCCAATCTGGTACAGTGGTAGAAAATGGGTAGTCATTGTGCTTAGATACTTTTTTTACCTCAACAGTTTCATTTGCTTATTGTGAAAACTATCCATAACACTCAAACGTCAAAAAAAAAAATTAGATTAAAATACTAGAATTTGTGAAAATGATTTTTGCACGGTATTTTTATCATATTCATTTTTGTAGCGGTAATATGTCGAAAGTCATATTGACTGCTCTTCAAATTCAGTTTTCAACTGGTGAAAGTACGAAAAAAAGTAGAATGATGGTGTATTCAACAAAGCTGTCAGTTCAAACGATGTTGATGGATTGGCGGACTCTATAGGTTTCAAACTCGATATGTTTTATTTGAACTGACAGCTATTGATGATTGAAATCTTACGGAATGTCAACTATTCAAAGCGAACATAAATGTTAGCTGAGATCCCAGTTTTTTCTTTCTGGAATTCGGAGATTGAAGTTTTTTAGATTTGATTTCTGAGTCAGCTATGTATTTCGACATTAAGATCACCGCAACTTGTATGTTATAATTTTTCATTAAGGCACAACTATAACTGCTTAGGGAACTTAAACTAATGTCAAAAACCGATGAAAATTTGCTAATTAGCAAAAGAATTGCTTGGCCTTCTCTTCTTTACGGTGTCAAATTCAAATTCGCTCATTGCTTAAGCGAATGAAATCGCACTAGCAAAAGATGAACAAAAATTTAACAGACGTACGTTAAGTACATTATGGTTTGCTCATAGGGTTCATGTGTATTCGCTGGTTCACTTAAGGCCCAACTATAATTGCTTAGGTGAACATAAGCTTATGTCAAAAAACCGGATGAAAATTTCCTTAAGTAAGTAACAAAAGTAGGCTTGGCCTTCTCTTTTTCAAATTGTCAAATTCACTTAAGCAATGAGCGAATGAAACCGCACTAGTGAAATTTGAAGGAAAAGTTAACGAACGTAGCTTAAGAAGATTATGGTTTGCTCATAGGGTTCGTGTGTATTTGCTGGTTCACTTAAGCGTGCTTGCGTGAGTAAAATTTAATTATAGTTCAGTCTTTGGTCAATGTAACGTTGAGATCTCTCTCAGTCAAGTCAGCGCTTGAAAGAAAACTTAGGGTTCAATTACAGCAAAAGCGTTTTAGTGGAGTGTCGTAAAGCATATAAATTGTAAGACCTCGGAATAGAGGGAAAGTCAATGAATCTGTGTAACGAGTGTTTGACCGCATTATTAAAAGGTCAAATAAAAAAAGTTAAAAATAAAAACTGTGCGATGTCGATTAAAAACAATTTTTTACAACAATTTATTAGGTAACAACTGTATTACTATATAGGGTGAATCTCGAGCGTTGTGCCAAAAAGCTAGAGCGTAGGTATGTTAGGTTGATACAAGACAAAAATAGTATAGGACGGGGGTTTATTCACCCGTTTAGCCACCAGGGGTAGTTTACTAAAAACAATAAACATATATGAATGCGACCTCTGTGTTCCACACGACTAACTTCTCAGAGAATAAAAATAAAATGTACATTGCTACTATTTCCGCGCGTATTGTGGGAGTAAACCGATTCATAGTTTAAATTGGAATGCAATAACCTTTATAAAATGAGTTCGACGACGCCAATCAGGTGAAATCTGTCGAATTTATTCAATCGACCACATTAAGGTGGCGCAATCTGCAGGTATATACGCTTAAACTCGTTTTCAACTGAACATAACAAATTATTGGCAAAAACATATTTTTTTAACATTGATAAATAAGATTTTTTGTCGCAATTTATGCTGAAATGATCATAATTTCATAATTTTCATGAATAAATAAATGAATACTTTTAGCTTTTATGAAGTTTTTTTTTTTATTATTCCTTTTAAAGAAACCGCTAAACCGATTTCTACAAAAACTTTATCGGTTCTCAATAAAAGAAACAATCCGCTCCCATTGAGACCAATTTCATTGCAATGCCATTTGTGGTTCGCGAGATAATTATAATTTTCATGTTTAAACGACGAATTTTTACTACATTTACATTTTTCATTTATATTTTAAACAACCCTTAACAGTTATCGCTCAGTTCTTAACAAAGCAATTCCGCGTCGAATGATTCTAATTTCATGTCAATGCTATGAGTGGTTCGCGAGATAATCCAACAGAAAAAAAACTCAACGCACAAACATACACAGAGAGATCATTATAATAAGGGTTGATTCGGTTTCGGAGTCTATACAGTAACCTCAAAACGGTGCAGGGAAATAACTCCACGGGAATCTGCTCCACACGGGAATTTACTCCACTCAAAATGGGAATTGCTCCACTTTTTATAGTGGAATAAATTCCCACTACGAGTGGGAAATAACTGCATAATTGTGTGAGAAAGTATTTCACTAAGAATTTAAGTGTGATAAACAGCGTTCGGACTTTACTTCGATCGAAGTAGATCTAAAAATATAAATTGCATTAGTAATCAGAAGAAAACTTAGTTAAATATCAATTCAAACACTTTTCCTGATAGATTTCAATGATCGCTATAACTGGCCCCTTAATGAAAAGTTTGTATGTAATTGAACTTTTTATGTCAATAAAAAATTCGTCTATTCAAAAGGAAAAAAAGGAACATAGTTAAATATCCATTCAAAGAAATATCGAGTCCTTCACCGCCAAATTATCGTATAGCTTTGTAAGCGCTATAAATAACATTTATTATTTAGGTTTGTGTTTTTTCTGTTCAAAAATAATAACATCTGAATGTTAAAAAAAGGACAAAGTACTTAAAATTCTAACTTACCAGCAAATCTTTGTTTTGATATAAGTTTGATAAAAAAAAATTGGGTTTTGTCGCTTACGATAATTTGGCGGTAAAAGCCGGGTAAGGGCTCGATATGTTTGCAAATTTATATTTTTTTCTCAAAATTGTTTGGTATGTATATATAAATTGCGTTTGTAGTAAAAAGAAATGGCCCCCAAAAAAAAAGTTTAAAAATATTTATGTAAAGACTGTGATGTCGTCCATAGCTCTCCGATTGTATAGTACCCAACACACCTTACGACACTATGTTTTTCCATAGCAAGCAGATTTTCTCTCCAAAACAACATGGGTTTCTTGTGTGTTATGTGATTCTCATTTCAACTTTCATATTGACAAAGTTCTAAGTAAGGCATAGCTACTCCACTTAAGGGTTCGTGAAACGTTGGTCTAAAAAATTCCGTGATCCGTATGTTACAAAATCTCTTTATATTACTTTTATCAGACTACTTGAATACTCATCACAAGTCTGGTGTCCTCACAATCAAATACACGTTCAACGTATTGAAGCCGTCCAGCGCTGATTCTTTCGGTTTCGACTGATGTTAATAAAATTGCAACCCTTATTAATTCGCAATGACAATGGTTCATATTCTAAAAGATGAGCAAGAGCCCAGAGTCTGAGCGGACGAGCTTGAACTCACCTGTGAGATCGATTGAGCAGGTTGGAACTCAGACTCATTTTTGTATGCAAAAAAAACGAGTTCAAGCTCAACAGCTGTTACTCGTTGAAATTGAGATCGATCTCAAAACTTTTTTGGTGGCTTAGTTATGATTATACTTTATGTGAAGCGTGTGATACAAAAATGTCGTATGAAAGTGTAAATGATGCATATATAAATAGTGAATCGGAAAATTTTAATTAGCTAGTTCTTAGACAAGAAACTTAAAAACAATAAAATTTTGTTAGAAAACAGTTGCCTATTCATAAGGCTAAAAAGAATGATGCTGTGCTCAAAATAATAAAATTATATAAAAGCAAATTTGGAATTGACATCACCAACAAACAAATAACTAGCCAGCAAACTTCAACACATGTTAACTACTCTTCCGGATTGCATGAAGCTTGAACATTAAAGGAAGAGTATCCTTTACGATTAATGTACTCCTCATGATAGGTCCTTACACGGAATTGAGTGCAATCATAGAGCACCAATTGCATTAGGAAACTCGTACTTCCTGCTCCATTACTTTTGCGCTTCTTGTTCTTGAATTTTTTCCACAGTATGTGGGAATATAATCCAATTCTGTGTTTGGCTTGCTATTTCTGCAGAAACTTGCTGCACCACTCTAGCGGCTGATTGATGATCTCTACTGTCTTCACTTATTCCAATTTGGAACCCGCGGTCTCTTACGTATCGCGGAAGATTCCTGTTATTTCTTGGTTTGTGAGAGCACCATCACGAGGTTCTGAGCTCGGCCCCAAAAATTCTTCCGTCAACAATCGCACAACTTCTTCACTAAACCGATACATCCAACGAAAATCTTCACCAATTTGACATCTTCTTTCTTCATAAATTCTTTTTCTGACATAATTAACAATAAATTGGGCTATTCTTACGGTTTATGTGAACTGAGTTAGAAATATTCCATGCTTACCAATTTATGAGATCGATCTCATGTAACCAAGTGTTTTCTCATCTTTTTGCATATGAAAACGAGCTCAATGTCATGGCGAGCTTTCATTGTGAGATCGATCTCATCCCTCTGAGATTGAACTCACAAATTGAGATCTAACTCGGTTAGTAGTTTTGTTTTGCATACCACCTTAAGAAAGTTCTCAAAAAAGTGAGTAAAGAATTTGATATCGTCTTTTTGCATACGACCCAGTGCCTATGTTGTCCTTATACATCAATTAATAACATTGATTGCCCCACCCTACTTCAAAACATTTCCCCATGTACTAACCCACGCCGTTTAATAAGTTCAGTTCGATTCTTTCATCTCCCTTTTCATCGAACTCTATATGGCTTAAACGAACCTGTTAGCAGAATGCTACGTAAGGCAACAATATTCATTGCTTCAACCCATACTTTTCTCGACCGCCGCGACCGCCACATAACCCCATTTTCAATTCCGATTCCTCTATCTTCCAAGATCCCTATATGTTATGATTGTTTTCAAATTATTAAAAAATATTGAAATAAATGTCTATTTATTTCTTGTTTATTTTGTATCAAATACATTGTGAAACTTATATTTTTCAGTCTTAGTTTTTAAGTTTGCTTGCACTAAGTAATCAATAAATTAAATATACATTAACTCATACGCATAATTTTGACTGAACAATAACATCAATTAAAAGGTCAGAAACGGAGAGAGAAATTCAACTGACCAATTTATTGGTGAGCTATTCAATTTATCAGTAAGTATACAAATTTTTATTGACCTTGGCATTGAAAAACTTTAACCGCTAATAAAAAAATGTCAATCGCTGACCAGGGACAACTTTCAAAAGTGTACGAAATAAAAGAACAATATTTTTTCACTGATAGCTATAACTCGCCTCTTGAAAAACTAATTTGCAGCATTTGGGTCCAGGAAAAAACCACTCGTTATGGTTGAGGAGCCACTGCACCTACAAAGAACTTGACAAATAGCATCATTGGAAACTTTTTCTTCGAAGCCGGGGCTAAGAATGTTTGTTAACTTATAGATATAGAAGACATACTCGTAGATTTGGGTGACTTTAAGTTCGCAGGATGGCACACCATGCGCAGAATAGATCTTTTTAATACAACATCCCCAAATCGTATTATCAGTCGTTTTCTTAAAGAACTGACGTCATCGAAACAACAACAATCGTTATAGCCATGATAAATGTAAATGTTTACTCTTTTTTACAATAATTTCAATAAAGTTGTGTGTAGAAGGAAAAACAGATTTCGGCATGAATTTGTAGAAGCGGCTTCTTCCAAACGAAGACCAATTTTCTCAGACACACAGAAAACACAATGTTGCGGGGTTGCGGCAGACACAGTTCTTCCATTCTTCTACGGTGTACCTTCATGTTCACAACTCATGAGTCAAAAGGGTGTAGATAAGTAAACATTTTTATAAATTTAAGCTTTCAGTAATAAAACATTTTCGAATTTTCACAATCACTTTATTACGTAGAAGTTCCGATGTGTCCTATTCTTTTAATGCAAACACAATGAAAAGTTTGAGTCATCATTCACATCCCACGCAAACATTTGAATACAATAAACTGCATTCATGCAATTTACAAATCACACCACGGTACATTGCTTAGCTATGATACCAGAACTTCATTAGCATGGTTCATGTTACATTACAATAACACTATCGAAAATTGTTGACAAACAAAATTTACCTCAGGCGAATGATTTACACTGCGTTCGCTTAATCCGAAGAATTTATAACCGGATATCCCAAAAAAATCAGAAAACGTTTAATTAATTAATTGACAGCAGTTCTTGTTTAACTCTTTAACAACGAGCTGTCTACTGGACAATCCTCGTACACAAAATTTAAAATTTAATTCCGTTGATACAAACAGAGAGAGAGAGTAAGAAGTGAGCTCTTCGAAACCAAACCGTCCAATGTGCCCAATGGTCAGATGAGAACTGTTATTCGGTAAAAGCCAAACCCATTCATTGGAATTGGAACACGGAAAGCCATCGCTATACTCACCACACCTTAGCCACCCAAGTCAACACTTCAACAGTCATAATTTTTGTTTATTGTTTTGGTTGGGCTTGGGCCCTTTAGTAAAGTGTTGAAGTGCGGATTTTCAAAGGAAATCTTGTGCTCATGGGAAAAATTGATTTTGATGACGAAACGGAGATATCAACGAACAGGGAAAATGTGTGCTCAGCTATTATCTATGGCGTCGCGCGGTCGACAACAAACAGGCGGGTTTTTTTCGCATTATTTACATACATACATAGTTGTTGATTTTCATTTGGAGTGAGTTGAATATGTTTACTAGAAAAAGGACATGAAACTGAAATTTCGACTTAAAATGGCGTGTAACGAAGATGAGAACAAACAAATGAGTATTACTGTCTGTTAAAGGTTCGTTATTGGGTTATCTTAGTCATATACACCTACCCACTCTCTAGCTTACTCAGTTTCTTATTATAACTCGATGAGAAAATGTACCTACTTTGTACTATTGTACTACTCAAAGAACTTCTGTCGTCTATCACAAGCTTGATTAAATTTACAAGACAATTATTAAATTAAAATTCTTTAGCCTTAAAAGCCGTGGAAGAGAGGTTAATGTGTCGATTTCGATACTTCCTAAATTAAACTGAGAAAGAGAAAAAAAGTAGAGCTTTGTACATATATGGATGAATTAGATGATAAATTCCATCATTGATGACAACGCGACGAGTGATGTAATGCGAATGCGAAGAACAAAGGCTTGGCCTATGCGTGCATTTCAAACATTGGCGAATGGAATAGTTTTGGAGGAATCAGTTGAACTTGAGACCTTTTAGGCCGAGTGTGAATTGGGTTGCAAAGTGGTTAAAACTTGACGTTTGGTTAAATTTTGACAGTTCGCATTGAATAAAATGTGTTAAAATTTAGACTAGCTGCGGAGCAGGTTAAAATATGACAACAGTGGTTAAAAATTCATCCATTTTTAACCACAATTCATCCAATTCGCACACGGCCTTAATATTATTAATTTTTAGTTATTCGCAGTTAGTCGCTCTAAAAGGAATATTCTATTAATCTGATGTTATTAAGGTACTGCAGACTTAATTAAGGCGGCTAAAGGGTTTTCCAATGAGAGGTGTTATTTTGAATAGCCCGCTATTTCGGTAGGTGTCACTTTTGAAGCTGTCATTTTTTGACATTTGACAAGTAGAAACTACGCCATTAATAAAAATGGAACTATACACGCTCTAACAACGCATTGAAATTATTAAAATTCACTATAAAAATATTGAAAATTTGGCAGAGACGGTTCGTAAACGGGAAAAGTTTCCGGACCGTGTTATCTCTCGAAGAGGTGATCACAATTGGCCACCGAGATCTTGTGATTAACACCTTGCGATTTCTTCCTTTCGGGCCACGTGAAAGATAAGGTCTACTACCAACAGCTCAGCGTCGATTCAAGACCTCAAAGATGGAATTCGTGAGGCTATCGAGGACATAGGGCAGCCACTTTACGATTTGGTTATGGAAAATATTATGAAAAGGATGTGGTCCTGTAAGCGTGGTCATGGCGGTCATTTGGCTGATGTTGTATTCCGTTATTAACGGCATACATTCCTCTTTATAATGAAATAAATATCCTATCATTTATCTCAAAAAATGCCAATTTTCTTTGAATATCAAAATAACACCTCTTATTGGAAAACCCTTTACTTTAATGCGCCTTGGATTGCAGGCTTATGGCCCTCCTGCTTCATTTTGGCCACCGCAAAGCGGTCTTCAAGCGTACAACTACTCATTACTAAAGAGATAATATAATAGAACACGGAAGCAGCCTTAAAAGTGTTACATCAAATTTTGAGAAAATCTTAAAAATCTCCCTTTCTCTCTCTGAGTCCTTTGTAAGATAACAACAATTTTGATTTTGACGTTTCTTTTATTAATTTTTACTCTGTCCATTCCACCTAACGGCCAATCAGAGCGAAGCTCAGAGAGAGAACGGGAGAACTTTCAGATCTTCTTTCTCAAAATTTGACGTGATGACTCCACTTGTTCGAAGTGCTACCGCTCCCGTGCTCACCGCTAATTAGAATTCTGTAAGCTGTCAATCTGTCAGCGTCTATCCGAATGTAGCGGTCAACGTATTTTCCAGATGGAACTGTCAAATAGATGGACAATTTCATTTGATTGGTATGAAAATTAACCACAAAACTTGCAAGCATGCAAAACAAATTTAAATTTTAACATCAAATTGTGTCAAAATGGTTTTCCTTGATTTTGAATTTTGTTTTGCCAGAATGAGGGTTAATGTTATTGTTGTTTTTTTGTTTGGCCTCCAACTTATTCCGAAAAATCAAACTTAACTGTAATAATATTGTGTTGATCAATATATTTCGGCAACAAGTGCCATCATCAGGATCTAAAAATAAGTTGTTTTTATTTAAAAATAAATTGTGTGTAAAAATAAAAATGAAAGAAATGAGTTGTGACATTTATTTTTAGATCCTAATAATGGCACTTGTTGACGAAATAAAATGATCGACGAAGAATTATGTCACAAATTTGACATCGACATTACAATATTTCGCACATGAAGGTGACGAACTGGAAATGGAACTACAGACGCATAACAGCACTGGCGACTGAGGCCACTGGCGGTGGGGACGGAACAAGACATTCAGCCATTGTATAAAGAGACAGCTAGATTTATCAAAAATGGTGTTTTCGATTTTTTGTGCTACATCAAAACCAAAAATAAATAGAAATACAATGCATTCAGACTTATTACCGAACACGATCGCAGTTAAATTCTCACCGATTCTTATGCCGTTTTTAATTGGCAATCTGGAATCTGAAAAAAAGCATTTTGGTTTTAAAATCAGAAGGGAATTCTCTTCTTTTCGGAATCAGAACTGTCACTTTTGACCAATTGAACGCATTCAGAATGTTTTTTTTTACTTCCAGATTGCCAATTAAAAACGCCATTACAGTTTCTAAAAATTTGCTACCACCGTTCTTTCTGACAGGTCAATCGTAAACATATAGAAAAAATTTGAAATCTGCGTCGAAATTTCAAAATGAGAGCAATTTTATGCGAAACAAAACCAAAGCTATCCAACAATTTCTGGAATAGGTGGCTATCTGACAGAAAAGCCATTGAAATTCTGAAACAGCTGATTTTTGTATACGTGTTTTCACACCCAAATAAATTAAGCTATCGAACTCGTTCATGAAAAACGAGTTCGATAGGCTATCTAAGATAGGCTATCCAAAACCAAACTGAACGCGCCCATTGCGATTAGTTATTTATTTTTTTGTCCGATTATTTCCGAAACAAAAAAGTGTGGGAATAAAAAATATTTGTTCAGAACAACAAAGAAATGCGTCGTTACTCGTCCTTATTTCATGCACGATTCGAGACTTCGGCTACCGTGAACGAAATAAACTAACGTGGCTCAAAGGGGGAGACCACATAAATGTAGTTTCTTATGGACTAATTATTATACAGGTTACTTTAGAAGCTGGTGATTTTTGTAGAAAAAGGACCCGTGACGTTCGGCTTAGCAGTAATCTAGTCATTGCTCTGAGCCATAGCCACCTGCTAAGTCACAAATTTGTTCGTGTAAAAGAATAACATGACTTTTTTTCACAAAATTAATTTATTTGTTTTATTTTATTTCATTTTCGGAACCATTGTCTTTTACAGGAAAAGAACGAAATGACACCCTCCAAACAACAAACAAAAGCCATGTTGTTAAAATTAAGAAAATAGAGCCTCGAGTAGGCAGTCAAGCTGATCGATTTGTTGATTGGTAATCGTAAGGCCGGACCAAACTGATTAATATTCTTTCAATAATTCATATCTCATTAGTTTCCTCCTATCTCCTAAGCAAAGAAATTTGTCCCACACTTAAGCTCATTAATCATTACAAAAGAAAATTAAGCCTTCACATTATCATGTTCTCCAACCCCCAACATTCTAACATCCTCACATTCGTTCCAACACATTAGTTTCGACACTAATTAATTTTGTCACCGAAGCTAAACAAACACCCCACTCTCAAAATGAGTTTTTCAATCAATTTTATTCAAGACAAAAAACAAATAAACGAATCAAGTTAAACTTGCATCACATTCAATAAGACCATATAAAATACAACACTTTAATTATCTCTTAACACTAGATTCTCACTTCGGCTGGTATGGGTCCTTCCCAATGTATTTGTCTAGCTGAGTATCGCTCTCTGGATCAACAGCAGACAGCTGAGAGAATCCTTCTTCGTCGACAAAGCAAATTTCATGGCCATCAGGATCGGCTAGAATGATGACACGTACAGTAGCCTTTCCAGGTGTGTCCAGACTGATAAGGGGTGTGAGAATTGTACCCGATGCAGCCTTTATCAATTCATCGATTTTTGGCTGTTCGGCAAGCGGCACTGCGAAGGCAATGCGGCCATACGCTTTGGCTCGGTTAAGAGGATCTGAGATTTGACGAATTCGTAGGGATGCTTGTTTATTGCCATACGAAAGAACCAATGATTTGGGCTCTTCCTTAAGCAGTTTCATGGTGAGCAGATCCTTCCAATATTTCTTAGATTTGCTGAGGTCTGTCACGTTAAGGGCGACTTCAACAACGGGATCAGTGTCACTGGGTTGAGGTTCATCGATGACGAAGAATTTGTAACCGTCCGGAGAAGTTAGGACATCGAGATTGTTTTCCTTTGTTATGGGATAGTTATTCGATTTGGCGCGTTGGAGAGCTTCCTTGGATTTGATCGTGATGCCACCGAAATCATTTCCTGCAAAAAGAAAGAGAAAACGGAGTTTAAAATCATGTTTACATCAAATTACTTGATTTAAGTTAAAAATCGGGCGTCTGGGGCGTATGAGTAACCTTTTTTTATTGAATAAATCTTATTGCGTCGCTGTAGAGCTTTATGACTAAAGACAAATATGAAAAGAAATCTGTTGCTTGTTCAAAACAATTTGTCAATACAAGTGCAGGACTCGACTCAAATGTATTGAAGTGCAGCTACCCTTGAAAATTAACGACACTCATTGATAAGGAAACAAAAGTAATTTTCTTATCGTGTGTCATTTTTGAATTACAATCCCAACATTCAAGGTAAACATTTATTAATGAGATCCCTGCAGAAGATAAAATTCAACTTAATTGAATTCTTGCTAGTTTACTTAGTAAAACCATGCGTGGTAACAGAGACATGTGGGAACAGCATGCTTAAGCACTACACTATCAAATTAATTAAAAATAGCAAAATAAAAAACAGGCCTATTGCTTATGATGCAACAACACTTTTTCTTAAACATCACGCACGTACCTACACTTCTTGATAAACAAATTGCCCCAAGCCTACCAACAACTCATCAGTTAAAGCTGATTTTTCTTAAACTATTTCACCACAAACTTTATCTCGTTCAATAAAAAACAGCAAAAAATAAAAAAAAAAAAAAATGACGAAGCCCGATGCGATTGTCGAAATTTGGACCCAAACAAAAATGGAGCTATCTCCACGAGACATTGGGTAAACAATCTGATCTTGAAATCAGAGATATAAAGGCGGTAATTCATAACGAAACAACGCTGGAGTTAATTTCTGTTATCAGTTATGACTCTGTTGATATTTTCGCTATTATTACTGTCAATTTGTGTAGAGAGAAAGAATTTGTTTGTTTATGGAAGCTACTCTGTACGTGAGCGATTTTTAATTATTTACAAGTGCTTAGTCACCTGACTTGTGATAACAGAATGTCTCGAGATTTTTTTTTTCTGGATACTCCAGAATTTGTAATAAAAACTGATTTTTTCCTTAAACTTTTATGACTAAGGCCGTGTGCGGATTGGGTTAAAAAGTGGTTAAAACTTGACGTTTTGTTTAATTTTGACAGTTCGCATTGAATAAAATGTTTTAAAAATAAGAGTAGCTGCAGAGTAGGTTAAAATATGACAGTAGTGGTTAAAACTTCATCCATTTCTAACCACAATTCATCCAATTCGCAAATTAAACCAAACGTCAAGTTTTAAACACTTTTTAACCCAATTCGCACACGGCCTAAATTAGGCAATCTGTCAAATTCTGAGGAGAGGAGAGAAAAACTCTCTCAGAGAGAAATTTACAAATTCAAGAATAAATTTACAAAACTGGATTGTTTTTTTTTGTTCTGTTTGACGTATGTCAAATTCTTATTTGACAGAACTCATATTTCTGCCAGAAGAAATTGGCCCCATTCACTAACGTAGTCACTACGTAGTCAAGTCATTCTGATTGGCCAAATACAACTAAGAAATGAGTTGAAATTTCCCCTCCGACGTAGTGTAAAAATTTCGACTTCAAAGGTAGTTGACAGATTTTGACATTTCATAATCAGCTGATGAATAATAAACAAAAGTTCAATTTCAAATTTCAAAAAAATGTAAAATGAAATTAATCGTACAATACGACAATATTAATTATCTGATAGATTCTGAACCCGAAATGTATGTTATTAGATCTTATCAGGTAGTGTTTTTTCATAGTATAACAAGCAAAACAAGACAGCACTTCTATTTAAATTGCCCTAACCTCAAATCACAAATTCACAAGCATTTCTCACATCATATGTTCATAGTCCAGTCATTTAAGGCATTTAAAAAAAAACAATTTTGGAAAAATGTCCTAGTGAGCTGAACTTTTGGATACATTTTTATTACGGTGTTGTTATGAAGGTGTTAAAAATTGGCGTTGATATCATGCCGTTTAAAAAAGTTATAAGGGTGAAAAGGTCACGAAATTCACTTTTTCGAAAATATCTCGCGACCTATGAACACATAAAAATTGTTCGTGAAATTATCTAAAACGCTGGTCGTAATGAAGGTGTATACAAAAATACATTTCACTAGGAATTTTTCGGCAAATAAAACCTAAAATTACTGAACTATCATTATTTGACATTTTGTTTTCGACTAGCTTTGTAGTGCAAATTTGCATTCACAAAGCTAGTTGAAAATCGACTACGTAGTGACTAGATTTTCCATTCTTTGGGCTAAATTTGTCAGGATGGGGAAATTGTTTACTCTCTCGTTAGCGCTCTCTTCTACACAATTTTTGAAGTTGGGAACAGACTCTGACCGAAAGTAACCAAATATTACTAAATTCGGCAGTTTCAAACTGAGTGTTGAACGTACCTATTGGAGGTAGAAAAAGAAACGTCAAAAAAATACCAATGGAAAACGACATTAAATTTTGGGAGTATCACAAAATTTCATCCCCACTCCTCGATTTTTGACAGTTTTTACAAAACCTGCCTAAAAAGTAAAAGAACGGACCTATTATCAAATAATCAGTATTAAATTCCAGGCTACAACTTTTATAACAATACTTAACCATTTATTTCTGAACGCGAAATTTAAACAAACAATTTTCACAGTTATTATCTTTTTCCTCTCACGAATAAATAAATAATCACATAACCAGTTTTTACTACTTGATGCATACAAAATGCCCACAAATGCTACGCCTCTAGTTCGAGTTGTTTCTAATCATCGATAATAGGGCAATGGCTGATAGAAGCAAAACTAAGACCTACACCAAGTCTAGAGATTAAGACAAAATCTATCGAATGCAATCATGAACGAACTCTATTCGATCCTAACAAAATACAAAAATCACACGCCAACGTCAGCTTATTGGATAACTCACCCATTTCATAGCTCGTCACTCCATAGTTGTATGTGAGTTCAATAACAAAATGCGATGCCTCTGGTCCATAGCCGACCATAGTTTTGCTCCAGCGATTATCATAGGGTCTATAATTCAATTGTTAAAACTCTTCAAGCTTCTCCAACTATAGCACTGGTTACTTACCCATTGCACTGTGCCTCGCAGCCCTGGGTGAATTCCTCATGCCGCAAAACCTACAAGCAATTAAAACAGATAACTTTACTTTATTGTATGACGTGGAATGGTTGTAATTAAACTCTAGATTTATCTAAATCCGGTTTTTTCGAACACTTGTTTGCATTTCAATATAAATAGAATTAGTAAGTAGAAATGGAAGTACTCCAATGACCTTCATTCCAAGAATGCTCCGATAAAAGAAAGCATTTTTAGCCCTGTCGCCGACTTTGAAGACGTAGTGAAGAGCTCTTCCAGTGATTGAAAATGACATGGCTTTTTGATTTTTGTTAACTTTTTTTTAGGAATCGAATGAAGGAATATTTTGACCGTGACTCAATAAAAACAAAAAATCAATTCAATAGATATTTAAGAAAGAACACAAGACCGAACGACATCAACAAATGAATCGACAAAGTCAAATGAATAAAAATCTGTCTTAAAATTCAGTCAAAGCGGTACGAGACGAGCTAAATATTATTTGACAGCTAACGTTTTGTGTTGTGTGTGTTGTGTATTTTTCGTTTTTAATTCACCATTCAAGTTTATGTCATTGTATTGTTTGTTGAATATGTTTAGAATTATTCAACAGACTAACTTTTTTGTAAGCAAAGACATTAACCTTTTGAAAATGAATAGTTGGGAGCCTAACCGGAAAAGTTAACAGAGACATCTAGAGCTTCTTGTTATAAACATGTTCATGCTGAGTTTTTTGTTTGAATTATTATCGTTATATCAACGGTTTTTTCTCTTGCTAAACTGATGAATTTTTAGTGTTTACGTTGATGTAAACAATGAAAGACTTAACCTCAATAAATAAGATACGTTTTTATTATAAGTTTTATCAATTAACACAATGTAACTTGTCTCTGCAGGAAATCAGAGGAGAGTGTTTTTTCTGTCCCAAGGGAGTATTTCTCGCTCTATCAACATCTGATGTTCGAAGAGTAGACAAGTACATTCAAGAGGACACAAGCGTCCACTCTGTCCATCAACTCCTACTCTCCACCTCCCCGTGCTGAACGTCAGGTGCCCAGTAGCTTCAACAAATGATTGGGTTCCACTTCCAACCCCAGTGGGAAGTTGTTAGCGGCAGCAAAGAGAGAGAGGGGGAGGAGGTATGTGTCCACTAAGGCCTGCCTCCCTTTCAACAGGCGGCAGCAGAAGAACTCCCAAAATTTGTTTTGCGGTTTTGCGCTTGGAATGTCAGGTCCCTTAACAGACCACGTGCAGCCGAACAACTAGCGGAAGCCCTTGACTGATGCTATAAAGCAGATATAACTGCCATCCAAGAAATGCGATGGGATGGTCCAGCGCCCGAGCCTGAGTTAAATGAACAACTGCGATATTTACTACGCCGACTGCTACCGGGAACAAAATCAGCGTCTACTTGGATGTGGATTTATAGTTGGGACTCGATTCAGGAGGAAGGTCTTGAGTTTCAATTCAGTGAATGAGCGCATCACGACAATCCGTATCAAGTCTAAATTCACCAAAATCAGCCTCATCTGCGCTCACGCGATCGACGCATGACACTTCTCTAGCAAGCAAGATGTCCGCACATTCCGAGGTGCCAACATCGACTCGGACCACTACCTTGTTGTAGCCAAGGTACGAATGCGGATATCCCGATCAAGGCCAACACGCAAAAATGCTAGGAAGAAATTCGACGTCAAACGGCTACAATCGCAAGAGATTGCTAGATCCTTTTCCGATCGTGTCTCCGAAAATCTCCTCAGAAGTCCTTTGTTGCCAGCACAAAATATAGGGAATCAGTGGCAACACTGCCAAGCAGCCATCAGAGATGCCGCCTCTGAAGTGCTAGGGTTTACACGGCCACCACAACGAAACCCCTGGTTTGACGATCAGTGCCGGCGAGCACATGCAGCTAAACAAGAGGCATACAAAGCGGCGCTGCAAAGAAGGACACGAGCAGCTCGTGAGCTCTACGAGCAGAAAAGAAGAGAGGATCATAAACTTCTCAGGAGGAAAAAAGGGAGCATGAGAAGCACGCGATCGAGGAGGTAGAGGGATGTCACAACAGGAACGAGGTTCGAAAGTTCTACAAAAAGGTGAAACAAACCTCCAGGGCTCATACACCGCGAACTGAAGCCTGTAGAGACCATCATGGGAACATCATAGTAGAACCGCAGTCAGTGCTGAGGATAGGAAATACCACTTTTCCAAGCTGTATAATGGCGATGACGACCAAAACTCTGTCAGCAATACAGAACCATTCAATTTGGGTGCAGAAGGCCAACAATTCCACCCACACGACATGGACGAAATGAAGATAGCGATATCTAAACTTAAGTCGAAAAAAGCCGCTGGAGCAGAGGAGCTGCCGAACTGTACAAAGCAGTTGGAGATGATTTAGTTAGGAGCATGCACCGACGAATGGAACCTCAGCATCGTATGCCCGATCCTCAAAAAAGGAGATCCCCTGAACTGCACCAACTACAGAGGTATAAGTCTCCTTAACATCGCCTATAAGATCTTGTCTACCGTGCTGTGTGAACGTCTGAAGCCCTTCGTCAACAACCTGATAGGTCCTTATCAGTGTGGCTTCAAACCCGGAAAGTCCACCATCGATCAAATATTCACCCTACGGCAGATCTTGGAAAAGACCCAGAACTTCAAGTCAATACCTACCACCTTTTCATCGATTTCAAGGCCGCGTATGACAGCGTCTATAGAGACCAATTATATAGAGCGATGTCTAGTTTTGGCTTCCCAGAAAAACTCGTCGACGATGGAAAAAACCTAACGGACGCTTTTGACGTCAAAAAGGTTTTAGACAAGGCGATGCGTTGTCAAGCGATTTCTTCAACATCGTTCTTGAACAGATTGTGCAAAGCTCTTTCAAAAGTCCGTCCAGCTACTAGGATACGCAGACGATTATGACTTAATTCGAAGAACACAGCGTGATGTTAGTGGAGCTGGTAGTTAAGAACCTTGCTCAACTGGGATCCGCTATCACCTCAGACAACAACCCTAGCGCTGAAATCAAACGAAGAATCACTCTTGCCAACGCTGCTCCTTGACTTAGAAGCAATTGAGTAGTTAACCTCTCCGAGCAACTAAAGTGCACTGTAAAAACCTCATCATCCGGTCCTCATGTATGGTGCAGAGACATGGACTATGACAAGATCTGATGAAAACGCTTTGGGCTGCTTTGAGAGAAAAATTCCTCGAGTTATTTTTGGTTCTGTCTGCATTTATGGAGATTGGAGACGAAGATTCAATCAAGAACTGTACGTGCTGTACAGCGACACTGACCTGCTAGGGACCGAGCTAGCTGGAGAAGTTTGTAGGGTGAGGCCCTGGTCCGACCTGGACTGTAGCGCCACCATAAGTAAGTAAGTAAGTATCAACATCTGTTTTCTTCTTCTTCCAGTTGTTTCTAATTTGCACGGTTGTATTGCCATCCCAGCTGTATCTGTTCAAGCTGAGGAAGGTACCGCAACAATTTTTTTTCCTGTAAGGTTTATACATTTGTACCTGTATATATGAGCATAAGATAATCAGATTATTTTAAGTTAATATCAGCCTTACAGATTTTTATGGAAACTCGATCTCAGAAGCCAAAAAGGTGTTTAGTAAAAGAACGTGCCTGTGGCCAACAGAACAAAGTCTAACCCAACCTTAATTTTGTTAATTTTTTCTTTCTGACATTCACGATCCATAAATCTCGATAAGAATACGAATTAAACCCCCATTGAATCCGATTTGTCATACTTTAAAGGATTTCCAGATAAAAATACAACAAACAAACGATTCGCAATCGAAATTTCTTGAACCTGACCTGCTGCCAGATCCCCAAAATCACAACACTTGAATCGATGGAATTATAAAAATAGAAACCCCAAACCAATCTTGACAAAGCAAAGCAAAACGTAAATAGAAGGAAAAAAATTGCAAGGAAAAATACAAAAATCAGTCGATTGTGATTTTAGATATAGGTTGGCACGCAACCAATCTATTTGCTTAACCACACCCGTGCCCTTCTCTCCTGAACCAGAGGTGGATGGATACCCAGCTCGCAAATACAAAAATTATACCAACGTATAGGTGTAGCGTGTAGCTGCGGTTTGCACGAAAAAAACCGCACATACTTAGCTTCGGATTAGTCATCTTCTATTGATCGCGGTTCGCGGAGCCGAGCAGACAAAACAATCATCGCCAAAATACCTCAAAAAAAAAAAAAAAATGTTACGAAAATGATCAAACAAAACAAAAGAATAAAAACAAATCTTTGGGGCAGCAGGTATACGAACTTAACTCAGTTTTTTTCTTACCTACTTGACGGAATACGAAATTGTATTTTGACTCTTTTCGAGGGATTTTTTTTAGATACCGACTGCAGCGTTCAACTTTTGTTGTTGTTGTTGTAAAGAAACTCGAACTCCAGTGAGTCCGAAGTGCAGGCTATGGTTTGGGGATGTATCAAAACTGTGTAGTGGGAGATTCGTGGCTCAATGGCTATTCATCTTCATAACAGTAATTGCAATAGACCGAGAGTGCTGATCTATAAAATGGTACTTTTTGACAGAAAACATATCGACAAACTTAAATCTAATTTAAAACGATTAAAAAAGCTAATCGCATTCTCGTCAAATTTGTCACATGGAAAACACCTGCAAAAAAGTTAGTCATATATTTAAGAGATAAGGAATAAGACCCCATAAGTTTACACAAAAATAATCGTTATAAAATTTCTCGTAAGTCGGCCTAGGGAATTCGAACCACAAGCGGACTAGAGCAACCAACTCCCGGTAATTTATAACTTTAAGCCTTAACACCTCCCATTCCAAAGGTTAAAAATTACCTAGTTCCATGACCTTCAGATAAGTTGTGGTTTATTATTTCTTAAGCCAAAACATGGATCTTCGTAAATAATCTCTGTCGTGCACTAGAGTACAGCGAGAAACAGATTGAACCAGCAACATCAACGTCGCCAGAAAAAGCGGCGGCCATTTTTTTAGAGCCCATGTATCTTAATCGTTCGACACAGAATAAACCATCACCAGCAACGTCAACAGCGTCGTGTAGTCAAAGTCCTAAAGTCCTAAATGGTGGTTTAACCCTTTCCACGCATTAGGAAAATTCCGATTCTGTACCTTCGCTCTTATTCGAGGTCGTCTAGCTCGCGCGCCGGAGACTACCAAAATTAAATGCTGGTTATGTTGCCCCCATTACAGTCTCATCAGTATATTTGGGATGCCGAATTTCCATTAATCTCATGTTATATTTGTCAATGAGGACTGACCGACTAAGGACTTTAAAGATGAACGACAAGAGGAGGCACAGTGAAATTGAGGTGTAGGTACTATTAAATATTTATTAAAAATTGACAACAAAACAATAAAATTAATGAACACTCTCTTTAAAAACAGACGACAGACAGACAAACACCAGAGTGATGAGCTTATTTGTTTAATTTTAACCTAAAAAAGAGAAAAAAAACTCAATTCTTCTAGACTTAATTCGAACAAAGTTGATAACACCTTGAATTCTGATTAATAAGATTGCAATACTGTTCCAATCCATTATCATCTTATCATTCGTTTCAGCATTGTTAGGGAATAAAATTCCACTTCAAGTGTGCATGGTGATAGAATTTCTCATTATTTCTCTGCAGTTTTCACCTGATCTGAATTCTGAGAACAAAAAAGAGAATAAGCACTCAAAATTTGACTTTATCACAAAAGAAAAAAAAATAATAATAAACATGACATGATGGAAACACATGTTGTTTATTGTGTTGAATAATATTTTCCAGTCTCTCCTGTTTCATAATATTTACATGAATTCTGTGTCAATAAAACGCAGCGTATGTGACCTGATGGACGTGTTTTTCCCTAAAATTAAATGATCGCATCGTTTAAGACCCAAGCCTTAATAATACCTTGGTTCAGGTAAATGCACCTTAATTGCACCAAATACCTACACACAAACAACAACAAAAACAACAGAAACATAGCAACAGCTGTTTCCACATTAGACATTACTAAAAAGTTATCTTGAGCAATACACTCAATTTCCCACTCAATTGATCAAAAATAAGCATAAAGCAACTCACTTTTAAAGTTTTTTATTGCACAAAAGTGTTTCTCTTAAAAATAAACCGTCTCTTAACTGAGTGGTTATTTGAGTTTTTCACTTATTGAGAGTGAGACTCAATAATTGAGTCGAGTAATATTAAATTTTTCAAAAGAATAACGAACGAAAAAGTATCTTTACTCAGTTTGAGTTCGACTCTTTAACGCGGCGCAATCGGCTTTGTCTTGAGAAATCGTCGTCCGTGATCATTTTGATAAGACATTTTGTTTGTTTTATTTAGTTTCTTGTTTATTTTTTTTTTTATACGAAACACAAAACATAAAGGAAATAGTCAGAATCAAAAGCAATTATAAAAAAGTTCAAGGCGTATTAGTGTTAGAGTCGATTTTAGAGTAGTTATCTACAGTGAGAGTGCATCCGTAAGCAATAAAATTCGAATATCAAGGCCTGTTTCATTGTATCTTTCTAACTATCTGAGTTTAGATACAAACAAAAGAGAGTGAATACAATAAAATCAACTAAAATACGACACGTAATCGCATCAAAAAGTACCTTACCTAAAGTTAGTTGGTACACCTTTCACTTAACCTGTTCCAAAAAGTGTTAGGTTAGCTACCTTTTTTGTATTTTTTCGATTGTGTGAAGTTTTTATTTTCATTGCTTTTGTATCTTTTCGTTTGCGATTCACAAAACCAGCCAACGTGCTTCTCCAACTTCGACCATCATCACCATCGTCTTTATTCGCGATCAAGTGAAAATAGTGTGCGAATGTTATTTTAGGTTAACGTGTGTTTTTTGTTGTTGCATTTTAAATCGAGATTAACAACAAAGTGCGAATTAAGACAGCAAAAAGAAGAGGCAACATCTCATGGATTAATATCGGATTCCCATCAAAATTATACTTCAAATGTAAGTACAAGCATAAACGTATAATTTTGAGTTGTTGTGCAAAAACGAACGCCCCTCAATATTCGTAGAATTCACGATCAACCTTTAGGAGATTCTTGAACATAGGTACAAAATTTAAGGGCCAACAAAAAATGATCGCAAAACTAAATGTATCCGATAGGTTTTCTTATTGTTTGCTGTTTAACAAAATTTCTTGCCAGAGATGATTACAGACATTGCATAGCCAAGAAACAGGATCAGCCTATGTGTCTGCAGCATTGAGGTGTACCTGTGTGTTTAAAAAGAAAATACATAAAGGTTCGAAAGGTATGATCAAATAATCTTGCAAAACAAAAACAACAAGAAAAATACCTAATGGGAATTGACGAGAAGGCAGCTGCTGTCTGTGTTCTGTTATGTGACTGTCCTGTTTCTTACCTGAGAAAGTATCTGCGGGATCTCAGAAATATTTTAAGGGCGAAAAATGTATTGAGTATTTTTTTTCTTTTTTGTTTTCTTCTTTCTTATTCCAAGAACGTCAATAAACCCCAAGTTGGACTTCTGTTATATTTTGAACAGGGGTGTCGTTGGTATAGCAAAAAGCAATTGGGAGTGACTGGGGATTAAATCTTCTTGTACAGATTATTATTATTTTTTATTTTCAAAGAAGTTAATTGGGGCGCATTTATAAGATGGGATCAGTGAGATTATGTTTACAAAAAAATTTTAGAAAGCGGAGGTACAGATTCTGAAAACCCCTTAAAAATGAATAAAGAAATTTATAAATTTACGAAAAATGGAATCAAAATTTCTTACCAATTCGATATTTTGTTTTTTTTTTTCTATTTGAATTGGCAAAATTAGGCGAATGTAGTGTTGGCAGAGTGGGAAATTTGTTACCTCATTTAAGAATTTTGAGTGATCGTTTAAATTGTGAGGGATATTTTAAAATAATGATTTTATAAAAAAGAAAATGAATTTTAAGACTAATGAGGTTATGTTTTCATTGTGAAAACAGCTTTTTGTAGCAAACAGCGAGTATAAGCGGCTACTTCGCCGCTCAAGGGGTTTTAACCCTCGATGAGTAGTACACAACTCTGGCTACGCGCTCGGCGCAAGCAGCTCGACAACGACTGGTTATAAATATATTCAGAACTCAAAATGTCCTCAAAGGGAAATACTTAAGAAAATGTCCGCCCAAAAAAATCCCGTAAATATACGCAGTCTGCCAGTACTAAAAATGACATTAAATCGTTAATTCTTGGCAAAAAGTTCGATTTTGTTTAATAAATTAAAAATAGAAAAATTAACATATTATTTTCCTAGAAAAACATCACTTTATTTGTGTTTTACTAGTCATAATCCAACCATTTGAGACCATTGGCGACTTCAAATTCAGGATCCCTTAATGTAAAGTAGAGCCAGTTAATTTATTCCAAATACATTGTAGTAAATTTTTTGACGGTTACAAATTCATCCTCAAATAATTTATTATACATCGTGTAATGCACTCCGAAAGTACTATCTCTAACAGCCCTGATACCAAGGAATTACAGAACATGCACATGAAACAAAAAACACACCGGCCGCTGCAAAATCCAGTCACAGAGCTAGAACCCAACCCAACCCAAAGACGGACAAAAACAAAGCCTTTTTAATCAGACTTTCCGAAAGATTCCTTTTCAAACTGGTTCAACCGATGGGAAAAAATTACACATAAAAGTCAATTACATATATACGTACTTTCGTAGTGGAGTGAGACCCTTTTTTTGTGTCTTGTATTTAATTTTTCTGAGCAACTTATCCGCTTGTCCTGTTGAATGCAAGTAGATATTATTTTCACCCTTTGTAAATGTTAAACTACCTATACCTACCTAAAGCCTAAAGCTTACTAGTTGATATGACACCTTCAACTTTCGTAGATAAAAGGGTTAATTTCCGCCGAAGCAATACAATGTTGCATTTTGTTTGTCCCTTTGATGCTTCCAGCCGCTTGTGGTAAGCCTGGAGTTAAAATATCAAAAGAGGATTCTTGAGCTTTGCGAAATTCACTGGAAAACTGACTAATTCCTTTGAAAAATTAAATACCTATGTGCATTGTGATAAAAAAAAACTCAAACAGGTAAAATTCATTTAAATGCATGCAAGCAACATCTGCTGCAAAGCCCAACCCCAAAAATCCTCAATCAAGAATTTGCAGAAATAAATTTGAATAAAATTATTCTGACAGATCATTCAACTGGGAGAATCACATTCAAACCACGTCCAACCTAGCCCTCAGAATGAACTGCCAAAATAAAATGATAAAATAGGTATCCATCCACCTTGCGATTTTGTGAAATTAAATCAATTTACACACACATTCTAGACTGAAACTGAACCGTTGTCCATATTTTTGACAGATGGAATATTTAAAATTGATCGATTAGAGAGACAAAATTGCCAAATATAAGAATAAAAAAAACTGTCCATCCAACTCAAAAAGGATTTTCCAAGGAAATGTCAGCTGCCAAATCCCCACTCCTCCATTCTTATTTCGAACCACCCACAATCAAATCAAAGCACATAAAACCACAATTACATCTGACTGACAGATGGCCTTGCTATCTCCAACTCCATATCTCTCTCTGTCTCAGTTTTTTGTGTATTTTTTTTTTTTATCAATCTGTCCATCACCAAATGATGTAATAAAAACACAGGAGAAAAGTTGTGAAAAAACTGTAAACAAAGCAAAGCAAAAAAGGTGTCATTTTTATAGCGCTGCCTTTGACTAGAACTGGGTCAGGTCGAGCGAAAAAAAAAAAAAACAAAAACGTTAAAAGTCCATCCTCCTGTCTGACAAGGGTTCCTGCTTTTGTGATTTTGTTTTTTTTTTGTCTGTTTTTAATTTCCATAAAAAATAATAAAGGAAAATCCTGTTAATGGAAGTCGCCTTTGTGGTAAGTTTTTAATTAAAATTATCCAACCAGATCCTCGGATAAATGTCGAACCATTACAAAACTCGAACGCACACAGAGAAATACTTAATGGAGTTGATATTGAGCCAAAGTCCATTGTATTACCGTGTTATCTTTTGAGTCATTTTCTGTGGAAAAGACCACATAATGATTTTTTTCATCCACGAAATATAAAACTGTCCATTCTGGACTATACCTTCATTGAAATTGAAAATGAGATCCAGAGGAGGTAACCTTACGTTAAAGTCATCTCGTTATGTTTGTTGTCAATTTTTTGTAAATTTTTGTTATCGTTCTCAGAATCGAAAAATCTTATCACACGAAAAAGACAAGTGATGATAATTGAAAAGACTTTGATTTTGTGGTTGCGCTAGACCTAATAAGTCACATGCTTAAAAGCAGGACAATAACTTTCAGTATAAGAAGTTTTACTACCACCAGAACGGTGAATAGAGGCACCCCTAAGGCGGGGTCTTTCACCACTTTTATGGAACATGGTAGTAAACGACCTGCTAACTTCAATGGAAGCAGAGGGTTTCAAGGTGATTGCCTATGCTGACGACGTTGCAATATCTGTATCTGGGAAACACCCTCAAGTTCTCTCGGAACTCCTACAAAATGCCTTAAACAGGCTGACAAATTGCGCACAACAGTGTGGCTTGGAAGTCAATCCACATAAAACAGAACTAGTACTCTTTAGAAGAAGGTACAAAATTCCTCAGATTAGTCCAACCACTATAAAAGGAATACCCTTAAGCTTTTCCGACCAAGCCAAATATTTAGGCCTAATTTTAGACAAAAAACTAAATTGGAAGGCAAATATTGATGAAAGAGTGAAAAAGGCTACAATAGCGCTTTTTTACTTGTAAAAAGGCCAAAAATAACACCCACTGGCTCTACACTTCGGTTATCAGACCGATACTCATTTATGGAGTTGTCGTATGGTGGACCCCACTGGACAAGATGGTAAATCTAAACAAACTTATCAAAGTCCAGCGGTCAGCAGGTATGTGCATCACAGGTGCACTTCGCTCAAACCTAACACTTTTTGACATCTTCTCCAAAATGGTGGCAGCTAACTCATGCGTAAGGCTAAGAGCCACCTCTCAATGGATCAGTAACAACACTGGACATACTACTATCTAAGATAACTTCAGATCTATCCTAGATCGCTTAGACCCTATATACCATCCAAAAAATGGTTTTCGATATAGTTTCCAAGTTTCAATCATTTCAAGATCTTCTTGCGAATAAGAGATATCCCTGTAAGACAATACGGTACACTTCTATACAGTCGGTTCAAAGAGCGATTACAGAGTTGGAAATGGTATCTATTCGAAACAACCTAATCTCAGTCTATCATATAGACTTCCCAATCAATGTAGTGTGTTCCAGGCAGAAGTAATGGCGATTAAACAGGCACTATCCTGGCTCAAATAAAACGTTATATCTTGCAAGGATATACGTATCTTCTCGGACAGCCAAGCCGCCCTCAAATCTCTCGCCTCTGTCTCCACAAACTCTCAAATAGTCCACGACTGTCGATCATCTCTGAATGAGATGACGGAACAGTTTAACATTCACCTCATTTAGGTGCCGGGCCACAGAGACATCCCGGGAAATTGTAAAGCTGATGAGCTCGAGACATAACATAGGAACACCACTTGCTACATGCAAATATCTTCTCAAACAATATGCTCTAGAATCAACAAATGCTAGATGGTCACAGGGTACCACCTGCCTAGCAACCAAACAAATATGGTCAAGCATATCCCTGAAACGGTCAAGAGGCTTGATTTCCCTGAGCAGACAAAATATAAGCTCTACAATTGGAGTCATAACAGGACACTGCCTCATAGGTAGACATGCTTTGAGGCTAGGGGTCTACGCAAACGACTTCTGTAGAAGCTGCATGGACGAGGAAGAAGAGGAAACAGTCTAAAACCTTCTGTGTACATGTCCGGCGCTCTCCAATAGAAGGCATAACTATCTCGGTAATCCCTTCTTCGATAATACCAGTGAACTGGCAACGATCGACACAAAATGTCTCTCTAACTTCATTAATAGTACAAGAGTAACTTCTTTAGTGGTATCACAATGGACCCTTGAGGTCAAACATTTAGACAGCCACTCAAACCTAACCCTAACCTGTGGTTGCTGCTTCTCAGGCCTGTATACGTAACGATGAATCTAGCACCGTTTATTCATGCTTTAACCAAAATGTTAAGTATTTAAATTTGTATGTTCACTTATTATGGGTTCCTTTTAAGGCAGCGAAGTCGAGGGGGTGAGCCAGTGAAATAAGGTACCTTTACTTTTTTTCATTAAGTTCGATCAAGTCTTAACTCTTTTCAGTTATAGAGAACATTTTCCTCCTCACAATTTAATCAAACGAGAAACATTATTTAAGTCCCTCATTTTAAAGTTCTGAATATACTAGCGGAACCCAAAAAACGTTGATTATACGAAAACATTTTACACTATTTTTACGTTTTCCACGTATGCGTTTCAATTTAAACCTATCTCGAATGTACACATGAGTTGGTCAAAATCGGTTAAGACGTTTGCAAAAAGTTAACTCACATATACAACAAAAGTCATTTCTCAGACGGCTTTTCAAATCAACTTAGAACTTAATTGGACGAAACATTCTTTTCCTTGTACCCTTATAAGTTCAAAGTTGAACTTTTGTTTCGTATCCCTTGTATTGCTCGACATGATTTACCTTATCAACATCGGTGCTGTAGTAAGCTTCCATAAGCACTTTGCCTTATCACTGGCGGAACGGCCAACGCAGTGAGAAAGTTTATAATTTCTATTTTCAATGTTTCTATTTTCTTGCTGCTGTCATTGTCGTTAGCTGTCAACGGTCGTTACCATGTTCGTTTGATTGGACTGATTAGACAAGATATTTTGCTTTATGTTATGGGCACTTTTCCCTTTGATGACTATTTTTGTGTATTTCCTTCTCTTTTTTTTATGTTGCTGCCGTCGTCGTCGTCGTTGTTGTTGTTATTGAAGTTTTGGGACCGGGCCATTTTTATACCTACAGAGAGTATCCATCAACAATGACGACGACGATAGACGCACGACCTATTGAAATCGGAAGTCAGCTTTTAATGATTGTTTCGGTTTTTATTGAGGGGAATAAATTAGAATTGGCTATAAGGTGAATGATGTGGGATGTAAAGAATGGGCAAAACCCCTTTTTATGTAACATTGTAACGGATGTTTCTCCCAACAAGAATATTTTTTTTTAAGTGTCAGATTGACGAGACTAAAAAGATTCTTATTTCATTAATTAGGGTCTCATTTCCACCAAGCGTTAGTGTTATATTGAAAACAATTTTATGACATCTCACTCGAAGTTTGTCTTGAGTGAGTTTTTTATGGGTGCGAGGCATGTTCTTCGAACAGAATTAAGGTCGTTATGTCACACAAATGCTATCAATTTTGATTTGTCACTATAAAATTTAATACTATGTGAAGGTAGAGTTACATTTTGAGCTTTTAATGTTAGAAGTAGTTATTTTTACTTCTTTCTCGGGGTGATGTTCCTTTTATCTTTATTTTCATTTTATGGGAGAATTTTGTTAATTTTGAGACGTTCAAGCCTTTTTGTCTTTATGTCCCAACATCGTTATGTTTCTGGTCTTAAAATTAATCAATCAATCAAAGTCAGTGACGGATTTAATGTTTTTGAAGGCTTTAATTTTTTGTAAGTGGCATTTTGATATGATGGAGCGTTGTTTTTAATACCTACACAGACTGCATTGTTTTGTTTCTGGAAACCATAACGCCGCCTTATCTTTATTCAAAAATATTCACCTGATTTTCAAGGCTGAATGAAATTGTTGATAAGGAGGTAAATGAATAAATAAAGGAGACACGATTTATAAACAAATCTTTATCAGCTGTTTGGTTACTTTCTGTGTTATCATTTTTCTGAGTCATTGAGAAATCATTTTAATCTTGAGACAGTTCGTTTTTAAGGACTTGAAAGCAAAAGTTTTTGTTTTTGTACAACTACAAATGTATCCGGTCGGAAACTTTGATTTTGCGTTTTTCACTCAATTTTCTATATGTTTTTGAGTTTTGGACTAGGCCTTTACTCATTGCGTCGACTGTAAGCTGTTTCCGGACAGATAACTTATTTTTTTACTTTCAATGCTAATATTTTTTTTTCTATTAGTGTTTCATTATTATTTTTCTTAAACTATAAATGAATGAAAGTAACTCATAAAATTAATTTCAAATAAAATTCTAAAAAAGGGCGACCTTCCGGACGATAGTTCTAGTCTTCGGACGACTGAAAATCGAGTGTCCAATTAAAAGCTCAGTATCTATTTTTCTGTTAAGTGTGTATAGAGAAAACCATTTTCTGCAACCGTTGTTATTTTCCGATTGTTGGCATCCAAATAATTTAAAAAATAATTCAGACGAAGTACACAAAAAAAAAAAAAAAATAGGTCTAGTCTCCGGACGATCAAAACAGAGTCTCCGGACGATTTTGAACCTACTCCACCAATCGTCGCTTAAATGGCACATATTACTCCTGTTTTCTATCTGAATTTGAATTTCTAATACTTACATGCTCGAAAGCCAAACGTAAAATGTCATGCTGATCGCTTTGGATTCGTTTTTTTTTTTTTTTTGTATGCATGCCAATATAGAATAACGTTATTTGCAAATAAATAGAAAAGTCGAGGAAAGAAACTGGCTTCGGTAAAAAGGAAAATATTTCCTTTAGTTGTTGACATTTCTCCATCGATTGACACCCAAATGATTTAAAAATAATTGTCTGACAAGGAATTATTATAATGATAATAATTTAACATCCGAACAAAAATTCTATCCAGTCTCCGGACGATTGAAATCTAGTCTCCGGACGATCGGAGACAAAATGTTTGTGTTTCGTTTTAAACCTATTAGAGGTATGATAAGTAGAAGATTTTTATTCTAGATACAAAAGAGCACTTTGGCCAAGGAAATTAAATGGTTCAAAAAGAACTTGAACAAAGAAAAAATAAAAATAAAATATTATTATTATTCTTATTATTATTATTATTAATATGTGCAACCTAGCACAAAGAGAAGATACTGTTCACTTCGTTGGAAAATGTCCCATTCTAAGAGAAACAAGAAGAAATATATTCGGAGAAGACTTTCTATCTCAAGATCAAGTTTTAAACTTATTTAATCAAGGGCCAAGCTGTATGAATTTTGCAAAATTGCGCTCAGATATAGAAATGCTATAATGAACGAAGATTTCTTCATTTCATTTCTTCATTTCTTTCTGTATAAAAAAAAAAAAACAAAAACAAAAAAAAGTAAACCCTTTTATTGTTGTAAAATGTTGTGGGCTTATTACATTTTTTGTGTTTTATTGTCAATCTGGCAGACGGCAACCGCCAAGCTATAATGATTTTTGTTAATTTTATTTGATATATAGTAAATTGATATTATTCAATAAAAATCTGTAAATCTAAAAATCTATTATTATTATCTTTATTTTTTCATTTCAAAAGTTAACAAACTTAAAACTAAAGATTACAAGCATGGCTCATGGGCCGTCTGCCATAACGATGGAGCTGTCCAGGGACTAGATTTTGACTTTATTTGGGACCAGTGCCCCGGACACTTAAATAATCTATTAAAACAAAGGCATTTTTAATTTAAATCTTTAAATTTTGGAAGTTCATTATATTTTCATTGAAACAAACTTCATTTAATTACAAGGTAGCGAACAATCAACTATTTCCAGTATATTTTTCCAAGGTCTGCTAAAAACATAACAAAACAGCATCGACCGCTGCTTAAACGAAACATAATTTTTCCGTTATACTTTTGATCGCGTTGAAATTTCGTGTGTGTTTTAGTTTCTATTTCATTCCCTATTTAGTGCGAAATCGTCCGGATACTGGGGCCTGTCTGGAGACTGGTGCCATTACTCTATATGGAGTTCATTAAAGTTGAATTTCGCACAAATATTAAACTTTAACTTTGTTTATAAAAAAAAAGCAAACAAGCAATCCCTTAAATTGAACGAAGAATTGTATATAACTTCGTTCTTTATGATTCTAAACATATTGAGTCTCCAAATTTTTCAAATTACAAAAAAGTGTCGCCTAATTTAGGGCAAATCGAAAAAGCATATGATCTTTCCTCTCCTTGATTCTCATGGATTTGAGTGATTTCAATTAGGGTTGTTTTATATTGAAAATTTTCCAATGAGATAATGTTTTCCAGTCAAAAACAATCCAGCTGGCTAGTGAAACCAACCCGTTTTGTAAGGTATTGCACACATTAAATTCTTAACCCAACCTCTTTGTTGTTGCATGACATTAAATTGATTGAGATGGATCGTACATAGTAAGAACAATGTTGTTAACAAACAAATGTGTCAACAGCAAAACTAAAAAGAATAAGCACATAACACGATTTCCAACATTCGTTATTATTTTTTACTTTATTAATTGCAACTAGCCCACAATTGTTGAATTGCTAGCTATTAATTTGTTTGCCAAAACGTGATTAACAAAAAATATGTATATGAATGTAGGAACTTTGTTACGATCCAATTGAACTACACATGTAGGTATTTACATACATACTTGAAATTCAACGGAACCATGAGCAAAATTAATGACAAACCTGCTGTTTGCGTGCACGTTTGTATATAAACAAAAATCTGGAAAGCGATTTGTGTGACAACATATTCTACGGAAACTATTTCTTTGTAGTTTATAGAATTAACAATTAGGTAGGTACTTCGTGATTAATTTGATATACATATTTATTTTTTGTTGGAAATACAGCTCTGGAGGCAGTATTCTGAAATTTCTCACTAAATTCAACAGACCAATCCTCCAAATGCACATAAAAATAGTACTTTTTCATGACTCAACCTCGCGATAGCAATGATACCATTATCGATTTTAATTTGTAAGCTTCCTGCCTTCATATACGTCAAAAAGCAAACAAAATAATATTTTGTCAAGCAAATCTAATTGCCGTGAGCAAAAAAAAAATTCACACGTTCCAGATACAAAATAGCGAATATAATGCTCCGTCTGATTCGTTTAATTCCCTGCACCTGTGCAATATTTTCAGTTAAGTGTTTATTTGAGTGACAAGTAAGCTTTAGCACGACCGCGACGCGACAATCGATGGCGACAGGCCGACAGCAACATCACAACCACAATAACTTTTTGGCGATAAATATCAAAGTAAAAAAATTAAAAAAAAAAAAAAAACACCAAACAACACACCAGAACACACAAACACGTTCATAATAAAATTTATCACCTTATCTCTCAGGTTCGAAAAATTTATTTCCCAGCAATAAATGTGCTCAAATTATCACACCATCCATCCGTTTCGGCTTGAGGAGGTGCAAAAAGCGAAAAAGGCAATTTTCGTTGCAAAATATAATTTCGGCTAACTAAGTCGGTGCAGGAAAAATATATGGCGAGGGATTTTGTGGCTTGCAACTTAACGGGCAAACTTTTAGGGATTATGAAGCTCTTGGGGGTTATTTGGGAAGCGTGCGAGGTATAAAAGTTTTTCAATGCTTTGGCGATAGGCCAAAACGATAAGAACCGAGACATAATAATACGAGAGGGACTTTAATGGAGTTTTCATATTGTTTATTATTTGTTTTTGGCGCAGAAAATGTTTATTTAAGTGAATTTGCAAATAGAAATTTGAAACCGATAAGGGAAATTAATCGGGCAGTGTTTCGGTTAGGACTTAGTCACTTAATTTGCGAATAAAGAGGCGAATAGAAGTTCTCTTATCTTCGAACAGAATTTTTGATTGCAAAAAATGTTATTGCGAAATGTTTTTGAATTGCCACCACTTGAAAATAAAATAATCCAGTTATCAAGGAATTCGTTTTAACCACGTTAGGAATTTTGTTCGAAATTGTTAAACATAGTTGTCAGGTAAGTCCACTGTCTTGGGAAAAAAAGATGTGAAAACGTCACGTCTCCCGCATCGATTGATTGAAATATCGAAAACACACTTTTCCACTTCTCATATACAAGACAATAAAATGCAGATCGATGCTCCGGCCTTAAAATTAACAACCGTCAACCATTTCTAACCGTCATCCGTGCGTCATTCCACCATTCGTCGTCATACGTCAATGAAACAAAATAGAAAAAAAAAAAAACGAAACAAACTTTCGAAAATAATTTCTTCGCATTTTTACGATTGCATTTTCATTTTCATATCTTTCGTAATGAAATTGTTTTTTATGATTATGAAATTTTGTGTAATCTGTCTCTGTAGGCATGTTCATGTTTGATTTGGAATTTGAGTGACAGATGATTGCAGTGGACCAGCAGTCAAGTCGTTATTGTTGGGGATTGTAAATTAAGCCTCAGGAAGAGATTGATGTTGAGTACAGCGGAGCCCAGCATCAATAAAATGGAATTTTATTGCATTATTTTTGCTTTTTATTGTTATATCGAATAACTTACGGCTTATTGGTGTAAGAAATCTTTAGAAAGGTGTTCTTTATGGCTGTTGAACTGCTGATGATGGATTTCAATCAACAAAAGTCAAGTCGTGATTTTTTTGTGGGCATTGAAGTTTTTGCTTTTTTTTTATGAACTTTTTCGAGATGTTGTTAAATTAATGTAGCTTTGAAATAAAAAATTAAGGAACTAACCATTTGGCTCCTAGCAGCAGCAAAGTTGCCCTGCCTCAGTCAAAATAAGAAAATATTGAAAAATATTTGTGTTTGTGTATATGACTGAAACAAATACAGCGCAAAGACACATTGCCCCATTCAACGTCGAAGATGAAAGCCAACATTTCCGTCCCCCGTTATATCCAAGCTTAATTCAAATAAAGCTACTGGAGCAGACGGTCTTACTGCCGAGCCATTTAAAGCAGCAGGAGATGACCTGGTCGGGAGTATGCACCAACTCATCTGCCGAATATGGTGGGACAAAAACATGCCCCTGAATGGAGTCTCAGCATTGTATGCCTGATCAGGATAAAAGGAGACCCTCTGATCTGCTCCAACTACAGAGGAATCAGCCTCCTCAACATCGCCTACAAGATCCTCTCTGCCGTAATATATGAACATCTGAAGCCTTTCGTCAACAATCTGATACGTCCTTATCAGTGTGGCTTTAGACCAGGAAAATCAACCATCGACCTAATAACCCAGGAACATCAAATCGATACACCAATTCGTCGATTTCAAGGCCGCGTATGACAGTATTTACAGACACGAGCTGTATAAAGCCAAGTCTAGATTTGGCATCCGTGCCAAGCTCGTCCGCCTATGCAGGATGACGATTGAGAGTGTTACTCTCCTCTGTAAGGGTCGGCAAAGACATCACAGAAACTTTTGATGTCAGAAAAGGTTTTAGACAAGGCGACCGACGAACGGCAATACGCTGTCATGCGAATTTTTTAACATCATTCTTAAAAGAATAATACAGAACTCAAATGTCAGCACCAGAGGCACCATCTTTCAAAAGTCCGTCCTGCTGCTTGCATATGCCGGTGGTATTTATATAATCGGAAGAATTCAGAGTGATGTCAGTTGCGCTTTTGTAAGCATCGAGGCGGAAGCGGAAAAAGTCAATGAGGTCGAAATCAAGTAAATGCTGTCATCAAAAAAGGACACTCAACACCGACGTTTTGGACAAAACGTAACCATGGAGAGTCATAACTTCGAGCTAGTAAAGAATTTCGTCTACCTTAGGTTCGTTATCAATACAGACAGCAACATCAGTGCTGAATTCAAACGAAGGATTACTCTTGCCAACTGCTGCTACTTTGGGTTGAGAAGGCAATTAACCAGCAAAGCCCTCTCTCGAGCAACTAAAGTATCCATATAAAAGATCCTTCTCATCCCAGTACAGCTGTATGGGTCAGATTCATGGCTTTGACGAAGGCAGATGAAAACACCTTGGATTGTTTCGAGAGAAAAGTTCTTCGGACGATTTTTGGTATCGTATGCATTGAAGGTGATTGGAGAAGAAGGTACAACACAGAACAGTACGGGTTGTATAAGGGCACAAACCTAGCCAAGAGATGGCCTGGTCATGTGGCGCGCATGGACAACAAAGCTCCGGCCCGTAAGGTTTACAACTCCAACCTAGAGGGACGGCGCAGTAGAAAAAGACCTCGTCTAAGGTGGCACACGCAAGTGGAAGAGGATATCAACCAACTTTAGGCGTTGGCCCCCCTAAGAAGAAAAGAAGTAGTTGACTGAATTCCTCCTATGATGCATCATTTTTCAACTTCAATTGATAAGCTCCATTACCTACCTTTAACAGAAACAATTGAACAAAGAATTGTTTTGCTTCGTTCTCCATGATTCTCATCGTTTCGAGTGTCCATATTTCTTCGGTTAAAAAAAAAAAAAGATACTGGAATCTCCTTGACTAGATGTGTTTTGTATGTTTTGAGGAAAAAGTAGTGCCACAAGCAGCAAGTGGTTTCGAAAATGTTTCCAACCATTTTTTTTTTTTCAAAAAAAGACAATTAGTATTTCCCATTGCATCAAATTTCTATAGCCTTTTTCTCTCAGTCAATAGTTACACAATAAAAACCAAAAAACCTTTTCTTTTTTGTCTTAACTTAAAAGAAATGTAAATAGCCTAAACCAGAAGTAAAATCAACAATTCCATTTTTCTATTCATTTGCTTATACAATATTTAAAATTGTCTATTAGAAAATGAAATGAAAATATTTGGAGATGTATTTTAAGAGTCAAAGAAAAACTTCATCCAAAGCAAAGAAGGCATAGTAAGAAAAAAAAAACGACCATAAAGTAAATTTGGAGAAACGACTGCGATATACACAAAAACGAAGATGATGGCATCGTCAATTTGGATATTAAACACACAAATTTGAATAGTTTTCTTTTTTGGAATTAAGACGAGGCTAAAAGACAGAATAAAGTTTATTTTATTCTCTTGGACATTCTTGGGATTATTCTCTTTCTATTTATGGAATAGAGAAACTTTGTGTTGACATTTTATGTTAAGAGCTTTTCCAGTTCAGGGAATCATAAAAAAAGCGGTTTTTATTTTTGTCTTGTAGTTTCAAATGAATTTTGTTGATTTATGGAAACTCTAAGTTGTGATTTTTGTATGTTCTTGTGCCATAGCTCATTTGCCTCTTTATTCAATTGTTTTTAATCAAATATGCTAGCAAATTATTGTTTCCACGACAGCTTACAAAATCCCTAAAAACAACAAACAAAAACCCTAATTAGTATCTGTTGCAAATCAAATTTTAATTCGATGTAATACTTTTATCGCATTTAGCCAAAGGAAATGCCAATTAAAAATGTATCCACTGACAAATATTATTTCAAAAAAATTCACACGAACCAAACAAATGCAAATAAAAAATTTACTGGCGCAAACTATAATTCCAATTCAAAAAAAAAAGTACTAACCAACAGATTATGGAACATTTAAAAATGTATAGGCAAACTCAAGCCAAACACAATGAAAAAAATCACCAGACATTATACAATCCAAACAAGTGCAATGTGCATCATAATTGTAATTAATTTTTCCCTTACACATAAAACAAAAGCAGAAAAAAAACTGCAATAATAATAATCATTCGATATTGTCTATAATAACACCCCAGGCGGGTACACAAACACTATTCCCTCTTTCAAAACATAAAAAAAAAAAACGATAAATAAATAAACAAATAGGGAATACGCTTGCAATCTAAAAATAAGCTTCTCCCCATACCCAAGCCAAGAGATAGAACTGAAATGATTCTTTAGAGAGAAAATGATGTTTCAATACTTTCACACTCGGTTGGTGTGTTCTTTTCCACTCAATTCCAGCTGCAATAAAACCGTCGCGTCAGTTGTTATACCATAGCCGATGGTCAGTGGCGGAATTCAGAATAAAAGTCAAGGCCGTTTTGCCTTAATTCATGCTTATGATCGTTTTTCTTGGTTTCTTAAACTATTTCTTCTCAGAAACTATGTGTTGTAAAGTTGTCCTTCCAATTTTGAGTTACAGAAGTGGGCGTGGTAGTGGGTTACTCTCAAGGTCTTGTTCAGAACAAAAACCACTTATTAAAAAGATTAATAAAACCAAGATTTATCATGTAATTTCACATCAAGGCCCTCTCATAACCCAAATCATGCCGTTGGTTTTTTTCTCTGTCAAAGTGTTATCATTTGAACCATACATGCCCCAAGGGTAACTATCTTCGCCCTTCTGTGCTCCTCTAGGGGATTTAAGACCCATCAGAGTATAATGACACTGCATTTCTGTTTTCTGGTGTGTGAAAGTCACTTCGTAGGACATGGCGGAAATGATAGGGTGAAGTCATCATTTTATTTCGCAATTAATAATTGTTCTTTGACAGAATTCTGTTTTCATTTTTTTTGGATTTGAATTTATATTTTTAGACGATTTCTGTTTTATAGAGAAAAAAAAATCACAAACTTAATAGATTATAGAGATGTCCCGGTTTTAGATTATTTCGGTTTTTATTGTTTGAGATTATTTTTATGGTGTCTCTTTCGTTTTTTTTTTTTTCATTTTGTAATAAAGTTGCACCACATAAAAAAAAAACACTCACATATGATAAGCTTGTTAACTTTTCATTCGATTAATCAATTTAAATTGCTTGTACTAAATTAAAATCTATTGACCTTAAGGTGAGACTTTGTGTTCTACTTTCTTATGAAACAGACGAGGGTGTCCGTAATAAAGCCCTTTGGAATAGTTGACAGAGTTATTCTGGTCTTGTCGATGTGTTTTTTGTATGATTCTTTTTTTGTGGTCTCATTTTTGAAAATTAACAATGAATTCAAGCGATTTATGTTGATAGCTGAGATATAAATTTAATTGCAACACATTTTTGGAATTATTTAATTTAAAAGAGGATTAATAGATACTCATTAGTTTAAAATATGCTTTCCAATTAAATCTCGTTTTCTATTTTTGAAGAGCTTCATTTTTGTTTTTTGGGAAAAACTGTACAAATTGAACATATTTTTTTTTTTAATTTTGAAGTTGGTCAGGAGATTGCGTCCATCATTCTAGTTTCAGGTTTCACAAAGTCTAGTTTTTTTTAGAACTAATTTAATTTATGTTCCTTTCCATTGAAAACTTATGGGGTTTCCTTCTTTTAAAAATCTTATTCCAATACAAAGTACGTTTTTAAAAGTCAATAGAACGAGCATTATTTTTTCTTTGGAAGCACGTCGACGTAAATTTTGCACCGCATTTAGCTTAAACTTTTCCAAATCAAGGCTAGGTATATGTGCTAAATTAGCAAAAGTTACCAACTACCTCAGCCAAAAGTAATCCAAAACCATAAACTGACACGAATGATTCGATTCATAGATCCATTTTAGCAGATGATTCGGTAAATGCAGAATATTCCGCCCTTAAATTTCCATAAATTGATTTGAGACCTTATCGCCATGCAATGAAAAAACACCAATGGCAGTTAATCAGTCGCACCTTTGGTCATAATATAAAGGACAGAGATCACATATTTTCGGCACTACACGAATGTTGAACTCTGTTCCAGAATCTATATCCCACCATGGGGATGGCAGTGCCAGCAGGACATGCATTAGAAAAAACAATGGCAATTAATCAGCCGCAATTTTGAACAACCGTCGACCAAATTTCCACATTGCTATGAACTCCAAATCGATCACCACCTTTTCATCGATTTTAATGCCGCGTATGACAGCATCTACAGAGACGAACTGTATAAAGCTATGTCTAGTTTTGGCATCCCTGCCAAGCTCGTTCGCTTGTGCAAAATGACGATGGGGAACTCACGCTGCTCCATCAAGGTTGGCAACGAGCTTACGGAATCTTTCGACGTCAAAAAAGGATTCAGACAAGGCGATGCACTGTCATGCGATTTCTTTAACATCGTTCTTGAGAAGATAGTTAATAGGTAGATAGATAGATGGACACCAATTCTCCGGCCCGGAAAGCCTTCGACACAATTCCCGAGGGACGCAGGAGGAGAGAAGACCGTGACCAGGTGGCGCACTCAAGTGGAAGAGGACCTCAATCAACTTGAAGTGCTAAACTGGAGACAACTAACTAAGGACCGAGCTAGCTGGCGGAGACTGTTGATTGAGGCCCAAGTCCACAACGGACTGTAGCGCCAACTTAAGTACGTAAGTAAGTAATTTTGAACGTTGCCTACTGTCAAGTACAGAGATAAGTTATTTCTCCGCACTATGCGAATGTTGAACTCGGTAGTCTGAACCTCAATTTGTCTTGCCAAAATTGCAATATTCAGGGATCCGTTGATTACGCCGCAGGTGGCATATCGCTGCATTCGTTTTCTTTTCACTTGTCTCTTGTTGTAATGAATGTTTTTACGAAACATCATTGCTAGTGTCATTAGTGTAAATCCATCAAATTTATCAATCTTCAACTCACAAAACATTCTAATGTTTTATTAAACAAGCCTAACAATTTTTTTTCTAGAAATAACTCATTATCACAGAGCAAAGCTTAAGGGGTCAGCTAATTAGCTGTTCTACGATTTGAATGAAAATATAATTTCGATTATTCCAAATTCTTCATTCATAAGAAAATGTTTGACCCCTTCACGTCTTGATATGCGACACAGAATTTTTCTAAAAGCAAGATTCTCAAAACTCAAACGCCTTCTTTAATCCTTATAAAGTTATTTTTTTCTAATAAAACAACGTGACCTATCACACTCAGAATAATTTAATCGTGCAAACAAATCTCCATTTAACATGAATTCCTTACCAAACTTGAAAATAGCCTTACATTGTACATTTCTGACTAGCAAAAACACACAAACACTCAAGACCTACATATGTAGGCAGTAGGCACTAAACACCCATGTCTGCGTTTGGCAAAACTCCTATGGCAACTTAACGCTTAGTTCTCTATAAGTTCACATGCTGTCACAATGTCTATAGCAAGATTAAAATGAGTATGTTTGAACAGTTCGAACACGTCCAACTTTTTCTTGTGTGCTTGTTCATACTCGTTCGTTTGCAACCCTTATTTATGAATAAATTGATTCATAAGTAAAAAGGCTTGTAAGTCAAACCAAGCAAGCAGAGGAAACTCGTAAATATTTTTCGGTTTCGATCATTTCAAGTCAAATTGATTCACAAGCAATTTGTTTGCTTGTACTTACTCAAGCATGTTCGAGTTTTCGGGTAAAATTGATTGAATGTTTCAAATTTTTTTTCTCTACGAAGAAAAAAAAATGAAAGATGCAGGCTTTGTATGGGTTATAATTTAATGAATAAAAATATTTTTAAATGATTTAGGAGGCCGGATTTGCAGTCATAAATATAATAATCCGCACTGGAAACATTATTTTTCACATTAATTAAAGAAAGGATTTATTAATGAGTGCATACATTAAATGTAGGTTAGGTATGTTATGTTTGTATACCTTAATAGAAAAAAGTGATTGCCGAAGATTATGTCGTGGGAATACGTGCTTCCGGTTGGTAGAGAATGCAGTTTTGTAAGGATATTTTAAATATTGTTACTCTTTTTATGACATATCTGACCTTCTACCTATTACCAAGCTACCTACTACTTTCTGGATAATATATTGTAATCCTTTTCTAGGGTGCGATGTTGACTTGTTGTTATTAGAGTAATAAAATAAAAATTCAGGTATAAAAATACGTTTTAAGTTTAAGCTATGAATGAATAAGTTTCAGTAAAAATTTTTGGTTTTTCCGCATTTTTTATAAAAAAAAGTTTTTTTTTCAATGAGTACATTTTTTAATATTAGGATTCAAGTGAAATCAGAAGGATGTAGAACGTAGTCAAGGAAAAATTTTGTTTTTGGTTATCCTGTCGTAGAAGGGACAGCGAGAAAATGTATGGTATTTAAGGTATGAGATGTGCAAATCGATTCAAAAAAATATGCCAGATATTGTGCATGTTTTACAGCAGAAACAACAGCTGCAACGAATTCAAGAGATCAACAATAATTTATTGAATGATATTGTTATATTCTTGACTCCCTTTAAAGAGACGACCTGCACCCTGGGTGAAACAAATTCATTCAATTTAACTGAATTCAAAGGAAAAATGAAACATTATCTTATGACTTTATTTAACCCTGAGATCAAGCTAACATTCAAGACTGCTACGTTCTAATATCCGCCATGCAACAACATAAGATTATTACAAGCAGCAGAGAAGACTAAAATGTACGATTTTATAAAGTCCCTAGCTCCAACCATTGAACCAAATACGAACTCTTTGGATATGCAACCGTCAGTTTCTTCAAGGGAATGTGATATGTACGCCGATTTTGCTGGAGAAAATTCAACTGAAAACGCGGATTAATTTGCTCATGAAATCAAAATGTATATTGAAACCCATACACAAGGTCCTGTTGTTATTCTACAATGGTTTTTTGAACACAAAAAATCAAAAGAATCAAAATATGTGGATTTTTTTATTTCTATTCGTTTCTATTTTATTCTAAAAATTATACACTGGTATAAAAATTCGAGAATGAAAAAAATCAACCATGAAAATAAACCTCCTGACCATAAATTACCTACATTTCCACTCAGCACACAAATCTCAAACAAACCAAACAATATTTCTCGATTTACTTACAAGCGCCATGAATAATGGAGTGGTGATTGTAAGCGATTCTACTTTCAATCAGTAAACTCGTTTGAACTCGTTTGAAATAAGGGATGACTTGTAAATAATTTTACTCATGAATAAAAAAACTCGAAATTACTTGTTTGATGGTTGACTCAGTTTGATCAAACTCGTTTTTTTTGAGTAAATACCCGAAACTTACAAGCAATACTTGACTCATTTTAATCCTCTTGGACAGAAGCAGAAGATGAGTTTAGTCTGTTAACAAGAAAATAAATAATTCTGCTCCAGTTAAATTTATCTTGCTTTTTTTTGTAGCATTCGTAATCACATCTTAAAAAAACTTTTATTGCAAAAAGAAAAAAGAAAACAAACTAAATAAAGTATACTAATAAATAAAATACAAAACATGTTTAAGATCGTCACCATGTTGGGTCGATTTGAGGTAGTCATTCGCCTTTCAAAGTCAACTCAGTGTTTAGGCAATTTTTCAAAGATGGAGCTGTCTTGCAATAACAATGAGGCTTTAACCGACGATCTGGTTTTGCTAAAACAAAATTCATGAAAACAGAAAATAAATGTATTTCAAGTCTGCCAACTTCTACTCAACCTTGAATCTGGCAGATTTGATTGGTGTCGAATTTCGGTTCGAATTATACCAAAAATGTCAAGGTCCTATTTTCTACTTTTTAATTTGAATTATGCTTGAAATATTGAAGGGTCCTCGAATTGTTAAAATTCGTTTGCAAAGAAGTTACAAGCCCTGATACTTCCTTTGTGTTCATTTCATGGCATATCAGTTTATCATTACAACATTCAGCACTCACAGAACCTGAATTTGGGAAATCGGACTATCTGAACATTTTAAATCTCTCATTCTGAAAATGGTCATTTCTCATTTCATTAATAATCCCTGAATCGACGTTATCATGAATTCTCCTTGGAAAGGACATGTTTCCTCTTTTATCAGCCTGAAATCGTCCGCCAGTCGTGACGCATGGCTCAAGCTTGCGAAATAATACTTTCAACCAATAACAACAATAACTCTCGAAGTAAAATTGATGCAATCCGGATTTCATCGATAGTATAACACTGACACTGAATAATAGAGCTACCAGCTACGCAACGTTTACCCATCGATTGGTTTGCTCGTCATCGGTGACGATACATGCAATAAAGCAATTATTTCACTTCATGAATAATAATTAATAAATCTTTGTAGACTATCCTTTATTCTGGTCTTCGTTTTCTGTAGTTAGTACGAAACCCGAAAATGTTCGATGGAAAAATTCAAAGAGATGAACCTACAATTCAGACTAAATGAAATTGAACAGGAATGGCCTTCAATCACTGCGTGGAATTTCCAACCCAAATTTGAGTACGTCAACAATGCTATTGGCATTCGCGACGGCAGTAATTTGATACGAACGTTTCCTTTGATGTGCTTTTCCAAGAATTGACTCAGTACTTATGGATTGGTTGAGGTAAATACGGTTTCTCTGTTTCCGGGGAATAATTTGATTACATATTTTGGTACAGTTTTGTACAGATAGTGTAATTTGTTTTTAGTTGGGCGCTCGGTGGCTTTCTTCTCTATAAAAACGTGATTCTTGCGAATGTGAGTTGAAAATTATTTTGTTAATATTGCCTCCTAGAATAAAAGGTCTTCATAATATTATAGAAAGTCAATTGATGAATTCCCACTTCTGTGACTGACCATTACATATGTTTAAGTGGGATTGTGGGCGATGGATACTTAAATGAACAAATGACTTTCCGGACGATTCTCTTTCCTGATACGCGCTTGATGCTCTGCTCACCGCAGACAAAGTGATCATTTCTCGAAAGGAAATTTGTATAACCAATAAAAAGTTGCTCGCGCCAGTGAACTGTTTGTTGGGACAATAAATGGTTAGTTGAAAGTCAATAAACTGTTTGTTGAAACAATAAACGGTTGCTTAAATGTCAATAAATATTTGTTTGTGCCAATTACTTGTTTGTTGAAACAGTAAATGGTTAGTTAAAAGTCAATAAACTGTTTGTTAGGGCAATTAATAACCACTTGAAAGTCCATAAACGTTCATTATGGCAATAATTTGTTAATCATGACAAAAAAAAAATTAAATAAAAATGAAAATATTGTGAAATCAAAACTCCTTACCATTAGGCGGGGGCAGCCTTGGTTAAAATATTGTTGCACATTATTTTGGGCGGGTCCAGATGGTATTGCACAATGCACACCGCCTTGTTTGAAACTTGCTTGCAGTCTGGTAGTATTGCATTTGTGTTGGTGTTTATACAACTTTAAAATTATTGCCGGGAATTCCAGAAAAAAAAAACAAAACATTTTACTATTCAAATACCTACTAAATCTGAATCAATATTTCCACAGCTATTTGTGCCTATCAATTACCAAAACTAATCGAAAAATAAAATCTCCTCATTTTAAGCTAAAACAATAATAAATAATAATTATTTTTTGCCAGACGGAAAATCAACAATTTCTGATGAACTGCCTGTCAAACAAAATCCCACAAACAAACACCCATAGTAGGTATGTCTAGTTTTGCATTTAGCTAGCCATAAGTCCAAACAAATCACTAATCATTCTCCTCAATTAATTACACTTTGACCGCGCGCGCAAAAATGGAAATTACCAAATATAAATTATTAATGTTATTGTGGTCGTTCCTGTTGCTACAGTGCGGGGAGGGTCTGTCAGTTTAACAGATGGATTTAGTAGCGTTTGTGCCGTTTTTGTCGTTTTGTCAGAGATTAAAATCTAAAATCAATATGCATTTCGTTGGCAATGAATAACGTGCAAAAATATTATTATTTATTGTAAAGCGAAACCAATTTCAAACGCTGTGACACATAATCTACATAAAATTAACGCAAAGTAATCAATCAGTTTTGTTATTAGAATGAACCTTTAACACGGCTTTGACAGGCTAGGAAACCCTCCTAAACACAAAAAAAGAGATCCTAAATGAGTCGAATGATTTTGTTGCAGTTTGTGTAACTAACACTCTCTATGCGACAATTTTAAGAATAGTCTTACTAACAAATCCAATGATGGCCCTTAAGTTTATGCTTAGCAAACGTTTGTCCACAAATCAACCAAACAAAAATGAGGAATAATCGCGATCAGGAATAGAGTGAGTCATTTCAGCTATGAATCAGCAAAACGTTCCTGTCTAGGTCTACCCACTTTTAAGCCGATAGAAGAGCATAAGGGCACCACACAAACAACGTGCCGTCTGGACATAAAACTCACGACACAAATCGAAATCAATAACAAAAAAGAAAAATTGTAAAAATCGTGCGTAGGAATTAAAGTCACAACTTATTTCGGAAATTGTGGAAATCGAAGCGAGTGAGGTTAATTTGAAATTGCGGAAGAACATTATCATATAAGTTTGTAAATATAAGTGGACAAGAGAAAGAGAGATAGAAGGCATAAAATAGTTTCAATCGGAGTTTAAACCACAGAAGTATTAGATGCACTTACCACCAAGGAAAAGTCAATAATAAGCAGCTCCCACTTGGGTTTTAAATAAGGAGTCAAATAAGTGGGTAATTAAGTTATGCGAGATAATGCCTAGATAAATATTTACTCGAACGATTTTTATATCTGGTTTAATTTCTTGTGGTTTGGTGGTAGAACGATAAATAGAAAAATTAAAACAAGTTACGTAAATACTTTTTTTTGCGGTAAATATCGGGAGATACTATATTTGAAAAGGTGCATTCCTGACGTAAGGTTTACGGTTTGGCTTTGCGTATTCAGAGATAATATTTCCAAGAAGATATTTTTTTGCTATTTTTGTTTTTGTGTGAAAACTAAAAATAACATTTATCTGAGTCGAAATATGATATTAAATAAACAATAGAAGCAATTAGCTGTAGTAGGATACAAAGAAATTGAAAATAGTAAGACTTTTGTCTCTTAAAGACAATAATAACGAAAGCTGGCTATCAGGCGTGTCAATTTACTACTTTTCCAAAGAACAAGATTTATTCGATTTTTGTCGTCCGCTATTTTTTAAAAGTTTTTGTTATGGACTTTAATCAATAAACTCTGCTCAAGAAAAGTTGTCAACAAAGGGAAGACAAGACCTTTGTCACTCAATATAATTACACGTTCCATACCGACACTGACATTCAAGAAATTAATAAAAATCGTTTTTTTTTTCATTCATAAAACAACGTTTTTAGGGTCAGCTACTAACAACTAACAATTTCTTACTTCATTTGAACATTTCTCAGCTTGAATTTTCGAGTTCTCCACAAAATAACTTTTGAGTCTAGTGGAGCCAACCCAACTGTTTATCGAAACTTTTTCCGAACCCACTGAAATACACACAAAAATTCATTAAAATCTGTTCAGTTTAGAGTAAAGTGATCCAAATCGTTAACTTGAATTTTTAGCAACACCCGACGTTCAATTTTCCAGTCAACTAAGGTTGCCTAAATTCCTTTCTATTGTTCGCCCTAACTGCTCAGCTCAGATAATTGATTTCAAAGTATTTTGAGAAATTTTTAAATGCGGAATTAGTCGAATCCGCTCTTTAAGATTTTGACTTCGGAATTAAATTCCTCACGCGAAATTAGCAAGCAGCTCTAAGAATTACACTAGACTTTGCTAAACGTAGTGGCATATGGTGCATGCTCATTGGCAGTTAAGATATGGTATTTGCCACTCAATAAAATTGCATTATCTGTATGGTGACCATGTGTTTGCGTAAAAGTCGGCTAGCCGTCTAAGAAATAACGTCGTTTTCTTTTTTCTTTGAAACAACGTCTTTCGGGTCAGCTAGTAGCAACTTACCATTTTTCATTCTTCTTTTCAAATTTTATACAAAAGAACTTTGAGGTAAAATATAATCGAATCGACTGAAAAACAAACAAAAAATCATCAAAATCGGTCCGAATAGTGTGCCAAATAGACCTAAAAAATTGTATGGGGGGTGGAGGGGGGGAAAGGCTCATTCTCGCATTGTTTCAATTTTTCAAAATGCTGTAAAAAAAAAAATGAAAATAACCTGAGCCGAGAACATAAAACGAACAACATACAGAACAACTTCACAAAATCTTCTCCCTCAAGATATATAATTTTTCAAGTGCTTGTAATTTAATTTTTCGGATGGACTATTTTTATAGAGTTGAAAACACTTCAAAATGTGACATTTTCCACACCATAGCAAGACAAGGTCAACGCACTAATAGAACTCAAGTAAATTAAAATAAAAGAAAACTAAAAATTTCGTCCCCTAAAACACCCAACGACGAGAACTACACCTCCACATGCGTTTGCCATAAGAAAAGTTCTATTTTGTCTTCTTCCCTAAAATGTGACATCAAAACTACTTGAGAATAAAAACCGAGAAAAAAAATTGTTGAAAATATCCCATTTCCTTCTACAATGTTTTATTGAAAAATATATCCATAATGTGTCTCTCTGGCTATAATGCTACTGCAGAGGCACCACAGTAAGCATTGCGAGTAGTACATTCAACAACCAGGCAGTAGGAACATATATAGATAGAAGAATAAACAGGCAGGCAACCAAACCACTCGAGAATGGAATCTCTGGAAAAACGGATTACGTTGCTTTTCAAGTGGCGCACAAATGATGTGGCTCCAGAGAGATTGTCGAATAGGTAGATATCACATGTACCTCTACTCATTCATCACAAAACAGAGCTGCTCGTCCTCCCCTCTCCAGCATGTTTTTTTCTGGGTAAACAAACATAGAATCTGGAAAGCGAAGCCCTCAAGGCACTCCAGCGGCGAATGTGTACGCACCGACGACTCCAAAGATGCTTTAAGGCATCCATCTTCGCATTCGGTGGTTGCATCAGCGTCGACCGAAATACGTTTTTTCTCTGCTTTTTCGTCGTCTCTCTAGTTCTAGCAATTGTGCGAAATAAAGAGTTATATACTAAAAAAGAAGAAACCCCATCACGGTCTTCTAGAATTACGCTCAGACGTCATTACCGTCATCGTAATTCATGGCACAGCAGTTGCGGCAGAAATAATGAACGTCAACGACAGGAGAAATTCGCCAAAAGACAAATTTTCTATCGAAAATGTTCCTAACCTATCGATGCTGAGAACTGTCAAATTCACACGTTCCATTGAATCGGCTGGGAATAACTCGAATTTCATGGAATCACATTACGAGATTTGTTGTTACGCTGTACTTAATGAAGGCTTTTTTTTTAAATTCATGGGAATACAGTACTTTTATCAAGCAAAGGGACGTAGCTCCATACGGTTCTTGCCCTTCAACACTGTGCAGTGAAAACAAATTCATAACCTATTGCTAAAAACATGTTGCCCCGCCAATACTCAAGCATTCTTTTCAAAAACTTTTTCTTGCGATCCTTATAAGTTTGCCATTTGATCCCAAATTAGCAACAAGTTGCTAGAATAAGAAAAAGAAAGTTAAATATTGTAAGAAAAAGGCTGCAATCTCGCTAAATAAAAAAATGTCTGAAGCTGGTTTTTGATACCCTGAAAAAGGGCATCAAGGAAAGAAATTTGAAATGCATACATTTTGCTTCTTGAAATGTTGCGTGGCAGTACTAAGAACACTGTACATGCATGCAACTCCATGGGGTTGATGCCCTGCAACATTGTTCATTGATAATAAATCCATAACCTATTTCTATGAATGCTGATACCGACATGTTGCCCCAGCTTGTTTCTATGGCAAAAGTAAAACAGTACTATAGAGCATTACTTTCCTTTTCCAATAGTATATCACTGAATTCCTCCTAAACGGCTGGACCGATTTGAATGCTTTTTTTTTGAATGCGTTCAGGAGGCGCCCTTAATGGTTTAGATTAACATATCAACCAGGCAGGTGGCGCTGAAGTCGGTATCTATACTGCAACTGCAAAGCTGAATGAATTTTTTTGTATGCATTTATTATTTTGTGTATGTTTGATAATTTTTATTCTACTTGCTGACCCGGTAAACGCTGTTTTGCCATAAAATTAATTTATTAGAATGGTTGTATGTCACTGGACTCCTCCTTAAGGACTGGATCGATTTAAGTGATTTGTTGTATGCGTTCGGGTGGTGCCCTAGATGGTTTAGACCAATCAGCCAGACTAGTTGTCCAGGTAAACGTTGTTTTGCCTTATCAATAACTTCTAGAACGGGTGTACGGATTTGGCTAAAAATTGGTGTGTAGGTAGCTAGAAGCAGGGGACGGCTATACAATACTTTCTTATCTTACTAGCTGAGCCGGTGGAAAAAAGATTTAGTCTAAATCGATCGAAACTGTTACCGAGCCAGTTTTACAATCAAAGTGAAGCCTTTAGAAGTTGGGGACAACTTATACAAAAGTGAGTGTGTGATTTGAAACTAAAAATCATTGAATAAACCAAACATTTATCCAAACCAAACGTAGAATATGACATTTAAAAACTTACAGAACCAAATAAAAATAAAACTCATTCACCACAGTGTGTCATCATCATCTGAAGAGAGGCGAGATGAGGTTCGCGGGGTCAGCTAGTAGTTCTTATAAGTTTGCTATTTGATCCCTGAGATAACAGTGAATCTGGTTTTTTGATATCCTCAACAAGGTCATCAGAATATGTCACTTGAAATACACATTATATTGCAACTATGTTGCATCTTAAAATGTTGCGTGACAGAGCTAGGGTTTTGGTAAAATCCACCTTGCAGATTCATTTCTAAACAGCTCGTGGAGGCCTTATTTTGCAGCCTAGTTCCTATTATTCGCCTCTTCTTCGGCTTTGAACTCGAATTCCAGTCTCGTTTATAAGTCTGTATTCTGTATCGGCGCTGGATATCTACAATAATACCAATTGTGCTTGCAGAAACGCATCCACTAACGACGACCCTGGTGCATCCCCCTCCAAAAGACATTATATATAAACTCGAACATGAATCCATTCCTTTTTGTTTTTCATTTAGCATTTTGTGAATTATCGCACCTGGCAAACAAGCTTTAGCCTTAAGGCTTCATGCTGAATCCAACCGTGTCGTCGTCGTCGTCGGTCGGGCTATGACTCTGGCTTTTAGCTGAATCATTATGGCTTACCTACAAAATGCGAAATTGCATTGAATATTCTACGCGAACTTGAATGGTGCTTGTCTTGAAAGAGATTTGTTGCTCAACTGGATTTATTATGTTGCTACTTCTCGCGTGTTAGCTAGCAGCAATGAATGTTTTTCTTTTTGTTTTTTTTTTTTTTGCTTTGCAGCTTCATTAAAGTGAACACCGCTGTGAGAGATCTAGAAGGCTGGCTGACTGGTTGGCTAGTAAGCGGATTGAGGTGAAACTTTGGTTTTCGGTTACCCATGGTTTAATCAAATAGTTTGCGTGCAGCTACACATAGCTGTAAAAATACATGTTCTACGAACATGTCTACGAACTGCGCGATTCGACCAGACTTTGTGGAGCTATTCGCAACATAAAATTGAAAAAAAAGACACAAAATTGATAGCCAAAAATACTGGGTGCGTGAAAATGAATTGCAAATTCTCATTTAACGAATTAAATTGTTTTTTTTTTTTTTCGTGGGGAAGAGGGGTTGGTTTGGGAATTGAAACAGCTGGCAAGGAATGTTGATTCAGGGATTGTTGCGGCAAGTAAAAGTTGCAGGTATTTGACATTATTGTTTATGACTTTAATTGGGCTTTACCTTGGGGATTGAGCGCAATTATTTTTCCATATAAGCGGTGTACCTCAGGTTGGGACTTTGGGACCAGTTGTATTCAGTTTTTGGTTTTCGTTAACTTTCAATTGTAGGTCACACTGATGTGATTTGTTTTTAGTGGGTACTTACTTTTTTATCTTCTTAAGAAGTGGAAGATTGATGAGTCGAGTCTTCATAAAATTGTGTTTGTATAATATTTATTTTGTAACTGGTAACAATTAACTGATTTGGAATTTTGACATAAAAACTAGTAGGTATCGCGATGAAATTTGACGTTTAGTAGTTTGTTTAATGATGTTTTAAATTTTCAAACAGAAGAAGAGAGTAATGTTTGTAGAATATTAATTTTTAATTTAATATTTGGCGTATACGTTAATAATTTTTTCTTCTCCTTTCAGACAATTTTGCAAATCTAAAGGGATCAACTAAGAAATCCAGAAATATAAAAAGGTAAGATTTTGTAGTTTGAAAATAACTTTTATTTGAATTAGGCTTCCAAATCTGCTAAGATCTATCGTGTGCGATTTTTGGAAACTACATTTAGTTTTGGAATGCAACAACTTGCCTTCGTACAGAAGTTATCACTGTAATGTTTGGGAGTTTCCTCTGTATAATTTAATTTTTAATTAATTTATCCGAGATATCCCTTCTTTGTTACGAATGCGGATATCCCAATTAAGGCTAACACATTAAAATGCTAAGAGAAAATTCTACGTTAAATGGCTAAAATTCCAAGGGATTGCGATTCCGATCTTGTATCCGAAAACCTCCTTGTGCTAGCCTCTGAAGTGCTAGGGCGACCACAACGAAACCCCTGGTTTGACGATGAGTGCCGGCGAGCACAATGTAGCTAAACAAGAGCACAATGTAGCACTGTTAGAGACCCGAAGAATAAAGAGAATGAGAAAAAGACCCTGCGACGGAAAAAAAGAGCATACGCAGTTTCTCAGCTCAAAGATCTAAAAGACTCTCGGGCCAAGAACAACACCCGGTGTTTCTTTAAAAGGTCGAAGCTTCTGGTTTCAGAACCGGGACACAAGCTCTTCGAAACAGTGAAGGAAACCAAGTCACCGAAGCACAGGGAATTCAGGATCCCAAAAAAACTGATGCAGCTGTGCCGCATGACGCTTAACAATACGCAGTGCAGTGTGCAAGTGGGTAACAGCTCATCCGAGCTATTCAAAACATGCGCAGGGTTTAGACAATGAGATGCATTCTCATGTGACTTCTCCAACATAGTCCTGGAGCAGATAGTGCGCAAGGCAGGTGTGAGAACGGAAAACACTATCTTCAACAAGTCCACCCAGCTCCTAGGCTATGCGGACGACATTGACATCATCGGTCGATCCAAGAGAGCTGTGCTTGAGGCCTTCACAGCGATTAAAGAACAGGCAAAACTCGTTGGTCTTGAAGTGAATGAGGACAAAACAAAGTACATGCTATCAACAAACAAAGCAACATCTGTCCACCGCCTAGGACAAAACGTCACTGTTGGTGAGGTGTTGTTCACCTACCTTGGAACAAACATCAATCCCACAAACGACACCTTAGTGGTGATCCGAAGAAGAATTACCCTAGCGAACCGCTGCTGCTTCGGGTTGGCCAAACAACTGGGTTCAAAACTCCTCACTCGAAAGACAAAGTGTCTGCTATACAAAACTTTGATTTTACCAGTCTTACTCTACGGCGCCGAGTGCTGGACGATAAATAAAAAAGGCGAATTGGTATTGGACGCTTTCGAAAGAAAAATTCTTCTACGGATTTTCGGTCCCGTATGCGACGATGGCGAATGGAGAGAAGGTTCAACCGCAAACTGTACGAACTGTACCAAGATGTGGATGTAGTCCAGAAAGCCAAGAAAAGATGACTACATTGGCTCGGCCACATCGAGCGAATGGACGACAACGCTCCAGCCAAGAAAGTCTTCTCATCCAAGCCCCCAGGTTCGAGACGACAAGGAAGACCGAACCTACGGTACAAGGACCAAGTGACTGCGGATGCCAGAGCGCTTGGTTTCTGTGACTGGAGAGTGTATGCGAGAGACCGTTCACGATGAAAGGCTGCAGTATCTCAGGCTGAGATCCTTAATGGATTGTGAGTCGGATAAGTAAGTAAGTAAGTAGATGCGCTGTCATGGAATTTCTCCAAAATCATTTCTTGAAAAGATTGTGCGAAACCACTAGAGACACAATCTTTCAAAATCAAGCCCAGCTATTAGAATACGCAGACGACATTGACATAATTGGAAGAAAACAGCGTGATGGCAGTGGAGCATTTGTGAGTCCTGACATGGAGGCCAGAAAGATGGGTCTAGTGGTCATCGAGGACAAGACCAAGTTAATGCTTTCAACAAGAAAGGACAACAAATATCGACGTCTTGGAGCTAACGTCAATTTAGACAGATTTTACTTCGAGGTAGTTAATCACTTTGTCTACCTAGGATCCGCTATAAACTCAGACAACAAGCCAACAACACCAGCGCTGATATCAAACGAAGAATCACTCATGCCAATCGCTGCTTCTCTGGGCTTAGAAGACAATTGAGTAGTAAAGTCCTCTCTCGAGCAACTAAAGTGGCCCAGACTGCATAAATGAAGATTCATCTAAGAACTGTGCGCGCTGTTCAGCGACACTGACCTAGCCAGAATAATTAAGGTCCAATGACTTAGACGGTTGGGTCTGGTAGAGCAAATGGAAAATAATGCTCCGGCCTGTAGAGTCTTCGAATCCAAACCGGAAGGACGGCGCAGAAGAGGAAGACCGCGACTCAAGTGGAGCACACAGGTAGTAGAGGACCTGAACCAACTTGGCGTGTGAAACTGGAGACAGCTAGCGAGGGATCGAGCTGGTTGGAGGTGTTTGTTGGATGAGGCCATCGTCCGACCTGAATTGTAGTGCCACCAATAGTATGTTAGCATCCCTTCTCTGCAAAGCTATCAATGGTACACTCATGTCACATTCCTAAAAATAATTCTCTGGTTACATTATAGCCAAAATCCTTAACCGCGTGATAATGACTAGTTTGTTGGCAAGAAAAGTGGTCCCAGTGTTGAACCTTGCGGCACATGAAAAAAAAATCTCATTTCGATGTTTTTATTACTTTTTCTAAATTTCATTTCTAAATTTTATCTCATTCTTGTTGTGTCATGGTTTTATTCCTTCTTTCGCTGTGGTACTTGTCTCTTTTCTTCTACTCGTAGCGCTCACGAACGGCTCGAGTCCTTCCTTGTAGCCCCATTATGTGTGTCTATTGTTCAGCTGCCAGAGCCCACCGACAGAGTGTCGTCAAACTAGGAGTTTCGCTTGTGGTGGACATGTAAAAAAATCTCAAAGTTTTTTATGAGGAACACCATCACGATACCTGACTCCTAAAATAACATTCAAAGTTATAATTATAACTATGAGAGAAGCATCTTCTTCTATTTTCAAAAGCCGAAAATGTGAAGCAATTCTATTCCGTTAAAACACTTCTCATGTCTGGTTCACAAAACACCTGTTGAAATAATTTATTTACTCTCATTACAATGCAATTTTCACAATTAAGTGTTCAACACATTTAAGTTCTCTTTAAAACCTTAAAAAAGAATCAAATATTAATTGAGCCCAAAATAAATTAAGGTGTGATATTATTTTGATAGCTGATGATTCAACATTTGCTTTTGCTTTGCGTTGTTCGTCGTCGTTTGAACAAAAACCGATGTCAGTGCCATAATCCTACATAAATAAATAGAAAAAAAAGAGAAGAAATATGAAAAGCAATCAAAACGTTTACTTCCTCTCTAAGGGTAAAACACACACGATAATCACTCTTTATCGATTTTTTGCTTTGTCGCTATTTTTATTATCGAACTGATAAAAATGTTTGCACTTTGCTTTACTTTCCCAGAGAGCACGTATTTTTTTCGATTTACTCATGTGTGTTGATTTTTTCTGCAATCAATTTTATTTCCGCTCAAAGAACGAGTGTATCGAGTGATTGGATTTTGTTTGTGCAATGCATTAAGGTCGATTAAAACAGAACTAGAGAAATTTAATGAAATTTATTTGCCCAACATCCCTCAAAATTAATTTACCAAATCACAATTAAAATCCATTAAGTACTGAAATGCCTTCTGGCCATTTGTCTACACAGCCAGACAAAAGCACAGCTTGCGAACTTCTGTACAACCCCAATTAACCATGAAAATCCAATCAAATGAATTCGAATAAATAACAATTCATCTTCAGGATTTTCTCATTTATCCGAGCCGAACAAAACCACTTTTCAAAATTCCCAACCTCTCGCTAGCTGAACTACGAGTAACTTAATTTTCTCAAAATAATTTTACTTTTTGTTTTAACTTTTTGAATAATTTTGTTATTCAAACTTAACAAGTCAATTGGCGTGTTGTAGTGCGGCAGCATGCTGCGGTAGCATTTCGCTAAACGAAAAATACCCATCACCATCACCTTCTCGGAGTCTCGATTTTCATTTTGAGGTATGTCCTCTGAGCTCCTCTCTGCATATTCCGAGCCCGGACTTTCTCGCTTTCGTGGCAGAATACTCAAAAAAAAAGCAAAGCGACAAGTTAAATTAATTGAATCGCATTAATTTTGTTTTGTTTGTCGCATTGTTGGCTGATGGAAAATTAATTTTCCAACAATTTTAAAAGGCTTTGTCTGTCTGACTTCTTCTGATTGCCAGATTCGGGTCTGCCGCGGTGTCTGCAGTGTTCTGTCGAACAGCAGGACAATTTTTTTTTTCATTTTTTCGGTGCTTAATGTAAATTATGTAGATTATTATTTTTCGAGGAAAGTTTTAATAGAATTATTTTGCTTTTTAAGCGCAGTTAATGGATCATACTTATTAAATTGAAAAAGTGTTTCATTATGCTCAAGAATAATGGAAAAGTTTAAATAATTATTAAGAGCTTATCCGATGATTTTTTGATTTGTGATCACACTTGGATGTAAAACAGCTGTTAGACCTTTCGATACCACAGAAGCTCTTTCCAAAATACTCTTATAAGCGTGCAACTGATCCTGTCTGGGGTGCTGCGGTGAAGCCACAGTATAAACAATTGAAGATGGTCCTGTCTGGTGACAAAAGACAAAAGAATCAACGGTGAAAGGACTTCGGGTTCCTGACTCCTCTCTGTGGTACTCTCAGTAGACGTAAGCCACAGAATAAGCGGTGTGGAATCTGTCATGTCTTTAGCGAAAACGGTGAGTGGTATCCGAACGGCTCCTGTCTGTGGTACGCTAAGAAGAAGGGCAGCCAGAGAATATTCGTTTGGAAACGACACTGTTTCTAACAAGAGACTACAGAATCAACGGTGAATGGTCTCCGGATGAAAGGCTCCTGTAAGCGGTGCTCCTTGAAGAAGGATGTGATGTTCCGTGTTATATCAAAAGCTACTTCGTATAAATAGTTTCATTTGCGATATCAGACTAGGTTGACTGGAGCTCTTCCTGGTGTTGACTTTCTTCAACTGAGTTTCCTCAGGCTTTCAATTTAACCGGTGTATCAACAAGGTTTGCCTTGGCTTATCAACGGAGCTTCCTTCGGCTATCAACGACCTTTCAATCCGGCTATCAACAGGGTTTCGCTTGGCTCATTAACGGTTTTGAACCTTTTTATCAACGGAGTTACCTCCGGTTTTCAACGGCAATTTACCGGTGGATCAACAATGTTTCCCTTGGCTTATCAACGGAGCTTCCTCCGGCTAACAACGATCTTTTAATCGGCTATCAACAATGTTTCCCTTGGCTCATCAACGGTTTTGAACCGGTTTATCAACGGAGTTGCCTCCAGCTTCTAACGGCGATTTACCGGTGTATCAACAAGGTTTCCCTTGGCTCATCAGAGGAGTTTTCTCCGGCTATCAACTAGACAACGACCTTTCGATCAAGGTTTCCCTTGGCTCATCAACTGCTCTGAACCGGTTTATCAATGGAGCTTCCTTCGGGTTTCAACGGCAGTTAACCGTTTGGAAGCGGTCTTCGAGCAAAAGATTAGGAATTATCGTTACGCGGTCTCCGGGCGACGCGGACGGATTCCTGCTCGAGGAATGCTTTGACGGAGAATAACCACTCATCTTTCGCAAGCGGTCCAGCAATCACTCAGGCCCTGTCTGTTCGAAAATACACTCAAAAGTGTACAAGTGTACCCCAAGAAAAGTTCTGAATCTACTAGCTCTTAAACTAAGTACAGCACTTTGCCACTCGGCGATTCTTACTTCTAATACACTAGATGAGAACGTTTAAAACTGATTTAAGCTCGATATATCTCGTCCCTTTATGAATTTTTATGTAACCACAAAATGTGAATTGTAAAGTAGTAAATGAAAAAAAAGAATTTGAATTTAATTGAAAATTGTGAATGTGGTATTTAAAAGGTTTCTGTTAATGGAGGAGGCAGGGTATTTTTAACCCTTTGTTACAGAATGCCCAGAAGACTACACACAAATACCCCACGGCGGCGACGCAGCGTCTGGTTAGAAAAATGCTGAACTCGGTTTTTTTCTGACATCAACATTTCTGAGAACCGAAGCCAGGCGACATCAATTTGCCACAATGAAACTCCAGAGATTATCCTCATATTTTATTCAGTAATGAAGCCCATTGCTGGATCAATCAATATTTAATAAACAAAATGCAGAAAAATTTGGGCATATGAACCAACCGAAGAGTAGAACCTATTAAAAACAACGGTATGGTGAGATTTTTCTGATTTCTTCCTCTAATAAAATTCGTAATCCTACCTTTTCTTCGGCTTTTACGTGCTAACTAAGATTTTATGACCCAAGCTAATCACCCAAGCCATGCCATGACATCAAACTCCAAAAAGACCGGACGGCTAATAAAGATTTAAGATATCTCTCGCATCCAAATGCAAAGCAATAAACACACCAATGACCCACATTAGCAACGAAGAAACTCCATTGTCGTTGTCGTAATTTTCCAACTTTCATTCAACAGTGATTTCCTTTAGGTTCACCCAATCCGCCCATTCCGCTTATGTGACCACATCTGCGACAGCACTTTCAACCAAGACCCTTTCACACAACTTTTCTGTGCGCAGACAATACCGCTTGATTATCCGCGAAAATTCCATTTTCACGCCCACACACCACCCTAGCACACACAATAACACAAAATGCCACTTCAGTAAAATGTGCACCGCAAATAAGATGCATGCATCGCGCTCCCAGATAAAAGAGTGAAAAACTTTTCACCACTAACTTTGATGCACGCATCAAGGTATTTAATTAGACCCGTTTTCTTTCTGAAAAAGCTTTTATGTTCGACTTATATAAAATAATGTGGCACGAAGAAGTCGTGTGTCGTGGGAACTTTTTTTTCGATTTTTGTTTTGTTTTCTCAAAATCAACACAAAAGCCATTAAGTTTGATTTAAAATTCAAATGGAATGCAAATTAAATTGAGAAACTGAAAAGAAGATTGAAAGTTTCAGAGACACACGACAAAGTCTATCGGCTTCGGCAGAAAGTTGAGACGTGCGATAGTGCAGGTTTGTGTTTTTGAAATTTGACTCTTTATTGTCATATTTGGTTAAGTATTAATTTTTGATTGAAAAAAAGAAAAGGTGCGACACGAAGAGAAAACGCATTATTGGAAATCTGAATAAATATTGAAATAAGCCGCACGTTGCATGCAGTAAAATTTAAATTCCTAATTTGATATTTTCATGGGAATTGAATTCGAACGAACTTCAAAGGTAAGTGCCGGTTGGTGTCTAATTGGACTAAGGAGGCTAATTAATATGACAGGTTTGCTTTGTCAAATGACATCGTTAATTATGTAATTGTTGGTGTGGAGGTGTCGTGTTTCTTAAACCTTTTCGGTGTGGGTGGCTGGCATATTGTTTAGGTTCAAACTTTAAGGTTATGTTATGTGTAGTAAATTATTATCTGACATTTGTGAGCACCTTCAATGAAGACCATTAAAGGGTAATTAAGAAAACCCCTACAGAGTTACTCGAGGTCTGATTTATAATTTAAAATAAATCACTAAAATTTGAAAGTTAACTTGTAGTTTTAAGTATCAGTTAAAAGAACAATTCATGACGTTTTCTTTTTAAAAATGATGTCATGTAATTGTTGGCCACGAATGTATCGGAAGTGGTCCATTCGTTAAGTCCAATTTTGGGCGACTTGTTCGATCATACCGACTGGTACCTCACAATTAACACTAGAAATGTTGGCTTCCAAAATTTAACTTTATCCTAAGAGCACCATCGGCCACTGCTCACCAAATGTTTGACATCAGGGCGAATGTCAAAATTTATTGTTACAAACAAAATTTGTGTGACTTCAAATTATCTGTCTAAAACAAATCGCCCATTTCCAAAATCGTTAACTGCACACTCTTATCTCTTATGGGAATGGTGAAGATCTCACTGTCTTCACATTAAAATTGCTTATAAAGTCAAAACATTACATAAACCTATCAAGACCCCCAATGAAAAAACAACAAAATAAACAACAAAATACACCGCCATCGCCATCATTACACCAATGCAATTAAACTAAAGCAGTTTAAAGCAAAAACAGAAAACACAAAATGAAAGAGTTAATAATTTTTGTCCACTGAAGTACCTGCCTACTCCTCCTTCCAGCTCTTGACTTGGTGTCTGCTACAAGCATCCATGAAATTACTGAACAACAAAATATAAAAGCAAAATCCAATCTCTTGAAAATCTTTAACCTTCTTCGTTTACTCGCCGAAGAAAATCTCTCTCGGAGTCTTAATTTATGTTCAAGTGATTAAACGATAAAATCAAAAATATGTGTGCAACATCATAACATATGGTCTTATCCATTGGATTACATCTAACTCGTGGTCATAAGTTATCCGAGATTAACTCAAGAAGGAAATCACCTCAACAGACTTTCGGTCATAACAAAAAAAATTAACACACACGAAGGCTGTGTAAGATAAAAAAAAACATAAAAAAAGAAAACTGGTCCAAAGGTTCAACCTTCTGGTACCTTTGATGTTTAATGCTTTTTTTTTCTAATTGTGAATCACCTTCCTGTTCATTTTTCTTTCAGACCTTCTATGATGTCTCTCCCTCATGTTCTTTTATCTACACAATCACACGTATGAAACGTGATTGTCCGTTCTAATGACAGAGCAGAGCGAGGGCTGGCGGTAAAATTACCGCTTGTCCGCTTGAAAAGTAATTTTCTTTTTTTAAACGAATAGATTCTCAGAAAAAAGCATCTAACTAGTAATAAACAAACAGAAATAAGACGAGATGGAAGAAGAAAACCATAAATGGTGGATCATTACATTTGGTTCAGGCTCTTTCACGGATCGAAAAAGGTTAAAGAAAACGATTTGACTGTAGGAATTTCACCAAAGATCAATCAAATATTTTCTACATTGTTGTTGGAGCATGGTGAGATAGGGTTCAGTTAAGTGGATAGGCTATCATTTGATCTTACAATCGAAGCTCTCAGATCAATATGAATATGATACCCTGGAGTCTTAAGTGTGGCTTTTCGTAGGAAGTTGTTTCACCTTTTCGGACTGCTAGGTGCCTTCATCCATTTCAGCACCCTGATGAATTGGGTGTTTTGGTCTTCTCCAACCCGCCAGGACTAGTTTGGTCTGCCAAGCTGTCAATGTAACTATCTGACTATCAACTTTGCTCACTTAGCTGATTATTGAGCGGACAAAATTTCGAACACAGAGATATCACATTTTTTCGAACATAAAAGAAAACTTTTATGTTTAGGAAATATGTTCGAATAAGAAACATACTTAAAACAAGCGAGCTTTCGAAAATAAAAAAATCTTATCGCTTCAATGTCGAAAAGGCAAAAATCACGTAAAAAAATTGGTAAAAAAAAATTAATTTTTAAAAATTCGAACATCATTTCGAAGTTGCTTTAAATTCATATTACTGTTAAAAATGACTATTTTTTGTTCGCAACTAAAAACATAACAGAATATTCAAGTTCGAAAAATCGAACTTGAATTCTCAAGTTCGAAATTTTAAATTTGGAAATCACACGATTCTCTTCTGATGAAATTCACCTTTCCTATAGTTTCTTAGTAAAAAAACAAAGAAATCGCATGTATCAATGAACCCACCACGAACAACATGGTTCACTAGCTGACTCGCGCGACTGGTTATAATATTATTACGTGAGAAAGATCCATGTGCCATGCCACGATGACTACGAAACCAACATCGTCGTTTATCGAACGGTCGGTCGGTGCAATGCCGTTGCAATCCAGAGTGCAGTGCACCTTTTGAATAGCCCGCCACGTCGTCGTCTCGTCGGTCGTGTCGGTCGGTCGTCTTCCAAACCTGCAATGGTCAATTTACTTTGTATTTAGGCGAACCTGTTCCACAGCGATGAGTTCTCTTTTGTGTTTTTAATTCTATTTAAGCCCGGCCAGGTAATAATGCTTGTCGAATCCAAAAACCCATCTTCCTCTATTAAATCTAACTTGCGGTTTATCTGCTAAAGTAAGATGGTATCTTTTGTTCGACATTCTAAAAGAAGGAAACAACGTCAAACCGAAGTTAACTATTAGAAAGAGATTTTTCTAGATTCTTTTCTTTATTTTTTTGTTTTGGATTTTTTCAGTTCTCACAGAAAACAAAAAAAAAATAACAAGCAAGATTAAAAGTCGAGATTTTAGCAGACAAAGAAGAAACCAAGATGCTGGTGGATTGTTTCGGTCTTCCTTTTTATTTTATTCTTTCTAGTTGTCTGTCCGATTCCGACAACCAACGACTCTTTATACCATTTTGTTGAATTTGTTACGCCGCTGCTAATCCGGTGTCATTATTTTTTCGTTTGCCTGATTTCTGCTTCTTGGATGATTCATCGGACTCAGATGAGCATAAGCAAGAAGAAGACATTTCCAGCTGTCTGGATCCTAAATATACTACGAGTCTATAAATTGCGTTCACTCAAAGGTTACTTTAAACAAAGAATTATAGTTGAAAAAAAGACTAGGTCTCAAAGTGGAACCTTCTGGTACACCAAATTGTTACTTGAATTCCATGTAAAAATCCGTCGCTCGATGGAAGCAATCAAAGGAACGTAGGCAAAAAATTAAGGACCTAATCCAACCATCCAAAGTGTCCCTCGAAGCAGTGTAGTTTCCATTGCCGCTTCCCTCCCATATCCATTGCCACGTTTATAGTTCTACCTGGAGCTGGACTATCAATTTTGTGAATCCCAGTTACGAGACATAAGAAATTCATTTGCAGTATTGAAATTGTGAATGTTTGTACAGCAGGATGTTTACTTTCGATTCTATCCCAAAATGCAATCACAGATTGCTGTTGCTCAGACGGGCTCTGCTGATGTGTTTTTTCGTTCTTCTTTCTTGTTTAAAAAAAAAAAAATGAAAAATAAAAAATAATGGCTGGCGAATGTTGTTATGTGCAGAGAAGATGCAATTGCTTTTATTGTAAATCCTGAATATCCGGATTAGGACCAGGACGAGTTTTTTTTTCTTCTGTTAATTTTGTTTTTTCATCTCTTCAACATTGCACCTGCTGTATCGAATTGATGGACATCTTTTTGCATGAAAGCAGGCAGAGATTTTGTTTTCCAGCACCTGATGGTGATTTGTTTTTGGGTTGTTGTGTATTCTTTTGATGTTTTTTAAGAAGACGAGACGACGAAGGAGGATTATAACTAACAATTTTATTTTTCGGTCAAATGATTAATGATGCGCTGGGTGGTGAATCAACTGTTATTGTTGGCAGTGTTTTGTCGGATTTTTTTTTTTTACATTTTCAAACAAATTTATGATGAATGTGTTTCAAATTGATTTCGAAGAAGATGGGATAAGTTTGATTTAAAACTGTTTAATCGTCTTGGATTTCGTAAGATTAGTTGTGGGAAGATTTTGTCGAATATGAAGTTGTCTACTTGAAAAGTTGCTGTGTATTTGAAGATTTGAACACTAAGTAAAAGATTTTAAAAGACTCTCAAGCTTGCCGGAAATTAGGACCTTCATAGTGCGGGCAGTCAAGTCTTACCCCACATGGAAAAAGATTACCAATTCCGGTTTGACAAATTCTTCGACGAAAATATCATCAATTTAGAGATAATCTCTTGGAAAAATATTCAAAAGAAATGTTCCTATGTTTGCTCCTATACCCTGATCCTAATCGCAGTTGTGTTTTGTTCGAATTAATTATGCTGTTAAAAAACATTCATTTCAACATAACTTCAATAACGAACATTTTCTGAATGGGCTTACATTTTTTTTTTCTGTACAATAGCTTGAAGCCAGTGGGTGCTATCATAATAGGAACCTGCACATTAGCATAATTTTGTCTGTTATTTTTTTTTTTCGGTGACTGCTCTGGTGTAAGGTTGCTCTTGCTAACTATTGTGTCCGGTTTTTTTTTTTTCTCTTGAAGCATATAATAAAATTATATCTTGACAAAAGGTAACAGATACTTGTCAGAGCAGAGGTACCTACTTGCTAATGGATGAAGTCTAGGTTTTTTTTTTTGTCCTCACTATTGACGCAAACTGCCCCAACGATTTAGCTGATTGTAACGGCCTTGAAAGTAGACCATAAAATAAAGCTTTGACATATGATAATCTTCTTAGTAGGATTACTGATTCATGTGTGTCCGAGATAAGTTTAAATATTTTAATTAGAGCAACATGTTTATAAGATCTATATAGGATGTAGTTATGGTGTTTATATTGCGACACATCATGTTCGTATAAAATCAGGTAAAAGATGTTGGTCATATATGGCAGTTACATACGTATGTATATCTGTCTGGTCCCCATTTTGTACCTTCAGATGCTATTTTGCTGTTCGGTGGCAGTGCACTGAAGACGTTACTGTAAATGTGTCATCATTGGGTATGGTATGGACGCATGATAAAAATGAGTCGTAGAAGTAACGACATTCAATAAAGTAACGATTCGCTATTTGTTCCGGAAGTGAATACCGTAAGGTCTGTAGCATTTAACATGATATATGACCAAGTTTCACTACCAAGCGTAACGTGACAGATCATAGAAGGGCGTACAAGTCGTACGAGTAACAACATTGAAATCAATGTAACGTTTTGTTACTGAAGTGAATATCCTTAGCTTTTGTAGCATTTATATCATGACCAAGTTTTATTGCCAAGTGTAAGGTGACCTATCAACGAAAAGCGTTACTTCAGCATAACAACTAAATTGGTAACGAAGCAATTAAAGTAACATTCCGTTACTAAAATGAATACCCGCAGGGTTAATAGAAATGGATAAGACAAGTGAAAAAATAAATCACTGCAAGGTTACTTTTCAATCAAGAGCGTTACATTATACAACCCCTTTACATTTCGTGTGTCTGTTTTACTTGCTTTGAAACAATGAAAAACTACCTCTTTGTTTCATGTTTTCTGTTTAGGGTCCGTATCCGAGGCTTGTTTGTGTTCTGGAACTATGAGGCATTTTTATCTCCTTTTTTTATGCTCTTGTCTATCCTAAGAGAATAAAAAACAAAGAAAGCTTATTTGCTTATCTGCTGGCAGAGTTTTGGCTGAATCAAAAGCCTTAAATTCTAATGAAACATCAAAATGATTTTCCTTCGCCATCAAATCAATTAAAATACCAGAAAACCAACATCAACAAAAACAAAATAGTTTGATTAATGATAGATTTTCCTTGCCAAGCATGTTTTAACTCAAAATTAAGTTCTCCAAAGTCACAGCATAAGAATTTTCAATTTTTCCTATAAAAGTGTTATTAATGGCCCATATTCTCAAATTACTTTCTTTTTGAACTTCGAACAACTCAAGTCACTCGGGATCTTCATAAATAAAATCAAAACTACGATAAAGTTAAACTTTCTTAAATTTCATCAAAATAAATCCACTCGTAACTCGTTAATCTCCCTCCGGAAAAAAAATGTTAAGGGCCAAAAGGCCGCTCAAATATCTGCGTTGACAAGACAAAAAGTCTATAAAAACCTCTTAAACAAAAAAACTTAAAAAATTCAACGCATCAGATTTTTTTCCCGAAGTCATCTCGAGAATCTATTAATTTTCACTCCGATAAAAGTTTCTTCACCACAAACTATCTTCTTGTTTTTTTTTTTTTTCAACATCAAAATGATTAATGAATTTTCAAAATTTATTTATTTTTCTATTTTATTTTTCTTTTCAGGTAAGAAAGTGTCGACAAACGAGTAGACTCTGTTCTTGTAGCCCCATCGTATCGATAGACAAAAAAAAAACTGTGAGTCTAATTGATTGTATATTTTACCCTTAAAAATTGAAAACAATAAAAAAAGAGAATTTGCCTGAAGATAAAATCAACTGAAACGAATGCCACACGAAAATATTTAATTTCCTTTTTGACTGAAGGTGAACAGATTTCGAGTTGATTCTATCTCTTTGTAGGCATCTGAAAAACCTTTACGTGTGATGGTTCAACACGATTCTGCTGATTTGATCTTAATTGATTCTAATTTAAAGCAGTTCGTGCAACAAAATTGAATTTTGACCTTTCGGGTTCAACGAAAACCAACACGAAAAAAATACGAGAACAGACTTACAGAACCTTCAAATAGATCAAGATTCATATCATTCTATAAACGGATAGGCTTGTATCTTTTTTCAACGTCTATTTTCAAGCCCTTCCATTTAGTAAATGTCAGCCTCCTCGTTTTTTGGGTTACAAAATCTATAAAGGTACCTTTTTGCCGTCTAGCTCACTCACCTTTTTTGATTTGGGAATAAAAACTTGTGTATTAATTTACATAGCATATATTTTGCATTTTCGAGTAACTTTATCCTTTTTTGCTATTCGAGCCGAAAACAAAGAAAAAATTAAATTGAAGGGGTAGCTTATATTATATTGTTCTCTTTAAGCAAATTTACTGCCGCAATGCGATACAAGGTGAAACGTAGTGCCGACCGTGCGTCGCCGAACGGTTGTGATAAATGAAATTGGCAATGGACTCTGACCTGTGCTGTGCTTAAAGGAAAACCTATGCCGTTACCTCCAATTCCTCTTTAGAAGATGCCATCCCTGATATTTGTATTTTCAACTGGTAAAACAGAAGGGTCCCGCTAAGCGTGTAACTTCTGAAACTGTAGAAAATTAGCCGCTTAAGCTTTCATAACCAAATGTCATAACATAACTATCAGTTTTATTACGTTTCCAAAAACTTAAGCACTTGGTACAGAACTAACGTTATTTGTTAAGTTTCATACTTCTTGTTCTAGTGCACTTTACCCATAACGTTACCTTCGTTACATCTGTTACATATGAAAACTTGCAGTACAAGTTTGTCATTTTTTCCATCGAATCTGTGTAAAAGGATCATGTGGGTAAATATTTTATTTTATAACACTGTTTGGCACAGTTTAGTTCGTAGCTTATCTGTCAGGACCTCAACTGTCAATATTCATCAAATGATGGCGAAGATAGGTATAAAATGCGTCTTAAAACGTTTTTAAACATGACAATTTTTGAGCAATGTCAATTTCTCTTAAAATTTGAGCTCTGTATTTAGAACAATCGCATATATTACTTACTTAGTCGTACGTCGTGTGATGCCAATACATCGCCACTAGTCATCTTGGCTAGTCTCTCAGTTTGCACTCAAGGATTGAGGTCCTCTTCCACTTGAAAGTTTTTTAATTTTTCGCTAGACAAAATTTCGCTAGCAACCTATCAGGTATATTAGAAACGAAGCGCACTAGTAACGTCATTGAAATAAAGTAACGATCCGTTACTAATTCCATAAAGTATTGTCTGTAGAATAACCCTTGAAATATGAGAAAGTTTCACTGCAAAGCGTAAGGTGACCTATAATCAATGGTCATTACTTCAGCACCGCAACTGATAATAGCGATGTAACGGCTAATCATTGAAATCAAAGTAAGGTTTCGTTACTGAAGCTAATAAACGAAGGGTTTGTAGCATTTGACATGAAAAATAAACAATTTCCACATGAAAGCTAACTAATCAGCGAAGGGTGTTTCTGCAGCACCGCCTGCAACTGATATGGTAGTATCGATGCATGTGAGAAATCAAAGTAACGTTTCGTTATTGAAGTCCAGTGAAGTACATGATAAATGAGCAAGTTTCACTGTAAAGCGTAAGATAAAATCTTATTGAATGACACTACGTAGCATACGAGTAACGACTTTGAAATTAAAGTAACGTTTCGTTAATGAAGTAGATGCCTCTTGGATCTATAGCATATGACATTTCAAATTAACAAATTTACATTGCATGATAACTTATCAACGAAGAGCGTTACTTCAGCAGTCTGCTTTAACAAAACTCCTCATCCGCTTTAGAGCACTCCAACTGTATACATGTCGAGTTTTATTGAAAGTTAAGCAGATAAAAGTTAAACGTAAAAGAGTTGAACGATGAACCAGACGGTAGACAGGCAACAAAACAATTTACGTGTTCTACGTGACTTAAGTTAGTTGGGCCGTTTATCTTGTTTGCAATACAAAATCACCTTCGCAAGGAAAGGAAGACGACCGACGCAAACAAGATGGCGATGATGATGGAGAAGAAGATGGATATTTTGTTTTTTTTTCCTCTGACAAAGGTAAGATTTTTAGTTTACTTATTTTTTGTCAATTTCTTCATCAATTTTATAAAGTCTGATGCAAGGACAAAACGAAGACACCTTCAGGTATTTTATATTTAAAAAATTGAGGGACTCCGAAAAGGATAAAGGCATAAATAACGACGATCAAAGTATGTTCACGTATTGGAAAGGAATCTGTGAGTTGTATTTTTTCTCTTTTCTTATGTCCCATTGTTCGATTTCACATTTATCTTGTTTTTAACAATTAAAGGTCGAGACTCGAGAGTGGGTGAGTGCATAAATTTAAGCATGCAGAAGAAGTATTCAGATAAATGTTATGTGATTGAAGTTGAGATTGAGATTTTCGTAAGAATTTTTAACTTTTGTTGTAAGTTGCAAAACGAATGGAAGATGTTTCTTTTGTCGAAGAGAACACACGGATTCCTCCCTTTGACACACCCTTTTCGATGTGATTTAAAAATGTTGAGATGAAGATAATGTTTTGTTCCTTTTAACGGGACGTGATATAAGAAACTAAATGAGAAAATGAATTGTTTGCAAGATAGAGGAAGACTTCATCATTTTCTGTAACTCTTTCGGAGCACAGGGATAGCTTCCTTTATAACCTTGAAATAAATGTCCCAAAAAACCGCTCATCTCCTTGAAATGTCTTACATCAAATGACGTCACTGATGTACTCCAAAAACAGGCATCCGCAACTCAATTTATCAATTTTATTTTTTAACATGGTCCGACAATAAAGGCCAAAATGAAAAAGGAGAAACATAAAAATCTCTCTCCTTATTCGTCATGTCGTTGATTTCTTATTCCTTTTGCACAATTCGCTCAAAATAAGGCTATACAATACAACATCCGCAGCAGACGCCATTTATTTATATTTCGCTGTCAAGTTCATGTCAGCGAATGACACAAGGTGATCGACAATGATCGTGTAGACATATTCGCGCGGGTGGATTAATAATTTGAATTGGTACACGTACTTGTAGATTATGTGCCAACAGGCGGCGGCGGCGACGCATGGCCATTGTCGTTGATGGATGTAGTAATTTGTTGTTATAAGCACACACCTACGCCTTAACGCCACTTTGAAAATCCTCATTTTCATAACAAAAGTAAAATCCATATGAACTCTCAGCTTTCATCCGAAAAGAGGGTTACCAACTTTTAAACTTTGATAAACAACAACAACGAGGTCAACGTATCGATTTGCAAAACAAAAACCGACTCGTGGTCGTACCTTCTACGAGTCTAAACTATTTAATGCTTAATTAGTTACAAAGTAAAACTTTCATGCAAATCCAAATGGAAAGCCTGTGGAAAGCAGAGTGTATGCAAAGCAAAACTACATTTGCATGAGTGGAAAGCAATTTGAAGTGCATCGTGTAAATTATTTAATTGGCCTCCCTTTCTTTTCGTCCATACCATCAAGTGGGTTGTTTAGGGAGAGTGGTGACAAAAAGTGTTGACCCTCTGACCATATCATATCAACGTCGGAGAATTAGAATTGTGCATTAAACAATAGCCAAGCCAACTCTATATCGTTCTCACTATCGCATGAATTTTGAAGTACCATCGCCATTCGGTATCACGACTGTTGGTCGGCAGAGCCAATCGAGAGCTTTATTACAATTGAATGTGAAAATCGCTTGCATGTTGCTAGACGATTACTATTTTACTCATCTTCGTGATGCCGATGGTGCCGTTGCCTTGCGTTTCAACTAAACTTGATGCAGTTACCATCCACGTCGCACTCGTCCGTCGCTTCGTCTGTTGGCGGTCGGTAGCCGGTCGACCAGCAGTCTGCCATAGTCGTTCAGCAGAGCCAATTTTTATCGCGTTCTGTGGCGATGGAATATTGAAAGTTTAATTGCTATGCCATTAATTGTTTTTAATTGCTTATTGTTGTTGTTCCTGAGCTTGTACCTCTATAGAGTGTTTTGTACTTATTTGTTGCTTTACGAGCTTATTATTATTGTTTTTATGATTTGCACTCACTTTTGAAATGGCTCTTGTATGACTTGTGCTTTTGAATTTGTTTATGTGTGTAATGCATTTGCGATAAATGCAGAATTAGCACTGACAGGCTTGTTGGCCGGTTGTATGTTCTTGCTTGTAGAATGATATGTTAATTGCTATAATTTTCTTTAACTGCTGACTATAATGTTGAGTTTCATAGTCTTTAATGGTCGATTATAATGAAAACTTTATTTTTAACAAGTTTTTTTTATGGACTCCCGAAGGCAGAGCATTTTCCATTCGCTCAAGTTAAGCAAAGTTTAAATTTATTTTAATTAGAAAGAACAAGCATCCATCATCGTCCAAATGGCTGATTTAGCTGCCATTGGAGTGGCTCATTTTGTCTATTCTATCCTACATGATCGGTTTGACCAATAGGAGGAAACCTTAATTGGAAAATATCAATGTGGTTTCAGGCCAGGAAAATTGACCATTGATCAGATTTTTACTCTATGACAGACGGTGGAGAATGTCAAGACTTTAACATCTCAACTTCCATCTATAAACAGACTTAAAACTAATTTATTCAAATCGACCAGGCCTTGTCATAAAAAAAATAAGAAAAAAAACACGATTTCGAAACAATAAATTGCTTCAAATACATTAGTCAGTAGTAGCAGACGATTACAGAGACTATACTTAAGTCTTGCAATGCCCTCTAAGAGTAAGAATTACCTCGAAACTGCTGCTAAATTAGACGATTGAATAATGGTTCTGAGATTTAGTTGTCAAAGGTATTCTGACTTCTTAACCGCGTTCGAGAAAAAAGTCCCATGGAGAATAGCTTGTCTCGTTTGTGAGGAAGGACGATTCAGGATACGTTATGATCATGAACAATATCAAATCTTCCGTGGAACAAACACAATGACAAAATTACGCTAGGTAGACTCTACTAGACTGTAAACAAAGAAAGAACCGACCCAGGAAGTAATTTGGTATAACAAACACCAGTAATGGTAGGAGACAGAGCGCCTGAACAAATATGCATGGGATCAGAATACCCGCAGTATTGGGATGTGAAATTCGATGGTTTCGTTCGGCAAACGCTCTTGAAATTTGGAAGAAATTTTGGAAGAAATCTCGGATTGGATTCCGGTTGTGACGCATTTGAAAACAATCATTTCATTGGCCAGACCAACCACTGTGATGATGCTACAGTATCGGGCCTTCACGCTTCTTCGCAAAAATAAGTCCGAAGAATTAATTTATGTTATCTTAATTTTGTCCAACTCAAGCTGCTCCAAAGTCAAAAATTCTTCACAGTTTTTTCACGCGCGGTAGTGAACACTTAACAAAAACACATTTTGCTAAATATAACTCACTTTGGAAATAAGTTCCCAATAATTTCCAAGTTCCCAAGGTTCAAATGATTCTCTCAAATTTTAACGTGGAAAAGAGGTATCGGTGTCAAAATAAACTTCAATTTAGAAGAAATCACTAGAAACCCATGCTTTTAATCATTAAAACTTGAACAACTATAGCATCGCTTAGTAATCTTATAACTATCTGGCCCTGTAATCTTCGTTGATTATCCATTAAATCTGACAATTTGTCTACTAAACATCGTTCAGTTTATATTTTACCTCAGGAACAGTCTGACTCTTAACAAAATCAAATTCAATAGTTTAGAAAATCTCTTCGTGCCATGAATCACATTTGATTCAAAAAATTATAAAATGCAACTATCGTACGTCCCTATACTAAGTGATCCAAAAATATTCCTAGATCCTGGGTGCAAGAAGAAAATAGAACGTCCCCTGAATCACATTTGGGTCATGAAATCTTTTCATTCCATGAATCATATTTGATTCAAAAAAAAATATGAAATAAAAAATGTCGTAAGTGCCAATACTAATTTATTCAAAGTAATCCTTACGTACTGGGTGCAGGAAAAAAATACAAAGTCCCGTGAATCACATTTGATGCCTGAAATCTTTTCGTTCCATGAATCATATTTGATTCAAATTAAATATGAAGTTAAAACTGTTGTTCGCTCTAATACTAAGAATATATACAAAGAAATCTTTACGTCAGGATGAAAATACAACGTGCCATGAATCACATTTGATACACATACAAGCAGATTGTCTTATTGTAAATGGCTTTAATTTTGCAGGTACTTATTCCTAGGTGTTCTCTTGCGTTAAGGGCACACTATTACACTCCTGGAGAACGAATAGGGTTAATCATTGATTTCGTTCAGTATCTCTTGGATCAATAAGTCGCCCTTAAAACTTCGTCATAAAAAAGAAAAAACAATAACAAATTACAGGAACGTTGCGTTGCACGTAGGAGAAAGTTAAGAGTGCAATAAATCTCATAGAAATAATTTTCACATAAAAAAAATATGAATTCCCACTAATTATTCGTTATGCAAAACAATAATTCACTTTTCATTCGAGTGATAATTAATGGGAAAAATTGATTTAATTAGCTCTTTTAAATACCTTCACTTCTTGTGTTTGAAATTTATAAATAATTGTACAGCAAAAGTGTCTGTTGTAAACAGAGTTTATGTCGGGTTGATGACCTGTTATGTCACTCGACATGCAACAAACAACAATATCGGAATTGAAAAAAAAAAACATTTATTTGGACTTTATTTTTTGACGTTTGACCTGCATTATGTTTTATGACATGACAAGTCTCAGCATTGCTCAAAGTGACAATAATACAACGAAAAACAGCAAACATGACCCCATTAACAATAAAAACAAACCCAGTCAAAAGTCTCGATGAGTTCCGCTTCAAGGGATTTTATTTTGTTTTCATTCATGGTAGTATCTATTAACACGCTGGTATTTTTCCTTGGAACTATGTTACAAACTCTTTGTCTGTATTTTTAGTTATTTTATTTTTTTTTCTCTGTTCGGACTTTCCATTATTGTTTGTCCATTGAATTACGAATTGAATGGCATCCCTTCAACTTTTTCACCTGGTATGCATTTCTGAGTGAGTATACCGAATTCATGCAGCCCATGATAGTGTCCACAATGTCCATGGTGGTTGCTGGTTACCTTACAATTGTATCGTGCTTCGGTTGAATGAATCAACGACGATGACCGACGTTGACGGCGACAACTATGACGTGATCGTTGTCAAATGACTTTGTCACTTTGTCATTTGCGTTTATTTTTACCTTCTTCAGTGAGTTGGAGCGTTTTATTTTTTGCATTCACAAATTCTTCTGAGTAGGAGAAAGAACCTTCTTTGATATTCATCGACATGGCTTGATAAAAGAACTGGCATTCAATGTTCCAGTAGACTGTTGCTACCTACTCCTCGTTAGTGTGAGAGAAAAGAACGTGACAGGAAGAACGACTTGGCAGAGTATTTAAAAATCAATAAATCCATTGTTTTTTTTTTGCACATGTTTACTTGAAAAAGAGGCCCTAAAACTTTTTGAAAAACGAATCCTTTTAAAAAGTTTGTTTTTCCAAAGAACTCAAATAGAAATCAATTTAAGAACTTGAAAAACAAGGCTTTCAAATCAAATTACAGCTCCCAAAAAGTAAAAAAAGGACTTTGTTCATGTAATCAAATTTCAGGCAGTCAAAGTTTTATTTCTCCACAAAAAAAAAATGCCAAAACCAACCTGTCGCATGCCTCACGTCCAAGAATTTTAAACATCAATCTTTCAGCACTCACACCGCACCTGTTTCACCTTTTCTGTATGTATGCGAGTATATTCGACAGCAGGGTCAACTTTATTTCAATTATTTACCAACATGACGTCGAAGTAGCTCAGCAAAAAAAAAAATCCGACACCCCCTCGATCCTCGAATTTTGAAAGTCAGACATCAACCTTCTGTCTATTAAAGCACACTTAAAAATTTAAGCTCTTTCTCACTGATATCTCTCTCATTTTTCTGAGTGTTTCATGCAAATTGAATTATTCTGTTAGGCATACGAATACCAAACAAAAAAATTGAATTTTCACTGTCATCTGTCATTGCTGATGGGAAACACATAGAGAGACTCAAAAAAGAACCAGCTGCTGTGTAGAGATTTTTTAATTCAATTCCTTTTCAACAGATTTTTGAGACTTTTTTATAAGCAAGCCATTTGTGTGAAGTAGCAATGACGTCCGTAGTGTAAATTATCTTCACCGACCAGACAGACAGATAAAAAAAACGAATAAAGAAAAAACAGATTTCACTCGGAAGCCAAAAACAGGAAACAGGCTTTCATAATGGAATGACATTCACGTCATATTATGGTATCCCATTGAACATAGGTGTGGGCAGGTACGAACACACTCACTGCAGATCAATGAACGCCAACGCTATAAAAGTTGTTCGCAAATAGCTAGACGTGCATTACTCTTTTCAGGTAGGTGATGAACCAATTCAGCTTCTGTACTTAACTTACTCACCAGTGGGACTCCATAAGTTGGTGGATGTCTGTCTGAATGGATTAAAAGATGATATCAAGAATAGAGATGTTTAAAGGTGTTCAGTTCATGTAACATTTTGAGTGGGAGTGGGGGGGGGGGGGGGCTGTCAGAAGATTTGATGATGTCAGAAACATATCAAGTTTTCTACTAGGTTACTAGAAAGTGGTCTCAAGAGCTGCCTTGCCTACCACATTATTTAAACATATGATGCAAATACATCATCATCGATTAAAATTTTACTTCATTTCGATGCTTGATTTTTTTTCCGCAAGATGATGATAGAGAACTCAAGATGTTCCATAGATCTGTGACACCAAGCCATTTCAAACTTATAGTCGAGTCTTACGGAATTCCAAACGAGCGACGATTAAAAATTTAAATAGATTGATAAATCAACTGGAACCTGATGGAAGCCGTCTATCAATCATTTTTTATAAAAATAGTTTTTTATTTTTTTATTTGCTATGGTCGTTTGTAAATTGTCATAAGTCCACTAAGGTGGTTATGACCATTAGCCAAGGAATATTAATTTTCGCGAAAGACTTTAAATTTTTTAGAACATTTCTTTGTAAGCTTGCGTTACAAATTCATTTTTAAAATTCAAAATTGAACTTGCGACCCATAGCACTTCCACACGAATAACCTCCGACTCACCGTATTTCCTTTCGTGTTTTTTCATTCCACTGTTTTTGGCATAAGAAACTTGACGTTTTCAAACACCAATTCATCAGCAACAGCAGCTGTGTTTCTTTCACTACTCACTGTACTCAGTAGCCAGCCCAGTTAAGTGCCTGCGATAGATCTATCAACTATTGACGGTAGATGGTGCTGATGGCGTTAACAAGAGACAAGACACATTTAAAGAACTATTTTGCTACACGAATCTTGGCAATAAGTGCGTTATATTATATTCTGATACGCAATACTCAGCCAAATTAATTAACACAGAATAGCGTAGGATTAACCCTTATTCTGTGGAATAAGTGGTAGATGCTATAAATGAAATAACATTTATTTTAACGACGCAGCACGTCTACTAACTCATTCCACCACCGAGTTGGCTTAGCGAAGGAATAAAAAAATGTAAGAAACTGCTTCTCTGTCAGTTCATTAGATGGCGCCACAATCGTTTGCTTTGTGTGAAGCAGAGGCAACAACAAATCAGTTTGCAACTCTTAACAATAACTTTACTTTACTATTCCTCAACAATTTTTTTTTTTTTTTATTAATTAGAAATGTTAACCCAAGGATTAACTCTTATTCTATGGGTAAGTTAACATGTGTAATTTGTGTTTTTTATTAGCATGTCTGTTTGTTTTTACGAATCATGATTGGATTAATTCTTATCCTATCTTTATATATAGATTCTACTGTACGTGTGTATGTCACTGTCCTCCTAAACAGCTTGACCGATTTCAATGATTTTTTTTTTGTATGCGTTCAGGTGGCACCCTGGATGGTTAAAATTTACAAATCAGTACAGCAAGTGGCGGTGCATTCATTCATTCATTCATTCAGTTTGGTTTGCAATTTAACCAAGGATCGTCTTACAAATGAAAAACGCTTGCAAATTATTGAATTTTACTATCAAAATTCGTGCTCGGTTCGAAATGTTCATCGCGCGCTGCTTCCATTTTATGGTCGGCATTCTCGACCTTCTGAGCAGTCTATTCGGAAGATTGTGACCGAATTTCGCATCAAATTTACTTTGTTGTACATTAAGCCACCAACACGTTTACGTACTGTGCGTAGTGAAGAAAATATTGCGGCCGTATCAGCTAGTGTGACAGAAGACCGTGAAATGTCGATTGTCGCCGTTCCAGCTAAGGCCGTTACCACACGCATGGGAATTGGCGGAAATTTGGTCGTACAAGCAGCTAGCATTTTTGGTTGAATGGGTACGTAATAAGCAAAATTGCCGATTTGGAGTGAAGATCAGCCAGAAGCATTGCAACAGCTACCAATGCATCCCGAAAAAGCCACTGTTTGGTGCGGTTTATGGGCCGGCGGCATTATTGGGCCATATTTCTTCAAAGATGATGCGAATCGCAGCGTTACTGTCAATGGTGAACGCTACCGAGCGATGATAACAAACTTTTTTTTGCCCGAAATGGAAGTTCTTGACTTGCATGATATGTGGTTTCAACAAGACGGTGCCACATGCCACACAGCACGCGAAACAATGGCGCAATTGCGAGGCGAGTTTGGTGAACAGTTAATTTCACGTTTCGGGCCGGTCAATTGGCCGCCTAGATCGTGCGATTTGACACCATTAGACTATTTTTTGTGGGGGTATGTCAAGGCTAATGTCTATAGGGACAAGCCCGCTTCGATTGACGCACTGGAAGCCAACATCCATGCATTCATTCGTGAGATACCGGCCGATATGTGTGAAAGAGTATGCCAAAATCGGACTCAGCGGATGGGCTACCTGAGACGCAGCCGCGGTCAACATTTGCATGAAATTATCTTTAAACATTAAATTGCAAGGTTCAAACTATCGATTCAAATAAATATTTCATTCATTTTTTCGAATTTTTTGTGTTTTTTTTTAAAGTTCTAAACCTCTTAAAAAATCACCTTTTATGATACTTTTTATTCTATTTGCTGACCCGTTTAACATTGTTTTATCAGATACATAAATAATTCTTACCAATCAATGGCTGAAACGATTTAGCTGTAAATTGATAAGGAGGTAGAACAAAGGGATGGGTATAAGATATTTTTCTTTTATCCTACTAGCTAGCCCGATAAACGTTGCCTTGCCATATCTGAATATCTAAGTACAGCTGAACCGATTTGGCTCAGTTTGATGATTTGGTAGCTTGGAACCAGGGTATGGCTATAGGAAACTTCTTATCCAACAAGCTTACCCGTTTAACGTTGTGTTATCATAAAAATAGTTCCTACGAACGGCTGAACTGATTTGGCTCGAAATTGATAGGGAGTTTAGAAGCGGGAGACGGCTACAGGCTGCTTTTTATGCTACAAGCTAATCCGATAAACGTTGGTTTATCATATAAACAATTTATTCGAACTATTTTATCTATGTTGACGCTGTAAACTTCAAAACACAACATTCATTGCCTCAAGGGCGGATACAGTGACTCTTGTTAGGGGGGGCGATCCTGAATATGTTTATCTAATGGCTTTTCAAGAGCTGTCACACCACTCAATTTTTATTAATATCTCTAGAACAATTTTGGAGATAGGAAACCAAGCTGTTAAACAATGACAATGCTTCCTACGTTGATTCAGTAGGCCAGTTCCACCTAAAAATATCTCACTGAGATCTCAATGTCACTTTGATTGAGCCAAAATCATTTCGTGGAACACAATTCTCTGTTCTCATTGAGAAAAAGTGGATGCCTTACAAATTCTTGCTCTGCATATGTCAGTCACGTCAAAAATGCTGAGTGAGAAATCTAAATCTAATGTAGTTTTCGACTGGCTCTCCGGAAGCGTCCGGAATCATTCCGAAGCCTTCTGAAAGCGTTTTATTCGCACGAAACTGACAGACAGAACGCTTCTTAGAAGAGAAATTCTCTTCTTGATTTCAAATCAGAATCCACTCAAGAAGCACTAATACATGAATAATAAAAAGTCAAAAATAATACTCAATCAGTTTTGTTTTTGTTTTTAATTCAACAAATTATCGTTATCTGACATTGAAATTGAATATGTATTTGATATTTGACTTTTGAAATTTCACACAAACACAAAAAAACAGAACTCAGTGGAAGCGATTTGACCTGTTCCATTCGATTTCAGAATGAGTGAATTCTTGAGTGAAACCAATCTTAGTTCTCAGCTGATATTTTTTGTTCCATTTATAAAATCTCTGAGACCTCAAAGATTTCAGTGATTTAGTGTTAAGTGGAACTGACCTTATGAATTGAAGTTGATTTTATTAAAGGCATTTTGTAAGCAAAATTTTGATATTTTTAATTTCCCAGAGGAAGTTATTGTAAAGAGTCTGATTTTGTGAATCTACAATTTTAGCACCAAACCATTTTATCATCATGTCAGCGTGTGTATATGCTAATTGGCGTTACGTTTTTTTCTACGATTATCTCCAGAACTATTCACAGTATTGACATAAAATTGGACTCATTCGATGCGGAGTTGGGTCATTGAGTTTTGATTAAGTTTTCAGCGATAGTTTAGCATTCTTTGAACTGGCATTAAAAATTTGAAAGTAGTTAAAATTCGTCATTTATGAATGAAAATTATGATTATATTATTTTATAATATTTTATAATATTATTTCCACCTGAATATAATGTTACCACGTGCCACGGTCATGATGCTGATGATTTACGTTTAACATTATTTTAAAACTATATCCTGCTTGTCAAATTACCAGATTTTAGGTGGCTTAGGTGGGCGATCGCCCCTATCGCCCCCTCTTAAACCGCCCTTGCATTGCCTTTAAAAGAGATATGGTTTCAATCATTCGACACTGTTACCAAGCCATTTTTACAACAAAAGTAAAGCCCCTAGAAGTTAAGGACAACTGATACAAAAATGAGTGTTTGATATGAAACCGAAAATCATTCCATTAACTAAACATTTATCCACTCCGAATTTAGAAATAGAAAGTACTCATACGCCAAAGTGTATTACGTTACTATTATGGGGTTGATATGATCGATGGCGAGACGAGGATCACGGGGTGGGATAAGAGTGGAATACGCATTTCCGTTATTAACATGATTTACTTCATAAATCTGTCAACAACAACTTCTTTTTCGTTTCACAGTTGACATTTTATTTAACAATTGTCAACAATTGAAATTTACATTAAAATTGACAGACAAAGTGAGTTCGAGCGTTTTATTCGCGCTTGAAAACTGTCCTGGCTAGTGAGTAGTGAAAAAAACGCCGTTTACTAAAATCCAATCTAATCTTAATTCAATCTGGAATCAACCGCCATCTTGATTTAAACGAAATTTAAGTCACTTTTATAGGTACAAATATATCCTTTTCTGCATCTTTCCCCTATGAACCCTGATAGAAGTAGCAAAAACAACCAGCATCCAGTACCACGTTTATTTCCGTCATAATAATAAAACCTTGAAGCTCCTTAGACCCTGTTAACAATACATTAATTACAAGTACACCTCCCTCCATTTGCAAACTAAATATCAAAGTAACAATTTTACTGTCAATAATGCTCTGCATTCAATTTTGTGAAACACAATACTTTCTGAGGTTCCCGACACTATAATTTCTCATTGAACCGATACCCATTTTCGCTCCCTTAATTATTTCTATGTCACAAATTACAAGACCATTCAAGAAGGATAAGGGTGTCCTGTGACACTGCAACTTTATACCCACTGATGCTGATAACCCAATTTGCTCTTCGTTACACAAAATTGATTGTTTCATTCATTAAAACGTGTTTGAGATGAGAATTGAACTTCGAACCACAATACCCTTCAATAAATAAACATGACCATGAGATTGACTTACTGCAGAGCCATCTGAAATTCTAAACCTGCTTGCAATTTGCAAAAGGGTCTTCACGTTTGATAGCACAGAAAAAAAGAAGAGATCCCTCTTATCAAGTTGATGTGCACATCCGCACGTTCAAGGCAAGGCAACCGCAGGCACACATCCTTTACTCAATGTTTTTTTGTTAGTTCGTTTATACAAAAATGTCACTGCATTGTTATTAATATATCCGTTTGACTATTTCCCTTTCAGATGCACCACGCAGAGACAGACACAGGCACATTAACAACAACAAAGCACTGAGTGTGGACAAAGAACGTGCAAAATTCAAAGGAAACGATCACGTCTTGCGCCGCTGGAACACACACACACACACGTCAAGCAGACGAGAGGAGCCAGCAAAAGACAAAAAACCACCAGCAGATATTCCACTTTGTAAATGACGGTGAAAATTGCAAACCTCCTGACACCTCCGCCGCCGCCGCATTCTTCGTCGACGACGTCGTCTTTGTCAACCAACGCAACCGCAACAACTTTTACCACAAACGCCGCTACCACCAACTACAATCATCACTACTATCTCAAACCATACGACCATTTTAGCAAGACAACAACATTTGATACCTTCACAATGCCCTTTGCAAGTGCTACGTCCATAATGACCAATCGGGACCATCCCTTTAATCACTCCACCCAGTCGACAAGGCCACTATTAGCCGACCGGAAGCCGCCCCAATTGTTGCTTGGCAAAAAGAAATTCAGCAATGGTCGGATGACAAACGGCCAGCTGCAACAGCACAACAACCACCATCAACAACAACAACGTGAGAGTGGGGTCAAAGTGCAGGGCATCAATGACTTTGACATCATATCACAGCAGTACAAGTACCTCAATAGTCATCACCTGGGCTACCCATACGGCAGTCCTCCCTCCCCCACTGCTAATTCCAATGACTTTGTCTTCTCTGACGACGTCGACAACAACACAACACCAACGACCAAATCGACTGGTGTTATGGCGCCTTCAATGCGACAGCCTTTGTTTGAGAATAGCGGCGGCAGCAGTTCACTGGCCATCACAAGGACCTACGATACCAATTACTACTGCAACACGTCACGCTTTGAAGATGACTTCTGTTGTCGCCGGAACGATCAGTTCGATAGCATACAATCGCCCTTTGTTACTGCTGGACAAATAAACAACAACAATGTCAACGATGACGACAATGACTCGAGAATAATGAACGTCAATGGCAGCAATGATGGCGGAATTTCAACTACTTACAGTCGCAGTCATAGCAGTAATGGCGGACCGTTTATATTTGGTGTTCATCATAGGGCGCCCCCTGGTGGCAGGGATTTTCTCGATAGCACAGCTGTGATAAGCGACAGGGATGCAACGACCGCGACGACATACTCAATGGAAAAGGGACAGAAGTCGATGGTGAGTGCTTACTCTTTTTTTCTGTCTTGATTGATCCCCAAGGGTAGGGAGGCCATGGATTGGAATCGATAGAAGCCACGAAACGATAGGGTTCTGTGTGAATTTTCAATTTCGACTTGAAAAGAGGCAGTAGTGGGTAAATTTGAAATTGATACACATCGGCTGTTTGAGTGGATTTTTCTGTTGAAAAAATAAAAATAAAATTTAAATTTGCACAGGGATAAAAATGTAGGTCAGGCTCAGAAGCCAGGATTCCCCGTGCGTTGGGAGATTTTTCTATCAGGCAGAAGCAGAACCCACATTGACGTTAAGAGGTTGTTTTTTTTTCGATAAAAAAATGCCCTCAGGGAAATGGAAAATATTGAATCAAGATGACCCTTAACTTTGCAGACATTTTAAATAAAGGTAGATCCCCGAGGATATTTGGATAGTGCAAAAAAAGCAAAACGTGGATTTATTTTTCTTAAGAAATTGTTAATTTCTGCGTTGATGTTGAAATTTAGCGCAACTTTAGCTTCTCGGTGGAATTTTTGGTTGAAAACAATGTTTGTGGAATGGGTTTGAGGCTTTTCTTACTTTTTTTTAAGTTTAAAAACTTCTGCCAACAAGAAGTGAGTTTTATAGGTTCCTCACTTGCAAAATAATAGCAACAAGAAGAAAAACTTCCCCATTTACAGTGTACCAACGTTTCAGTTTTTCACTCAAAAATAGCACATTATTACTGTCAAAAAAATCCTGATTACCCTAGAAAAAGCCTAAAGCGAAAGCTAAAAAGAGGCCTTAATGAAATTTTAATCAAACTTAACATAGTATTCCCTCAATAGCAACAACAATAAAGCAAATATTCAAAGGCAGTTCAACTACCCAAAAAAAAGAAGCAACAAAACGTATTTCCCCCAAAACTGAATAACTGCTCATTACGTACCTTTACATCACTCCTTCATACCCGAACAAAAAAAATTCATCATGCATATTGTAGCATAATCTTAAGTGTTTTCAATTTTGTTTAAACTCCGTCTCAGATGTCAGGATCTAAACAAGGGAAAAAAAAAACATGACACGCATGCCGCTGTCTCCAGTGTCGATAAGGAAAACAGGGAATACCTCTGAGACTTCATCTCATCAATCGACTTTTCCAGCCATCAAAGCAACAAAAATAAACACAACCCGTCAGGTGAAATGAAAAAAAGAGCAACAACAAATTTCATCTTCATTAAAAATGCAAATCTCCTTTTCGCTTTCACACACTCCCACTTTCCACACTACCACTTTTTTCCTTCAACTTCACTCTGATACTCTCATCATCGTAACAGGTGCTCATAGGGATCATCGTGTTATCGTCTTGTGTAAATCCTCAATTTAGAAAAGATATTCACACCTTTTTTTTTATTCTTGCAACTGTTTTGCTATTCAATGAGCCGAAGGGATATTCTTTGCAGCGCAAGTTCAACATCACTTGATTTATATAAACGGGGAACAGTACAAGACTGCAAAAAACCACAATATAGTTTAGGAATTAAAGTTGAATATTTGACACTTAAGCTAAGTGGAAAGTATTTTTAAGTTTTGCGTCACGGAACGTTAACGTAAGTAACGTTACATTACGTTTAATGTTGCGTTACGTTTCAATTTCCACAAAAAGGTATCATATCTCATTCTTGTAGAAAAAAATTTGTTTGATCTTATCGATACGTTCCACGATGTTCCAATGTTTACTTGCAACAGAAAGCACCAAAAATCCAACATTTCGTGTCATACTATTAAACTCAAACAAGTAGCTTCAAGCTTCAGTTCAGGAAGGCAAGACGAAGTGAAGCAGCTCTTCCAGCAAGAAAAATTGTATCTTGTTAAAATTGAAACATGAAAGCTTTTTTTATTCCATCAGCTTCCATGAAAATCTGCAATTTTAAGAATGAGAAATACGACCGACCGAGACAGGTTAAAAGTGGAACAAAAAAGCAAATAAAACCAAAATCCGGCGAAGGTCAATTTGCAAGGAACGTCAAAGACAAGGACATATTTAAACTCCTCCTCCTGCGATGCGAGCACTATACAAACTCATCTTCCTCGGAAGGTTATTTCATATCGGTTGGGTCCTTGTCTTAGTCGACACGTCTATTAAACGAACATGCGATGAGAATGGAGTGAGCGACAATTCCGTACTCTGGTTCTAGCTGTCTTGAATTTAAACATTCGACCTTCTTCATCTGGCTTCTCAAAAAAGCACACCCGATGGCTGTTGGCAAAGATTATGCAAACTTTAACGAGCCACGTTTTTCTTGCTTTTTTAGGTCGAGGTGTTACAAGTGTGTCCTACGTGTGTTCATTTTTACTATGGCCGTTGTCGTTGTCTCGTGAAAATCATAAAGTTTATTTTATGCGGTTTCTTAGGCGATGTCAAAGTTTTTTAAGACGTGCGAAATGTATTACGTTTTTTTTTTTCGGAAGGACGAATATTTTTAGTAGGTGTGATGATGATGCTGATGGTGAGGGTGATGTTTGAGGTTAAGTGCACAGGAAGTTTATTGTGGAACATATTTAAAATGTTTGACAATTTTATGAGAAATGTTATCGTGATTGTAAAAATCTCTTGAAAACATGTCGGGGAAAAAGTTTTCTTCGAAACTTATTTATGGTCTTTCTTTGCAGACAGAAATTCATTGCTGTCACACGGGATGGTAAGAACAATTTTTCATATAGTGTTCAAAATGATTTAGAGTTTATGAATTTTCACAATTTAAAACTTTAAATGCGAAAGAAAAGTTTCAACTCGAGGAACAGAGTTCTTAAAACCACTTAACATATGACGTCTTGATTTTAAGATGAATTACCTCTCATTTAAAATTTCGTACCTTTTCGAAGTAAACACTGAAAACATAGAATTTTTATTGGATTTGTTTCAAGTGTAACCGAAAAATCTATGTTTTTTTCCTAGAAACATTTTGTTTTATTTCAATAATCTGCTCTTTGATATAGCAGTGGTTCCCAACACAAATTCGATGTTTTTTTTTTTCAGAAAATCTAACATAAACTTTAGTTTTTCTTTTGAATACTGATCTATATTTTCAATTGGAGGGCTAAAGATTGTATGTGCGATGTTCTTTTTATGCAATTGGATTTATGTGCGATGTTTCACTTTATTCTAGGAGCCGAAGGAAGAACTACATCGAATTACCTAAATTTCATCGCAGTGACATTTCTTCATTAGCGGGATTATTGTTTTCAATACGCATCAATGAAAGTTTATAATGCGATGTTTTTAATTTCGAAAGATATCCTAGAAACAGTGCATCCTATGTTATCAGTTACGTATGCCTCTTCGTATTGCCAATATGTCTGTATTTTTGCACTCAAAAACACAATTATGCGATGTTTTCCAAAGAATTTTTTTCTCAAAATGTGTACAACCATGCTTTGTTCTATGTTTTTAATGTAGCCGAGATATTTTACCTAGTAAATGCGTTGTTATCGAACCGGGTTCAGACCGTTGGATGTTCTAGGTCTTAAAATTTGTGCGATGTTCTTAAATGCTGATGCATATGGATATATGCATCAGTTCCGCTTTCTGTCTGCGAGACCCAATTAAAATGCGATGATTTTTGAAATCTTCCCTTAAAAAGTTCTATTCCAAAAGCTATATTTATAACTAATCCCCATAAAAGAAAACAGGAAATACGTCCATTCATTTCCACTATAATCTAATTTTTGAGATAAGACTTTCAGCAATAATTCCATTCTATGTTAATCCAAATGGGATTAAATTACTTCACTCCTTCTGCATTATTAACACATAATTCCTTCTTTTTTCAAACAAAAGCATTATACAAGCAAGCATCTGGCTGGCACAATTTCCGCGTTCCACAAAAAAAAATTACCCTTATCCTCAAGCCGGACTTTTTTAACATTCATTGTTCTGTCGGATCTAGCGCTAAAACCATTTTCACAAAATGGCTTATTTGTGAGCCGTTGTTGGTGGGTCTTATTGTTTCATTTTGTCCATCAACATCCTTGCTAACTTCGTCCTTTTTATTTATTTATTTTTATCATTATTTTTTGCTCTCCCTCTCCCCATTACGAGTGCTGCCATATAACATCGCAATGAGTGCCATGAATGAGTGGGAGATTGGTCGAGAGAGGCTTTAAAAAGAAAAAAAAGACTCGTGATTGTCTAGAACGCTGCTGACCATAAATTCTTTTCTAAGGAAAGATGGATTACCTGTCTGTCGTGTTGACTGTTAAATGTCTGTCTGTCTGCCTGTCTGACTTTTGGTTCCTCGCAGTCTTTAGCGTTTTCCCAGTTGAGGTTAAATGCCTCTGAACTGAATTAACTCTGTCTCCATCTAAGGATGAGGATTTGCAGAGCCAAGTGCATCCTTGAGTGAAAGTTTTAACTTGTTTTAAGCGTGGGTAACTGACACCGGACGCATAGTGTGAATTCATCATTCCGAACACAAAAAAGCACAAACTTGACTGGCAAGCCCCTGAGCTAAAACTGAACTGACATAAATACAGAAAAAAAAACGAACAAAAGAAAGAAGAAAAAAAAACAAAGCGGAAGTTCTTGTGGACAGCAGTAGTGAGCTGCTTCCTGATTTTTCAGTCAGGCGTTCTGTCGGAAGATGGATTGCCATTGTCGGCGAGAGAGAACGCAGCAGGGCGTTAGGTGGAAGAATATCAGAATAACTGCACACGGAGCAAGTTATCCCCAACATCGTCATTGTTGAGGAAAACAAGTTTTTTTTCCTCTATTCACCTCCTGTCGACATGACGTGGTTAATTAAGAAGATTTATGTATTGGGGGCGAGGCGAGGGGGAGGTTAACAATATTGCTCTGGGGTGAATAATTTTTTGCCCCGTCTCTCCATTTAACGGAAAAGTCATTTAAAGTTGTGTGAATGCAACTCGAAGTTCATTTGCGACAAGTTTCGATCGACAATAAATCATTACAGTGAGAACCCGCTAAAGATGAGTTTAGAATGAAATATCGATACACATCGGTGTGTTCAATCAAAGTTGTTTCTATATCGCAATAATTCCAGGAACCAAATTTCCTGAGAGATTTTACTGTACCTCTGTGTTACGGTCTTGTGCTAATTTCAACTTGAAAGCAGCGTGTTAGGTCTATTTGTGGAAAAGTTGAAACTGAAACTATTGTGTCAAGGTTGATGATGATGTTTTCGATGTTTGCTTTTTTGTTTTGAATATGTATTTTGTTTAATGACCTCTGATGTTTTTTTTTTTTTTTAATTAAGTCGCAATCGAGTCGTTAAAAACTGTCGTCTACGTATTATGATTTTGCACATGCAAACCAGTCATTATGTGAGGTAGAGTGTAAGGTAATGCGTTGAGAGATTTGATTAACGATAAGATGTAACAGAAATATTAATTTCGTCTTGTAGAAATTAGTGCTACAAGTTTTTTGAAAGACTTTTTGAGAAGCAAGAAACAAATGAAGCTTGAATTTTAAGCGATTGTTTGAAAGCATTTTAATGTTTGTTATGAGTTATGACTGATGGCAGTATTTGACTTATGACTGTTTTGCAGAGGAAAAATGTTCGGAAAACTGTGTTACCTGGAAATATCGCAGGATAAAGCGCTTTTGTCGCTGGTCCCGTGACTGATGTCTCAGCAGCAAAAGTTGGAATGAAACTCATCAGAAAATGAGTGGTTTCAATGAATGTGTTCTTCGTTTGATTAGAACGGACAGTCTGAACTCCAAATGATGGTATACCGCAGGGCTCCGTTTTATCTCCGCCACTCTTTCTCATTTTCATTGATGACTTCTGAACTACTCACCTGTTTCCTAACCAACTAACAGTACAAATTTCCTCTTGGGATGTGGATTTTCAATGAAAAAACGCCATGATAAGCTCATAACATTCTTATTTGGACAGTTTTAAGGCTTCGAAAAAAACAATGCTTTCTTGAGTAGTTAAAGCGCAATTAACTGTAGAGTAAAGAAACTTGTAATTTAGACGAACTACTCGAATGTGGTACTGTTTACCACGCCTTGTTTTTTCCGGTCAGTGGAATGTTCAGTAATTCAAGGTACACTAAGAAGTTCGTTGAGTAGGGTAGACTGGGGAGCCTTTGCCATGATTTAGAAAATTTGACCGTACGCTTAGGTTTTAAATCTTTCCAAAAATTGTTTCATTTAAAAGTTGAGGTTCCATATTATCATTGTTTTGTAAAGTAATTTCTATCATTTCATTAAAAATTTTTAAAATTATTAAAAAAAAAAAATGCTATTGCAAATGTTTACTATGGGGGATGATATGCCACTAGGGTGGGGAGCCTTTGTCAGGTACCTTAGTTCCAGAAATATGAAACTGTAGTTGGACATAAAAACGCGGCATCTTTCGATCTAAAAATCATTCACTCATCATCTCAGTCATTGACAGTGGTAAGGGCATAAGGGCAAGTTTCTACCTAGAGATGTGAAATAAAATTCGATTTTTCGATATTTTTAATTTTCTTCGATCTATAAGAAAACTCGAAAAACAAAGCCTACCCACTGGCAAAGGGTCCCCGGTCTACGCTACAGATTTAAATTTTTCTTTGACATCAAATTTTTTTCAATTTTTGCTAACAACCAGAATGTCCTTATCCCTTCATTATGTGATTCTGGTACTCCCACTTCAATATTAACATCTTTCATTAATATGTTCTCACTAAATGGAATTTTCATTACTTGATTTTTTTCCCTTTAATCATTTTCGTCCTCAATATTAATCTCTAATCTGTCTTTCCTTAAAATTAATTCGAACGAAAAAAACAAATTGTTATCCCTGCGGTTGTGTGCAGCAACATATATCACTGTTACCATTCACGTACTCTAGCATTTATACGAGTAAACGATGTCATTGTCATCTTCTTTTGTTAGATATCTATGCCAACAGCATATAGGATATCCTGGTCCTGGTGTTATGATCGTCGTTGTATATTATTCTCTTTTTTTTTTGTATTACATCCTGCACCGTACTGCGACAAGTTCTCTGTTGCTGCTGTCCCGGAAGCATCTTTTGGGAAGACAAAAAATAAAGACTTGAAGGACTTAAATGAAAATGCATTTCATCCTTGTGAAAAATTGTAACACTTAACACCGTGAGCTCTGTGGTTACGTGAGTGGGACACATAAACTGGAATGTATGTGAAATAGGATGTGCAGTGCTGAATTTTCAAAGATGTGTTCGAAAGAGTTATAAGTGCAGAGGGGCCCATTTAATTTTGGTGTGAATCCTTAAACCATCGAATCAAAAACCACTTACAAAGTACAAGCAAGGTTTTTTGTGTTACAATCCATCCCTGGTACGGAGTAAGTTCCTATGAGAGCCAAGAAACTGAGAGTACAGGAAGAACACGTAAGAAAATCACAATGATGTCACCAGGATTTTCATTTCTGCTGACTGCAAGTGTTCTCAAACTTCCTGATTCGTGAAAGAACAAGAAAGAAGAAAAGAAAACTACCCTGTGGCCTTTAACTATGAAAATATCACATGATGATGGCTTAGTGAGTTAGTTCATTGATTTTTTCTTCTTCTTCAATGAAAAGCAGGTTTAGGTGTAGTTTTTACTTAAATCAACTTAAAATTTTGCTTCAGGAACAAGCATTAAACTTTGAAATGAACAGGTAGGTTCAAGGGAGATTTAAAAAGCTAGGTTCAAATTGTAATGAATTCACTTTAAAGTAGCTTGTAATGTCAACACCAAGAAACAAGCCGTTGCGTTGGTTGGTACTATCAGAATGTAAGAATTACGTCAATCGTCTACTTAACAATTCGTTCTGCTGTCTTCTTCGGAAACACACTCAATTTTCATTGCACTTGGCACTTTGTCCCACCCATATTCAGATGTAATCTCAGTTACGCAGTGTGCACATAAATATAATACAAATGTGTCGAAACATGGATAAGGATATGTACCTTCCGCGTTATGCAAATTGATCTGGAATCAATAGTCAGTCTGCCTACATGCCAATTGCTTTTCTGTGCTAGTCATCACCGTTTCTTCATTGACTGTTATTATGACGGAGTTACCATACCTTATAAAAGTTTGACAAGAAGCTCAAAAAAGAAGATTTTTACTGGGGTACCTCAGGGGAAAGCTTTCGGACCAACACTTTTTAGCCCCTTCTTCGCTATAATAGCTTATTGCCTTGTTCCTCTAGGAATTATGAAAATTAGCATCGACACAAAAACATACTTCATATGAAAAGCGTGGAAATATATGTTTGAGTGTTAAATTTATATTCATCTGGTCACCTATATCATTTCAAACTTCTCCAGAAACACATATCGTCGATAACCTAGTTCGCCTGAGAACCTAGTCGTTTTTTCGACTCGTTCGTCACATCACAACACTGTCGAGACGATACGACATGAACCAGAAAACCGTAAAGGTTAAACCTTCTGGGCCTTCTGGATGCTAAATATCCTATCTAAAGAGTAGCTTCAGTTCTATCTGGCATTTCCAGAATGCATTTCCCAACTGTTGTTGTCGTCATCATGTCTTCAAGTCTCTTCCCACACATCAGTCTCTCGCTATTTCTCTTTTACGCTGGCAATTCGATTTTGCTAATTATGGATGCGCCCACATTTGGTTCAGTTGCACCATGTGGTGGCTTGAAAAGTGGTTATTCTGCAGCGCCATTAGTGCGCGGTTCTTGAAAGTCAGGTAGGTCTTGTGTGTAGTTGCAATTTTAACCTGCAGCGAAATTTGCAGTTTGATGCATTTGTATGTGCACGAACTCGATGAAATGTTAAGAAAGAGCCTGCCAGACATTTTGTCGTCGTCGTTTCAGCTCGTCATCATCATGTCATAGTCGTCTGGATGCAGAGACACCTCCAGCTGGCATTAAACTTTAAATCAAGGACTTTCTGCATGTTTGCTTGTGAGTATAAGATGTGAATTTAATGGCAAGTGTAGTGGGTGGAAGAAAAGAAAAAAACACCTTACCCACACACATAAATAAATTCGTTTCACATTACATTCGAAGTAACTCAATCAAATATTCAAATGGCTCCTAAAGGAGAACATATCAGCATCAGAAGCAGAAGCGCTTTGAATTGAAGAGAAGGACGACAACTGCAAGGAGAAGGAGGACACATTTTCAATAGATTTGATGGCATGGTGTAGTGAGTTTTCTGTAGTCACACTATAGCTATAGTTCCTTTTACAATGCGGTTTCCTTTTTTTACCACACACAATGTGTGCGGGTAAATTGCCTGGAAATAATCTGCATTGTATTGCTGAAGGGCTTTTTTTTGTGTCAGTATACATTCCCAGTCCTTAATTTATACAGAAAACATACACAGATGAACTTCCTGCATAAAAGTAGATCATGGTTGCCACTTTCACTCATTATGAGTAGTTTTTGTTGAGCCTGTTTGAGAGAGAGAATGTTTGCGTAACATTACGCTTCATCTCACATATAGATCATTTAGAATAATTTGGGTTTCAAAATTCCATACATACGTTAGAGTGTGTTTAACCATCTGTCATTAATGTCGCAAATACAAAAAAAAATTGCATGAAAAGTATACGCTTGAAAAGAAGCCGAAATTGGTTTGCTTTTGAGTTGCACTTCCAGTGCATAAAACAACCCTGGCAACCTTGTCACTCAAGGCTTCTAAATTTTCCCACAACAAACCGCCCCATCACACACTGTTGAGTTGAGTTTTTTCTTAGCAAGATAGGAAGTAGGAACATTCACGTGGGAAATCCCATTTTGGAATGAATGTTTGCAAAAGGTAATTGGTAGAAATTGATTCAATAGCTATGCACTGCGGCGTAACATGAAATTCTTTAGTGAAACGAAAATTGTAATTTTAGGATAAATTTGCTTTTCTTTTTTGTTCACTGTACGTAAAAGGCACACCGTCACTGTTTTCTTTTATTTTAATATATTCATGATGTTAATATTGAATCACCTACACCACTTTGCATACCGACTGCTCACAGGAAGCGGTGTGCCGTGGTTAGTTCATAGGTTTATTAATATTTAGAAAGGATAGCTTATGCATACAATATTAATGTAGAAAGTGGAAAATTGATTGCATGTATTTTTAAAAGTTTACTTTTGAAATTAAATTTGAAAATTGAATTTTCAGGCAGTGAAGGAAAGAACGTCCTCAACAATTTATGGCTATTGAGAAGAATATTTTAATTTATTTTCGCTTTTCATTGAAATAAATTAAACAAATTATCATAAAATACATCCAAGTTTCCAATTTTAATTTATCAATTTGCTGTTCTAATTGATTTCTGTTTTCATTTTATCGCTCTGTTCAAAAATTGCTGAAAAAGCACGCAATAAATGTTCATCTATGCAAAGCTGTGAAATTTTGAATTCCCAAACAAATGCAAGATAATAAATTTCAAAAGTGAAAATAGGAAAATTTATTATACCCATGAATATTCCACTTAGATCCCGTTTGGTATAGTTCTTCGAGAGTACAACACTATTATTCATTTCAACGCCACCGCGAGTGAGTTGTTAAAAAAAGAGAAGAACTTAAACTATACCAAAATTTATGTGAAGGTATGTGTTCCGACGGGAAGTGATAAATTTCCAATAAATCATAAAGCCACGGAAGAAAATTGGGTAGTGCATATCCAGTGTCGCAATGTTTTACCTTCAAAAAAAGTTTAGTGGAAAATGATAATATTTTATAAAATTGATTTACAAGATTCGCATTAGCTAGAATCCTTGTTTTCACCATTCTTCATGCAAGTGGAAATGCATTCAAATTGAATTTCAATGTTTAGTTCAAATTAGAATACAATTTAATTCAAATGTAACTTCAGCTTCAACTTCAATTCAAGTTCAACTCCTACTTCAACTTAAATTTTAATTTCAACCTCATTCTTCGACATCAAATGAAACTCCAACTTTGACTTCCACTTCGCCTTCAACTACTTACTTACTTACTTACTTATGGTGGCGCTACAGTCCAGGTCGGACCAGGGCCTCATCCAACAAACTTCTGCAGCCAGCTCAGTCCCTTGCTACCTGCCTCCAGTTTCGCACGCCAAGTTGGTTCAGATCCTCTACCACCTGTGTGCTTCCCACCGGAGTCGCGGTCTTCCTCTTCTGCGACGTCCTTCCGGGTTGAATTCGAAGACTACGAGCCGGAGCATTATTTTCCATTCGCTCAACATGGCCCAACCATCTAAGTCGTTGGACCATTACTTTTCTGGCTAGGTCGGTGTCGCTGTACAACTCGTACAGTTCTTGGTTGAATCTTCGTCTCCATTCTCCATTAATAAATTGGACCAAAAATCACTCGAAGAATTTTTCTCTCAAAGAAGCCCAAAGCGTTTTCATCAGATGTTGTCATAGTCCATGTCTCTGCACCATGGGTTTTTGTAGAGTGTCACTTTAGTTGTTCGGGAGAGGACTTTACTACTCATCCCAGGTAGACAAAGTCCCTAACTACCTCGAAGTTAAATCTGTCTTTGTTGACGTTTGCTCCAAGACGTCGATGTTGGTAGTCCTTTCTTGTGAACAGCATTAACTTGGTCTTGCCCTCGTAAACCGCTAGACCCATCTTCCTGGCCTCAGTCTCAAGGCTCACAAACGCTCCACTGACATCACGCTGTATTCTTCCAATTATGTCAATATCGTCTGCGTATCCTAGTAGCTGGACGGACTTTTGAAAGTTTGTGCCTCTGGCGTTGACATTGGAGCTTTGCACAATCTTTTGAAGAATGATGTTGAAGAAATCACATGACAAGGCATCGCCTTGTCTAAAACCTTTTTTGACATCAAAAGCGTTCGTTAGGTTTTTTCCGACCATGATGGAACAGCGTGAATTTTCCATTGTCATCTTACACAGACGGATGAGTTTTCTGAGATGCCAAAACTAGACACTGCTCTATATAGTTGGTCTCTATAGACGCTGTCATACGCAGCCTTGAAATCGATGAAAAGGTGGTAGGTATTGATTTGAAGTTCTGGGTCTTTTCCAAGATCTGCCGTAGGGTGAATATTTGATCGATGGTGGACTTTCCGGGCCTGAAACCACACTAATAAGGACCTACCAGGTTGTTGACGAAGGGCTTCAAACGTTCACACAGCACGGCAGACAAGATCTTATAGGCGATGTTAAGGAGTCTTATACCTCTGTAGTTGGTGCAGTCCAGGGGATCTCCTTTTTTGAGGATCGGGCAAACGATGCTGAGGTTCCATTCATCGGGCATGCTTTCCTGCGACCAAATTTTGCAGCTGATCTGGTGCATGCTCATAACCAAATCATCTCCAGCTGCTTTGTGCAGTTCGGGGGCTAGCCCGTTTGCTCCAGCGGCTTTGTTCGACTTTACTTTAGACATCGCTATCTTCACTTCGTCCATGTCGGGTGGGTGAAATTGTTGGCCTTCTGCACCCAAATTGGATGGTTCTGTATTGCTGACGGAGTTTTGGTCGTCATCGCCATTATACAGCTTAGTATAGTGGTCTTTCCATATCCTCAGCACTGACTGCGGTTCCACTACGACGTTCCCATGATGGTCTCTACAGGCTTCACTTCGGGGTGCATAAGCCCTGGAGGTTTGTTTCACCTCTTTGTAGAACTTTCGAACCTCGTTCCTGTTGTGACATCCCTCTACCTCGGTCGCGCTCTTCTCATTCTCCCTTTTTTTTTCTTTCTGAGAAGTTTATGATCCTCTCTTCTTTTCTGCTCGTAGAGCTCACGAGCTGCTCGTGTCCTTCTTTGCAGCGCCGCTTTGTATGCCTCTTGTTTAGCTGCATGTGCTCGCCGGCACTCATCGTCAAACCAGGGGTTTCGTTGTGGTGGCCGTGTAAACCCTAGCACTTCAGAGGCGGCATCTGTTGGCTGCTTGGCAGGGTTGCCACTGCTTCTCTATATTTTGTGCTGCCAGCAAAGGACTTCTGAGAAGATTTTCGGAGACACGATCGGAAATAGATCTAGCAATTTCTTGCGATTGTAGCCGTTTGACGTCGAATTTCTGCCTAGCATTTTCGCGTGTTGGCCTTGATCGGGATATGCACATTCGTACCTTGGCTACAACAAGGTAGTGGTCCGAGTCAATGTTGGCACCTCGGAATGTGCGGACATCTTGCATGCTAGAAAAATGTCGTGCGTACATCGCAATGACCTAACATTCCACGTGCAAAACCGAAATTCGTTGTCCTTAAATCGTTTGCGTGGGTCGTCATCATTAATTCCGTCCGTATCCAAGGCTTGTTGGTGGTTCGGAACTATAGTTTCTTTATGTGGCCAGGCACTCACCCCGACGCAAGACCCCCAACCTGGAGGGCCAGGTCTTTAGTTAAACTCTAAGACGAAGAGCCGGCCAAACCGCTCCTTATAGGCATGGGCTGCGAATATGTCGTAGTAGCCCTATAAAGTGTTGACTAAGTAGTTCATCCTGACTGGAACTGTAGACGCCACCTTTGATTCCATCTTGGGAGTTCTTCCGCTGCCGCCTGTTGAAAAGGAGGCATACCTTAGTGGACGCATGCCTCCTCCCCCTCTCTCTCTTTGCTGCCGCCAACAACTTCCCCAGGTTGAAAGTACTGGGCACCCGATGTTCACCACGGGGAGGTGGAGAGTAGGAGTTAATAGACAGAGGTTTCTGTGGACGCTTGTGTCCACTTGAAAGCACGTGTCTACCCTTCGAACATCGACTTCAACTACAGTTTCAATTTCAACTTAAATTGATATTCAACTTCAACTCACACTTAGTCTTTAGATTCTACTTCAATTTTACTCCAACTTTGACTACAATTTTAACTTAGCTTCCACTTTGACTTAAACTACATACAACTTCAAGTTACCCTTAAAATTCTGCTGCAATTTCTCTCACTTTCTTAAACTTCAACTATGGACATTGACACTGCAGATAAGCTGCCGATTTTTTTTTATAAAAACAATGCCGCCGAAGCTGGGACTTGAACCCGCAGCGTTTGGCTTAGCAGTCAACTCTTACTTTAACTTCAATTTCAATTTCAACTGCAACTTAAATTTTAAATTCAACTTATATTTAACTCCGAGTTTAGATTCAAAACGAATTCAATTTATATTCTAAATTTGGTTTCAATTTTGAATTACCATTGAAAAGAACCTGGAACTAAGAATTAAGTGAATTTGAAACAGCATCCAGATTTTAATGACATTTTCATTTCAATTCAATCTACAAAGTAACTTACTAAGTTTAGATTCAACATAATTTCAATCGTACTTTGGCGAATGAATGCCTAAAAATTTTAGGTCAAGACCCTTTTATACTCTCCAGGCAGCAATTCCTAAATATTTCAGTCAATCATCATATGTCCCGATAAAACAGGACTTTCAATTTGATTTGACATTTTGGTTGAACAGGATATCATAATTTATATTTGAAAAGGTTGAATTGCCTTGGAAGCACTGCCAGCAATTTTGCAATTTGTGAGTGCACTCAGGAAACCGCAATCTCGAAATTGTATTTATTGCACTGACAAAATGCAGTCAATGTCTCCCTTTCTGAGTACCTTATGGATTTATATGCACACTTTCTATCTCTACTTTATTTTCAATCAGAAAAGTAGACAAAAAATACCTAGTGATGTCAACTTTGTTTATTTTCTATAATTTTATTAGGGTACATAGGATCTGTGTGGTTTCACTGCACAAGAGACACACCACAATGCCCATATGCAGTATTGTTATTATACCATATATGCCCGAAACTAAATTATGGCAAAAAGTGTATCATTTCTATGAATCTTGAGCTTCTTGCAAGAAGCTAGTTGAGGCAACTCGATATGCAGAATAGAAGGGTACCCACTTCGAAAACGGGGTTAGTGTGCGGCTTAATAGCGATAGCATGCTTTTCTGCCACATTGCACCACAGCCACACAGTGCCTTGAATTTTTCGCTCTCCTCATTGATATCTGGGGCTGGTTGGTTGGCTGGCGTCTTTTGTGAGTGCGATCGTAAATTTTTTAGAGCATATATGTACGACAAAAAAAAAGAAGCTAAATAGAAAATATGGTTGCTATGGCTGCATACTGCCATAAAGTAAAAGATACTTGCAGTTCGCGATGAAGTTGATGTATCTACGATAGTAGATTGCTGTTGTTATGCTTGTGGAACACAAAAAACAACGTGTGCCAGAGAGATATAATCCGGCAGCAACAAGCACAACAGTGCAGTGTAGAGAGTTTGTTGTATGTGGAGTATGGGTAGTTCCCTGTTTTGTGTGGTCTCCCTAAGGCCACTATACCAGCGACAACGGTTTCATATCTGCGAGTGCTGCTGTAGAGCAACCCATCATCGGAAACACACTACCCAACTAGAGCGTATGAATGATGTCAGTTGTTTTGTTAGCTTGTTGGGTCGCTGGAGTCGGAGTGTTGTGAAGGTACAAGACAAGTTGGTCGCCAAAAGCAGTGTTGTTAAAATAAAGTAAATCGCCAAAGTTTCTTCTAGAACAAGAGTTCTAGCCACACCAGTTCTTGCAAGATGAGTCACTATATAACAACCCTGGTCAGTGTGACTTGTTTATTATTAGTGCCAGCAAGTTAACAGGGCAAAACAATGGATGGAGAAATGTGCAAATTCCCAATTGTCTTATTTTTTACTATGCTAGCTATCTACCTTGTATGGGATGTGATTTTTTTTTTGTCAATTCTTTGTAGTCTTTTTTCCACTGTGTTTTTGGATGTTTGGGATGGCCGTTGGCGCCAGGTGAAAAGCTCCAAAAAAAGTCAACCTTTCACCGCTGCTACCGCCCTACAAAACAACCATCCAAAATTCAAAGAAGAGTGCATTGTGCAATGCATCTCGATGTTCAGCCCCTCAAAACCCCTCATAAAACCCCTTAAACGAGCATCTGACAGTGGTTTAGTTTTCCATATGCACTCGCACACTCGGCGAATAGTGTGCAATAAATCTTCGACTTTTTTGTAGTTTCGCAAAAAAAAAAAAACAAAATCCGCAAATATACGAACACAAAACGCTTCATAGTTTCGGTGCTGCCCCGAAAGACACATTTTTCGCTTTTAATTTATGGGCAACACTTGCAAAAGTGACGCGGTTTCTGCTCGATTGTTTGTTTTGCTATTTTCAGGGCACAACATACATTTTTTTTTTGTTTTTTGAGCAAAAAATATATTCTTTGTTAAGCGGGAGGGATTGAATATTTCAGAGATTAGTCGTTGGTGTGTCAGATACATAAGAGGATTGACTTGTTTCTGTAAGTTGTGTTTGCATTGCCCCCAACAGCGAGCCAGATTTATCAACATGCAGACACGTTGCGATATGTGACATTATTGAAATGCAAATTGTTTGAATTTTTTTTGCTGTAGAACCGAATTAGTCATTTTATGAATTGCTGCATGAATTTTCCTCTTTAAAGTCTTTAAAAAACTGTTCTCTTATATCTGATTCCTTTTGTAAAATCATCCCAATTGTAATCATCAACTTAATGCTCTCTCATCCAGGATCAAATTACGATGCCAAAAAGTTCTGCACGAAAAAGTTTCGCAATCGCATGCCAGAAGCCACCAGAAGTGAGCGCGAGTTAAATTCAAAAGGTTGTACCGGCATTGTAAAATCTCGTGTTTAATTTGCATTGAGTCGTTTTTAATTTATGTTCCACATTTAAGGGCTTAATTTTTTTTAAGGGTTCCTTTTTTATAAGGGGGTTTGCCTCTCATATTAATAAAAACAAAAAAAAGCAACAGAGAGAGATGTAAAGGGGTTGCTTTTAGAAGTGGCTTGCGGTTGAAGTTTTCTAACCCAACGCTTTTTGTGCGCTCTTTGATCCGTTGATGACGTAAAACTCCACGCTCTACAACGCCAGAGCATTATATAATATTATGCGCTCCATCATTCCATGTGCGCCACCATCAAGACTAATGATAAATTAAAGTCGGAGCAATTAGCGTTTTGCTTCGGTGCCATATCCTACAAAAGCTGCCATGAAAACCCATCAAGGAAGCAACATTCCCAAAAAAACATCTGAGCAACGAACGAACAGACGAGAATAGCAGACAAGTGCAAGTGCAAGTTGCAAGGGTAAAAACCACAAGGATGCCTCAAGATGAGATTGTTGAAAGAAGATTTGGCTCCTCCATCAACATTCTCTGGCTGTTCGAGTAATGCTAGTTGGGTTTTGCAATGAATTTAAAATTGTGTTTTGCTTTGTTTATTTTTTTTGTTCGACGAATCCTTTTACAATCTTCAGAACATCATTGCAAGGAGCTGCAAACCACTAAAAGGGGTTTGCTATCTGGGATTTGTTCCAAATGACGACGCACGACGACATGATGAGAAAAGGATGAGCAAATTTTATATTTTTAGCTCTGCAAGTGAATGTGTGTTCTCTCCCTTTATTTTTGCATCTTCCAAGAATTCTGGTGGGACGGTGCGGCTGTAGGGGTTAAATCGGATGGCATTATGGTTAATTACATGGATTAGGTGAACTGAAGGGTTTTTAGCTCCAAGCATCATGTAGCACTTAAAGTGATGGATCCGGATCCGATTCCGGATCCGTTTGTATACCCTCTGGTGTGTGTGTCGTGTCTGTGTACGACATTTAGGGATGGTTGTTCTTGTTCTTGATGACAATCAACTGATAAAGTTCCATGTATAATTTGCAAAATATACGTTAGTATTAGTTACAGGAGAACTACACTCAAGGGTTATAGTGTGTATCAACAGGTTTGAAAAGGGTCAATCTCATTTTAATTATTAAAAACTGATACAAACTTTTTTTATACAAGGAAGTGCTTATTTTTGAAAAATTTAAAAATAATAAGCGAATTTAATTCAAGAGTCACTGAACCATTGAATCGGTGTGACGCACGCGAAACAAAAATCAGCTGGCATGGAAAAATTTAACAAGTGGCATCTTTTGAGGCTTTTGAAAATGACTCAACTTTCAGCTGCTGTATGGATTGTTTACCTTTTAATTTAAATGAGGTTTAGCAAATTGGAAATGAATCACAGCAGCGCAACTGACAGAAACAAATTAAGTCGGACTGTTGATGTTTACTTGTTTTATTATTTTAATTTTTGCGACTGTGGTAATTGTAAAACCTGCGAGTCACTTAATCTAGACAAGAAATTAACAATTTAAATGAGTCATTTAATTATTATTTTAAGGTCTGTGAAATAAAAAAAATGCTTTACACAGTCATAACAATTACTATGTATTGGGACATCCACTTTGCACAGAACACTGCTTTGACCGATGATAAAAATGTACGAAATTGAAGAGGAAGCTGAATTTGTCCTTCGTCAAATTATTGTTTCAAACCGCACCATTTTCCTCTCTTTTATTCTGTTAAAATTCGACCTAAAAGAAGTCGACATTAAAAATTAATTATCAAAAAACAAAATTGTTTTTTTTCTAACTCGAATTATTTCGACACATTTCATCAAACTGAACCATTTTCCAAAAGGGATTTCCTCTCTTTTATCTGTAAACATTCGACTTTAAAGAAGGCGACAGTAAAAATTAATTTAAAAAAAAATGTTTTTTTCTAACTCGAATTATTTCGACACATTTTATCAAACCGTTCCATTTTCCGTAAGAAGTTTTATGTCTTTTGTCTCGTTAAAATTCGACTTGAAAAAAGTCGACAGTAAAAATTAATTAACAAACAACCAAATTGTGTTTTTTTCTAACTCGAATTATTTCGACACATTTTCCATAAAATACTTCCTCCCTTTTGTCCCGTTAAAATTGGACACAAATATATTCGACAGCGGTAAGTTTGACAAAAAAAATATGACTGGAAAACTTTTTAGGTTCTCGTATTAGAAGACTGACGTTACATTCGTTAATATTTCATTACAAATAAATCAAATGACTGTTAACGTCAATGGCAACCGTTATTCTGGTTTCAAGAAGGCAGCGTGGGAAACAAAAGATTTTCTGGAACATCATTGTGATAAAATGTTTTGCTACTGCGGAGCCTAGATCATGCGATACAACAAATTTGAACTATATTCTGCAGAGTTCATGTTCTCATGAATAAGGCAGTTACGATTGACGCTTTGGAAGCCAAATTATGCTCAAACGAATCGCCTACATCTGAATCAAACGAACGGACCAACTCAGATATGGTTGTGGACATCAGCTTTTTTAAATTTCAGAACTCACTCAAATCTTAAACGTTTTTGACGGGAGAACGTTTATCGGATCAGCTAGTAAAGTAGTCGTTCATAAGACACCTCCCTTCCCCTTTGGTGTACGAACATATTTTATGAACGGCCCTAAATATCTATATGAAAGTGAAAACCTTTGTTAATTGGGTTTAAAATATTTGAATTTTATATTTTCAATCCTTTACTAGCTGACTCAGCAATCATTGTTCTAAAACAAAGTATTTTTCGTGGATAAACATTAGCAGTAACTGTTTTCAACTAGCATACAATCAATAACTTGGTTCGACTGCGACGAGTTCAAGTCTTTGACAGATCGAATTATTTCAATTCATAAAGTGTATTCAGTCAAAGTTTTATATCGTTTTGAAAATCACAAAAATCCTTTAAAGTAAATCGTGATGTGCCTTGTGAAAATGTTGCAAGAATTGACCAGAAAATTGAAGGCTGCGATTCGGAAACTGTTTTTTTTTTATCGAATTGATTCTTAAATTTTACTTACATTCGGAATAGTTTTATATCCCAATTAGTCCCATCACAAGCAGTCATAAAAAGAGAGTCTTAAACTCGTTTTCTTCAACTAAAGATGCCTATTAAAACGTTCTCTTCTTCAACTATCCAATGAACCTTTGGTCCCAACGGGCCCTTTCTTATACCTCCACTTAGTTATATTAATTGGTCACATTTCCGGGGTTCCTAAAGGCAAACCACACAACACCTTTTTTATGTATTTACCATCATCATCGCCATCGTCATGCGACCATCCGCCCGTCTATTATAGAAGTTCATCATAGACAAACATTTTCTCTCGTTGGCTTTCCTCATTCAACATCTCAATTCCGGACAAGAGCCTTCCAAAAAAAAAAAAAGAAGTCATAAAACTTTTTTGTTTGGCTTCTCTCGAAAGTTTAAGTCTCCCAGTGCGACCATTGGAAAACATCGTTCCAAGCATTTTTTATAATAAAAATGAAATATGCATAACTGCACCTCGTAGCCATTAAAAAAGAAGGTATAATTGCTCTTAAAATACCGTTCTGCGGAACTTAAATTATGTCTTTCTCTAATAACCGCATGTTTGGGTCTCCTTTATGATGGTATGGACAGAAATAAAAGTGCACCACCTTGCCCATCGTCATCATCACACCGACCGGACCCGACCACGAAAACTGTGCGGCCAGGCAGTCTGGGCTGGAGAACAGTGGGCTTGGTTTTGTTTGAAAAGTTTCACAAAAAATTTGTTTGTCTAGTTGCGAAATGGATTACCTTAATATCAAATTATAAACCACCCCACTGTGTGCCTAGTCAAACTAACCAAACGAGCGACGACGAATTAAGCCCACCAATGCCAATGTAATGACGATGAAGACGATGATGGAAGCAACGAGGAAGACACGCTCTTGCACAAGGAATCATTTTTTGGCTATCTGAAGGAAGCTGTAAGCTTGCTGGCTTGGTGCACTTTTTTTTGTTTTATTGAAAAGAAAGAAGTGCAATTATGACAAAACCTTGAACAAGAATTTTGTACATGCGGATAGAATTTTGAAATTTGATCGTCATTTTCTTCATCGTTGAGCATCATGCAACTATTGGCTATTCAAAACTTATGCTTGTTCTGAAGTCGGATTCGCAAAGTTTTTCTGTAACCTGACGTCAGTTTAAAGATTTTTATGTTCAGTTTTCTTATCATAAAATCTACCTGTAGAAAGGCAACACCCTCGGGACTGAAAAAATATTTAAGGAGAATTTTTGCAGGCAGTCTTGTGACTTCGTAAGAAATCATACAAGGTTTTTTACTGTTTCAATGCCTCTCAAACAATCCGTCAGTGAATTTTTGCTTTTTCTGCACTGAAGAACTAGAGTACCATTTTAACGTAATTTTTTTTAACTTTTTAGAGACTTCATACAGGAGACTATAGGTTTCCTTTTTGATAGAATCCTCGAATCCGAAGCCCTCTATAAAATTTGAACTTGATCGATCTATTCAACTTCCTTTTAAGTGTTTTTTTTTCATTATAATTCAAATAATTCGAAACATTTCTAAAACTCGAACAAATTCGACTCAGCGAGCGTTATCCATTTTCTTTACTTAGAGTTCACAAAACACAAAAGTCATTGAATAAAACTCGAACAAATTCGACTCAGGGAGCGTTATCCATTTTCTTTCCTAAGAGTTCACAAAAGACTTTGAATAAAACTCGAACAAATTCGACTCAGGGAGCGTTTACCATTTTCTTTTCTTAGAGTTCACAGAAGACTTTGAATAAAACTCGAACAAATTCGACTCAGGAAATGTTATCCATTTTCTTAACTAAAAGTTTGCAAAGGACATTCTATAAAACTCGAACAAATTCGACTGAAAGAGTGTTATCTATTTTCTTTACTTAATGTTTGAAAAGAACATTGTAAGAAACTCGAACAAATTCGACTCAGAAAGTTTTCAGAGGACAGTGGAACAATCGAAAGCTCTTAACCTTCATTTCTTACTAACAATACAAAAGAGTTGGCGAATTTCACCTACCTACCATCCCATTACCAAACAATGTTCCCCCGTTTACCTAAGTTCTTCGTACAAGTAATTTATTGTATACATAATGCACCTTAGCCCCCATGTTTTTCAATTTCAGTTTTTGCTGTCTTGTGGTTTGTTTATATGTTGTTGAGGTTCATCTTTCAGGGTTTCGTAATTCATATAAGTTCTTCTAAGACTATCAACGACATTGTGGCTTAGAAATTACACACAATGGTGACCATTGGGCTAATCAGGGTTTTTAGGTTAATTAAAAACGTACAAATAGATACGTTCCTTATGCCAGCTAGCTAGAGGTCGCCCCTGTGAGTACATCTACGAAGTAAGAATATCAAGTTTTAATTAAGGAATGAAGGTTGACTATTTTTGTTGTTCTTGTAAGGTTTTGAAAGTAATCAAAGAGGTTAGTTACGCAAGACTAATTAAATGCGTTTTTGATGCGCTTGCATAAAAAAGATGATTATACCTCTCTGAAGAAAACCGAAAAACCCATAGTCGTGTCGGTCGTGGGTTGTTGAAAGCACAGAGACCACATGAAACTGCGGAGAAGGTGGGTTTTGACTCTTGCAAAACAAAATTTACGAAAAAAAAAATACGCTGAGTGTGGTTTTGATAGATGAATGTGTAATTAGAGGCGGCTGCTGTTGCTGGGAGTAATTATATGACAATGCGGAATGACATTAAACATTGTTGGTGAGGCGTTAGCATGGTAACGTTGACAGGGAGGGCGGTTACTTCAAATTGTGCCAGAAGGAAAATTTAAAGGCGGAAGCTTTATGTGATGACATTAAGGCTCATCAAGCACAAGATTGTTTTTGAAACAATATGACAGTAAAGTTTATGTGAAGCATTAAATTTGGTGGTTTTCGTCATAGCTACTCAAACATGCATATACTGACGACGAGAATAATAGCCACTTGTGCATTGATAATTAATTTGTTGTGATTAGATGGAACTGCGGTAATTGATGTCATTGGTGTGAGGTTTAATGTGACAATTCATTTCAATCAGATGTCAATTTATGTCTTAATTGCATTCATGAAACATGATAGTTAAAGGTACAGACGGCTTTGCTTAGACATAAAAAAAAACACCCCTTTTTCGAACAACTTTCCCCTTCTATACACCAGTACCTTCTATACGAGCAATAAACAAGTCATAAGATTCCAAACAATCAAGGCCCAGTAAAACTTCCATTTGCATTGTTGTTAGGAGGTCCATGGCGACTGCCAACTGCCGCTTGTGGCTAAGATGAAGACAAAAATCATCTGATGCCTTATCTCACTTGCAAGTTCTAGAAATGATGTGTTCATCGATTGATTATCATACGAAAAATCATCGAAAGCTCTTGTTGGTCGATCATCGTATATACAAAAATATCTACTCTATCATACAAAATTGCAATGTCATCGAAATAGACTTTGTATGTCTGATGTTTCAATTGGAGTGCATAAAACCGCAATTCATGGGAAAAAAAACTTCGGTCACTGGTTTTTTTATTTCTCCCTACTCCAGTTCGGCCACGAAGTTGATAGAACCAAAGTTTGTTGTCATTTTCGTTTTATTGCTAAATATTATTCCATGCCATTCGCAATCATAAAACGAACATAAAACCGCTTGCAACAAATAATGCAGTCTGCGACACTGGCAACAGAAGTAAAAACAACTCAATACAATGGTTGCCACTTGTTGCCACCACCACCCGCTGCGTGTTGTCGTCGGGCGTCATTCCGCCAATCGCGCTCTGCTTACCGCACTCACACAAATCACCCGCTGTTTCTAAGCCATTATTTTGTTGGCATTTTTTTTGTAATTGCGCGCCACACTAAACGCGTTTGGCGATTGTTTTATTTTCCATTTAATTGTCTTACGACTGGCAATATTGGAAAACAGCATTATTCGATTGAGGTCACCCTTTGAAAATTGTTTTTGTGCCTCTCTCGGCACACAAATCACTGTGAGTACTTTCTATTATATCCACGACATGGAACAGCGGCGACAAGCATCACGACGACGACGCGACGACCGACATACATAGACAAAGCGGATGTGTCATTAACCTAGACTCGATCCGCAATTGATTTGAGTTTAGTGGGGCCTGGGGTCGGTCGGCTGCTGTTAAAGGAAGCTGTTGATGGCAATGGCATAATCCATCAATTTTGGTCTGAGAGGCGGTTTGTTTGGACAATGGACTCTGGTCTGTTGATGACGCGAGCGCGGTAATGACTTAGATTTTAGGCGAAAATCATGTGTTGGTGGTTCCATCTTTTTTTTTTTTTTTGTTGCGACTTTTTGGGGCGCCCACAAAATATAAACAAAAACTTGCAATTGCCGCCAACAGCAATTATACTGACCAATTTTCGGAGAATTTACACGCACGGTATTTTCAAGAGGTGGACTTCTGTTGGTAATGTCATTCATCATTGCATCGGGAACAGTGGGTTGGTTAGGGGAAAATGTTTGTTAAAAATGAAATGAACGCGTGAATCATCAAATCAATTAACAAGTGACAGGGACAAAGGGGTAAAAAGACAAATACACAAAATTTTAACATCCATATAAATCAAAAAACGCTATTCAACTCTTCTTCCTCAGGTTAACTAACCCAAGGAATAAGAGTTATTTCATGAAATTTCTCATTAATAAAAGGGGATTGTTTTATATTACTTTACTTGACAACCGATTTGTTGTTGTCTTTGTAATGTCAATCGGTTGTGGCTCCATCTAATAAACTGACGGAGAAGAAGCCTTTTAAATGGTTTTAGTCCTTCGCTAAACCACCCTCCACGGTGGAATAAGTGAGTAAATGTCAGTTAAGAGAAAGGGTTAATCCTTCGCTATTCTGTTTATCAGTTTGGCTGTAAATCTCACCAAAGTTAAGTTGTAGTCACACATTTACCTCGAATCCTTCCCACTGTGTAATCTCAGTCAGTACGAACTTTTTCAGCAAAAGCTAAGGGCAGCGAGCATAATATTTCCCAGCCGGCATTTATTCAATCGGCCGTAATACCAATCCAATAAATGAATGAAGGTACAACAAGAAACCGAATTGCGTGGCGCACATTCACATATCAATGCGGGATATATCTCTCTTTGGTTGAAATGCTAAATGCGGTGGTTAAGCTGGTGGTTGTTTACTGGACCGTGTGTGGCGGTCGAATATTCCCCAGTGGGAATTTATATATTTATAAAACCACATTGGCGTTGTGTGTGGGCCAACTATAGGCCACCTATAGACCTATAAGTAGAATCAGAGAAAAAGAGAGTGAGAGAATGATGTGGGCGCAATAAGTTCCGGTAAACGATTTGCCTACCAACTGACCTACTCTGGGGAACAGCTTAGCTTACAGTCACAATGAACAGAAAAAAAATCATTTTAAAACCCAAACAGTCACAGCGAATGCGGTATTCATTGTGGTGGAACATGTTTGTGGTAACCTAGACCAATAAAACGGAAATGGAATGGGATTTGAAAGTGATTTTGGCGGTTTGTCGGTCTACGCGGCCAACATAATTGTTTGAAAATATTTAAATTATTATAATAAATAATTTGAAGTCATTATTTTTTCAGTGTTGCTTATTTGAGTTAAGCTCTTTATTTTTGACCAAAATGAAATTTTTAACATATCCCAAACCTCTCAATAATGCAGGAATCCGTTTCAATATTAAATTTTTGTTTTGAAAAAAAAAAAATTGTTAAGTCCATTTAAGTTGTTTGAATAATTTGTCAGAGAATTTAAAATTTAACAAATTGAAAACTACGCTTCGAAATTGTGTAAGTAAATTTATTTATGCCCCAATTCCCTTTTCCAGAGATTAATTTAAATTCATAAAGTTTTCCTGCCAGTACTTCAAACAAGTAGATATAATATCCTCTCTAACACACACACACACACGCCACAAACTTACACACTGAGAGAACAAAAAATTAAAATGTTCAAAACTACTTGTCTGAAGGAAACCTTTTAACACTTGATCTGTCTCAAGTACGTGTGTGTTCATCAAGTTGTAAATTTCGTAGTTAAGTGCCATAAATTCTACTCAAGGACGAAATCCCTTTTACTTTCTCATAAGCTTACAAAAAAAACCAGAAGCAACTCCACCCGACTTGGTTTTAGTTTTTTTTTCTCCTTTTACTCTCACTTTTTTTGAAGACAAAATGTTTCAAGGATAACGATACTGAAATCCTTTTTTGTATGGCATCCAATTTTTTTGCGAATTCATTGTTTTAAACTGCAGAAAAGTTTTCAGCTAAAAAAAAAAATGGAGAAAAGAAAAAAAACTCAAATAATGATAAAATGTGGATAAGCATGTTTAAACGGCTTGAGCAATTATTTTATTATCCTTTATTGGTGCAGGTATTGTCCTTACTTCCTATATAATATTCTAAGTGAAAATAATATTTTCAAAAGTGCGACATGAGATGGAACTTTCAAGTTGAGAAGTTATTAAGGAGGACATGTTTTTGTTGTTGTCAATTTTCGGTAGAAAGGTTCTGTTTGTGCTACGGCAGGAGACATGTTGGTCCGGACCGATTCCCATCGCCACTTAAAGCACAAAATATTTAATTCCCATACGGGATTCAAGTTTATTTATAGAATTCAAACTTACGCCCTTCGGAATACATTATAAGTAGACTAATACTATCATACTAAAATCGGCTCTTCTACTACTACCTGGTATTGATATAGGTAGGTAGGAATGGCTGTCCTACTTACGCGTATAGGACACAATTAGCGTTGAGTGCGCCGTTTTGATACCATACCTCGTGAGATTCTAAATAGACTTAAAAATGGGTTATGTATGATGTATGTTCCGCACGTACAATCCTATATATAATGTTGTATTATTCTCCTAACCTACGGCCTATTATCTAATAGTGCCATTTAGTGAGGGAGTGTGGGGGGGGGGGGGCGGAAGCCACTTTGTGTTATTGAGGTATGAGATCAAATCTTTGATCTTGAATTCTGAGAGTTCCTCAATACCGTTGAAGAAATCATTACCTAAGTAGAGTGCTCTTTTCCTAGCCAAGGCCGGACAATGGCATAGAAAGTGTGGACCTGGTATTGATACTGTTGTAATTCGACAGCATCAATACCAGACGAACACCAGTTGAAAGGTAATCGCATCTTGAAGACTTTCCATCAGTTTTGATTGCCACCAGAGGCTTTAGTACCTGCTTATCCACGGGAAATGCTGCGACCATCCGTAGCCATCCCTTGACAGAACTCGCAAATTTATGACTTGATAGTAAGATGAGATGATGATGATGTGGTAGCAAGCACCTGGTTCCCTCATCTTAACATCCATAAAGGTGCATGGAGATCTCCTGATCAATCAACCGTCAACCAGATTGATCACGTTGCGATTGACGGAAGGCACTTGTCCAGCATTTTAGATGTTCGAACTTTCCGAGGAGCTAACATCGACTCGGACCACTACCTCGTCGTAGCCAAGGTAGTGCTACGAATATCCCGACAACGGCTAAAACAAGGAAATGCTGCAAGAAAATTCGACGTCGGACGGCTACAATCGCAAGAGATCGCCAGATCATTCTCTGATCGAGTGTCAAGTAACCTCTTAAGGAGTCCTATGCCGCCAACATCAAGTATCGAAGACCAGTGGCAACATTGCCAGAGAGCAGTTAGAGATGCCGCCTCTAATGTGCTGGGTTTCACACAGCCACCAAAACGAAACCCCTGGTTTGACGAAGAATGCAGGCAGGCCCATGCAGCCAAGCAGGAGGCATACAAAGCGGCGCTGCATAGAAGGACAAGAGCTGCTCGTGAGCTCTACGAGCAAAAGAGGAGAGAGAAACGCCGGCTTCTCAGGAGAAAAAAGAGAGAGCATGAGAAGCGTCAGATCGAGGATGTTGAGAGAGCCAACAGCAGGAATGAAGTTCGGAGGTTTTACCGAAAGGTTTAACAGCTGGCTCAAGGTTATCGAGCAAGAACCGATGCCTGCAGAGATAAACAAGGGAACATCATAGTAGAATCGCAGTCAATGCTGGGGATTTGGAAAGACCACTTCAGTAGATTGTATTACGGCGACGACGAACAAAATACCGCCATCTGACAGGAGCCTTTCATCGGACACGATGATAGCCAACAATTCCGTGAACACGACCTAGAAGAAGTGAAAACCGCAATATCACGGCTGAAATCCAACAAAGCCGCTGAAGCAGATGGACTAGCTGCTGAGTTGTTCAAAGCAGCAGGCGACGAGCTAGATAGGAGCATGCACCAAATCATCTGTAAGATATGGTCAGAGGAATGCATTGCCGATGAATGGAACCTCAGCATTGTTTGCCGATCCTGAAAAAGGGAGATCCTCTAAACTGCGCCAACTATAGAGGAATAAGTCTACTAAACATCGCCTACAAGATCCTCTCTGCCGTAATATGTGAACGTCTGAAGCCTTTCGTCAACAATCTGATTGGTCCTTATCAATGTGGCTTCAGGCCAGGAAAGTCAACCATCGACCAAATTTTCACGTTGCGGCAGATCCTGGAAAAGACCTATGAACTCCAAATCGATACCCACCACCTTTTCATCGATTTTAAGGCCGCGTATGACAGCATCTACAGAGACGAACTGTACAAAGCTATGTCTAGTTTTGGCGTCCCTGCCAAGCTCGTTCGCTTGTGCAAAATGACGATGGAGAACTCACGCTGCTCCATCAAGGTTGGCAACGAGCTTACGGAATCTTTCGACGTCAAAAAGGATTCAGACAAGGCGATGCACTGTCATGCGATTTCTTTAACATCGTTCTTGAGAAGATAGTGCAGAACTCCAACGTCAACACCAGAGGCACTATCTTCCAAAAATCTGTTCAACTTCTCGCGTACGCCGATGATATTGATATAATGGGAAGAACACAGCGTGATGTCAATGGCGCCTTTGTGAGAATTGAGACAGAAGCGGCAAAAATGGGTTTAGCGGTAAATGAGGGAAAAACGAAGTATATGCTGTCTTCGAGGAAGGACACCCAACACCGACGGCTCGGGCAGAACGTCACAATAGACACATATAACTTCGAGGTAGTAGAGGAGTTTGTCTACCTAGGCTCCGCTATAAACACGGGCAATAACACCAGCGCCGAGATCAGACGAAGAATAACTCTTGCTAATCGCTGTTTCTTTGGGCTAAGAAAGCAATTGAGTGGAAAAGCCCTCTCTCGAGCAACTAAGGTAAAACTGTACAACACACTCATCATCCCAGTCCTGCTGTATGGTGCAGAAGCATGGACCCTGACAAAATCGGATGAAAGTGCCTTAGGCTGTTTCGAGAGGAAAGTTCTTCGGGTCATCTTTGGCCCCGTGTGCATTGAAGGGGAATGGCGAAGAAGATACAACAGCGAACTTTACGGGTTGTACAACGACATGGACCTAGCCAGAAGGGTCAAGGTCGAGAGACCAGATGGCTCGGTCATTTAGAGCGAATGGACACCAATGCTCCGGCCCGGAAAGCCTTCGACACTATTCCCGAGGGACGTAGGAGGAGAGGAAGACCGCGACTCAGGTGGCGCACTCAAGTGGAAGAGGACCTCAATCAACTTGGAGTGCAAAACTGGAGACGACTAGCTAAGGACCGAGCTAGCTGGCGGAGACTGTTGATTGAGGCCCAAGTCCACAACGGACTGTAGCGCCACCTTAAGTAAGAAGGTAAGTAAGAAAGATGAGAAAGGATTCTATTTCTTCAGATTAATATTTTGTTCTAAAATCCAACCTTCATCGTTGACCTGGCCTAAAAGAATTTTGTTTGAGTCCTCAGCTTTTAAGAAATTTGGTAGATTCCTTGTTGTTGATAGGATAACGATCCTCCTACTGCTGTTGTCCCCTGCTGAACTTTCCTATTTTTTTCTGTATCAGTTCGATGAATCCTTTGATTAGACAAAATATCAGAACTAAGCCATCCATTACTTTTATTTTTAAGTTTATTTAAAGATTTGCTATCCGAACATATCCCACACAATTCTTTTATTTACAATATCCTTTCTTTTCTTATTGTTCTCTTTTCAGTCCAACAGTGATACTAGTTCGAGTTCTAGGGATAGTGGTAAAGGATCAAAGCTTTTAGTGAAAAATCGAAAGTCCTCGAAGAAAAACTCAAAAGGTTCGTTCTCCAAAAATAAAGAAAACAACAACACACCCAAACCCCAAAACTTTGAAAAATTGATAATGTCGTTTATGAGAGTTCTTTTGTCGCAGCAAAAACACACACACACGCACACACAAAAGGACAAAAAGATATCTCAAGCGATTTTATTGACCTTTTTTTATTTATGTTTGTTATTTATTTTTGTTAAATGTAATCTTGCAGAGAAAAAACTATCAATCAGCAACAACAACAAAGAGAATCGTCCCCAAATTAAGTGCGTGGTTGTTGGTGATGCAGATGTTGGAAAAACAAATCTGATTGTTACGTATCTGGAAAATCGTTTTATATCGGAGCACGTGCCCACAGCATCAGATATCTATAATGGTAATTTGCATAAACTTATTGATTTAAACAAAATATTTACAGGTATTTTAAAAAATTAATGGAACTCTGCGTCAATGAATTGAGGAATTGAATATCAATACTGAAAATAGATTGCTTCGGTGTATGGATAGTCAGTAATCAATCTGAGAGAAAAACGTGCTTCAGAGTGTATAATATTGACTTTTTGCTGACGATTTATTTATGTAAATAAATGTTGAAGTTTAGAATCAATTTGTTGGTTTGAAAGTTCAGTGCTTAAAGCACTAAATTATATACTCAAGTGCATCGAAAAATGTACATGCATGTATGTAGATAAATCGCAACGATGAGAATCATAGAGAACGAAGCATAGTAATTTTTCGTTCAATTTATATTAACTAAGCCATTGTTTGTAGGTGTTGATCGGTCATTTTTGTTGATAATTTACATCACTTTAACGTCAATTACAAAGTTTAAATCAGTAACGGTTTTTAAGGATTTCAACAAGAAATGGAAACAAAGATACCAATCATCGTTCGATATCACTAAAGATCATCATTTCGCAAGTAGGTAGAATTATATTCGATTCTTGAAGCACCAAAGTTCCGGGACACGTTTTGTTTCTCCTTAAACCTGAAAGGATCTCCTTTACTCAATACACGAATACGTGAATTTGCTATTAAAATCCATCAAACGTAAAGAGCTTCAATTGTTGTGTGTTTTCTTCATCGCGAATATATTTTTCTTGTGGATTTTCTTAGCGCGAAAAACAATTGTTCTGCATCTTTGCGCTCTTCTCTGTCAAGGACATCACTCTACCACTTGAAAAATGTATGTGCTTCCCTGTGCGCTCGCTCCATGCATTGATGGTTCGTTGCAATGCAAAATAAATTTTATACAATTTGCAGTGTTCGAGGTGTAATGCGAAGTAGATTGATACAACTATTACTACTCCTTTTGCGTCGTCCCCGTCGCGTCGTCTTCGATTGGTTGAAATCCTTCCGATTTGTACACATTCTAATAAAAGGAACATAAATTATTCATGTGGGGTTTCTGGTTCGAGGAACAAATGGTTCTTCAAAAATTATAGAGCTGTGGACGAAAATTCAAACCAAAGAACATTCTGAGATCGATTAGGGAAATTTAAATTTAACAACATTTTCCATGAACCCGACTGTTAATATTTTGGAGTTAGAACTCACAAAATATGTAGCTTCGAACTCAAAAAAAAAAAAATTATTGAAATTGCATTTGCAAGGATATCTACTGAACTCCTTGCGATTGTTGGAGGAATCGGCATTCTGCCAGACTTTTCAATGGTTATAAATACATTTTTTTTGGCTGTGCTCATTCAATTGTGTACGCGCTCAAGCAGAGGAACCAAAAAAGGACTTTCGTTTCGACAAATAGAAAGAAAGAATTTTTTACATCGTAGCCTGGAAGTCCTTGAAGTGAAATACCAGGCTTCCACTGACTGGCACCGTTTTTTTGAATCTATATACAAAACCGATATCATCGCAAATTTTTTGTGGGTGTTTGGATTTTTTTTTTCCAAAGGACGATTGATATCTAAATGTGTCTGTGCATAAGTACGGTTGTTTGTTCAACATTCAACTCCAACTTTGTGACTTTGGGTAACAATTTATGGACCACAGGACAAATAGAGATGAATTGTCTATTGAGTTGTTTTCTTTTTTCTTTTTTGTAGAATCTAATTTATTCCTTTTAAGTTGCTGAAGAATGAGGAAGGAAATAAACAGAAAATGGGATTTAGATTTTCGTTGAGTGCACTTGAATAGAATAAGCAAAATTATTTTAAGTTAAAAATAATTTACTACTTTAGTTAAGAAAAAAAACGGAGTCCTTGCAAACATGTTTGCGAAAAAATAAGTGCATCCTTCCTAAAGTGAAAGTTTGAAGAGAAAAAAATAGCTTAAAAAGTGAATTATGTGGAAAATTCTTTTGAGAGAAAAAATATTTATACATACTTTTAGCTGAAGAAGAGGAAAAACCTTTAAGCTCTCTGAATAAATGTTAGTTCGAAAACTTCAAATATTAAAAATTGGACCGACCGACGACACGAACCGAATATGTATTGTAAATGATGGAAGTGGAAAAATATTAGTTTAATCGAAGGAAATGCTAATCCCACATGTTCACTGAACTAAGCTGATGTTACTGATAAGGTTAGATCAGGAGCTTATGCTACAAGCATTTCTTGATCAATAGCTTTCTCTTAGTTTGAACACCCAAAGGTTTGAGTTCCTTCGAGTTTTTTTGTATATTAATTCCACACTCAAGGGTTTTTTTTTTAAACAGTGTAGTGCAGAACAAAAGGAAGGACTGCAAACGAGATTTCGGTGTGCATTGGCCTTTAATTTCAGAGCACAGCAATACTTAAAGAAGACAAAAAAGTGAACCAAATACCACATTCGTGTAGCATGGCTTGAACACCAATATCTGTATCAAACGAAGTCCTTCGAGAAAGAACAACTTCCATCACTAACCGCTCGGACAGACGAGGAAGTATAGGAGTTCGTCTATCTAGGTTCCGCTACTAACATGGGCAATAAGACCAGCGCAGAGCCGAGGATTAAGAAAGCAATTGAGGGATTATGCGGTCTCTTAGACGTAGAAGTAGAGAAAGATCGGGGCTCAAGTAGCGCGCTCAATAAACTCAAAAATCAACTTGGAATGCAAAACTAGAGACAATTAGCTAGGGATCGAGTTGTCTGGAGGGAACTGATGATTGAGGGTCAAGTCCACAACGGACTTAAGCGTCACCTGAACAATTACAACGAATTTGGTTTACCTAGTTCTGTTGCCTTCGTCATCTTCGTATAAAATTTTAGATAGAGTTTTAATGGAGCACAAGCCCAGAGTTGAGCTCACACCTCAACACATATGTGACTTGTAGACTAACGCCAGATCATTTTTGCGTGCGACTTTGACAAAAGTAGATATTGAGATCTTCAGTTTCATTATTAGTACCACTCCTCTCCATACAAGATTCCCTTTTCGATCTGACTCGAACCTATAACTCGAAAATATCTCGCAAAAAATCGACTTACTTAGATCACTGATCAAACTTTCTGTCAATTTAAAATAGCCTTGGTCCCAAAAAACGAATTAAATCTTAATTAACTTCACGACCTTTTGTGGATAGGTAATTCTTTGATTGATGGTTCTTGGGGTTAAATTTAAACCAGTTTAATTTCAGACATTGAAATGTCACAAAACGCCATCATTTAATGAAATTAAAACCGACAACAGCAGCTAGATTTAACTTTTCAAAAATTTGACACAACTAAAAAATTTAATTTAAACATCCATTGAAACCACAAAAAAGGCTCTGACTGCCAACAAATAAAAAAAAAATCCTCCCAATGCCATGCAATGATATTTTTTCAAATGTTTTCTGCATTCCCCACAACGCAGCGCCTGAAAGCAATACCTTCAGCGTCGCTTGCTGTCAAAAGGAATTACATGAATGTGATAACTTTTCCGTCTGCATACACACTCTCCTCCCACAAGGCCACAATTCCTAGTCTCAAACCGAACTTAAGAAGAATCTCAGGTAAGAACCACGCCAGAAGCAACACGGCTATAGCACGGTGGTATTTAAAAAAAAAAAGAATTCTACATACCGAATAACAGCATACCTTGAAAATGCAAAACGCTCCTTCGCCAAAACCATAACTCATAAATTCTGCACTGTGGAGATTTCGTTTAACACACCAAGTCGAACATTTATTTCAAGAATTAATATAAATCGCTTTTCCTGTAAGTTTTTCATTAGACCACAAAAGTCTGTTAGGCCGGGATTTTCATTGCCTGGTTTGCAGCATCCAATGTTCTTAAATTTTGGTCCCCAAATAAAATATCAAAAAACAGATAACAACCTTATCAGGTGATTTGGAGTGTACACACATATCATAACAGTTGCGGTGAAATGATATCCTAGGAACCAATTTTTTTTTATTCAAAAACTCGCAGATTTTTTTTTGAAAAATACGTTGAGAGAAACTTCTTCAAAAGAAATTTAATTGGACACGTTTTTTTTCTATTTCTGTGGCGGGAACAAATTTTTCCGGTAGCTTGATACACCATCAAAGTGTAAAATTTTTCCAGAATTACCAACCGTTCATCCAGGCTTTTAACCTTTTTTCAATTACTCAATGAAAATTAAATTAAAGACCAACACAAAAATAGAAAGATAAAAACCAATTGAACCTTATCCAACGAGAACGCAGAAACGGGAAAAAGGATTAGAAACATTCCAGACTGGGTTGGAATTATTTTTGTTTGTTGTAATGGAGGAAGATGAACAGAGAAGATGTGAAGGAAGGGTATTTTTTAGGGTTGTGGTTAAGAGGAAGTTCGGGACAGGATTTTTAAAATAGTTCAACGAAAAGTCGGCACAATGAGAATTCCAACAATGGAATGGGGATTTTTGAAGGGAATTTGTTTAAAGGGTTTCTATCTCGTTTTTGTCCTATTATTTTGGGTATTTTCTGGATCAACATTGGACCACGGAACGTTAACAGGAATCAGAAATAGGTGTTCCCAGTTACATTGTATCCAAAATACTCCTTGATCAGAGGACAAGGGACTAGGTGTATAAGGCAATCTAAAAATGGTGCTGCCATTACCTTTCGATTCAAAATAAAATTGAAATATTTTAAAGCTTTCAAAATAAGCCAAAGTTTCGAACTACACTTATAGGAAAACACAGTTCCATCAATTCCATTTTTATTTTTGTTTGACAAACATACTGTGAATCATAAAAAAAAAGTGAAAAATTTCACACGAGAAATGTTCTCACTCAACTGGTGTTTGACTATGCCAAATTTTGTATACCAACGAAAAAGTAAAAAGAAATAACAACAACAAAAAGTACAGAGAGTCTTTGGTTTATCGTTTTATAATACAGTGGGTCTGAGGTTGATTTTTGAATTTATTAGCAATTTGCATCGAACTTAACAAGTGTTAACAATTTAGGTCAAGGTTTTTTGGTGATGTCACACCACCCCATTATTATTCTGATCTGTTTGTGTTATAATTTCAGAAGTGGGATCGAAATGAACCTTTTTATTCTTTCCATATTTTATTAATTTCTCGAATTTCACAGATCCAATGATTCGTGTGTAAACTTCTATTGCGTTTTATTTTACTATCGAATTGACTTAGCTTATAAAAACCCATATTCCCCCTCAACTACTACACCCGACCATCTTCAACTCCGGCACTCTGTCTCAGCACATCAAATAAAATAGTGGTATGATGAACCCTCCTTACACGGAACTAGCTTTAGCCCTGGAACTGATACTGGAAAGATGTTAGGGGACAAAGGGTCGGTCAGACGGTTGGTGATGACGAGAAACCACACAGAATCTCAATTGCTCTGTTGACTGCATCTCCTTCTGACATTGACTGCCTCTGGGCACTAACAGATGTGACTGTGACTTCCATGTAGTGTAACCATAACTGTGGATGCAATCGCAATGGCTACGTCTGAAAATCTTGTGTGAAGAATAAAATTGTGTGGGATTGGGATGCAATGGTGTTGATGATGACGACTATGCCAGTAATGATGACGATGACGATGATGGTGATACCAACATTTTGTGGTAGGAATTTCATAAAATTCCAAACTGTTACTTCTTTAGCTTGCTGATCCAGCAGCTATGCTGATGACATTCTGTGGTTTGGAAATCATAGCTCTGGCATATCGAATGCACAATTCATGAGTGTTGCATTTCTTCTTTAGAATCTCGCTCGTGAAGTGCTTCCGGGCAAGCAAAATACGCTGTGCGTTACATAACCTCATTGTCTTTTTCATTGATGAGGATAAGCTTCTTCACCTCAAGCTAAATCGTGATTGCATCTTGGTATCTTCAATTGTTGTACCTTGATCGCATGACTGATAAATTTTCTTCCTCCTTTATGATTTTTGTATAATTTTTTTCTTACAGCTGAGGTAATGGTCAACGATAGTCCAATACATATGACCCTTTGTGATACCGCTGGTCAGGATACGCTAGATCCATTGCGTGAACTCTGTTACCCGGATAGTGATGTGTTCCTGTTGTGTTTCTCTGTTGTGAAACCGGAGACATTCCAATCGATCAAAACCAAATGGGCGCCGAAATTCTCGAAAAATCCTGCTTCCTTGATATTGGTTGGCACACAATCGGATTTAAGGAGTAATATTCATGTGTTAAATAAGCTACAGGTAGAGCGGCTCATTTTTATTTATCTTTGACATTCAAAGTAACAATGTCATCATGTTTCAGACTAAGGGGGAGAAACCGATATCATTTGCTGACGCTTGGGACCTGGCCACTTCGATTAAAGCAAAATATATCGAAACGTCTTCTTATACTCAGGTAATTTGTTATATTCTTATAATTAGTAAGAGGAATTACTCAAAGAAATCATTGTCGTCTTCTAGGATAAAGTCAAAGACGTATTCGATACTGCTATATGGGAAGCCCTTGTCCCAACTACCCTGCCTCCAACTCCGCCACTGTGGAAGAAAATTTTCTGTTTAGTATAACAACAACTTTAATTTAATTATCTTTAAGAATTCTTAATTTTTTTTTGTGTTTTTTAAATAGAAAAATTCGAAATTGTTTTATAATTTTTTTGTGTGTAGAAACAATTGAACTGACAAAAATAATTCACTATATTTTTTTTCATTTTGTTAAAAAAAACATAAATTTTATAAAGTCCGTATGTGTTATAGACTGATTTAGCTTTAAGGTATTTAAGTTTTTTTAAGTTTTTATTTTTTCATCATTGCAGCATTCCGTTAATTTTATTAAAAAAAAAATTATGAAAGAAATGTTTTTTATCGAAATTAAATTAAATAATAATATTTTGAGGTATGAAGACATTGTTTATTGCATTTTTTCATTTTCATCACCCGATTATTAAATAAATTTAAGTGTTGCATTTTTTCGATTTTGTTTTGTAAATGATCACATTTCTTATAAGTAAATTTAAGTTTTAACTTAAGATAATGCACGTTTTAATTATTTTTTTTTTTTAATCTAAGCATTATTTTGTCGATATAAATATACATCTTAATTTTTAAAGAAAATAAAAATAATTTGTTTAATTGACTGCGTTGAAACTTACCACGAATATTCTGTAACCCATAAAAAACAGAACTATTGAAAAAAATTAAGTACATTAATTCATCCGCTGCGGATTTGCAAAGACCACTTCTGTAGACTGTATAAAGGCGACGACGAACAAAATCGCGTCGTCGTGTCAAGCAGGAGCCATTCATCGGACACGATGACAGCCAACAATTCCGTGAACCTGAACTAGAAGATGTGAAAACAGCAATATCACTTCTGAAACCCAACAAAACCGCTGGAGCCGATAGTCTAGCTGTTCGGCCAGAGCTGTTCAAAGTAGCAGGCGACGATCTAGATAGGAGCATACACCAAATCATCTGTAAGATATGGTTGGAAGAAGCATGTCCAATGAATGGAACCTCAGCATTGTTTGCCCGATCCTTTAGAAGCTAGATCTCTACACTGTGACAACTGCAGAGGAATCAGCTTACTTAACATCGCTTACAAGATCATCTCTGTTGTAATATGTGAACGCCTGAAGCCTATCGCCAAAATTCTGATTGGTCCTTATGAATGTCGCTTCAGACCAGGAAAGTCATCCATCGGCCAAGTTTTCACTTTGATATCCACCATCTTTTCATCGATTTTAAGGCCGCGTATGACACATCTACATAGACGAACTTGTTAAAGCTATGTCTAGTTTTGGCATCCCTGCCAAGCTCGTTCGCTTGTGCAAAATGACGATTCAGAACTGACGCTGCTCCATCAATGTTGGCAACGAGCTTACGGAATCTTTCGATGTCAAAAAAGGATTCAGACAAGTTGATGCACTGTCATGCGATTTTGTTAAAATCGTTCTGGAGAAGATAGTGCAAAACTCCACCGTCAACACCAGAAGCACTATCTTACAACAGTCTGTTCCACTTCTAGCTATAGTCGATGATATTGATAGAATGGGAAGAACACAGCGTGATATCAATGGCACCTTTGTGAGAATTGAGACAGAAGCGGCAAAAATTGGTTTAGCGGAGTATATGCCGTCTTCGGAAAGGTCACCCAATACGTGCAGCTCAGACAGAACGTCACAATAGACGCATATAACCTCGAGGTAGTAGGGGAGTTTGTCTACCTATGCTCCGCTATTATCACGGGCTATAACACCAGCGCGAGTGGAAAGCCCTTTCTTGAGCAACTAAGGTAAAACTATACAGGGTGATTCACGAGCGTTGTGCCAAAAAGCTAAAGCCCCCCCCCCCTAGGAAAGACCCCCCCCCTCCCATACGATTTTTTTCTTGTCTCAACTCAACCTACACGCTCTAGCTTTTTGGCACAACGCTCGTGAATCACCCTGTATAACACCCTCATCAACCGAGTCCTGATGTATGGTGCAGAAGCATGGGCCTTGGCAAAATCGAGAGGAAAGTCCTTCGGGTCATCTTTGGATCGTCTGTGTGCATTCAGGAGGAATGGAGAAAAAGATACAACAGCGAACTTTATGGGGTTTACAACAACGCGGACCTATAGCCAGATGGCTCGGTCATTTAGAGCCGATGGACACCAATGCTCCGGCCCAGAAAGCCTTCGAAGCTATTCCCGAGGGACTTAGAAGTAGAGGAAGACTTAGGTGGCGCTCACAAGTGGAAGTGGCTGGTGCAGCGGAACCTTTTATTTGAGGCCCAAGTCTACAACGGACTGTAATGCCACCTTAAGTAAGTAAGTAATTCATCTGTCACAGAAACAATGACATCCTAATAATTCACTTAACTTTCTCTCATGGAAAATTGATTTTGATTTCAAAAGCTTTCGATTCTTGAAAAACAAAAAAAAATATTGTCAAGTCTCAAAACCCCCTCACTGCATACAAATCTCAGAGTGACAAGCACAAATTTTATAAATAATTCGAAACATGTCCAAGCAAACTAAATCACCCAGAAACAATAAGGTCCTTTCTATAGTTCTTCAAAAAAGGAATATAGGACAAAAACACAAGAAAATACATGAGAAAAAAACACGAACATTAAACATCCTGAAACAATATTTGCAAATGAATGAGCATACAAAAACCCTAATCCAACAAAAAGGAAAACAATCACACGCCTTTATCCCTCCCCTTAAATGAAAATTAAATCTCTTAAGCCTTTACCCATCCCTCTCCTCAAGGTTTCCTATTTCCTAGTCTAAAGTTGTGTTGTGTTCCAAAATTTCGATTGAACATGACCACTCTGATAGTTTTCCAAGGAAAACATGTCCCACTGTATCCACAAAAATATCTCTCACCTTTCGTTTAAGCTTGCTCACCCTTTTGGAATAAATTTTACCAAAAACTCAATTGCCATCGCCAGACGACCAACACCAGACTTTGGAACAGAACAAAAACGCAAGGACTTACCTCTCCTTCCATTTAATTTGTGGTTGATCCTTAGAAACGTTATCCCTCTCAGATTAATTCTCTTATCCTATTTCGTGCACCCATCCCCCTAATCATAGCAAAGACAACAACCAACCAACACCACACCAACTGACTGCTCTTGCATGAAAATGAAAATTCTTCCGAGCTTTGAAAATAGTTTACGTTTACTCGAATTGTTTTGTTGCTTCAACTTTGGAGTGTGATGCATATTTTTGCTTAAGGCAACTTAGTCCCAAGGACCACACAAAGCAAACTAAAGGAAGCCCAATGCAATACACTGGTTACTAGTTGTTGGAAGGCATTTTCGGATGAATTTTTAATTGTTTCAAAAGATTCATTGCTCAGTTAGAGAAGTGGGAATCATTTGTGTCGAATATCGCCTCCTTTTGGTCTGCACAAGAATCCTGATAATCTTGTGTAGGCAAGGTTCAAGAAGTGATACTGATTTGCATTTTTGTTCTATAAGCCGAGAGCCATTGGAAATACCAAAGAACAACATGACCGGAAATTACCCAATACTTTGTGCCTCTATAGAGGAGGGTTGGAGTCCTGCAATCAAGCAAATGAATTTTACGATACGAACGAATTGTGGCAATGATGGAAATTAATCCCGAAAGAGGATTGATAGCAAGGAATGTCGTCTTATCCTGCTGCCTGTCCCATAATATTGAAACTTAAAACAAAATTTCTTCCGGTCGAGTTGAGATTGAGATTACAGTTGTTGCTTGTTGGTATTTCACTGCTCCTAGTTGCGTATTCTTCTTACTTACAGGAGGAGGGACAATTACCTTTTCGCAACGGTTGAGGTGAGTTATGTGTTGATGTTTAAATCAGACAAAGGAGCGAGTGGAGGAACGATATTGCTTCTACTGAAGCAGGAAATCGATTTTGTGGCCAAGTTTTTGCGTATAGTTTATACTGCTCATTTGTTCCTTGAGGATTTTGAAGGGATTTTCTAATTTGGTTATTGATATTTTCCAACTTCGATGTCAAGGAAATCGAAATGGTAGGTTAATAGAGCAAAGGAAACGAATGCCTTATTGTTTTTGACCGCCTATACCTAACCTATACAAACAGATTCTGACAAATTTGCTGTGGGATTTCGATTTGAGATTGTTTTATCGAAAATTCAAGTTAAAATTTAATTCCGGAGTATGTGAGTTATGAATATGAATATATCCCGAGGGTATTACGATATGAATCCAGGTCACTAGATATGGAATCCTTCGATTTGTTTGTTTGGCTTAAAATTGGAAATTCCAAGGAGTAGGTATATTATACAGGTCGGAAGAAAATTTCGATATTAGGACGAAATTAAAGATGTTCGTGATGTTTTAATAAATGGGAATTTTTGAAATAGAAGTTTAAAGTGTTTCTAACATTCACCATTGTGGCTATCGATCAAATTATTTTTAATCCTCTTCGAACCGCGATTTTTTCGTTAATGATTGAATCTGTTGTTAACTTACGTAATTTCTTTCTTACTTAACTTGTTCTCAATCCACCTAGGATCTTTTCTTGAGACACAACAGTTTGCCATCGGGGACGGTCCCTCAGGAGCAATCTCCAGCCGTCTAAGCCAAGCGCTCTGGCATCCGCAGTTACTTGGTCTTTGTACCGGAGGCTAAGTCTTATACTGATAGTCTCAAACCTGTTGGGGCTGCGAAGAGAAGACTTTCTTGACATAAGCGTTGTCGTCCATTCTAATGTGGTCGTCTTTTCTTGGCTTTCTGGACTTCATCATCATCCTGGTACAGCTCGTACAGTTCGTGGTTGAACCATCTTTTCCATTCACAATTGACGCATACAAAAAGTTCCCAGTACTATTTCACTTTTTTGCTTATCGTCCAGCGCACGGCGCTAAAATCAAAGTCTTGTACACTAAACACTTTGTCTTTCAAGTGAGGAGTTCTGAGCCCAGTTGCTTGACCAATTTAAAGAAGCAGCAGTTCGCTAGGGTAATTCTTTGTCGGATCTCCACTTAGGTGTCTTTTGTTTAACAGATGTTTGTTCCTCCTTAACTACCTAGGTAGGTGGTGGACCGATGTCCTTTTCTTTGCTGATAGCATGTTCTTTGTTTTATCTTCATTTACTTCAAGACCAAGGTGTTCATTGTTCAATCTCTGGTGATGGGCTCAAGTACAGCTCTCTATCTTTTTTGTCTAGTCTATAGTATCTGGGTGGATTTGTTGAAGATAGTGTTTTCCGTGCTCAAACCACCCTTTTGGCCAAGGACTATGTTGAAGAAGTCACATGACGGCGCATCTAATCGTCTAAGCCCTATGCATGTTTGAAACAACTCAATGCATACTCGTTGAGCTCTTATAATCTTGGAGACAAGAATCAGTAGCCAACTGAACCCAATGTCTCCCATATTCTTCAAAAACTTTGAAGGTATTTCATCTAGCGTCTAGCCCAACAGTTATTTGCCTTAACTCTTAACTCTCGTCTAAAATGTCCTTCTATCATCTGTCATAGATACTGCTCCTCATAAATTATTGACAAAGCTTCCAAGAGTACCATTTTTCACGGCAATTTGCTTCTGAACTCAACCGTTTGAAATCGGCATTAATCTGATGGTTTCCTCAATTCAAAGAAGAATATTAACCACTTAGACCCTTGTTCTTCGAAGCTTTTTGGGCTATTGTGACTAAATTGCACAACGAATTTACATTATTGGACACAATACCACCAACACGCTTACGCAGAGTGTGAACTGAAGAAATTATTGCAGCTATATATCGGCCAGTATTAGTGATGACCAAGAATTCGAATTCGATTTGATTTGGGCCTCACGCAGCAGTTGGGTCTTTCAAAGTGGAACAAGAAATGAAGCCGAATGACTTACCATAACACCGAATTTTCCTTGAACGGGCTCTTGAAAAGTTTACCGAAGATCCACTTTTTTATCGACAGATGGCTCAGTCATTTTGAGCGGATGGACTCCGGCCCGGAAAGCCTTCGACACTTTTCCCGAGGGACGTAGGAGGAGAGGGAGACCGCGACTCAGGTGGCGCACTCAAGTGGAAGAGAACCTCAATCAACTTGGAGTGCAAAACTGGAAACAGCTAGCTAAGGACCGAGCGGGCTGGCGGAGACTGGTGATTGAGTCCCAAGTCCACAACGGACTATAGCGCCACCGTAAGTAAGTAATTAAGACGATGCTCATTTCTCGTTGAATGCAATGAATACTTGAATTAGCAAGACTGCTGTTTTTGGAGTGAAGAGCAGCTGCAAGTATTGGAGGAGGTATCAATGCATCCAAAAAATTTGTCTGTTTGGTTCTGATTATGAGCTGGCGAAATCCTTGTAATCTGTTTAAAAAATGACAACAAATAGGTATATACTACCCAGCAAACACACAGGCCAATGGATTCAATTTTCATGGATTTTGAGATTTTCCCAATTGAATTGACTGCCTCTGGTTCGGGTTACGAAGTAGGTAACTCAAAAGTTCAGCTGTTGGCGTCGTCGTCAAGTTTGCTGACTCTTATTTGTGTAACTCGTGTGAAAATTAACCAATAGAGAGGTGAGATCGTTGAACAGTCGATTAGGAAGCGAGCAGTCCTAGCCAAAATCAACACTTCTCAAGTCTCCACGAAGCAGCCCCTGGAAACGTAGCCTGATGATCCGGCTAGTATGGTGATGCTAGTCCCTTGTCAATAAGGTAATGCCTTAGTCTTGGAAATAAGACAGCAGTAATAACGATTTAACGTTCTCACACTGAACGTTAGATTGCTCTTTTGGCAATGCCACAATTACTACAGCAGTTATCCAAGATATCATGTCTCCAGGGTAGATTTTCTAGTCAGCAATAATTGAAAAGCCTGGGTACCCAGCAAACTAAAGAACATCAGCAAAGCCGACGTTCATGAACTTGAGCTAATGAGGCGTCCACAAATCATGTAAAAGATACCTTCTTAGAGCTCGTCGGAAGGACATCAATGGGAAGCTCCGATAAGCAGATAAGAGAATAAGCGCTGGACAGTAAAATTAATTGCTGTATATTTTATGGTAGGAGACCCAACGGAAGATCTACCTCTTGAAAGTTGAAAATTGATGGCATCATCATTCATAACACATTTGAGTTTGAGCTTGTTGAAAATGCCTGGACAAAAGCGCAGATATGGAGCACATGAGATGTTACGGTGCACAATAACTCGTTTCACTTACTTGCCTCGATTTTCAATAAAAGCCTCCCACAATTGTTTCACGACGATTTTTGACCTCTTGGCACCAAAATGTAATCTCCTTTCAACAAAACAAGAATCCGTTCATTAAAAAATCCTTTCAAATGTCCTTTTGTACAAAATTTCAATGAGTCTCCAATATATTGCCAATTGTCTCATCTCTAATTGCCAGGGATATTGTATCCCTTTTTTATTTTCCTCCCGTCCGGACGCGTCGTCCTCTTTGGGGGCCTATTTCCTCCAAAGAACAATCGGAATTTTTTTGCTTTTTCATCCTTTTGTACCAACTCCCCTATTGTTATTGCGAAGTCCTATTTAAAGCGTGTCTTTTGCTGTCATCATCATCCTTTTGATGACATTCAATACCAAGACAGTAAAAATGTTCAGCGTTGGTGAATGATTTAATTTTCACCCAGAAGGAGGAGCATAATTCGATTGTCCCTTTTTTGTATTCTTTTCTGCAATTTTTGGTGTATTTATCCTTGATTTCAATCAAAATAAAAATTTCACAAAAAATTTGGAATGTTTCTGGTTTATTTATTGCATACAATTGCCCAACGGGACGTTTACAAAAAAAAAAAAAAGCAGAAAGAAAAGAAAAATTACATTTTTTTTTGTATTGCTGACACGCAGGATATTCTGTGCGTATCCTTTTTTGTGTGCTGTTTTGTATTCTCTTGATTCCATTTAAAGGCTTTTGCTGCGGCATGATTGTCATTTTTTTTCAGCCGGGCTGCGACTGATAATCCAAGAATCTGTCGTCGCTTGGTCTCACTATAACAACTAATGGCACACGCTTTGGACAGTTTTATTGCGTGTCGTTGATCCTTTTTGAGGTTCATTCGTATTGTCTTTTTTATTTCTGTTTGATTTTGGGGTTTGTGGGGAAGACAATTTCAATGCTGGTAACGTAATTTTGTGTGGATCAAAAATTTGCGGTTGAAACTGTGACAAGGACCTGATAGATACTGTGAGGGGAAATGCAGATAAATCAAGGAATCTGATGACAAATGAGAACATTTCAATTGGTAAAGTGTAACGGAAGTGGTTTTTGTGTTTCGTAATGGGAGCACACAAAAGACACAGGAACAGGAACTGTATCAGCACAGCATCAGGATGTGAAAAGCTGCGGGTGTAGGAATTTATTAATCGAGATTGCTTCTTTGTCCTCTTTGAAAATTCTGTGGTATCGATTGAACAATAAAATCTCACAGATACTCGAATATGTCTCTCTGTTGATTATTATGATTACTTCGATATTTCTCGTTAAGCCTTTTTTTATATTGTGGGACTTCATAAAATAAAAATGGATTAAAGCTTTTGCCGAGTTAAACGAACTGTTGAAAAAAAGGGTCGAATTGAATCGAATGGAAATTGTACATGTGGATTCAGTTTTTTTTTTATGTAAAGAGTGAATAAAATTTTGTATAATTCGAGTTAAAAGAGAAAAGCTTTTTTATCTTTTTCCTCGTTTTTATTTATTTTTTTGTCGATGTAAATTTTTTGAAAGGGTTACAATTCTGAAAGACTATTTTGTCTCTCAATTTGCATAATTCTTTCAAGTCCATTCCTTTTGAATGGTTTTTGAATAAAGGATATCAAGTTGAAATGGATATTATGGGAAGGTCAAAAGGATTTAAAATTTTCTATACACGAGTGTGGAAGAATTTCGTTTGAGAAATTATACTAACCCTTTGAGTATTGGTTTGAGATGTGGGCACATGTGAATTGAGTTGGTATCTTCTTGTAATCTGGTCGAAAAATTATTCTCAAGAGATAACGGTGTGATGGAAAAGTTTTTCCCTTTTCTAACAAGATGTTTCGTTTTGTGTAACTAATTGGAATGATTTGAATTTCCTTTGTGAACAAGAGTGTTATGGGTTTTTCCATGGATAGTCATAAATTAAAATTGTAAATGAATTTGGGTTTAATATTCAAAGCTTTTCTTTGTGTATGAAAGCAAGACTCCAAGACACTATCAGAATCGGTCGAAGAAAACCTCCAGCAAAGTCTGTCTAGTCAGCAAGAGTAAGACGTCTACCAAGAACTCGTTAAATCCTAAATGATTCCAACGCAAAAATAGGTCAACAGCCAGTCAGGCAATCTATAGTATCCCATAGTTTCCATGCGAACACTAATGGCAATCCAATTTTGAAGCCCAACCTTAAATAATAAAATCGTCACCGAGTTATTTTCATTTGAGTTTAGATAATTCTTTTTCGAGTGGTTTTCTTTCAAGTTCTCGTGATAGTAATTCGAGTTCTCGGCATCGTCATTCGAATTCTCGTCCTCATCATTCGAGTTCTTTTCATTCGAGTTCTCGTCATCGGAGTTCTAGTCATCGTTATTAGATTTCTTGTTATCGTCACCCGATTTTTTGCCATTGTCATTCCATTACTTTTCTTTCGAATTCTCGTAATCATCATTTGAGTTCTCACCATCATCATTCGATTTCTTTTCATTTGAATACTCGTCAACGTCATTCGAGTTCTCGGCATCGTCATTCGAGTTTTCCTCACTCGAGTTCTCGTCATCGTCATTCGATTTCTTGTTATCGTCACGAATTCCCGTAGCTGACATTCAAGTTCTTGCCTTTGTCATTCGAGTTCTTTTCTTTCGATTTCTTTTAATTGTCATTCGAGTTTTTTCTATTTGAGTTCTTTTTATTCGAATTCTCTTAATTGCCATTCGAGTTCTTTTTATTTGAGTTCTCGTGATCGTCATTCGAGTTCTCGCTATCGTCATTCGAGTTCTCGTCATCGTCATTCGATTTCTGGCTATCGTCACTCGATTTTTCGACATTCAAGTTCTTTTCTTTTGAATTCTCGTAACCATCATTCGAGTTCTCACCATCGTCATTCAAGTTCTCGTCACCGTCATTCAGTTTCGGGTCATCGGCACTCGGGTTTTCGCTTTTCAGACTCGAATCAACACTGTTAATGCGCTTAAGAATATTTGAATTAGGAGACAGTGTTAAGTGTTTCATGCCAAATTTCACCAGCGGTTTAAAGATTGCCAAGGAATAAATCTACATACAAACTTCATTAAAAAAATCGAAGGATTCACTAAAAAAGTAACTTCCACTAAATTTTTCGAAGCCAATTGATCTCGTTTTTTAAAGAGGCAGTAATTTATTGAATGGCAATGCCTTCCTTCAATACAAATCTGCAGAACCTCGTTTTTATGAACCAAATCCATATTCGTCTCCAATTGAACTCTCCTTCAGATGCACGTTACAAAACCCACAATTTGACAAAAATTCGACTAAACCTAATGTCCCAAAATAATTTACTTCCTCGTTCAGCAAATTGCTTTGATATGTTGCTGCTGCTCCAATCTGATTCAGCCGCTACTGCTGCTGTTGCTGCACCACGTACCCAACTTAACTGGTTAGGTATACCTACTCCAAATTTAGTGTGTCGCATAACATAACCATTGCAGCAAAGTGACAGATTCCTCCCCCTTTCTTTTCCACCTTCTGCCCAACATTCATCCATCCATCAAAGCTGGTGTAGCAATGTTTGTGTTTTTTAACTGCTACAAGCCTCCTTCGGAAACACTTCCACATCCTGTTCTACTGCACTACGAGCATAGTTTTGTTGAAGTATCAAACCAAAAACTACACTACCTCTAAACTACATCCTTAGTAGAATGGTTTACTGGAACAACATCTCGTAAATCCTCTATTATGCAGCAGCTTTTTCATTCCTTTTATATGTTGCAAGACGATTGAGAATGTATAGGACTTACCTATAACCAAAAGAACGTGAGAAAAAAAAAATCTGTTCTTCTACTTCTAGATTCCAAGAGCCGTAGGGGGTCCATATAGTCGTGGGGGTCTCGTAGTGGGATTCTAGATCAACACGTTACATAGACCAGCCATGTTTTTTGAGCAGTTCTTCTTTGTCCTTCCTGTGTATATAGTTTCTTTTCTTTTCTCTTCTTCACAAAGACTGCATGCTGCTTTAATTTTCTCTACTAGCTCATCGTCTTTTGCTGTTTTCCTTTATTCATTTTAGATTAGAGGACGAAAGGAGCATGGAAGCATAAATCTTGACAGCGGACATGGCCACTTTGGCAAAATTGTTCGGATAGTGGGAGTGAGAGTGTGGTTGTTCTGTTCTTGGGGGTGTAAAGAAGAAGTAGCAAAAACGGACGTTAAATACAAAAACAAAATTGCAGAGCCAGGAGTAAGTCAAAAACGTGTGAAAGTGTTTAGATTAGAATCGGGCGGAAACTACAACATTTCCTTCTCCTCAAACGATGACTACGACGTCTTTTTTGAAGAGAGTGAGGGAGAGATAGAGGATGAGAGGACGTCTGCTAGCAGCCAACTGAAATGTTGGAGATATACATTTGTAATAGACGGTCTTTGCCGCAGTTGACTTGGATGAAAGCCAAATTGGGTCTATGTAAAGGCAATTAGTGCTCAAAGCACGCTTTTCCCTTCTTCTTTTTTCAATTCGCTTTTCTTTCACGGACCATATATACACTGTTGGGCTGTGTAGCTTCGATTTCTAGACAGGCAGAAGGCAATGTTGCTGACTTCCTTTTTTTCATTTCAACTCCAGGGATATCTTTTCTTTTCTATGGCTTGTACACCGTAAGGTTGCTTTATCATTAGAAAACTTGCTTTCGGGATGAATGTCTTATTGTGTTGGAGTTTCGTCTTTTATTACTGCAATTCATGGCTTCAGTTTTTCGAACTAAAGAAGATTGCATTCCTCAATTTGTTTCTTATTTTTAATTAATGTAAGTTTTTTGGATTTGCTGAAGAATAAGTTAAATTAAATCTATAGAAGGATATACCCACCTACCCTACACCCTACCTTGATTGAAAATAAAATAAACCAATTAAACTTATGGAAGCAATTTTGTTCCAAATTTCAGTTCCTTCTTCTATCGATTTGGGTATTTTATGGTTCCTGACATAATGACAACTTAAAAAGATGTAAAAAGTGCTTTAAAAAGTTTACAAGACCACCCCTCACTCAAAAAGCTCTTAAATTTCACTTAAGAAAAACCTTCGTCGCCTCGTTTCAAAGCCATCAACCATCACCACTGTTCCAACATGATTAATATTTCAAAGATGTTCGTGAAAACTTTTAAGTCATAAAATAACAATAGAGTCACCTAACGCCTTAAGTCAAAAATAACTTTCCCCCTTTGGACGGTGTAAAGGCAATCTGATATCGCGCTGCTCCTGCTGAGCTAACGAAGGCTGCTGGCCCTGGCAGTTAGTGGTTCAAGCAAACGTCGCTCACTCAAGTTTTCCATCCCATCATCAGTTGTTTCTGTTGTGTGTTGTGTCTACAAAATACAATATTGGTTTTTTCTCTTCCTCTTTGCAGTCTTTGACATCTGACTCCAACTATTGCTTGTCCACAGTTTGTCTGTTTATGTTTGAGGTTTTATATTCCGAAACCGGTAGTAGATAGTTAAAGTTGTACAAAAGATTAGTTAACTACTGCTTCTGAGTTCTGATGCTGATGATGGTGGCAGAAAGGACATCGACGCGGAAGTAAATGAGAATGACAGAGAGAAAAACAAAACAAAAGGATAGGGTCGTAAGAATAAAGCAAATGGTTTTGGCACGTCGACATGTTAGTTGATTTAACTTGAGTCTCTGCTTCACCCGCCTCTGTGCCCACATATGTCTTTGAAACAATTAAAATGTTAAAACAAGGGATTTATACTTTGTAATGATCAATCATCCTGACTGAGACAAGTTCAGACTCTAACTGATTGCGGTGAGCTTCATCTTGTAGTTTCCATCAGCAAAACCTTACATTTTGTTTACCCATGTCAATCTGTGGTTAAATGATTTTCAACCGCATTTCCTTCAGAACAACGAACTAGGAGCAGAACGATGGGGAAGATTTAGTCTATTTGAAAAGGATAATATTTGTAATTAAATTTTCATATTCAACCTCTTTCCGACGCCATTTCTGAACTCAAGCAATTTACATGCATATGTACCTTCATGTTGTGTTTGTTTGGAAATGTTCTTGTGAGAACATCACACGACGATGATGACTGATTTGCACACGAAACGTACCCAAGTTTACTTATATTCGTCCCGAGAGTGCCAGGGATTTATCTCCAAAGCAACTTGTTACAATTCTTGACGGTCGGTAGTAAGAAAACAAATTTTATTCACACATTTTGACTCCATAAAAATTTACATAATTTTATCAGTTTTGTCTATAGAAGAGCTTGGGTATTTTTTGTAAGCCAAGAGAATGAGGAACGAAGGTATGAGTGTTTTTCAAACTTCAGGTTTTAATGCATAATACACTGAAAAAATGCTCGAGTTTGAAATGTATTCCAAACATTATGACCATCATCATGAGCCCAGCAGGTCTCATTTCAGCAAAGCATTCTCCTCTTTAAGTTTTCCCTCTTTTACTGCAATTGACTACTTCTTGTAAGATCAGCTTAATATTCGCACTTACTTAATTTATTGTACCAACTTTTGGTGTTCCTTAAGGTAGTCATTTAGGTCCTTCTTCACCGGAATACGTCCGGCGTCATCGATTTATTTGACTCTGAGCTTACATCAGAGCAATTTGAAGCACGTCCTTTTTCGGTACTAAATTTTCAAGACAAAATTGACACTTTTCTTGATGGACTGTATCAGGCGCCCCCATGGTATAAATCTCCACAAAACAGCCTCGTATTTTGCAGCGTGCTCCCAGAGATAATCCTCCATTTCTTTGGCGTCCTTGTCTTGTTATTTCTATATTTCAACAAAGTTGAGCCCGTAATCGTTTTAAAAGTACTTGGTCACAACTCGAATGATGAGGAAACGTCTTACGGCCACTTAACATTGATCTGAGCTTAGATCATTTAACAGCTCTATCTGTACTATCTTAAATGTAAGGCATGTAAGGATCATACCGTAATGTTTTACAGTGCTTTTCCCAACATTTACGAATAAGGGACCTAAGCAGTTCACCCCGATATTTGTAAAGGGTTAAGGGCTAGACGAGCTTTTCGTAGCTGATCCATTGGAGTCATGTAAGATTTGGCATTAAGACGCTTGTACCGCTTCTGACTGTAGATGAAAAAGTGGACCAAAAGATGACTTATGGAACATGGAAAATGTCGATCGGCTAAAAATTGAACTGGAAGCGCTCACAATGTCGCTCGTTATCAACGAAAAGAGTTCACTGGAATATACCTCTTCCTCAATACGTCTGAACCTCCAACTCTCTGAAATCGAACCTCATCTGGTGTGACAAATACTTCTTTAGCGATGGACAGGTGTTTAAAACGTAACAAAGGGCGATGGCTCTGACGGAGAACTTTCAACTGGCTTGGAATCTGGCATGTCGCACGCGTCATAAAGTCTTAATTTCTTATGATCATCAGCGTTGGTAAGCTGAATCTCGGATCAAAACGGAAGACGAAGTGATCCCACTTCTCAATAGGGAGTTTCAGAGAATTTGGTCCATTCGACCATTTCGTATCTTGATTTCACATTAATCGTTTGGGGCCATCATCGGCGACAGCGACACTGTCGTTGGACTAAATGTGAAACCATTGACTAAGAGAAGTGGTATCCTCACACAAGTAGGGACACAATTCCTCGTGGCTTCTCCATTCGGGCCCGACAGCACTCGAAGGAATGTGTACCGAGATCTTTGCTGAGTTTAACCACCTTACTCAGCTAGCCACTGAGCATACTCGAATATCGGACATGAATGGGCAAGCGGAAAGTACTCTTGACCTGTTCCTTACGTCTGACCCTGATAAAAACACTATCAGTGTATTAACGCCTCTAGGAGGCAGATCAGACCATAGTATTTTATCTGCAAATTTCTCGTGTCAAACTAACCAATTAGAGAAAGAGCGAATAAAAAATATGCCTCCTCGATAGTGACCTAGACTCCAGCGCAGATGTGATTATTAATATGAGTATTTTGGGAATGAAAACTTTTTACCGAATAGGGTTAAGGGCATCTAACCAAAAGAAAAGTCATGGTTTGGTTCAAGCTGTAAAGAAGTTATCAATGAAAGAGAAGTAAAGTTCCGGTGCTTAAAAGCCAACCCAACTGAGGAAAACCGGAACAAGTTTATACAAGCCAGGGAAGCCTGCAATGCCTATATTCGACGGATAAAGTTTTTGCCCAAAAATTAAGGCATAAAATACTGCAATGTAACAAAGGCAGTTAGATTTTTTGGTCATTTGTAAAAAAATATGGAGAAATCTTCTTCTTCCTCGGTCCTAACGCTCGTTGCCAATGATAATCCAGTAGCTATCTTGCGAAAGCTCAGCTTTTTGCTAGGCAATTCACATCCAACTCTTCGCAGCAAGAGAGTGTCATGACTTCCATGGGATTCCATGATACAAATCTTCTTCCGCACTCGTGCTGTGGCGAGAGTCCTAAAAGATCTCAACATACATAAATCTGCTGGTCCGGATGGTATCCTCGCTATAGTTCTGAAGAGGTGTTCTTCAATCTTCTCGTTCTTCTATCCTATTCTTCTGGGCTCGTTCCGAGTAGTTTGAACAGCATTGGCCAATTCCAAAAAGAGTCGAATCGTTTTCTCCCTCCAATGATCGTCCCTTCTTCCTAAGGTCATGGAAACGCTGATAAGCTATCAGCTCAAGAAATACCTCGAAGACCGAAAGCTTTTTAGTAACCGGCAGTACGGCTTTCGCAGCAACAGGTCCACTGGTGATCTGAAGGTTTTTCTCACCGAGATAAACCAGTGGAAGAAATCTTTGAATGGTTTTGACATCTTGCCCTTTTATCGTTCTTTCGGTATCGATGATTCTTTTCTTCGTTAGATTAGAAACTTTTTTTTCAAACCGTTCAATACAAGTTACATATTGGACGGTTTCAAGTCTGAAGCCCACAATATAAATGCTGGTATGCCCTAGGGCTTCGTTTTGCCTCCGACCCTCTTTCTCATTTTCATAAATGATCTCTTGTCTGTTTCTTTTAATCCAATAAATTGTTTAACCGACGATAGTACCCCTAGCTTTCCATATTCCGTTCCAGTCTCACATCCCTGTTCTTCGTAGTAGAGTTTAATGCAGTCATTGTAATATTCAAGAATTCAAAACCAATGTTCACCTACACCCCCTTTTACATCCTTTATCCTTTCCCAAATACTCACAATGTGCTCCTGGCATATAAAGGATAATGAAAAAGCCCTTGAGTGCGCGTTGATTAGGTATACAAAAAAACAGATCGCTCTTATTCTATTATCAACGCAAGCAGGCAAATTGTTTGTACAATTGAACCAGCGGAGTAAGGTACTTCTTCACAAATGACCATCAACTCTATGCACTCTAGTAGTAAATAAATAAACTAGTTGACCCTACGAACTTCGTCCCGCCACCCTTCAAAGCAACTCGAAATTGATTAACACATGTATTGTTAAAATGCAATGTGACTTGCTTGAATCCAATTGATTTTTTCAAAATTCAACAAATTCGCGTTCTTTCGGTGTTTTGACTTTTTCATAAAAATCAAAATTCCATACAGCTTTCGATTGTCTCCCTTATTTGCTATTTTTCCCGTAAGTTTGTCCCAAAAATTTGTTTTTAATAAGCCTATATCTATAGTGAAAATTTTATAAAAATGTATTGAGGATTGAGAGGATTAAGAGTCCCTACCTACCGATTTTTCCAGTCGAAAACTCATTTTGAAATTTTCCAGTTTTTCATTTGAAAACCAAGGGCACCACCTACAATTACATGCATTCGTGAAAATCGACGAATATTCGATCATTCGTTGGTCGTTGTTCGTGCCCTTGTGAACACTAATAGTCATTTACTTTATTTTTGGTTTTGACCGGGACAGAAAGTCAACGATTGTATAGAACGAATCAACCGTAAACGACGTAGGTCTAATTTTGACCAAGACCAAATGTACCTAATGTAATTATGCGAAATGTACATGCACAGAGATGGGAAACCAAAATCAATGATTTTTTTGAGTACCGATTTAAAAATTTTTTTTACAGAAAATCGTACGCAAGAGTTCGCGTGTAAACATTGCCTTGGTCAAACAGCTTTAGTAGAAGTTCAGCCTTAAAATATAATAAAGAAGGATGAATAGGAAATGAAATGAAAAATAGAGAGACATTTCAAACAATTGATGTCGATGTCCACTGTCAGTTTGATGAATTTCAAAACAAAATTTCGGCTAAGTAAATTAAAATCATTGTTTTTTGCCATCAATAATTATTTCTTTTATTTTCAGGACCTCCTATTGCACAATCAGTGCATAGAAGAAGAATTCTACAACATTTATATAGTAATTCTTTTCTTTGTTTCTCGGTTTATTGACTACAAACATACAACCGACAAACAAAAGTCTTACTTTATATATTAGTAAAGATATTAACAGCCTAATTAATAAACACAGAATAGCCAAGGATTAACTCTTATTCTGTGGAATAAGTGGAAAATGCTCCGTTTCTCCGTCATGTTCCCATATATTTATAAAGCAAAGACCACAACAAATCGGTTGTCAAAGTATCAACAACAACAAAAATCCTAAAGGGTATAAACGTCACTTCTATTCCGGGAACAAATTATTTTTATCAAAGCGAGAAATTTTAATCTATGGATTAACTCTAATTGTATGGGTTAGTTAACCTGTAGAATAGGAGTAGAATAGGTGTAATAAGGTCGTCAAATAACCGCTCAAAGATGGCCCAAAGACGTTTGATAGCACGATTTGGAATTTTGGTTCGCAAAACATTGAGTTGTTCGGCAGTGTGGTATCGGCATTCTGCATGAACGAGAAGTCCTCAAAATCAAACTGTAAAATGATTCTGTAACGCAAAAACGTTGTTTCCAGTTTCATTTTCGAATTTTTTTCAATGTACATATTTCTATCTGAAAGAAAAAAGTACCACCAACACAACATAAAACATGCAAAAACAAATTTAAAAGAAACAAATAGAAAAAAAAGAATAACTCGACAAAACATCGACTTTCAACAGGACTCGAGCCAAGTTAAGATGGAAAAGCGATAAGATGAAGTTGAATGTCAATTTTATGATGACAGCCCATAGAATGAGATTGAGAGAGCCTCAAGGATTCACAACGTACGTCGTCGTCGTCGTCACCGTCGTCGTCCTTATCGTCAGCATTGCGGTAAATAATATTGCTTTAAAAATGATATTAACAGTTTTTCTTCTTTCATATTTTCTTCTCGAAAGACAGGCTTTGTCTTATGATATCCGGCTCCGGCATTTTGTCAGGATATTTATCGATAACATCCTTCCTTTTTAATATAAGAAATAGGACAAGGACGAATGAGAGCGACATCGACAACATCCTGATGATGAAACACAGCCATAACAGCATCTCACAAGGCAGACAGAATATTTTATAATATTGACTGCTGTTCGGTAAGCTGGATATTTGCTGGTTATTTGCTGTCGGCTGCTGGCAGGCACTGTTGGCAAAGACGATGATAGAAAACTTGAAATAGAGTTGATTCTTGGAAGTGTGATAATGTATTGATGAGGACGATGATGAGATGGGTAGAATATTTGAAGGCCGTTTCTCTGTTATGACGATATTGGAATACATATTTTTTTGCGTTATTTGCGAAATTCGATTCATGATGGGGCGATGATCGCATATTTTGAATGAATAAGATGTTGTTATTTTTGGGGTGATTGGTTGTAACGAAAACTGGAAATCGGGGGAACAAATTGTTTATTGTTTTTTGGCGTTTCTTTTATAAAACTCATGGTTGAGGAATTCTTATGATTTATCGCCTAAGGAGGTTCTGTAAAACCATCAATTTGTCACCGAGAAAGACACACAAACTTTGACAAGAAAAGATGATGTTCAAAAGTTACTTGCCAAAGTACAAGATAGGAATTAGGCGCTGAATTTGCAAGAAAATTGATCGAAACAAATACAATGTGGATTAGAAAAGGAACTAAGATTTAGTTTTTTATTTAAATGTTTGTTTGTCTTAAATAGGGTGACGGTGAGGAAATAAACAATTACTATTGATGTATTGTTGCTGTTCTAACTGCGGAGGTATAAGCCAAGTAGAGCCGTTTTTCATTCAATTCGTCGCCGTATTAGCGCAATAATTCGTCACTGTGACAGTTTTTCCCTTCAACAAGAAATCTATATGATTTACAGGGTGTGATCCAGAATCCGCTTTCCTTGGAGTACTTCGGCCAGCTGAATTCGATTTTTTTTATTGTTCCTTGGTCGCTGGTATGAATCAGTATGTCCATGTTTTTTCGACTGTCAAAATATGACGCACAAACTCCTTCAGAGTTGCTATACTAACGCCAGCTATCAAAGTCGTTGGACCTTCTCTTTTCAGACCAGTGACCAGTGACCAGTCTGCTTTACGCAAACAGTATTCCTCGAAAAAACCTACGGCTTTGACATCTGTTATATAGTGACTGACCACGCCCCTTAGCTTCATGCCCCTAACAGCTCTCAGCGTCTACCACGCTGTTTCGCTTAGTGAAGGGTCAACTCGGTTCTCTCTAACTCTAATTTTGTAAGTGTTATTTTTTTTTAAGGCAGCTATCAAACTGTCCAATTTCACAAGTATTTGTTAGAACGGTTCATAGGGAAATCCGGTAATATGTTTTTAGAACGAAATATAGCTCTGGCGATCTAGATTAGTGTCTTATATCCCTATTGAGCCTTTAACTGTCAAATTTCATCAGCGGATGGTAAAGATTTTGATAGATTAAAAATCTCATTTTTGAAGTAAAATATAACCGAGTTGGTTCTTATGATGATGGCAGTGGAATTCCTGGGAGCTTGTTGGAAAAACCCGTTCAAGAATTTTGCAATGAATTTGTCTAGCATCGAATTTCCTTCAAATCGGTCTTTTGCTAAAATGACTACAAGGAATCAGTGTTGACTCGCAACACCTGAGCCCTTAATAATGTCTCAATATCGACATTGCTTAATGTTCATCCTAAATTTCGCTGTGCGTCTTTATAACCATCGAAAAGGACTCAGTTATGAATAATTCGTTGTCCATGTTCAAATCAATTCGCAATAAATTAAGTTAAATTGCGATGCAACTCAGACTTTAAGCTCCCATTCGTGCTTGCTGGCACGACCATCTGCACCGCTTTCCATGTCGATAGAATGTCCTAAATCCAATTCGTATCAAAAAGTATAACAAACAAAAAAAGAAACTAAATTCAAACCAACTGTGACGGAAAAAACCAAAAACTAACTAACGTTAAAGCCATCAACTCGTAGTCACCATAACTCTTGGATAACTTTTTTTCGACTTCAGAAAATGGCAAGACGAAAAATACCAATGCTGGAGAAGGATAAAAATGTGGTCACGTTTGTCAACGAAAGAAAATTCCAAATCGAACTGTATTTAAGCTGCAGGTGCAACGGAAGAACAGAAAACACAAAAAAAAAACAACTAGTGTCTGTCGAATATCCTTGCAGACGATTTTAATCGAATCAGAGAGCATTGGTTTCGACATTTCTTATCTGCTTCTTCTTGTTTTTTATGGCTCTTAGTGTCTCTGGACTCGAAATGAGATTATCTGGTCAGTTTGACTTGACTTGGCCATCAGGATGCAGGCGTCTGAATGTCCGATAGTTATTTGCTTGGAATTGGCACATATACATGAGTACTACCACACCTGCTGGTGGTCATAAAAGCCAGACTAAGAGAATAACAAACAAAGTCACTTAAGGCCATTTGATGGCAAACATTCTTGAACTTGTGAGTCGTTATTGTGACACACTTAATTGGACTTTGTTTTGATTTCACTGCCACCGGGAGTGATACTAAAAACCACAGTGTTACTCTGGCCTATGATCTCACATAAGCATGTCCTTGCGTTAACGTGATCTGGGTTGTCCCGAATTGTGACTCAATAGTCCCACAAAAGAATTCCTGAATGTGATTAGGTTAGGAATAGTTTCTTCTTTTTGTGCGAGAAGGAAGTGAGTTAAATGTTCAGCGATGTGCCTGGAAAGTTAATTATTCAATATTTCGTGTCCTTTTTGTTTGTTTTTCGTTTCGGAAAAGTTTGGGAAATCTTTACTGAGATTTAAGTGCATAAATTCTTTAGTTTTGGTGTTTGTGGAAGTGCGGCAGTGAATATTAATTGAAAGTCCACACACTTTTGGACTGCCACAGGCCATACTGGCATTAAGGTTAGAGGGAAAAAAATGATTCTTTTCTCGACTTACAGAAGGAACCATAAGGATTTGAATGTAGGTCAATGGTAAGGTTTTGGTGAGGCAAACAAATAGGAGTAACTTTTTGAATACAGAAGTGGAAGAAGTTAATCTTCATGATGGGAACTAATGCTTCAATTGAAAGTGTCGTTTATGTGAATTAGGAAATTTGAATAGGTTTGTTCAATGGAGTATATAGGTTTTTCACTTTCCAGCCTCAAAAATCTGAGCGTTCGAAACAAAATTCCATCCTTAACTTAGTTAAAGTTTTGTTGTGTTGTAATTTCAACCTTTATCCATAAATTTAAGCCACAACCCAAATAAGTCAAACAAATACCCTTTTTGAAATAAGCAATCAAACATCTCCATCATCACCGTAAACTCGTGCATCCAATTGCAATTTACACTTGCTCTCCTTCATTTGTTTCATATCCTCTGAACAATACATTACAGCAAAAAATTATGATTTCCCTCGGTACTTAAAAGCAGAACAGAAAAAGAAAAAAAGTAATAACCTCCGAAGAACGAGAGCGAGAAAAAGACCATAAATCCTTTCGTGTGATGAAACTTTAATGCAAACCATCTTCAATTTATTCCGAACGAGCAGTTTTTTTTTTATTTTGCACCCCAAGCCTTCCAAATGCAGCAGTGCTTCGTCCTTGTTCTGAGCTTAATTAAAATCCCACCTTAACATACCTACAACAACAACACTTCCCTGCCCTCGTTCGTCCATAATCATGACTAAAACAGAAACACAGCCATTCTACAACACCATGACCAAAAAAGAAGAAAAAAAAGAACATCAAAATCCAGGACACGCTGCTATTGAAGGAGGTGATTCCGACTCAATTCTGTTCACATAATACAACACTGTAGCCTCCCCCCCATACCGTTGCATATAGTGTTGAACAATTTTTCGACCAAATTGACCTCATTTAGATGAGGAAAGCCTCCAGTCTCGTGTCTGGCTTTTTAGTTAACTATCTGCAGAAACCGTTCGTGCCCGCCCGCCCACACAATGCAAACACGACATAGTAATTTGCCATACCTTCTTTACAAGTGTACTTTTACCTCTACTGACATTATTGTATGCCCCTGTCTGTGCAGTTGAAGGCTTCATTTTAAATGGAAGGATATTTTAAAAGGCGTAAAAAGTTTTTTGCTCTTTCTGATGATGGTAGCGGTAGCTCGTTTTTTTCTCTCTCTGTCTGTTCTGTTTGTTCTTGTTTTATTGCTTTTTATTTGTTTTAAGTACATAATTGAGCTACAAGATGGAGCTCCGTGCTATTGGTCTGCGATCTTACGGACAGCTTTTTACTTAAAGGTGTTGTATGATAGTTTTCGCTTTTCTTTTTATGTTTTTTAACAAGTTAAACTTTAATGAGAAGGGTTCGAGGGGCAATTGACAATGCTCGAGCAATTAGTCCTTTCGAATAAATTCCTTGACGCTATATGATTCTGTACCATTTCGATGGTTGAATTTTAATGAGGTTAAAGGAAAACTTTTGTTTTTGTTGACAGAAAGTCACTTTTCAGATGATTATAACTGTTATACGATTAGAGAGGCTCTTAATTAGGCTCACAAAGTGTATTACATTTTTCAAAAACAAAAACTAACTGGATTTTTTTTATTTTTTGAGTAACTTGAAAAGTTCAGTTTTAGGAGCCAAGGCAACATACACTGGACAGAGATTTCACACAAATCTCTGTTTCTTAAACCACCGCGCCGATGAAAATTCCTTTGTATTTCACTTCACCATCCTCATAATTCACACCCAATCACAGCCGAAAAAAATAGGAAGAGCAATGAAAACTGAGTAAGGTACTTAGGTAGGTGCTTTGTACTACGAACCTGACCTTCTATATCACTTTTCCCTTAATAATTGCGCCCAAACCTCTGTTGTAGCACTTCAAATCAACCCCTCTTTAGTTCTAGAAAAATTACTATCTTTCAAATATGATTTCCACCCTGGCCCTGATGGTATCCTATCCCTGTTATCTTCCTAAAAAAAAGTGTTCTAATTCAGTGTAAGGATCTCTCTATACTCTGCTAGCTCTCGCTTAAACAAGGTGTTTTTCCCTCAATCTAGAAAAACTCCTTCATATTTCCCATTTTTAAAAAAGGTACTAAAAATCCAATTTCCAAGCTATCTACATTCCCTAAGATCTTTGAAAATATCATTTATGACTGCATTTACTTCCATTGTAAGTCCATTATTTCCCCTTCACAGCATGGTTTATTGAAGGGTAGATCGACAACAACGAATTTTTTCGAATTCGTTACAATGACAATTTCACAGCTTGAAAAAGGTAGCGGTGCGGATGTCATTACCACAGATGTCTCCAAGGCTTTTGATAAGATTAGTCACAGAATAATCTTAATTAAACTTAAAATGTACAGTTTTCCTTCAATATTTATCCAATGGATTAAATCATACCTTGAGAATCGTACTTATCGGGTTGTTTTCGGACAGTTGTTATCTGAAACCATTCATCATCAATCTGGTGTTCCGCAAGGCAGCCACCTGGGTCCCCTTCTTTATTTGACAATCAACGACGTCACTAATTTGGCTTTATACTCCAAGGATTTAATTTATGTCGACTACATAAGATTCATCAAAGTCATCTCATCAAATAATGACCACTGTCTCTTTCAATCTGACCTCAATAACTTCTTGACTTGGTGCACACGTAAATGTTCCCCCCTCAAATATTAGAACATATTTCTTCCATCACACACCACACCAGCTCCTACTGTAACTTATTTCCGTGGTCTTATATGTGTCAAAGAACTCAACTTCCGTTCTCACTTCGACCACATTATCGCTAAAGCCAACTCAATCCTCCGTCTTATCAAACGCTAGTCGAAAGAATACTCCAATCCGATGTCACGGAAAGCCTTTACAAGAATTATGGTAGACCCACTTTTGATTACGCCAATCAGGTATGGTCTCCATTTCAAACGTCTCACTCCAATTGTATTGAAGCAGTTCAAAAAAGGTTCTTACGGTTTGCTTTGTCTGAATTGGACCAATCCGTTTAATCTCCCCTCTTACGAAAATCGCCTCAAGCTCATCGGTATGAACACTCTCGCCGCCTCCCTTTTCATTATACCAACTAAAACACGTTCAATCCACTGAACCGCATGCTTCGTCAGTACAACTCTGCGCAACATATTGCTGATTTCTTCCTCAGTGCTTCTTTCATCTACTTTACCTTTTTCGTAAAATCCTCCCCAATTCCTTTTTCATTGCATTTTCTCAACTCGTATTTATTTGCATTATTTTTTTCTCTCTTCCTCTTTCTATTTTTTAATATTTGTTAGAATTATAATATTACTTATTGTGATAATTACTCAATTTTTTCTCTTTCTTCGCTTTCATTATTATTTTTATTATTGTTTTAATTTTAACTTATTTTTTGTATGCTTGTGTTTAACCAAAAAATAAATATTTTTTGCCCTTTGTCAGTGGTTTTCTCGATACAAAAAAAGACAAAAAATGCTAGTAGAAGGAATATTACTGCACCCAATTTTCGAAAAATAGCTAAGATTTTATTGCTCTAGCAACTTGAAGATTGGTAAGCGTCCTCCTACTTTCCACTTTCTCTTAAGCTTGCTGATGAAGACAAGTCCGTAGATCGCCCGCGACAACTAACGCATTAGTTAAAGTCAAAAGTACCATTCGGGGGGTTGTTCACCGTTTACCTTTTGCAAATGGTTGACACAAAAGTGTTCAGACCACTGACAAGATGAGAAAGTTTGCTATCAAAATGACATTAGCCTAGCCATTAGGTTAGCTCCAAGAGTATGCGTTTTATTGTAATACCCAGCAACCATTTCCCTTCGAAAATGAATCATTAATAATTCTTTAACGTGAAGAAAACATCCGAATATGAATTCATTTATGATTCGATTTGGATCAGAAACATTGGGTAACGTGACACGGATATGAATCTTTTTTACGACTCCATTATGATTTTAAATTCCTTCATTAAAACGAATGTAAATAAGTCCCTTATATATTCAGTTAAGTGGACAATAAATTAACCTTTTCTTAATGACTTACCTATTTTTTTTAATTTCAAATATTTTAATGTTTTTCGTTTGATTCTTATGCCCGATTTCATAAACGACTTTTAAAAAATTAACAAGTTTTTAAACCGTAAAATGAGATTTTTCGGTTTCACCAAGCGTTTTTTAAATAAACAAACTTTTAAACACCCTTTAAAACTAAATGCCCATTTTTTGCTCATTAAGGTCGTGTGTGAATTGCGTTAAAATGTGTATTAAAACTTGACGTTTGGTTAAAACTTGACACTAGCGTGGTGAATAAAATGGGTTAAAATTTATCCTGCTGTGGAGCAGGTTAAATGGGTTAAAATTTTGATGTCTTTTTTTTCATGAATGATGGAGAAATTTGCTTCTATTTTGTTGTTCTGTTCCGTTCTTCTACGTTTTATTTAGTTCTGTTTAATAACTAATTATTAATTGCATTGATATTTCAAGAGCTCAAAATAAAATAATTTAAATTCATCATACCTATTTTAAAATAGAAAAACGAAATTATTTGTTTTTTGTTCTGAGAATAATAACAGATGTCACCTATGAAAACATGTATTGCAGTGTTACCATCAGGAAAAAACAATCATCCAAAAAGGGAAATATTTGTTTGAAGATTTGCTTACTATTGCTTCAAAATATCATATTTCCATTGCAAAATCTAGAAAAATAAATAAAACAAATTTTGTTTGTTATTTTTAGTGACTTTTCATGAAATTTTTTACTTAAAGTTTGGGTTTTTACACAAAATTATTTTACCTAGAAGAATAAAAACATTTTTTGTTGAAGGAAATTTCTTAAATCATGGGAGGAATTTCTCAGTACTACGCAGAAATGTTGGTTAAACGCAATTCACACAGCAAATGGCTAAATTTGTTCCCTTTTTTAACCAAACTTCAAATTTTAACCAAACGTCAAATTTTAATACACATTTTAACGCAATTCACACACGGCCTAAATTTTAAAAGTGTCATTGAAAATTTTGAAAACCGAACATAACGCTTTCTTATTTTTTCTCACACAATTTTCATAAGGATGTCAATTTTGACAAAAAATTCCCTGAAGTTGATGAAACTCAAAAGTTTTAAGGGTCCGATATAATTTAAAAAGATTTTTGCTAGGAGTACTTTATGTTTGTTTATGAAACTGGGAATTACACTACACTGTTTTTTTTTTCGTTTTAAATGAAACACTGCACAATTTTATAGTCACCGACGTCCGCACTTTACAAAATCTTAACTGAAGTGCAGCATTTTAAAATTCGTAAAATATTGTTTCGATCTCTTGTCGCTCACGGTCCCGTTATAATTGCCCCTTTGCAAAAAGAATTAAGGAAAAAGAGATCATTCGCAAGTTCGTTTTCCTTTATTTTTATATACAAATCCTTGATGATCTTCCAATATCCTTTTCGTGCATGTGCACATTCACATTTATCTCAGATACATGAATAAAAATCGAAAGTCAATATGCTCGTTTTGTTTTGCAAGTAAAATTTTTTAAGTTTTTTTGTCCATCTTCAAAAAAGTCTCAGAAAAATGAACGTTTTTCGAATACATATTCTTCAGATTTACTGAAGGAAATCTGAACCTTCACCAAAATGTTTGCTGGGTACCCAGCATGATCCGATTTGGGTCCATCCTCGTAGGTAGCGAACCACATTTTTGAATCCTTTTAATAATTTATTTTCGACTCCGAAATCCTTCATTTAAATGGAGGCGCACAAACGATTATATACATTTATGTGGATAATAAGTTAATCGTTTCTGAGCCATTTTAAATACTCATTTACGACTCAAAAATCGTTAATATTAGTGGATGCGCACAAGTACCTAACCTCCATTCAAATGAAGCGTGTCTGAAGAAAAAATTAATTCATTAAAGACTTGTTGTTTATGCAGTTTATACTTACATTTTATTCGTAATTTCTTCAAGCAGAAAGAAAATATTTTTCCTTAGTTATTTAATTCAATTTTATTTTTTGATATGTTTATAATAGTAAATAACGCTTTGATTAATTTTTACTAAAAAAATAATTAAAAAACAATTCAATAAAAATAAGCAAAAAACTGCAATTTAACAAAAAAAAATAAATAATTATTTACACTGTTTCCTTTCCTTTTTTTTTATCAACACTAAATTAGTTATTATTATTATTTACATTGCGTTTTTTCTCAAAAATATGTTTTTAAAATCTTTTTCTGAAATATATTAAAATTTCTGATTTATCACTTATTAATTTTCACTTTTATTCGCAATAAATAACGTCTCCATTGTACGCAAACTTGAACAAAAAGAATATTTTAGCTCTAGATTTGGAAATTTTATTGTGACAAGACCCCGTTGTCAAAACCAAATAGGAACAATATGAAAGAACGAAAAAGATTTTGGTGAAAGACCAACAATTTGTTTATAAGCTTAGAATAAGGATTTGCATTTTGCAAATGATCTTTTATGAGACATGTTTACTTCACATTCAGTTTTACTCAAATAAGTGAATAAAAATCGAATAATAGCCTTTTTCTTTTGTTTTTTACATCCCTTTTTGGGCACGTTCAGAAATCCTCCGCCTAGTGAATCATTTTTGGTGAACAAAATCTGGACCTTCAGAAAAATGTTTGCTGGGTAATGATACAATTGCCTACATAATAAAAAGCAAGTTTGCTGCAAAAGTATGTGTGCATGAAAAAAGTAAGTTTTGAGGTGTTTGGAGGGTAAAACGTAGGTAAGTTTCCAATCTTGTTATAACTGATCAGTGGTTCAGACACTTGTTCACTCTGGAATCAAATCTTTCAAATTATATTCAAGACATAAAGTTTGCTTAGCGACCGTTCACGTTCACTTAATCTTCACTTAAGTACTGTGGCAATCCAATATACTGGTCGATCGAAATTCGAGTGCTTCGATTCGTCATTTAAGAGGGTTCACATTCAAAAACATGTTCGTCTACGTTTGGCGGGTTGGCGTATTTTTGTAATGTGAACCCACCTTTATTCGAAATGACATTTCTGTGACATTACTTCGCGAACACACCCTGCAGACAATAGCTGTTTGACACCACTGATTTACTTACTTACTCAAGGTGGCACTACAGTCCGGGGTGGACTTGGGCCTCAACCGACACCACTGATTTGGCATTTCTAAATGTTTTTATGTATCAAAACACAAAACCACACATTTTATTATTTTTTTATTATTTAAAACCATATCTTTACAATTTTTTTTTTTTAAATAATATACAGTCACTGCCCATCTGCACAAAAATGCTTTCGTTTGGTATGCCTCTTCGTGTTTTTTTAGGCCGCGTAAAGTGTTACCAAACAAAATAAACAATCTTACCCGTTAGTAAGTTAAAAGAATATTCGTTAATTTGCCAAGGTATCGACATTAATTTAACATATCAGTTTAAACTTTTCTCTATCTGTTGTTTCATTTTTAAAGCTTCTAAAAACATTATAAGTTTGTTTAGTTACTTTAAAGTCTGCAACTAAGCCAATGATGTCATAAACTAAAATCTGTCATTCTTAAATATAATTTGCTATAATTAATCAAAATATTGCAAGAACCTTGAGACTTGTGAAAAACAAACAATCCACGCTTACGTATAATTTAATGATTTCCCGAAATGATTATTTGTTTCGTTGTATTTTTCTGTCTTAGTTGCTATTTGAAATAAAATAACGAATAGTATAAATAAAGTTTTCAACTTCAAGTTGTATAGAGTTACCCCTACTGTTTATCCCAGCCTTATTATCGTGATGTTGTCCAAGGATGTAAGGTCTTTAAAAAAAAAAATTGAAGCATGGGTAAAATGCGAACTTGTCTTTTGGCTTTATTCATTTTTTTCATAAAAATCGAATTCTAGATGATGGGAGGGCCAGCCAGTTATTAGATGAAGCTAATTATCACAGTCCCCATATATTTTAAAAAAACAATTTGAATCACATTCCAATAATTGCCAGTCATTCTAGTGATTACTATTAACAACTAGTTTGACTCTCTATCGGGAGCTTTGCAATCTAAACGCTTCATTCTGATAATAATGTTTGTTTACAAACACTTGATATAACATCAAAAATAAAACAAAATGATCTTGTATTCGTCCCAAGTCTACGAAGAGTACAATTTGAATTTTTAGTCTGTGAATGGACTTAACAAGAGCTTTTTAAAATTATGTACACGAGCTTGGTTTCGCATAGAAATTCTACTCGCTATCGCGCCCCTCCACTATAGAATCGGAAAAATTATTATTTTCATTCTGATGAAGATTTTTTCTATTTAAGTTCACATCGCTTCGACTAATCAGTTTTTAGATAAACGCGATTGGAATCGGTCGTCGAACGTACATAATTCGTAAAACAACATGACATCATCGGAGCTTATAAATTCGGTTGGGGCTCCAGAATCTTTGGATCTGCACTTTTTCGAAGAAGTTCTTGAAAATGCCCTCTACGATCCGGAACTTGTTATTCAGAAAGTGGTAATCGAAAGCGGAAGTGCCGTGGGTGACAATTATTGCAGTCAAATCTACAGAGTTCGTCTGACATACCGAAAGCGGCGGGATGATAGTGGAAAGAGTAACGAAATTTCAGTGATTGTAAAAAGCATTCCAATTGAAAGCGATGGAATGAAATTCCTGCTCGACTTGAAGGTCTTCCTCAAAGAAAAGATTTTCTATGTTCACATGCTTCCGCGATTGGAAATCCTTCTGGACAATGTCAAGCTGGGAGGAAGGATGTATTTGAGCGCTAGAGAGCCGATAAATACTCTTGTGTTTGAGGATCTTAGAGCTTCCGGTTATATAATGGCCGATCGAGAGAAGGGCCTTGATCTTGAACACTGTTTGTTTGTCATGAAGAAGTTGGGATATCTTCATGGGTCTTCAATGATTCTACATAAGAAGGTGAGGGCGTTATTTCTCACTTTCTTTATTCTTTCAATTAAAATTTTTTTTTTTTTCAGGACCCTAATTGTATGAAGAGCTTCAGCAGCAGTTTACTGTCTGAAGATTGCCTCAATGGCTCGGAGACATTTGTGGTCTTATTCCGACAATGTTTTGACGCTCTCATAAAGTACGTCTCCGGTCGGAAAGGATTAGAAGCCATAACTCCAAAACTCAAGAAGTACGCTAAAAATTTTAAACAAAATCTCATCAACACCCAGCTCCCAATACCGGGCGAATTGAAAGTGCTGAATCATGGTGATCTCTGGGTGAATAACTTCCTTGTCAAGTACAAGAACATGGAGAATCGGCAATCAGTTGAAGATGTGATCTTCCTCGATTTACAAATGAGTGTTTTCGGTAGTCCCGGCTTTGATTTGAATTACTTTTTGTACACTTCAGTGCAATTTGAGGTGTTGAGGGAGAAACGGGAGGAACTTTTAGGGATGTATTATCGAACGCTGTGTGAAACTTTGGAGACTTATAATTTCGAGAAAATACCAAGTTTCGCTGACATTTTGCTGGAAGTGAGGAGGAGAGAAAGTTTTGGATTTTTCGCACATTATGGAATTTTTCCTGGAGTTTCAATGGACAAAAATGAATCGAGTGATAATACGTTGGAGAAATATTTGGATAAGGATTTTGCTGATAAGAAGTTTGACATAATGTATTCGTCGAAGAGATTGAGGGACACGATGGAATATACTTTAAGGCGGTTCGATGAGTTGGGAGTACTAGATGCATAGAAGCGTTAATAAAGATTATAATTAGTTATGTATGACTTAATATTCAGACTTAAATAAATTAGACAATATTGTCAGGAGGCTTGAATCTTGAGGAAGCTTGAGTCTTCCATACTATTATTTAATCATTTTGAGGATGGCAATGTCCTATTATTTTTTTGACACACTATCACATAATGCCGAAGGGAGCTTAAAGCAAGCTAAATCTTACGACAAATGTCTCATCACTTAGTGCAGTGTTTGTTGTTAGTAGACTAATCTAACAATTACACAATAACAAACATGACAAAAAAATTATTATAGGACAAAAAATACAAAAAAAAAATTAAGAACGTGGAAGAATGGTTTTAAGAATTAGCCTTAGCTTGTTTTAAAAGTCTTCATAGTTCATACGTATTCAAAAGCTTACTCATTCTTATCAGTTGTTCATGCATTCCGAAGTCCTTTGTTGGGGAACTTAAATCAAATTATGTGAACGCAAAATATAATTTCCACCTCGGTAATTAAAGAGGATCGAACTCAAATAATAATTTGATGTGGGAAAACAATATCATTAATCGTTCTCCTTTGACAAAGTTTTTGCATTTGGAAAAATGCAAGTCGATCCTCATTTGAAGGGATATTATGGGGATCAATCCATTGGAGCCCATTAAAGGCAAAACTTCCTTTTAATAGAACTCAGACATTTATGCAAAAATACCGTAGAACGTTTCTACATGAGGCCATGTTGCAATATAATTTTTTTACTGTTGAAGGCTAAATTTTCACAAAAAACTTTCTCAAACAGCTTAGGAATACAAGACATTTGGATATAAGTGTTACGTATGCGTTATTCAACAGGCAAGGGAATTTTGCTATAGCTTCGACAATTCAAAATATTATAAATTGAACATCATCGGCTAACATACAAGTTTCACAATAACTTGAGGCTGTTTGTACATCATTAACTAAATTGAAAAAAGTAGTGGTCTAAGGATGGATTCTTGTTGAACTACACTACATACGAAATGAAACTTGATTTCCGACAGCTATTGCTTAACTTCTTGCTGCAGAACCGTCTACAAAAGTTAAATTTTGAGTTATTAGAGTCAGGTTTATCAATCTTTCCTTAACCCTTAAACCCTACCATGGGGTCCAGCGCCATTGCAAACATAGATTTGTTTGAATTTTTTTTAACTAAGCTACCCACGCCAGTACCACCAATTGAATTCTCAAATTATCGTAGCAGACGTCTGAAAATCAGTCATTTATTAATTTTCGAGTGCAGTTGGAAATATTTGAGCTTCAGGGTCCCATAGAACCCAGGGAAGTGATTTGTAGTTTTTGAACATCGGTACAGTGTTTCGAAAGGAACGAAACGATGGTAATTAGCGATGTTTTATGGGATCTTAAACATTTTTGGTGTGAATTCGTATGCCCGTTTTAAAATGGCGTCCAATAAAACTCAAATAAGACGAAATTTCTTAAAAATCTTAGCCTTGGAACTCAAAAAACCCCAGATGGAGGTGAGGTTTGCTTGGCCAACTTTGCCATTCAATCTTCAGGTCTCTGTGAAGATATTTTTAAAAAGAAGTGACCTGTACCTGAGTCAACATCAATGAAAAGATGTACCGTGTGTCCGCGAGACAAAGACCGCAAGACTAAATAAGATTCAGCAGTTGCCGAAATCCACCTTGTGGCGATAATAGCCTCGTAGTGTGTAAAAATTGTCTTGATGTGAATTTTTAAAACATTTTTTATAACCAAACATTCCAAGCTTTTATGTTTATAAATAAAATGTTTGATTACATTATTTTTGTTTGTTTTTTATTAAATTTGGGCAAAAACAGTTTGGGGTCCCTAAGACCCCAGGGTAGCAATAGTGTTTCTACCGGGAAAGGTTGGGTTTAAGGGTTAAACATTTTGCCAGAAGTTGTTGCTGGTAACATAAAATTTTGTATAGTGTCTTACTTTTTCAGGAATTTTCTTCAAAATTACAATAGACACTAAAAAAAAACAATGAAAAATTGACCCAATGGAAGAAAGAAATCGATATAAAAGTGAATAAGGAAAATCGACCGCCAATACACTTTTTTGTATTCAATCGAGTCATACAACTCTTTCACATCATCCTGACACTGAAAATAGAAATCAATGAAATACATGACAACATCTCCACCAAAAATACAGACACAGACATCATAACAATCTTCGCTGACTACCGTGTCAGAGAAAAGAAGAAAGAACCCGTTATCTTCATTCTAAAACCTGTATAATCAGAAATAAGAACACGAAGGGGTAAAACGAGTGGACGTGCCTTGAATCAGTAAAGGATAATCGCTGAATTTCGAATCTGATTGGTATTGAGATGATGATGATGATGATGATGATGAGGATGCTTTTGAAAGGAAAATATCTTAACGGTATTTCTTTTTTTTTGTACTTTTGGTGGGGTCAATGATTTTTGTTTGGAAGAAAAAAAGGAAACATTTCTGGAAAATTGAAAGGATATTTTTTTTTTTTTTTGCTGTTCGAGCTCTTCATTTATCAGTTTTGAGAAACTATTAACTTCACCTTATAACGGCCATGAAAACGGACGTGACGACAGAATATTAGAAAAAAAAGACATGTTCATGTGTGTTATGTGCAAAAGGATATATTTTGTGCTTGGGGTCAGTTTTATGAGTCTATTATGTAAGTGTGGTCATTGAATGGAAAACACGTAACTGTCGTCCTTGGAATTTACAATTGTACAAAAGAATCTTGATGATGTTGAAGATTATGTGGAATGGCTTTATTTTATTGGGTAAATAAAATCGCCATATCCTTTTGTGTAAGTAAGTCGTACAGAAGGGTTTTTTGTTGTGTGCTTAGAAATGACCAGAATGGAGACGGAAAAGAAAGGGTAGTGCCATTGGACACAATGGAGAGAAAAATTATGTGAGGTTATATTTTGTGGTGGAAAACGATCATTAAAAGGCAGAATTATCGCTGTAATGTGATTGAATATTTTAAGCACGTCTTAAAGAGAGTTATTTGTTTCGCATTATTGTTTCTTGAATTGACGTTTTAACAGTTAAAGGATATTTCGAAATGAGGTATGTATTAGCAGAAGAGTGTCCGTAGCTTAGTGGTTAGGTGCGTTGGCTGCTAAGCAGAACGTCGTGGGTTCGAATCATACTCGGGCCCAAAGTTTTATTTCATCTTTCACGGACACTGCCTCTTGCGAAGAACTGAAAAAATTTCCAAGAGTATCATCTGTCATGAATAAAGTGCTTCTCAACTTTGCCGTTCGGAATCGGCGTAAAATTGTAGTTCCCCTGAATCCTTCACAAGCACCTAGAGAATTGTTGATGAGATTAAGCCACTTAAGCCTTGGCTCTTCAAGAGCTGTCGCGCCACTCTATTTATTTTTTTTTTTATTAGCAGAAGAAACTCTTCTTTTCTCGTTCACAGAAAGTGCATTTTAATAAAGTGCTGAACAATGAGCTTATCGATGAGAGCTTAAAGGAAAAATTAATGAACCATTTCTTTAGCTTTAATTTTTCCTTGATTCTTGTTTCATCTATTTATAAACATATCCAAACGGAACCAATGAATACTTTTTTTTTCAAACGAACAAAAATTCCAAAATCCAAATCCCTCTTTTCACAACTTTTTACGTTTTCTTTGTTAATCTATTTTTTAACAAACTCGTGAATATGCCATTTTTAATATCAGTAAGGAAGCAAAAAAAAAAACGACCACTTAAAAGCCATATTTTTTAACCTCTAATAATCCACAGAATGCAATGACAGCAAAAAAAAAAACAAGGACATTCAAGCTCCATTATCGGTCCCCATAATAGTGACCATTTATCCAGCACAATATTATTCTCGACCACTGCCACTTCATATATCCCACAAATAGTTTCTCCTTTCATTCATCCGTTGCCATTGCCCCACCATATCATCTTAACCACCACAAGGGTAACCATAACGGAGCAAATAACTTGGGATGAAATTTTCCCACGCAACGCAAAGCGTTCACACACAAAAAAAAAGTAACACGGAAAGCTTTAAAGACCGTTAAATCTCCACCAATGTCCTTTTTTGTGTGATATACTATCCGTTCGTTATCCTACATCCAACACATGGCAAAGCCATCAAGCATTCGTTTTCCATGCAGCCTTTTTGCACATAGAAGTTTTTTTTTGTTCGCCTTAAGCTTATTTGCATCTATAAATTTGAAGTTAGTCCAGTGTGCTTCATGGGGATTTTTCTTGTCTTTCCTTCTGGCTGAAGAGAAACAATAATACACAAAAAAAAGGACACACGAGAAATAAAAATTGAAATTTCAAAATTCCATAGAGAGGTTGTTGTGTTTGCGGCGAGAAACTTAAAAAAAAAATAAAAAAAAAAAAAAAACGAACAAAGAACATACAAAACTCTGAAAAATGCAATAGAATTTTTTTTTTTGTCTCAAAAATTGGTTTGACTTTCAACTGAGCTGCATGTCGACGAACTGGGGCTTTTTTTTGGATTAGAGAGCATTTAACAATGAAAAGCTGTAAGTATTTTTATTTTATTCAAATACTCAGCGTTGCCAGGCAAAATATTTACTATTCATAATGGAAGTTTAAGATATTGCAAATCACTCACTCCTTAGACCTCACATATAAGCTCTCTAGGCTCTCTACTGAGCTTTACGGTATACTATTCGTGCTTAGTTTCCAACATGTTTTCCGAGTAGTTTCATTTACAGTTGCCGTCCGATGTGTGTATCTCGGACGCCAGTTCTTTGTCCGTCTGATGTGGCTGCTATCCCACTAAGTTGCTTGAGTTGAAATGCACGTTTTGAAAGAGCATGTGTAGTCTAGTCTTCTTCTCGTGCCAAGTTAAGACCTGTTTATGTGATGCTATCACATGTTTGCCTCTTTGATTTAACTTTTTCAACTTCAATCATGCTCACGCCCCAAACTACGATCAAGTATTGTTCTTTTAGTTGGAAACAAATATTCGTTCAGCTGATTGAGTACCCATTGGAAGTTAAACATCAAACATGTTCACTTAGATGTTAGAACTTTATTACAATGATCAGGAATAAAATAGATCTAAGTACTTCTTCAGTTCCTTACCTCCTTGCAGTGGCGTAGGTAGCTTTTCGCTATGGGGGGATATATCTAGTTCGCTCATTTTTTTTAAAGTTTTATTAACTAAAAAAAAGAAAACAAATAACAAACATCATTGAATTCATAAGGGTTTTACAATAAGAGGTGTTATTTTGAATAGCAAGCTATTCCGGAAGCTGTCATTTTGTGACATTTGACAAGTAGAAGCTACGCTATTAATAAAAATGGAACGATACACGCTTCAACAACGCATTGAAATTATTAAAATTCACTATAAAAATGGTGAAAATTTGGCAGAGACGGTTCGTAAAACTAAAACATTTTTGGGTCTTCGTGAAGCACCTTGTCGGACCGCAATACCGAAATTGGTGGACAAATTCGAGCTGTTGGGACAAGTTAGTGATGAGAAGAATAAAGCCCGTGCACGTAGCTCAAGAACAACTGAGAATATTGCTGTTGTAGCCCAAAGTGTTGATGAAAACCCAGGTTTGTCCATTCCTCGTCGTTCTTTGGAATTAGGCATTCCACAAACGTCATTACACCGTATTGCATAAGGACTTGGGTCTTATGGCTTATAAAGTTCAGTTAACACAAGAACTCAAGCCGGCTGATCATCAACAACGTCGTGTCTTTGCTGATTGGGTCCTTGAAATGCATAAAAATGATCTGGAATTTTATCGGAAAATCATCTTGACTGATTAGGCCCATTTCCACCTCGGAGGCTACGTCAACAACCAAAACTGTCGCATCTGGGGCTCGGAAAACCCAAGAGTTATTTTTGAAAAGCCTCTCTATCCTCAACGCGTGACTGTTTGGTGCGGTTTATGGTCCGGCGGGGTCATTGGACCTTACTTTTTCGAAAATGAGGCTGGAGCAACCATAACGGAAATGTTATCACAATTGGCCACCGAGATCTTGTGATTTAGCACCTTGCGACTTCTTCCTTTGGGGCCACGTGAAAGATAAGGTCTATGCAAACAGCCCAGAGTCGATTCAAGACCTCAAAGATGGAATTCTTGAGGCTATCGATCGAGGATATAGGGCAGCCACTTTGCAATTTGGTTATGGAAAATTTCATGAAAAGGATATGGTCCTGTAAGCTTGTTCGTGGCGGCCATTTGGCTGATGTTGTGTTCCATTACTAACAGCATACCGATACCTTCCTCTTCATAATGAAATAAACATCCGATCATTTATCTCAAAAAATGCCATTTTTCTTTGAATATCAAAATAACACCTCTTATTGGTAAACCCTTTATATAAAAATGGATGTGTGTAAAACTCGGAAAACTGATTGGTTTTCAAATTGAAAATTGCATGAAATTGTGGATGCATTGGTTTTCAAATCGAAAACTGGAAAATTTCAAAACGGGTTTTCGAATGAACTCGGAAAACTCATTGGTTTTCAAAGTGAAAATTCCATGTAATATTAGGTGCAGTGGTTTTCAAAGTTAAACTTGAAAATTTTTGAAATGCAAACAAAAAATTGGTTGCGGGTTGCGGGTAATAAGTAGTGGGTTTCTGGGTAATGGTGTAACGGTAAGCGTGTAGAAATAATTGATAGCGGGTAACAGAGAAGTGTCGTAACGGGGTTGCGGATATGGGTAGACGTACTGGGTAGCACAAGGGGGTAGTGGGTTGGGTAGTGTGGAAGAGGGTTGTCCTTATCGATTATCGATTGAGGCAGTACGAAGGCTGCAGGGTCAGCTAGTATATTATAAACATTAAATGGAATATGAATTAGTATAAATACATATATAAATAAATCTGCCGCTTTTGTAAGGCATGCTTTATGTAATGAGTAATAACGCATTTTGTTTCTGGTCATAAAGAATGAGTGTCAGTTATCGCTAGCGTTAAGATTCTGGTTAGCTACACCGCAGTTGTGCGAACATTTGTTTGTGTGGATGAATGTGCTGCATGTTTGCGGCGGCTTCTTATATCAACTTAACAATGTGTCACACGATAAGTAATGGATAGGTAATGGAAAGCTGGGTGGAAGCTCGTTTTCTTGCACGTTTCCTTATTATCAATTGGTGAGAGACGTAAAATAAAAGATTTTTAAAAATCGATATAAAAAGAGAAATTTTGCTGTTTTTCCATAGAATGTAGGTATAGAATATACATTTGACAATGCCTCTAGGAATTCTGTGAGTAGTTACTAATGACAGAGTGCGTTTCTTTAACTCGTTTGGAACTGGTTATGTTGAACAATCATCGATCCCATTGGGGGGGGGGGAATATCCCCCTGATCCCCCCCTATCTATGCCACTGCATGAGATTTCATGTTAAATTAAACGTCAACTAATCAGGGAGTGGTACATTACGGTGTTCCGTCGACATTTCAACGATCATTGTAACTGTGTAACGAAGCGTTAAATGGTTATCTATTTTTTATATCACACACACACACACATGTGTTCACTAACGCCATCGCCATTGTTTGTTTGGTCAAAATTTTGCCGTCTGTGAATTAAATTCACACTAAGTCATTACTTGAAAAAGCATAAGATTTCTCTCTCAAGTTGGAGGAATCTGACATAGGTGACATTGTGTTAACCTCCACTACTTGAGTTTTCGACTAACCAATATTTGTACAAGTTAAGTTCTTAGGGTTGGCAATGCTGCTTAAATCAACAGCAAGAGTTTAAAAAATAATATTTGCTTGTAGACCAAAACTCTAAACACAAACTGACATGCTGCCAAATTTCTCTTTTTTTAGCTTTTATTCGAAAAATGTGCACCGGATGCACGAAAAGCGCAGAACTGCCACTAGAAATGAATATTGCGGTAAACTTTAGCTGCGAGCATTTTAGTGGAAGTCATATCCCACAACGAAATATTCAGAGTCTATGTCATTGTTCCAATTTTTTTGTCGAAAAGCAATTTTTCGGTTGAACATGCAAGGACCTTCCAATGCATTTCACGTATCGAGCACAGATTTGTGCAATTTCATACAACAAACCCAAAGACTTAGTTTTCTAAACAATTTTTCATATGCTGTCATGTTAAGG
>CAKKXW010000001.1:12055214-12230835 GCA_920937365.1 Sphaerophoria rueppellii
AAGCGAGACACAATTTCAAGGCCAAACTCCACCTACAGTTAGCCGAGTTTCCGTAAAAGTTCCACCTTTTTGGGATGAAAATCCACAAATTTGGTTCGCACAAGTGGAAGCGCAATTTGCCACTTCTGGAGTTACTTCTGACTCTTCAAAATTCAACACGGTTGTAGCTGCCATCGAGACAAAAATTTTAACTCAAGTCACAGATGCTGTTCTCAATCCACCAGATCATGACAAATACGAGAATTTCAAAAAAGTTTTGTTAGAAAGGTTTGGTGCATCGGAACAGCAGAAGATTAGACGTTTGCTATCAGACATCGAGCTGGGAGACAAAAAGCCTACGCAACTTCTCAACGAAATGCGTCTGTTGGGTGGAATACACTTGACAGATGAATTATTATACAGTTTATGGCTCAACCAGCTGCCATCGCAAGCACGTGCTATCCTTCAAGCCTCCACTGCCGATTTAAAAGGAAAAGCTGCTCTGGCTGATAAAATCCTCGAAGTAAGTGACAATCAACGAGTCGATATGATGACAAAGAGTACATCGTCCAAAGCAACTTCCATCGAACACCGTATTGATCAAATAGACCGTCAAATACAACAACTTCTGCACGCAAGTCGTCGTTTCAATACCCATAGGCGCAGTTATAGTCGAAATCGTGACAAAACACCGGCTCGCCGCAACAACAGCAACAATGGTGACAAGTACTGTTGGTTTCATAGACAATTTGCTGAAGCTGCTCGTAACTGTCGCCAACCATGTGATTTTTCCAAACAGTTATCTTCAAAAAACCACTAAGCCAATCGTTTGATATGTCAGACGAACCAAACGACAGTGGCTTACAAATTGCTCGTCTGTATATTAAAGACAACAAATCACACAAAAAATTCTTGATCGATTCAGGTGCAGATGTTTCTGTAATTCCACCACAACGAACTGATATTTGCAAATTACCACATTCATCGAAATTATATGCGGCTAACGGAAGCGAAATAAAAACATACGGTACTCATCATCTCATACTGGACCTCGGCCTGCGTAGAAAATTTTCCTGGGATTTTATTGTCGCGCAAGTACAATCGCCCATTATAGGTGTGGATTTCTTAAGACACTACGGGTTGCTTATAGACGTTCGTAAACAAAAGCTTATTGATGGCAATACAAAGCTGGAGACATCGGGAGACACGTGCAAATCAGGTAGAGTAAGCATGTATACATTTCAGATCAATGGTACTTTCGCACCTCTTTTAGACAAATTCAAAGCCATCACCCAATTCGATGCAATGAGGAAGCCCACGGCAATTGAAGTCTCACATCATATTGTCACGTCCGGACCTCCTGTCTACGCTCGTCCACGCAGGTTACCACCCGATAAACTGGAGGCTGCTCGTTCAGAATTTTCTAAATTGATGGAAAATGGAATTTGTCGACCATCCAAAAGTGCCTGGGCCTCGCCATTGCATATGGTTATGAAGTCTAACGGAGAGTGGCGATGCTGTGGAGACTACCGATCATTAAATGCCAACACTCTACCTGATCGATATCCCCTGACCTTTTTGCACGATTTTGTCCACATGCTACATGGTAAGAAAATTTTCTCCACCATCGACCTTCGAAGTGCTTATTACCAGATTCCGGTTCGGGAAAGTGACATCCCAAAGACCGCCATCACAACGCCGTTCGGACTTATGGAGTTTCTCTACATGCCAAATGGACTCAAGAACGCGGCTCAAACGTTCCAACGCCACATCAATTCAGTACTCAAAGATGTTTTTGACTGCTGTTTCCCATATGTGGACGACCTCCTTGTGGCTTCTGCGAACATCGAAGAGCATGAAAGAGACTTATGTCGAGTTTTCCAAACGTTGGATGACAACAATTTGAAAATCAATGTTTCCAAATGTGTGTTTGGCAAAAGTGAAGTTACTTTCCTGGGCCATTTGGTAAACGAGCACGGAATTAAGCCAACAAACGAAAAGGTTGCCGCCGTTCAAAACTTTAAACAACCGCAAGTTGCGAGGGATTTAAAAAAATTTCTAGGAATTATAAATTTCTACAGAAAATTCATTCCTCACGCAATACAAAACCAGATGATACTGCAGCGTCTCCTTACAGGTAACAAAAAGAATGACACCACTCCAATCAACTGGGATACAAAATCGGAGCAAGCCTTTCAAGATTGTAAGCAAGAATTAGTTAACGCAACGCTCCTACATCACCCAGCTCCGAATGCTGAATTAATCTTATACACAGACGCTTCTGATTTTGCAGTGGGTGCAGTATTGAATCAACTGGTCAACAACGAACTTCAACCACTAGGTTTCTACTCAAAAAAACTTAAAAGCTCCGAGTCGAACTACAGCACGTATGATCGTGAACTAACAGCAATCTATCAAGCGATCCATTTCTTCAAACATTTTGTGGAAGGAAGGCGTTTTATTATAATGACGGACCACAAGCCCATAACCTTTGCCTTTCAACAAAATTTAGAAAAGCCTCGCCCCGCCAACAACGCTTACTAGACTATATTGGCCAGTTTTGTACTGACATACGACATACAAAAGGTGAACTGAACACGGTTGCTGATTGGTTGTCGCGTATTCAACAAATTGTATCAAACGACATCGATTATGAAGCAATGGCACAAGAACAACGGGAGGATAGTGAGCTGCAAACGTACTTAGAAAAAGGTAAACAAAAGGAAACTTCTTTAAACATAAAATTGTTCCCTATTCCCAGCTCCAAGTTTTCTCTGTATTGTGACACGTCGCAAGACACCATTCGCCCCTTCGTACCCAAATCATTTCGCCAACGAGTCATACAAAAGCTTCATGGAATTGCTCATCCAGGTGTTAAAGCAACTATCGCGCTTATTAAAGACAGATTTGTTTGGCCAAAGATGTCACAATCCATCACTGACTTCATTAAACTATGCATGCCGTGCCAGAAATCAAAAATTCAACGCCACAACAAGACGGACTTGGAAGGCTATGAAGATCCAGCAAGACGTTTCGAGCACGTGAACATGGACATCATCGGACCTCTTCCAGATTCTAGAGGGAATCGTTACTGTTTGACTATGATAGACCGGTTTTCACGATGGGCTGAAGCGGTGCCCCTTCCAGATATCACAGCCGAAACCGTGGCAAGAGAATTCATCAACACGTGGATTTCACGATATGGTATACCACAACGTATCTCAACGGACTTAGGACGACAATTTGAGTCCAACATTTTCAGAGAGTTAACAAGGTACTTAGGTATTAATCATCTTAAAACAACTCCTTATCACCCCCAGGCCAATGGCATGATTGAGCGATGGCATCGTACACTTAAGGCTTCGATCAAGTGTTATGAAAACGAGAACTGGTGCACTTTCCTGCCAATTATTCTTTTGGGATTGCGAGCGACGGTAAAAAGCGGATCGACATATTCTTCAGCGGAGATGATCTATGGAGAAAAGCTTAAGCTACCTGGCGAATTTTTCAATCCAAATCCAGTTGTTCCAACTGCATCTGAATTCATGAAGGACCTGATGAGATCGATGTCTAAACTCAGCCCGATTCCAGTTACACACAAGGACAGATCGAAAATTTTTGTCCATCCTGATCTTCAGAGCTGCAGTCATGCATTTGTGCGATGCGATAAAGTTAAAGGCCCTCTGAAAGCTCCCTACGATGGACCTTACGTCATTCTAAATAAGGGTGATAAATTCTACAAGCTTGATATCAAAGGAAAAACGAAAAATATATCAGTAGACCGACTGAAACCAGCGTTCACTATGGAAGACCCACAGGATACTTCCTCATCAGTTAAAACACCGACACAAACAGTGACAACACGATCTGGTCGTCGAGTAGAAATACCAGAGCGATATCAATAGCCCCGTTTTTAGAGGGGGAGTACTGTGGCACCTACAACACTGGACTCACACTCTTTATGTAAGTGGGAACACTCAACACTTATTCATTTGTCAAACATCGGCCGTGACTTTAGAAAGCCGTGATTAGAGAAAGCTGTCAAACTACCGAAGCGATGACACGAGCTGGCATAGCAGAATTAAGATTATTGAGTTACGAAATTTACAACCGACCGCACGACAAGAATCAAGCCAGCAATTAAATAATTATAGTTAGATTAAGTTATTTGTTGTTTAATAAAGAGTTTATTTGAAACTTGTTTCTTTCTTTTAAATTCTAATAGAACTCCATCAGCATCAACACTTTCACACAATAAATCATGAAAAATCGACGAATATTCGATCATTCGTTGGTCGTTGTTCGTGCCCTTGTGAACACTAATAGTCATTTACTTTATTTTGGTTTTGACCGGGACAGAAAGTCAACGATTGTATGGAACGAATCAACCGTAGGTCTAATTTTAACCAAGACCAAATGTACCTAATAGTCATAATGCGAAATGTGCATGCACAGAGATGGGAAACCAAAATCCATGATTTTTTTGAGTATCGATTTAAAAAAAAATGTTTACAGAAAATCGTACGCAAGAGTTCGCGTGTAAATATTGTCTTGGTCAAACAGCTTAAGTAGGAGTTCAGCCTTAAAATATAATAAAGAAGAATGAATAGGAAATGAAATGAAAAATAGAGAGACATTTCAAAAAATTGATGTCGATGTCGACTGTCAATTTGCTGAATTTCAAAACAAAATTTCGGCTTAGTAAATTAAAATCATTGTTTTCTGCCATCAATAATTATTTCTTTTATTTTCAGGACCTCCTATTGCACAATCAGTGCATATAAGAAGAATTCTACAACATTTATATAGTAATTCTTTTATTGTTTCTCGGTTTATTGACTACAAACATACAACCGACAAACAAAAGTCTTACTTTATATATTAGTAAGGATATTAACAGCCTAATTAATAAACACAGAATAGCCAAGGATTAACTCTTATTCTGTGGAATAAGTGGAAAATGCTCCGTTTCTCCGTCATGTTCCCATATATTTATAAAGCAAAGACCACAACAAATCGGTTGTCAAAGTATCAACAACAACAAAAATCCTAAAGGGTATAAACGTCACTTCTATTCCGGGAACAAATTATTTTTATCAAAGCGAGAAATTTTAATCTATGGATTAACTCTAATTGTATGGGTTAGTTAACCTGTAGAATAGGAGTAGAATAGGTGTAATAAGGTCGTCAAATAACCGCTCAAAGATGGCCCAAAGACGTTTGATAGCACGATTTGGAATTTTGGTTCGCAAAACATTGAGTTGTTCGGCAGTGTGGTATCGGCATTCTGCATGAACGAGAAGTCCTCAAAATCAAACTGTAAAATGATTCTGTAACGCAAAAACGTTGTTTCCAGTTTCATTTTCGAATTTTTTTCAATGTACATATTTCTATCTGAAAGAAAAAAGTACCACCAACACAACATAAAACATGCAAAAACAAATTTAAAAGAAACAAATAGAAAAAAAAAAGAATAACTCGACAAAACATCGACTTTCAACAGGACTCGAGCCAAGTTAAGATGGAAAAGCGATAAGATGAAGTTGAATGTCAATTTTATGATGACAGCCCATAGAATGAGATTGAGAGAGCCTCAAGGATTCACAACGTACGTCGTCGTCGTCGTCACCGTCGTCGTCCTTATCGTCAGCATTGCGGTAAATAATATTGCTTTAAAAATGATATTAACAGTTTTTCTTCTTTCATATTTTCTTCTCGAAAGACAGGCTTTGTCTTATGATATCCGGCTCCGGCATTTTGTCAGGATATTTATCGATAACATCCTTCCTTTTTAATATAAGAAATAGGACAAGGACGAATGAGAGCGACATCGACAACATCCTGATGATGAAACACAGCCATAACAGCATCTCACAAGGCAGACAGAATATTTTATAATATTGACTGCTGTTCGGTAAGCTGGATATTTGCTGGTTATTTGCTGTCGGCTGCTGGCAGGCACTGTTGGCAAAGACGATGATAGAAAACTTGAAATAGAGTTGATTCTTGGAAGTGTGATAATGTATTGATGAGGACGATGATGAGATGGGGAGAATATTTGAAGGCCGTTTCTCTGTTATGACGATATTGGAATACATATTTTTTTGCGTTATTTGCGAAATTCGATTCATGATGGGGCGATGATCGCATATTTTGAATGAATAAGATGTTGTTATTTTTGGGGTGATTGGTTGTAACGAAAAATGGAAATCGGGAGGACAAATTGTTTATTGTTTTTTTGACGTTTCTTTTATAAAACTCATGGTTGAGGAATTCTTATGATTTATCGCCTAAGGAGGTTTTATAAAACCATCAATTTGTCACCGAGAAAGACACACAAACTTTGACAAGAAAAGATGATGTTCAAAAGTTACTTGCCAAAGAACAATATAGGAATTAGGCGCTGAATTTGCAAGAAAATTGATCGAAATAAGTACAATGTGGATTAGAAAAGGAACTAAGATTAAGTTTTTTATTTAAATGTTTGTTTATCTTAAATAGGGTGACGGTGAGGAAATAAACAATTACTATTGATGTACTGTTGCTGTATTGTCTGTGAAGGTATAAGCCGGTGCATGATTTTCACCAAGTAGAGCCGTTTTTCATTCAATTCGTCGTCGTACTAGCGCAATAATTCGTCTCTGTGATAGTTTTGCCCTTCAACAAGTAATCTATATGATTTACAGGGGGTGATCCAGAATCCGCTTTCCTTGGAGTACTTGGGCCAGCTGAAGTCCATTTTTTTATTGTTCCTTGGTCTCTGGTATGAACCAGTATGTCCATGTTTTTTCGACTGTCAAAATATGATGCAGAAACTCCTTTAGAGTTGCTATACTAACGCAAGCTATCAAAGTCGTTGGATCTTCTCTTTTCAGACCAGTGACCAGTGACAAGTCTGCTTTACGCAAACAGTTTTCCTCGAATCAACCTACGGCTTTGACATCTGTTATATAGTGACTGACCACGCCCCTTAGCTTCATACCCCTAACAGCTCTCAGCGTCTACCACGCTGTTTCGCTTAGTGAAGGGTCAACTCGGTTCTCTCTAACTCTAATTTTGTAAGTGTTATTTTTTTTTTAAGGCATCTATCAAACTTTCAATTTCACAAGTGTTTGTTAGAACGGTTCATAGGAAAATCCAGTAATATGTTTTTAGAACGAAATATAGCTCTGGCGATCTAGATTAGTGTCTTATATCCCTATTGAGCCATTAAATGTCAAATTTCATAAGCGGATGGTAAAGATTTTGATAGATTAAAAACCTCATTTTTGAAGTAAAATATAACCGAGTTGGTTCTTATGATGATGGCAAAGCACTTCCTGGGAGCTTGTTGGAAAAACCCGTTCAAGGATTTTGCAATGAATTTGTCTGGCATCGAATTTACTTAAAAACGTTTTTTGCCAAAATGACTCCAAGGAATCAGTGTTGACTCGCAACACCTGAGCCCCTGACAATGTCCCAACATCGATATTTCTAAATGTTCAAATTAAATTTCGCTGTGCGTCTTTATAACCATCGAAAAGGACTCAGTTATGAATAATTCGTTGTCCATGTTCAAATCAATTTGCAATAAATTAAGTTAAATTCCGATGCTACTCAGACCTTAAGCTCCCATTCGTGCTTGCTGGCACGACCATCTGCACCGCTTTCCATGTCGATAGAATGTCCTAAATCCAATTCGTATCAAAAAGTATAACAAAAAAAAAAAAAAGAAACTAAATTCAAACCAACTGTGACGGAAAAACCAAAAACTAACTAACGTTAAAGGCATAAACTCGTAGTCACCATAACTCTTGGATAACTTTTTTCGACTTCAGAAAATAGCAAGACGAAAAATACCAATGCTGGAGAAGGATAAAAATGTGGTCACGTTTGTCAACGAAAGAAAATTCCAAATCGAACTGTATTTAAGCTGCAGGTGCAACGGAAGAACAAAATGCACAAAAAAAAAACAGCTAGTGTCTGTCGAATATCCTTACAGACGATTTTAATCGAATCAGAGAGCATTGGTTTCGACATTTCTTATCTGCTTCTTCTTGTTTTTTATGGCTCTTAGTGTCTCTGGATTCGAAATGAGATTATCTGGTCAGTTTGACTTGACTTGGCCATCAGGATGCAGGCGTCTGAATGTCCGATAGTTATTTGCTTGGAATTGGCACATCTACATGAGTACTACCACACCTGCTGGTGGTCATAAAAGCCAGACTAAGAGAATGACAAACAAAGTCACTTAAGGCCATTTGATGGCAAACATTCTTGAACTTGTGAGTCGTTATTGTGACACACTTAATTGGACTTTGTTTGGATTTCACTGCCACCGGGATTGATACTAAAAACCACAGTGTTACTCTGGCCTATGATCTCACATAAGCATGTCCTCGCGTTAACGTGATCTGGGTTGTCCCGAATTGTGACTCAATAGTCCCACAAAAGAATTCCTGAATGTGATTAGGTTAGGAATAGTTTCTTCTTTTTGTGCGAGAAGGAAGTGAGTTAAATGTTCAGCGATGTGCCTGGAAAGTTAATTATTCAATATTTCATGTCCTTTTTGTTTGTTTTTCGTTTCGGAAAAGTTTGGGAAATCTTTGCTGAGATTTAAGTGCATAAATTCTTTAGTTTTGGTGTTTGTGGAAGTGCGGCAGTGAATATTAATTGAAAGTCCACACACTTTTGGACTGCCACAGGCCATACTGGCATTAAGGTTAGAGGGAAAAAAATGATTATTTTCTCGACTTACAGAAGGCACCATAAGGATTTGAATGTAGGTCAATGGTAAGGTTTTGGTGAGGCAAACAAATAGGAGTAACTTTTTGAATACAGAAGTGGAAGAAGTTAAGCTTCATGATGGGACTAATGCTTCAATTGAAAGTGTCGTTTATGTGAATTAGGAAATTGAAAGGTTTGTTCAATGGAGTAGGCTTTCCAATTTCCAGCCTCGAAAATCTGAGCGTTCGAAACAAAATTCCATCCTTAACTTAATTAAAGTTTTGTTGTGTTGTAATTTCAACCTTTATTCATAAATTTAAGCCACAACCCAAATAAGTCAAACAAATACCCTTTTTGAAATAAGCAATCTAACATCTCCATCATCACCGTAAACTCGTGCATCCAATTGCAATTTACACTTGCTCTCCTTCATTTGTTTCATATCCTCTGAACAATACATTACTGCAAAAAATTATGATTTCCCTCGGTACTTAAAAGCAGAACAGAAAAAAAGTAATAACCTCCGAAGAACGAGAGCGAGAAAAAGACCATAAATCCTTTCGTGTGATGAAACTTTAATGCAAACCATCTTCAATTTATTCCGAACGAGCAGTTTTTTTTTTATTTTGCACCCCAAGCCTTCCAAATGCAGCAGTGCTTCGTCCTTGTTCAGAGCTTAATTAAAATCCCACCTTAACATACCTACAACAACAACACTTCCCTGTCCTCGTTCGTCCATAATCATGACTAAAACAGAAACACAGCCATTCTACAACACCATGACCAAAAAGAAGAAAAAAAAGAACATCAAAATCCAGGACACGCTGCTATTGAAGGAGGTGATTCCGACTCAATTCTGTTCACATAATACAACACTGTAGCCTCCCCCCCATACCGTTGCATACAGTGTTGAACAATTTTTCGACCAAATTGACCTCATTTAGATGAGGAAAGCCTCCAGTCTCGTGTCTGGCTTTTTAGTTAACTATCTGCAGAAGCCGTTCGTTCGTGCCCACCCGCCCACACAATGCAAACACGACATAGTAATTTGCCATACCTTCTTTACAAGTGTACTTTTACCTCTACCGACATTATTGTATGCCCCTGTCTGTGCAGTTGAAGGCTTCATTTTAAATGGAAGGATATTTTAAAAGGCGTAAAAAGTTTTTTGCTCTTTCTGATGATGGTAGCGGCAGCTCCTTTTTTTCTCTCTCTGTCTGTTCTGTTTGTTCTTGTTTTATTGCTTTTTATTTGTTTTAAGTACATAATTGAGCTACAAGATGGAGCTCCGTGCTTTAGGTCTGCGATCTTACGGACAGCTTTTTTACTTAAAGGTGTTTTATGATAGTTTTCGATCTTCTTTTTTTTTTTTTTTTAACAAGTTAAACTTTAATGAGAAGGGTTCGAGGGGCAATTGACAATGCTCGAGCAATTAGTCCTTTCGAATAAATTCCTCGACGCTATATGATTCTGTACCATTTCGATGGTTAAATTTTAACGAGGTTAAGGGAAAACTTTTGTTTTTGTTGACAGAAAGTGACTTTTCAGATGATTATAACTGTTATACGATTAGAGAGGCTCTCAATTAGGCTCACAAAGTGTATTAAATTTTTCAAAAAACAAAAAACTAACTGGATTTTTTTGTATTTTTTGAGTAACTTGAAAAGTTCAGTTTTAGGAGCCAAGGCAACAGTAATACACTTGAAAGAGATTTCACACAAATCTCTGTTTCTTAAACCACCGTGCCGATGAAAATTTCTTTCTATTTCACTTCACCCTCCTCATAATTCACACCCAGTCAAAGCCGAAAAACATAGGAAGAGCAATTAAACTGAGGAAGGTACTTTCGTAGGTGCTTCGTACTACGAACCTGACCTTCCTTATCACTTTACCCTTAATAATTGCGCCCAAACCTCTGTTGTAGCACTTCAAATCAACCCCTCTTTAGTTCTAGACAAATTACTATCTTTCAAAAATTATTTCCACCCTGGACCTGATGGTATCCTATCCCTCCTATCTTCCTAAAAAAAAAGTATTCTAATTCAGTGTAAGGACCTCTCTATACTCTTCCAGCTCTTGCTTAACAAGGTGTTTTTCCCTCAATCTGGAAAAAACTCCTTCATATTTCCCATTTTAAAAAAGGTACTAGAAATCCAATTTCAGCTATCGACAATTGCCAAGCTATCTACATTCCCTAAGATCTTTGAAAATATCATTTATGACTGCATTTACATCATTTTAAAACCATTATTTCCGCTTCACAGCATGGTTTATTGAAGGGTAGATCGACAACAACGAATTTTTTCGAATTCGTTACAATGACAATTTCACAGCTTGAAAAAGGTAACGGTGCGGATGTGATTACCACAGATGTCTCCAAGGCTTTTGATAAAATTAGTGCACAGAATAATCTTAATTAAACTTCAAATGTTGCTTCGCAACTAAAATTTTTTTCTACGTTGTCGGGAAGTCACCCCAACGCACAACCCCCAACCTGGAGTACCAGGCACTTGATGTGACTCCAAGTGCAAGAGCCGAAAAAACCGCTCCTTTTACGGCCTGGGCTTCAAATAAGTCGAAGTATCGGCCTAACTGGAACTGGAGACGCCACCGTTGATTCCAAAGAAGAAATTCATTCGCTGCCGTCCCTCGGTGAGAGTGCCTTGGTGGGGTAATTGGTAGTAACAGCCTACTCCGCTTCGACCTGTCGACCATGGGAGGCCCTTCTGCGAAATCAAGTTTCGCGATCGCATTGCTCTGAGCTTCATAGTATTAGTTGCCGTAAGCCGCTCCGCCACGTCAAGGCTTACCCCGTGGAGAGATCATTCTCTGATCGAGTGTCAAGTAACCTCTTAAGGAGTCCTATGCCGCCAACATCAAGTATCGAAGACAACATTGCCAAAGAGCAGTTAGAGATGCCGCCTCTAATGTGCTGGGTTTCACACAGCCACCAAAACGAAACCCCTGGTTTGATGAAGAATGCAGGCAGGCCCATGCAGCCATGCAGGAGGCATACAAAGCGGCGCTGCATAGAAGGACAAGAGCTGCTCGTGAGCTCTACGAGCAAAAGAGGAGAGAGGAACGCCGGCTTCTCAGGAGGAAAAAGAGAGAGCATGAGAAGCGTCAGATCGAGGATGTTGAGAGAGCCAACAGCAGGAATGAAGTTCGAAGGTTTTACCGAAAGGTTAAACAGCTGGCTCAAGGTCATCGAGCAAGAACTGATGCCTGCAGAGATAAACAAGGGAACATCATAGTAGAATCGCAGTCAATGCTGGGGATTTGGAAAAACCACTTCTGTAGATTGTATAACGGCGACGACGAACAAAATACCGCCGTCAGACAGGAGCCTTTCATCGGACACGATGATAGCCAACAATTCCGTGAACCCGACCTAGAAGAAGTGAAAACCGTAATATCACGGCTGAAATCCAACAAAGCCGCTGGAGCAGATGGACTAGCTGCTGAGTTGTTCAAAGCAGCAGGCGACGAGCTAGATAGGAGCATGCACCAAATCATCTGTAAGATATGGTCAGAGGAATGTATGCCCGATGAATGGAACCTCAGCATTGTTTGCCCGACCCTGAAAAAGGGAGATCCTCTAAACTGCGCCAACTATAGAGGAATAATTCTACTAAACATCGCCTACAAGATCCTTTCTGCTGAATATGTGAACGTCTGAAGCCTTTCGTCAACAATCTGATTGGTCCTTATCAATGTGGCTTCAGGCCAGGAAAGTCAACCATCGACCAAATTTTCACGTTGCGGCAGATCCTGGAAAAGACCTATGAACTCCAAATCGATACCCACCACCTTTTCATCGATTTTAAGGCCGCGTATGACAGTATCTACAGAGACGAACTGTACAAAGCTATGTCTAGTTTTGGCGTCCCTGCCAAGCTCGTTCGCTTGTGCAAAATGACGATGGAGAACTCACGCTGCTCCATCAAGGTTGACAACGAGCTTACGGAATCTTTCGACGTCAGAAAAGGATTCAGACAGGGCGGTGCACTGTCATGCGATTTCTTTAACATCGTTCTTGAGAAGATAGTGCAGAACTCCAACGTCAACACCAGAGGCACTATCTTCCAAAAATCTGTTCAACTTCTAGCGTACGCCGATGATATTGATATAATGGGAAGAACACAGCGTGATGTCAATGGCGCCTTTGTGAGAATTGAGACAGAAGCGGCAAAAATGGGTTTAGCGGTAAATGAGGGAAAAACGAAGTATATGCGAGGAAGGACACCCAACATCGACGGCTCGGGCAGAACGTCACAATAGACGCGTATAACTTCGAGGTAGTAGAGGAGTTTGTCTACCTAGGCTCCGCTATAAACACGGGCAATAACACCAGCGCCGAGATCAGACGAAGAATAACTCTTGCTAATCGCTGTTTCTTTGGGCTTAGAAAGCAATTGAGTGGAAAAGCCCTCTCTCGAGCAACTAAGGTAAAACTGTACAACACACTCATCATCCCAGTCCTGCTGTATGGTGCAGAAGCATGGACCCTGACAAAATCGGATGAAAGTGCCTTAGGCTGTTTCGAGAGGAAAGTTCTTCGGGTCATCTTTGGCCCCGTGTGCATTGAAGGGGAATGGCGAAGAAGATACAACAGCGAACTTTATGGGTTGTACAACGACATGGACCTAGCCAGAAGGGTCAAGGTCCAGAGACTCAGATGGCGAATGGACATAGGAGGGACGTAGGAGGAGAGGAAGACCGCGACTCAGGTGGCGCACTCAAGTGGAAGAGGACCTCAATCATCTTGGAGTGCAAAACTGGAGACGACTAGCTAAGGATCGAGCTAGCTGGCGGAGCCTGTTGATTGAGGCCCAAGTCCACAACGGACTGTAGCGCCACCTTAAGTTAGTAAGTAAGTAAACTTCAAATGTACAGTTTTCGTTCAATATTTATCCAATGGATAAAATCATACCTTGAGAATCGTACTTATCGGGTTGTTTTCAGACAGTTGTTATCTGAAACCATTCATCATCAATCTGGTATTCCGCAAGGCAGCCACCTAGGTCCATTTCTTTATTTGACAATCAACGACGTCAGTAATATCGCTTTATACTCCAAGGATTTAATTTATGTCGACTACATAAGAATCATCAAAGTCATCTCATCAAATAATGACCACTGTCTCTTTCAATCTGACTTCAATAACTTCTTGACTTGGTGCACACGTAAATGTTCCCTCCTCAAATATTAGAACATATTTCTTCCATCACACACCACACCAGAACCTACTGTAACTTATTTCCGTGGTCTTATATGTGACAAAGAACTCAACTTCCGTTCTCACTTCGACCACATTATCGCTAAGGCCAACTCAATCCTCCGTCTTATCAAACGCTAGTCGAAAGAATACTCCGATCCGATGTCACGAAAAGCCTTTACAAGAATTATGGTAGGCCCACTTTTGATTACGCCAATCAGGTATGGTCTCCATTTCAAACGTCTCACTCCAATTGTATTGAAGCAGTTCAAAAAAGGTTCTTACGGTTTGCTTTGTCTGAATTGGACCAATCCGTTTAATCTCCCCACTTACGAAAATCGCCTCAAGCTCATCGGTATGATTGTATGAACACTCTCGCCGCCTCCCTTTTCATTGTACCAACTAAAACACGTTCAATCCACTGAACCACATGCTTCGTCAGTACAACTCCGCGCAACATATTGCTGATTTCTTCCTCAGTGCTTCTTTCATCTACTTTACCTTTTTCGTAAAATCCTACCCAATTCCTTTTTCAATTCATTTTCTCAACTCGTATTTATTTGCATTATTTTTTTCTCTTCCTCTTTTTGTTTTCAATTATTTTTTTAACTTATTTTTTGTATGCTTGTATTTAACCAAAAAATAAATAGTTTTTGCCCTTTATCAGTGGTTTTCTCGATACAAAAAAGAAAAAAAATTCTAGTAGAAGGAATATTACTGCGTCCAATTTTCGAAAAATAGCTAAGATTTTATTGCTCCAGCAACTTGAAGATTGGTAAGCGTCCTCCTACTTTCCCCTTTCTCTTAAGACATTCTCTTAAGCTTGCTGCTGAAGACAAGTCCGTAGATCGCCCGTGCCAACTAACGCATTAGTTAAAGTGAAAACGTACCATTCCGGGGGTTGTTCACCGTTTACCTTTTGCAAATGATTGAGGCAAAAGTGTTCAGACCACTGATCAGTTATAACAAGATGGGAAAGTTTGCTGTCAAAATGACGTTTGCCTACGAACTAAAAAGCATGTTAGCTCCAAGAGTATGCGTGTAATACAAACTCAAAAAAGCAGGTAAGTTGCAAGAGCATGCGTTTTATTGTAATAATGAGACAATTTCCTACATAATAAAAAGCAAGTTTGCTACAAGAGTATGTGTGTATGAAAAAATAAGTTTTGTGGTATTTGGAGGGTAAAACGTAGGTAGGTTTCCAATCTTGTTATAACTGATCAGTGGCTCAGACACTTGTTCACTCCTAAATCAACTCCTTAAAATTTTATTCAAGACATTAAGTTCGCTTAGCAACCGTTCACTTAATCTATACTTAACTACTGTCGCAATCCAATATACTGGTCGATCGAAATTCGAGTGCTTCGATTCGTCCTTTAAGAGGGTTCACGTTCAATAACATGTTCGTCTACGTTTGTTGGGTGTTAGTATTTGCGTATTTGTGTAATGTGAACCCACCTTTATTCATAATGACATTTCTGCGAAATTACTTCGCGAACACACCCTGCAGAAAACAGCTGTTTGACATCACTGATTTACTTACATTCTTAAGGGGTGGACTTTGCCTCAACCGACACCACTGATTTGGCTTTTCGAATTGTATTTGTTTATCAAAACACACCTCACATTTTATTATTTTTTTTTATTGTTTAAAACCATTTCTGTACAATTTTTATTTTAATAATATACAGTCACTGCCCACCTGCACAAAAATGCTTTAGTTTGGTATGCCTCTTCGGTTTTTTTAGGCCGCGTAAAGTGTTACCAAAAAAAAAATAAACAATCTTACCCGTTAGTTAAAAGAATATTCATTAATTTGGCAAGGTATCGACATTAATTTAAGATATCAGTTTAAACTTTTCTCTATCTGTTGTTTCAGTTTTAAAGCTTCTAAAAACATTATAAGTTTGTTTAGTTACTTAAAAGTCTGCAACTAAGCCAATGATGTCATAAACTTAAATCTATCATTCTTAAATATAATTTGCTATAATTAATCAAAATATTGCAAAAACCTTGAGACTTGTGAAAAACAAACAATCCACGCTTAAGTATAATTTAATGATTTACCAAAATGATTATTTCTTCGTCGTATTTCTCTGTTTTAGTTGCTATTTGAAATAGAATAACGAATAGTATAAATAAAGTTTTCAAGTTTGAGTTGTATTGAGTTACCCCTACTGTTTATCCAAGCCTTATTATCGTGATGTTGTCCAAGGATGTAAGGTCTTTAAAAAAAAATTGAAGCATAGGCGAAATGCGAACTTGTCTTGCATTTTTGGCTTTGTTCATTTTTTTCATAAACACCGAATTCTAGATGATTGCAGGGCCAGCCAGTAATTAGATGAAGCTAATTATCGCAGTCCCCATACACTTTTTAAAAACAATTTGAATCACATTCCAATAATTGCCAGTCATTCTAGTGATTACTATTAACAACTAGTTTGACTCTCTATCGGGAGCTTTGCAATCTAAACGCTTCATTCTGATAATGTTTGTTTACAAACACTTGATATAACATCAAAAATAAAACAAAATGATCTTGCATTCGTCCCAAGTCTACGAAGCTTACAATTTGAATTTTTAGTCTGTGAATGGACTTAATAAGAGCTTTTTAAAATTATGTACACGAGCTTGGTTTGGCATAGAAATTCTACTCGCTATCGCGCCCCTCCACAATAGAATCGGAAAAATTATTATTTTCATTCTGATGGAGATTTTTTCTATTTAAGTGCACATCGCTTCGACTAGTCAGTAGATAAATACGATTGGAATCGGTCGTCGACTCACATACTTCGTAAAACAACATGACATCATTGGAGCTTATAAATTCTGTTGGGGCTCCAGAATCTTTGGATCTGCACTTTTTCGAAGAAGTTCTTGAAAATGCCCTCTACGATCCGGAACTTGTTATTCAAAAAGTTGTAATCGAAAGCGGAAGTGCCGTGGGTGACAATTATTGCAGTCAAATCTACAGAGTTCGTCTAACATACCGAAAGCGGCGAGATGATAGTGGAAAGAATAACGAAATGTCAGTGATTGTAAAAAGCATTCCAATTGAAAGCGATGGAATGAAATTCCTGCTCGACTTGAAGGTCTTCCTCAAAGAAAAGATTTTCTATGTTCACATGCTTCCGCGATTGGAAATCCTTCTGGACAATGTCAAGCTTGGAGGAAGGATGTATTTGAGCGCTAGAGAGCCGATAAATACTCTTGTGTTTGAGGATCTTAGAGCTTCCGGTTATATAATGGCCGATCGAGAGAAGGGCCTTGATCTTGAACACTGTTTGTTTGTCATGAAGAAGTTGGGATATCTTCATGGGTCTTCAATGATTCTACATAAGAGGGTGAGGGCGTTATTTCTCACGTTCTTTATTCTTTAAATTAAAATATTTTTTTTTTCAGGACCCTAATTGCATGAAGAGCTTCAGCAGCAGTTTGCTGTCTGAAGATTGCCTCAATGGCTCGGAGACATTTGTGGTCTTATTCCGACAATGTTTTGACGCTCTCATAAAGTACGTCTCCGGTCGGAAAGGCTTAGAAGCCATAACTCCAAAACTCCAGAAGTACGCTAAAAATTTTAAACAAAATCTCATCAACACCCAGCTCCCAATACCGGGCGAATTGAAAGTGCTGAATCATGGTGACCTCTGGGTGAATAACTTCCTTGTCAAGTACAAGAACATGGAGAATCGGCAATCAGTTGAAGATGTGATCTTCCTCGATTTACAAATGAGTGTTTTCGGTAGTCCCGGCTTTGATTTGAATTACTTTTTATACACTTCAGTGCAGTTTGAGGTGTTGAGGGAAAAACGGGAGGAACTTTTAGGGATGTATTATCGAACGTTGTGTGAAACTTTGGAGACTTATAATTTCGAGAAAATACCAAGTTTCGCTGATATTTTGCTGGAAGTGAGGAGGAGAGAAAGTTTTGGATTTTTCGCACATTATGGAATTTTTCCTGGAGTTTCAATGGACAAAAATGAATCGAGTGATAGTACGTTGGAGAAATATCTGGATAAGGATTTTGCTGATAAGAAGTTTGACATAATGTATTCGTCGAAGAGATTGAGGGACACGATGGAATATACTTTGAGGCGGTTCGATGAGTTGGGAGTACTAGATGTATAGAAGCGTTAATAAAGATTATAATTAGTTATGTATGACTTAATATTCACACTTAAATAAATTAGACAATAATGTTAGGAGGCTTGAATCTTGATACGAAGCTTATTTAATCATTTTGACGATTTAAGTGGATTACTGTGGCGTATACTTATTATTATTTTTTAAGTTTCAGTTGACAAGACCGGAGCCAACTGCTTATTCAAATCCTCGCAGTAATAGAAAATATTTGATCAATATCTTCATCATCATCATTGTCGGTAAGTTACGAGTAACTCCAGTTATGCTTGCCTCCATACTGGTTCCCTTTTCTGCATCCAAATTTCTAGCTCTCATCTATGAGACAAAAATAGCAATGTCCTATTATTTTTTGACACATTATCAGATAACGCCGAAGAGAGCAGAGAGTAAGCTAAATCTTACGACAAATATCTCATCACTAAGTGCAGTGTTTGCTGTTAGTAGACTAATCTAAAACAAACACTTACACAATAACAAACATGACAAAACTAAAATTACTATAAGACAAAAATTACAAAAACCATTTTAGAACGTGGAACACTGGTTTTAAAATTTAGTTTTAGCTTGTTTTTAAAGTCAAATACGTCTTCGTACGTATTCAAAAGGTTACTCATTCTTATCAATGGCTCCATTTATTCCGTAGTTCTATGTTGGGGAACTTAAATCAAGTTATGAGATTGCAAAATATAATCGATTCTCATAAGAAGGGATATTATTGGGGTAAATCCATTGGAACCCATTAAAGACAACACTTTCTGTCCACTTTCTACAGAATTCAAACATTTATGCAAACATACAAGAAGGTTTGTTGCCGTAGAACGTTTGTGCATATTTTTGTTGTAGAAGGCTAAATGTTCACAAACAACTTGCTCAAAAAGCTTAGAAATACAAGACAGTTGCATATAGGTGTTGTGTATGCGTTTTTCAACAGGCTAGGGAATTTTCCTATAGCTCAAATGACAATTCAAAATATTATAAATTGAACATCATCAACAAACATACAAGTTTCACAATGATTTCAAGCTTGAAAAAAGTAGTGGTCTAAGGATGGATTCTTGTGGAACCATACTTTTTAAAGGCCAGCGAAATGAAACTTGATTTCCGACAGCTACAGCTTGACTTCTTGCTGTAGAAACTTCTACAAAAGTTAAATTTTGAGTTATCAGAGTCAAGTTTATCAATCTTTCCTTAACCCTTAAACCCTGCCCTGGGATCCAGCACCATTGCAAATGCAATTTTTTAAGAAACTAAGCTACCCACGCCAGTGCCAAGAATTGAATTCTCATATTATCGTAGCAGACGTCTAAAAATCAGTCATTTATTAATTTTCGAGTGCAGTTGGAAGTATATGAGCTTCAGGGTCCCATAGACCCCAGGGTAGTGAATAGTGATAGTTAAAGTTTTTGAACACCGGTACAGTGTTTCGAGACCAACGAAACCATGGCCATTGGCTATCTTTTATGGGATCTTAAACAGTTTTGGTGTGAATTCGTATGTCCCCCTCAAAATTGCGTCCAATAAAACTCAAATAAAACAAAATTTCTTTAAAAAAAAACTCAGCCTTGGAAGTCATACAACTCCAAGGAGGAAAGGTTTACTTGGCCAACTTTGCCTTTAATCTTCAGGTCCTCAGTGAAGATATTAAAAAAAAAAGCGACCTGTGCCTGGGTCAACATCAAAGAAAAGATGTACCGTGTGTCCACGAGATAAAGACTGCAAGTTTAAATAAGATACAGCAGTTGCCGAAATCCACTTTGTGGAGATAAAAGCCGATCAGTGTAACAAAATTTTCTTGATGTGAGTTCTTAAAACATTTTCATAACCAAACATTCCTATCTTTTATGTCAATAAATAAAATGTTTGATTAGGTAAACTGTTTTTTTTTTTTTATATATTAAATTGGGGCAAAAGCTGTTTGGAGTCCCTTAGACTCCACGGTAGCAATAGTGTTTCTCCCGGAATGGGTACGGTTTAAGGGTTAAATATGCTGCCAGAAGTTACGGCTGAAAACATAAAATTGTGTACAGTTTCTTACTTTGTCAAGAAATTTTTTCAAAATTACAATAGACACTAAAAAAAACAATGAAAAATTAACTCAATGGAAGAAAGAAATCGATATAAAAGCCTTATTCACTTTTATATCGATTTCTTTCTTCCATTGGGTCAAAAATCGCCAATACACTTTTGTGTATTCAATCGAGTCATACAACTCTTTCACATCATCCTGACACTGAAAATAGAAATCAATGAAATACATGACAACATCACCACCAATAATACAGACACAGACATCATAACAATCTTCCTGACTACCGTGTCAGAGAAAAAGAAGAAGGAAAAACCCGTTATCTTCAATCTAAAACCTGTATAATCAGAAATAAGAACACGAAGGGGTAAAACGAGTGTACGTGCCTCGAATCAGTAAAGGAGAATCGCTGAATTTCGAATGTGATTGGTATTGAGATGATGATGATGATGATGATGAGGATGCTTTTGAAAGGAAAATATCTTAACGGTATTTCTTTTTTTTTTGTACATTTGGTGGGGTCAATGATTTTTGTTTGGACGAAAAAAAGGAAACATTTCTGGAAAATTGAAAGGATATTTTTTTTTTGCTGTTCGAGCTTTTCATTTATCAGTTTTGAGAAACTATTAACTTCACCCTATAACGGCCATGAAAACGGACGTGACGACAGAATATTAGAAAAAAAAGCCATGTTCATGTGTGTTATGTGCGAAAGGATATATTTTGTGCTTGTGGGGTCAGTTTTATGAGTCTATTATGTAAGTGTGGTCAATGAATGGAAAACACGTAACTGTCGTCCTTGGAATTTACAATTGTACAAAAGAATCTTGATGATGTTGAAGATTATGTGGAATGGCTTTATTTTATTGGGTAAATAAAATCGCCATATCCTTTTGTGTAAGTAGGTCGTACAGAAGAGTTTTTTGTTGTGGAATTTCTGTAGAGTTCTTAGAAATGACCAGAATGGAGACGGAAAAGAAAGGGTACAACCATTGGACACAATGGAGAGAAAAATTATGTGAGGTTATATTTTGTGGTGGAAAACGATCATATTAAAAGGCAGAATTATCGCTGTAATGTGATTGAATATTTTAAGCACGTCTTAAAGAGAGTTATTTGTTTCGCATTATTGTTTCTTGAATTGATATTTTAACAGTTAAAGGATATTTCGAAATGAGGTATGTATCAGCAGCAGAAACTCTTTTTTTCTCGTTCACAGAAAGTGCATTTTAATAAAGTGCTGAACAATGAGCTTATCGATGAGAGCTTAAAGAAAAAATTAATGAACCATTTCTTTAGCTTTCATTTTTCCTTGATTATTGTTTCATCTATTTACAAACATATCCAAACGGAACCAATGAATACTCTTTTTTCAAACGAACAAAAATTCTCCAAATCCCTCTTTTCACAACTTTTTACGTTTTCCTTGTTAATCTATTTTCCAACAAACTCGTGAATATGCCACGAGCAAAAAGAAAAGACCACTCAAAAGCCATATTATTTAACCTCTAATAATCCACAGAATGCAATGACAGCGAAAAAAAAAAAACAAGGACATTCAAGCTCCATTATCGGTCCCCATAACAGTGACCATTTATCCAACACAATATTATTCTCGACCACTGCCACTTCATATATCCCACAAATAGTTTCTCCTTTCATTCATCCGTTGCCATTGCCCCACCATACCGTCTTATTCACCACAAGGGTAACCATACCGGAGCAAATAACTTGGGATGAAATTTTCCCACGCAACGCAAAGCGTTCACACACAAAAAAAAGTAACACGGATAGCTTTAAAGACCGTTAAATCTCCACCAATGTCCTTTTTTGTGTGATATACTATCCGTTCGTTATCCTACATCCAACACATGGCAAAGCCATCAAGCATTCGTTTTCCATGCAGCCTTTTTGCACATAGAAGTTTTTTTTTGTTCGCCTTAAGCTTATTTGCATCTATAAATTTGAAGTTAGTCCAGTGTGCTTCATGGGGATTTTTCTTGTCTTTCCTTCTGGCTGAAGAGAAACAATAATACACAAAAAAAAGGACACATGAGAAATAAAAATTGAAATTTCAAAATTCCATAGAGAGGTTGTTGTGTTTGCGGCGAGAAACTTAAACAAAAAATAAAAAGAAAATAAAAACGAACAAAGAACAAACAAAACTCTGAAAAATGCAGTAGAATTTTTTTTTGTCTCAAAAATTGGTTTGACTTTCAACTGAGCTGCATGTCGACGAACTGGGGCTTTTTTAGGATTAGAGAGCATTTAACAATGAAAAGTTGTAAGTATTTTTATTTTATTCAAATACTCAGCGTTGCCAGGCAAAATATTTACTTTTCTTAATGAAAGTTTAAGATATTGCAAATCACTCACTCGTTAGACCTAACATATAAGGTCTCTACTGAGCTTTACGGTATTCTTTTCGCGCTTAGTTTCCAACATATTATCCGAGTAGATTCCCTTACAGTTGCCGTCCGATATGTGTTTCTCGGACTCCAGTTCTTCGTCCGTCTGATGTGGCTGGTGGCTGCTATCCCACTAAGTTGCTTGAGTTGAATTGCACGTTTTGAGAGAGCATGTGGAGTTACGTCTTCTTTCTCTTGTTAAAACCTGTTCATGTCCTGCTATCACATGTTTCACCTCTTTGATTTAATTTTTTTCAATTTCAATCACGCTCACGCCCCAAACTACGATCAAGTACTGTTCTTTTAGTTGGAAACAAATATTCGTTCAGCTGATTGAGTACCCATTGGAAGTTAAACCTCAAACATATTCACTTAGATGTTAGAACTTTATTACAATGATCCAGGAATAAAGTAGATCTCAGTACTTTTTCAGTTCCTTACATCCTTGAGATTTCGTGTTAAATTAAACGTCACCTAATCAGAGAGTGATACATTGGGGTGTTCCGTCGACATTTCAACGTAATCATTGTAACTGTGTAACGAAGCGTTACATGCTTACCATTTTTTTATATCACACACACACATGTGTTCACTAACGCCATCGCCATTGTTTGTAACAACGAAAGCAGCCGATACGATCTTTCACTCAGTTTGCTCATAATTTTGCCGTCTGTGAATAAAACTCACACTATGTCATTACTTGAAACAGCATAAGATTTCTCTCTCAAGTTGGAGGAATCTGAGATCTGACATAAGTGACATTGTGTTAACCTCCACTAATTGAGTTTTCGACTAACCAATATTTTGTCCAAGTTAAGTTCTTAGGGTTGGCAATGCTGCTTAAATCAACAGCAAGAGTTTAAAAAATAATATTTGCTTGTAGACAAAAACTCTAAACACAAACTGACATGCTGCCAAATTTCTCTTTTTTTTTTTAGCTTTGCATAAGCCGCTGCGCTTTTATTCGAAAAATGTGCACCGGATGCACGAAAAGCGCAGAACTGCCACTAGAAATGAATATTGCGGTAAACTTTAGCTGCGAGCATTTAAGTGGAAGTCATATCCCACAACGAAACATTCAGAGTCTATGTCATTGTTCCAATTTTTTGTCTAAAAGCAATTTTTCGGTTGAACATGCAAGGACCTTCCAATGCATTTCACGTATCGAGCACAGATTTGTGCAATTTCATACAACAAACCCAAAGACTTAGTTTTCTAAACAATTTTTCATATGCTGTCATGTTAAGGATCTTAAAAACATCGACCATATGTTTGCAATATAGGAAATGCGGGATGGAGCCCAGCCAAACCACTTGATTTTACATTGTTGCTGTTTCGGACGAATACGATGACGACGACCTACGACCAAGAACGACGACGGACGTTGATATTGCTCCTTCTTTGCTGCTGTGGTGTACTACTTATTTGTTTGTATACTCTGTACTTTGGTTTTGCATAAACATATATATTTCATATGGAAAGAGGGTGTTGGAGCCGAACGAGACAAGAGTCCTTTTCAAGCGAGGGCAAATACAAAATTCATTGACCCCTTACAATATTAGAATATACAGTTTTTCCTTTTTTTTACAATTTGAAAGGACCGTGTCAAAAGGATACGGTGCTGATGCATATTGAATGTAGATGGTTGAATATGTTTACAGGTTATGGTTCTAGAGCTTTGATGTTTTGAATGTGAAGTAGGTTAACTTCAAACGGTACGTTTGCCATATGCCATGAATTGGGGTGGAGTGTGTGTTTCGGTTGGCATACTCTGGTTGTATAATGTTACAAACTAATTACTATCCACTGAAATGGAAGTCCTTGTGACAAGAGTAAAAGTTGATGATGAAAAATATTTGCGGTTTTAATAATTAACTTGTCTATAATTGAATTTTTTTCCTCTCACAAGGGTATTCAGACAGTCAACCCTCTTGGTCACTGTGGCGTATGTGGAACATTCTGAAAATTATAATTATCATGAAAAAAAGAGATAAAAAAAAACAAAAGAACCAAATTATTATTTCATTTTTATTCCTCAAGACAAGATTTTATTTTCTTGGCTATTATTTTAGGGATATTTGTTTCCATAGGAATATCTTAAGTAGCCTCAAGAAAAGTACTCCTTTCTTTTACTCCTTCTGACCTACCAAACAAACAAGATCTAAATTAAAAATAAATAATCCAAGAAAAAAAATGTTTTTTTCTCTTTCTTTGGGTTGTCTTGGGTCGCTCGGAATGTTTTTTTTGTTTTTTCTGTTTGCCTTGCAGGAAGAACTGGGAATTATAATGATAAGGAAATTTCCATTGAATTAAGAATTGAGTGTTGTAACACAAGAAGGAGGCAAAGGAAAAAAATACGAAAACAATTATTACGAACCACGAGGTCAAGGGGTTAGGCTTTGTACTGTAGGAAGTAATAAAATAAGTGTAATGACGTTGTTGAATCTGTTTCGGAAAAAAAATATAGGAAGCAACAAAAACTTGAATAATCCAGGAAAATATCGTTTTAATTTGTGTTTTCTTGAAAAATTAGGGAGGTATTTGTGTTCTAAAAAAAAGGTGAGTGAATGTTAATTAGGCTTGTTAGGAACTTGCTATTCACGTTTGTGTGTTTCAAAACCCCACACACCTAATTTCATGTTAAGAACAGGTTTTTTTTATAATTAGCACACACTCAAAGGGTTTTTATACCCTTATTATACCATAGACACAGTGAGTGCTTTAGGAGAGAAGGAAGGGGTTCGAGAGGAGGTGCCGGTGTACATTGGTTTTAAATTCCTGAACATTGCAATGATCGGGAAAAAACAGAGTGTGGAAGAGAGTTCCAAATTCAGCAGTACGGCTAAAGAACGATTCTCTATACTTGAGCGTACGACCGAAAATGGGCTTGAATGTAAAGTGATGGGCATTCCTGGAAGCGCGGGTATTACGGTTGAATTGTTTAAGGGGTGGAATGTAACTGGCTATTTCTCTAGAGCACTTACCGTAGAAGTAACGATAAAACAGTGAGAGACACGAAACGTTTCGACGGTGGTCTAAAGGAGTGAATGAATCACCGATCATTCTCACGGCTCTTCTTTGTATACCATCCAAGAGGATTAAGTGAGTTACTGGAGCACCAGCCCAAAGATCGGAATTGTACTCAAGCTTTGGACAGATATAAGTCTTAAAGATAACAGCCAGATCAGACGGGGAGAAAAATTTCTTGCACCATCTTAAGAAACCTAAACATCTTGCGGCATTATTGGCTACATAGCGTAATGTGCTCGGTCCACAAGAGGTGGTGATGCACATACCGAGAATCTCGAGATGTTCGGTCTCTTTGATGCAAGTGCCACTCATGATCAGTGGCAAGGGGGGAATATCTCGCTTCAAAGATACAAGACAGTATTCGGTTTTCGAAGCATTAAACTCTACACGGTTTAAACTCCATTGGACAATGCTGTTTAAGTTAGAGATTAATGAATAAACAATTTATTGGATTAGAAGTAACAGACAAGAGATCATTAATAAAAATGATAAAGAGGGTCGGAGATAAAACGGAGCCCTGGGGCACACCAGCATTTATATTGTGGGTTTCAGACTTGAATCCGTCCAATACGGTTCGAAAGAAAGAACGAAGAAGGGATTCATCGATACCGAAGGCACGCATTTTCGATAAAAGAGCAAGATGCCAGACTTTATCAAATGCCTTTGAAATATCAAGTGCAACAATCTTACTTTCTCCAAAACGATGTAAAGATTTGTTTCACTGTTCGGTGAGATAAACCATCAAATCACCAGTGGACCTGTTGCTGCGAAAGCCGTACTGCCGGTCATTAAGAAGCTTTCGGTCTTCGAGATATTTCGTGAGCTGATAGTTTATCAGCGTTTCCATGACCTTAGAAAGAAGGGATGTAAGTGCAATCCGACGATAATTGGAAGTAGAAGAAGATTCGCCTTTTTTTGGAATAGGCTGGACAAATGCTGTTTTCGAACTACTCGGAACGAGCCCAGAAGAATAGGGGGTTTTGCCAGCGTGCACGAACACCTCTTAAGAATAATAGCGGGGATACCATCCGAACCAGCGGATTTATGTATGTTGAGATCCTTTAATACTCTCGCCACAGCACGAGTGCGGAAGAAGATTTGTCCAATGCAATCATTGACGCGCTCAAGAACTGGAGGAGTCATGACACTCTCTGGCAGCGAAGAGTTGGTGGTGAACTGCCTAGCAAAAAAGGTTCGCTTTCGCGAGCGAGCTTACAACTGGAGTGTCATTGTCAACAAGCGTAGGGACCGAGGAAGAAAGAGAATTCTTCATATTTTTAACAAATGACCGAAATTCTTACTGCCTTTAGGACATTGCAGTATTTTTTGCCTTAATTTTTGGTCATGTAAAAATTAATCCAACGAATATGAACTTTGCAGGCCTTCCTGGCTTGTTTAAACTTGTTCCGGTTTTCCTCAGTTGGGTTGGCTCTAAAACACCGGAACTTTACTTCTTTTCCCTGATAACCTCTTTACAGCTTGAATCAAACCATGGCTTTTTCTTGGGCTTGATGTTTTTAACTCTATTCGGGATAAAAGTTTTCATTCCCAAAATAATCATGTTAATAATCATATCTGCGCTGGAGTCTAGGTCCGGTTGTTAAGACCGTCCCAGTTGGCTTTCTCGTATTGCCACACGGTTCTCTTCGGAGCTCTTTCTCTAACTGGATTAGCTTGACACGAGAAATTTGCAGATATAATACTAGGGTCTGATCTGCCTAGAGGCGTTAACACACTAATAGTGTAGTTTTCAGGGTCAGACGTAAGAAACAAGTCAAGTGTATTTTCCGCTTGGCCATTAATGTTCGATATTCGAGTGGGCTCGGTGACAAGCTGAGTAAGGTGGTTAAACTCAGCAAAGATCTCAGCACACATTCCTTCGGGTGTTGCTGCCTGGGCCGAATGGAGAAGCCACGAAGAATTGTGTACATTAAAATTGCGTAATAACGATTTCAGTGTGAGGATACAGGGATACAAAATTTGGTACAGGAATACTAAAAACTAAAAATCTTAAAAACCGTACGTTTAAGATCAAAAGAGACTAAAAGTCAAAAAGTCTTTATATAAAACAATACCCCAAACCCTGAAATCCTAAAATCCAGATAGCCAAAGGCCCAACAGGCAAAAGCTTCATGGCCAAGAAAATTCTGTAATTTAAAAATTAAAAAAAAATGAAAAATTGAAATTATAAAAAGCAAAAATGACTAAAATGCATAAACCCAAGGACAGAAAGTTCCAAAATCAGCATACACTCCAATAGTCTCAAAATGCGATTAAATAAAAACTAAAAAAAAATCAAAAAACCAACTAACCATAAAGCCTCAAAGTTCCAAAAGCCGATAAGATACAAAGCAAAAAAAAATTAAAGAAACAAAAAGTAAATTATGCCAAAAAATAATCAAGAGGTCTTAAATCCAAAATTCCAAACAGCTAAACAGACAAAAACTCAAACTTCCAAAAAAATAAAAATGCAAAAAACCTATGATACGCAAAATAATTGAAAATCTCAAAAAAACTTAAAGGTCAGAAACCCTAAGATCTGAAACGGAGAGAATAAGCAGCAGCGTCACAAACACCCAAAGGCGAGGCCCCCAAAAATCTAAATACCCAAAAAGCAAAAGAGACAAAAGTCAGGAAGGCAGAATCTAGATCGCCGAAACGGTGAAACCCCAAAAATTCAAGAGCCAAAACGAAAACAAATCAGGAGGCCAAAGCAAAGGTCTAAAAATATTGTTATTTTTCCAACAAAAACAACATAAGCTACATCAAAGTTTTCAAAGCAAAAAATATTTAACTTCTTTCAAAAATCGCTTCATTAAAAAGCTGATGTCAAAATCCTCAAACAGAATACACAAACGCCTCTACCCCTCTCAAACACAAATAACTGCCATTACATAACCTGCAGACAACGTAAATTTAGCTCAAAGAAACAAAGAACTCACGTCACTTGTGCGTTGCGTTCACAATCCTGTAAATAACAAACATTACCGAAACACAACCGCAAGCAAGTCCTGTTGTTCCTGTTGATTATGATGAACTGCCGCTTACAATTCAACAGACGACCACGCAACGCATGGCGCCCAACGTGAAACTGGAATAAATATTGGAAGTCTAAAACAGAACCTGCGCACTTATCATCACTGGAAATTCATTGAGAAAAGGACATTCTCTCATTGAAACAACCTCTCTGTTGACAATAATTTCAAGCCATGCTTCTTGGCCAAAAATTATTCTGCCAGTCTACTGATTCCTGTGCCGGTGTTAGGTTCTTCCTTTCTGTTCATTCGAGAAAAAAAAAAAATTCCAACACACGAAAGTGAATCTGAAAATCTAATATAAAACCAATAATCTTCGAGGATATTTTTCATTTAAGAAAGTTGCATCCTTGTGCTCGTACGCGCAGCTCGTAGGAAGAAATCGGTTTTGTTTTTCGAGGAGTGTGTGCGTTTGCCAAAGAAAACATCAACAAATAAAATAAAGAAACGAATCTTTTTACAAAAGAAATTTGCCTTGCCAAAGGCATGAAAAGAAATTTCACATAAAACAAATTTCGACAGAAAGAAAATTATCCTTTTTTAGTGACTCATATCCTTTGATGTTGCGGTTGTAGTGAATGAGTTGAGTTATTCGCCAGTTATTTTTTTTTTTGTTATTTTTGGGGCAAAGTTTATTATTCTGTACATCGGAAAGTTTTCAAAAAGTCCTTTTTCTTCACTCTTTCTTCCAACAGACGACCGACCGACGACGACACACGTCGACTACGTCCGGTGTGTTTTCTTGTTTTTGTTTTCCTCTTTCGGTTTTCGTTTAGTGTTTGTCTTATAAATCCTTGACCAAAATTCATCGTCCCCCAGGTGAAGTAATTTTTGTTGTTTACTTTAAGCTTCTTCATATCGGCTTGAACTGCTCTTGTCTCGAATATATTTTGAAAAAAAGAAAAAAATCCTATCCGATAAAATCTAAACACGCAAAGTGAAAGTGTGTGAAATGGACAATGTGTGACACCAGGACATGGGTGTTTAAGCTTCTTATAGTCTTTATAATAATACACTTTTCAAGGATTCAACGATGCCATGGTGTCAATGCGGCAACTTGGACAACTGCCGGTGCTGGGGGCTCATCATCATCGACTGGCCTGGATGCGACCATAGCCAGAGGGCCTGTTATTGATACTGCAGATATTTCCATCGACAACGATGACAATGACAACAACAACGACGATGATGGTGAGTGTTTTTTCCTTTTTTTTAATTTTGTGTATTTTTTCAATCAAAATCTAGAATTTGTATTTTTATTTATTTTGTCCTTGTTGAGCGATAGCAAATTTTTGTCCTCGAGCTGGAATTTGTAGATCAGTATACATATAACGTTGAAAATATTGAAGGATGTTGTGCTTATACCGGTCGAAAGATTGAAATAATTTCTCTCGGCACAATATTGTCGGTGGAGATGAGAAAAACCATTTGCGATTGTTGTTATAAGCATTGAGTGAGTGCAGATTGATTTTGCTTTGAAAAATTTAAGGCGGGTTTGGTTTGGGATTAGTTTTGATTGGACGCAAATTCGAAGGGCTATTTGGATTTGCTAAGTGAATGGAAAGATTTGCATGCCATTGAAACGAATAAACAATTTTTTTTGATAACTACATAAAACTTTTTTATGACAAGTTAGATGAAGAAAATTAGTTGTTAAAAGTGATTTTAAGGGCAAAGGTTCTTGACTTCAACAAAAATATATTTTGAACAAGAATAAAAGTCTGGTTACGATTCCAACATCGGTTGAGCCATTTTGAAAAAGTCATTGTGTTTCTAAACTTTCCTTTACAATAAAGTCTGTCAGGCTCGATAGTAACCTTTCAACTCAGTTCGAACTATTTTTAAACACATCCAAACGTAGGAAAAAGTTTTTGGCTGTCAAATTATAGAATTTACTTAGTTTGTTTATCGCATGTAAACAAAGTTTTTTCATATTAATTGCGTTAAGAATTCAATTGAAATCAGTTTTTAATTAAAACTCAACAAAGATACTTCTATTTTTTTTAAGAAGTTCTAGCAAATTCATAGGAATCGGAGGCAACGTTTTACGGTTCCTCTAGTAAGATAACGCGTTTTTAAATCTCTATATATAAAATTCAACTGCACACTGGATGGTTTTGGATTTTCAAATCAGGACCGCAGGTGGCGCTGCAGTCGGTATCAATACTGCAACTACAAGGCTGAATGAACTTGAATGAATTTTTCTTATGCATTCATTCTTCGTTTCAATCATTTTATTTTTACTTGCTGACCCGGTGATTTCTGACTTCTGACGTGATTTCTAAGTTTGGCTGAACAATTTTTGCGATGAGAAAGAAGATAAGAAACCAGGAAAAAGCTATATTATACTTTTTTATCCTGCTAGCTGTATAAACAGTAATTTCATTAGAACGGCTGTATGTCACTGAACTCCTCAATAATGATGCTACCGATTACAGTGATATTTTTGTATACGTTCGGGTGGTACCCTAAAAATAAATAAAATAAATAGAGTGGCGCGACAGCTCTTGAAGAGCCAATGCCTAAGTGGCTTACTCTCATCAACAATTCTCTAGGTGCGTGTGAAAAATTGAGGGGACCTACAATTTAACGCCGATTCCGAACGGCAAAGTTGAGAAGCACTTTTTTCATGACAGATGATACTCTTGGAAGTTTTGTCAGTTCTTCGCAAGAGAGGCAGGAGGCCTCGAACCCACAACGTTCTGCTTAGCAGCCAACGCACACTGACCAATTATCCGTAAGCTTTTAGTGGTGGCTGGCACCCTAGATGGTTTAAAACTACCAATCAACGAGATTGAGAGCTGTCCCGATAAACGTTGTTTTGCTATATCAATAATTTCTAAGAAAAGGTGTACGGATTTGGCTGACCCGGTTAACGTTGTCTTATCATATTAATGATTTCTACGAGCTATTTTAGCAACAAAAAATATCGATGTTGACTAAAAATAACAACAGTCATTGCGCGGCTAAGAGTAATTGTCTAAATCGAGCGACACTGTTACCTAGCCATTTTTACAATCAAAGTAAAGCACTTAAAAGTTGACGACAAATTTTACAAACGTTATTATATGAAATGAAATTTAAAAACCATTTATCCAAGCCAACCGAGTGTCATCATCATCTGAAGTGAGGCGAGATGAGGTTCGCAGGGTTAGCTAGTTTATATATAAAATTTCATAGTTATCTCTAAAGCAGTTTACGAGCAACATAGCATTTCTTACGTTTAATTTTCATTTTTTCAACACAATGACGTATGTTGTTAGATTAGTTGATTTTTTACTATCTCAAAAGTGGGATGTAATTTTTTTGAACATAGAGTATGGCGTTCAAAAATGAAACGATAAGTTTTAATTTTAAATCGATAACTGACTACAATGAGCGGCAAGTTGCTTTGAATTAAAAACAAAACTGTCCCGATATCTTTAAGCAAGTAAGTTTTTTTTTATTCAATATTAGTTATTTATCAAAAATATGTTTTTGGTGAAATGGTGACAAAATACTTACAATTTATTCACACTTTTTTTCAAGTTCTCGAAAATTATTGTTTAACTTAAATTTACCCAAACAAAAATTATAAGAATTTTTTTTTTTCACACTATCAGAATTGGTCGTATAGGCTTACCCAAGTAACAATTTATTTGTATAAGGTCCGATTCCTGAACATTCAGAAGCAATAGGCTTCTATAGTGTTATTTTAAGACTTATTTAAGGATGATTGTTATTTATTTTGCTTGATAAGACCTTTTGTAATTTAATCATAACAATCTGCAATTCGATAACACAAATAAGGCCTCCTTGTGCAAATTATAACAAAACTGCTTGCGCAAGATTGATTTACCAAAAATCATTTGAGAAATAAATTAATTTATTTTCTGAAGGTTTTTTAGTAAGCTCTTACAATAAAATAGTAGATTTCCTTAAATCCCAAACTTTTTCCTACGTTGTTCAAAGATCTTATTCATACTTCTATGCGTATACCACACATATTTTTAATTCAGTTTTAATGCTGAGAACTTAACCAACTTAACGAAAAGCTTTGTTTCATCATCAATCTGAACATAATTAAACAATTTTATCCATTAATATGTCATAATTGTTTCATAACTCTTAAAGTTTGACATGAAACAAACTAGTTTTAAATGTGCTATCCCTTATGTACAAGTTACTTTAGCACAATGGATGAATGGTCGGCTGACACGCTGAGGGTCTCAAGGTCAAATCCAGTAGGAAGTCTGTAATGTTTCTTTCACATATTCTGTATAATCGAGATTACGCTCAACATCTTACAATTTTCAGGAAGCAGAAAAACAAAATAGTCGGATACATAAAAATAGAAAAAAAACAAAATATAAATTCATAAATTTAATTTTTCCTTGTTTCTTTGAATAACTTCCGTAAGACTTTACAATAACCTTTTTGAGAAAAACATATGAGAAACTATTGCTTGTTTAAATAAATTGATATAAAGACCTTATTTATATACCCTTTGAGAAGCTATTGCTTCTTTAAATTAATTGTTATAAGACCTTGTAGAGATTTATCCGAGAAGCTATTACTGCTTTTTTTGGTTTCATTTATTTATAATTGCAATTCTTTGTCATACTGCTGTACTATAAAAGACTTTGTCTTAATGTATTCCTTTTAAAATTTAATAAACTTAAACTTAAACAAATTGATATAAGGCCTTGTCATAACTGATTTAAGGAAACAATGGCTTGCATAACTTGCGCCAACGTATTTGTGTAAGGTTTTATACAAGCCGTATACAAATGAAGAAAAGCTTCGCTTAATGCCTTATACAAGTTAAATTGTTACTTGGGTATAGCATGCACCATATTAATATTACGACGAATGGTTTGCCAACACAGGGCTCATCAACTTAGTGTGGTGTTAGTTGTTAGTAAGCACATAACATAACAAACTAAAACAAATAACACAACACACATAAATAATTAACATAAAATAAACAAAAAAAAACGTTACAAAATCAACTTTTTTTTGCTTAAATTAAAATCAAAAAGTGTTGAGTTCCAGAGTATAAGTTCACCCATACGTGGCAAAGGCTCATGCATTCCATAATTAGTATGGTGAATATGGACCTTAATCAAATCCTGACTACGGAGATTATAACCTCCCCCTCGAGAGCAAAACAAAATTTTACAGAGAAGGTCAGGAGCATCAGTGACTCCAGTTATAATTTGATTCAAAAATACAATATCATTATTATTTCTTCTCTGTTGAAGTGTCTGCATATTAAGGACTGACAGACGATTTTCATATGGAGGGACATTTAGATGATCAGTCCACTGAAACCCTTTTAACAAAAAACGGGTAAAATTCCGTTGCACAGATTCCAGTCTTTCAATATGAACATCATATAAAGGAGACCACACCTGCGATGCATACTCTATATGAGGACGAACCAAACTGTTGTATAAAACACAGGTGACATTAGGATCCCGGAATTCTTTTGCCCATCGCTTAAGAAAACCTAACATAGAATTAGCTTTATTGACTATGCCGTTAATATGCATTATTATGTAAAAACTCCTAGGTCCTTAACAGCAAAAACGGCGCTAAACTAGTTTGAAATGACATAGTCATAAGATGAAGGTGAACGTTACAGAAGAGTCATTGTTTGACACTTTATCGGGTTAAGATTTAAACTGTTCTTTTCACACCATAATGTAAAGCGGTTAATATCATTTTGAAGTAAAATGTGATCATTTGCAGAATTCATATTTTATATATCTTCATATCATCAACAATGATGAGAATTTAACTATTATTTACACATAACGGTGCATCATTGAAAGCTAATATAAAGAGAAGGGGCCCCAGATGGCTCACCTGCGGAACACCGGTTTTGGCAAGAATGATTTAGAGTAACTATTTCTGAATTTAACTTGATAAGATCTATTCTCAAGGTAAAAGACAATCCATGTAATTAAGAAAAGTGGGAAGCCGTAAGAGTTTTATTTAAACTTGATAATTTCAGGAGATTGTTGATCAAAAGCCTTCGAGAAGTCCGTGTAAAACACAATCTAAAGGGTTTTTCAATAGGGAAGCCCCAAAAGTAGACCAATAGGGACAGCAAACGACGCCATATTTTTTCCCGCTTTCTTGACATTTCTCTTCAGTAAGGTTTGTCATTTTATCAAGAAAAGGTATACGATCCAAAAACGAGTCGAAATTATTAAAATTTACTACCGAAATTCGGAGTCAGTGGTCAACACTTTAAGAGCGCTACGTACAATTTATGGTCGTCATAATCGTCCTGCCAGATCAACAATTGAGCGTCTAGTGGAAAAATTTGAATCCACAGGCTCAGTACAAAATGTTCCCGTGCCAGTGAGACAAAGAAGTGCCCGTAGTGTCGAGAATATTGCTGCCGCTAGCGCATCAATTGCGGAAGACCCAAATCAGTCTCTCACACGTCGTTCTCAAGCGTTGGGCATCTCTGTGACGTCGTTGTGGCGAATTTCGCGAAAAGATCTTGGCCTACATCCTTACAAGATCAAATTGACGCAAGAACTGAAGCCGCTTGATCACCAGAAGCGTCGTATGTTCGTGAATTGGGCTGAGCAACAACTTGAAAATGATCCGGATTTTCATCGAAAAATCATCTTCAGCGATGAGGCTCATTTCTGGCTGGATGGCTTCGTCAATAAGCAAAATATGCGTTATTGGTCAGGCAGCAATCCACATGTGCTTCACGAGGCACCATTACATCCGAAAAAAATCACTGTTTGGTGCGGTTTACATGCTGGTGGTGTCATTGGGCCGTACTTCTTCCGTGATGATCAAGACCGGCACGTTACTGTGAATGGGAATCGCTACGCGCGATATGTGGTTTCAACAGGACGGTGCCACATGTCACACAGCGGGCCAAACAATCGAATTATTGAGAACGAAGTTCGATGAGCGCATTATCTCCAGAATGGACCTGTGAATTGGCCGCCTCGTTCATGCGATTTAACGCCGTTAGACTATTTCCTGTGGGGCTACGTCAAATCTATGGTTTATGCCAACAAGCCAGCGACGATTGATGAACTTCGTACGAATATCGAACGTGAAATTGCAGCAGTATCGGCGATTATGCTTGAAAACCGCGAAAATGGGTCAGCGTCTGGACTTCTGCAAGCGTGCCCGTGGTGGCCATGCAAAAGAAATCGAGTTCATACATAATGGCATCAAATGTACTTCCACAGGAATAAAGAATTTCATTGATATCCAAAACCGGTTTTGTTTTATTTAAGAAAACTTTTGTAGCGCCTTATTGAAAAAACCTTTACTTCTTGGCCACATTCCAAAGCATCTAAACATTTATTTAAAAAAATATAACCAGATTAGTAACCATGGATCGTCTTTGCATAAGGCCATGCTGTTGGTTGCATATAATATTCCTTCAGTTGAATGCCAAATTGTGACACATTACTTGCTCAAACAACTTTGGAATACATGAGAGTTTAAAAATTGGCCTGTAATTACAGATATTGTTTTTATCACCTTTCTTATAAACGGGAGTTATAAAGGCACTCTTCCATACTGCAGGAAATTAACTTGATTTCAATGAAAGATCAAAAATATTACGCAAGGGAAGTGCTAAGACTGGCCTACACTTTTTAAGAACTACGGGTGGTATTCCATCTGATCCAACAGAATAGTCTTCTTTAAGATGAGACATAAATTCTAAGATTTTATCATATTCTATTGTAATACTATACCCAAATACTTGGAGACAGTTTTGCAAATAATGGAAATAGGTTTCGTTCACAACGACAGGAGAATCAATGAAAGATTGACTAACATTTTTTGTAAAGCGGCAAACAGAATTGTTATATTGTTGTTAATTTTATGAAAAAGGACAAGTCCATAAAATACTGTCAAGAAGCTTTTTGAAAAATCGCAATTACTATTAAAAAAAAAAAGAAAATATTACAAAAAAAAATCCCTCGACCAAATTTTACAAGAATTTTCTTATTAGTGACAACCGCTTGTTTACAACAATTGTTTGAAGTGCAAATGATTCTATTGTTCGAATATATTAAAGCCTTTAAAATATGACACAAGCCATGTTAGCGCTTGCGGTCAAAAGTAATCTGTCAAATTAAAAAAAAAAACGAGTTTCGTTTCAACGTTGTTTTTTTTTCTGTCAGAGCCAATTAGTAAACCAATCCTTTGTCAATGGAAACAAAAAACAGAACTATACCCAAAACATGCTGAAAACAATATTTTTATACCTTGTCAATAGGAAAATACAAAAAAAAAGAAGCCTGAATGAATATTATGAACAATTGAACCAATTTCATGTTTTTCTTGAAACCATGGCTTTCGGTGGTCAGTTAAGTGCTTAGCCTCAATGATCCCTGGAGTGTACGTACCATGTTAACTCGAAGCACAACAAAAAACAAAACATAGAGAAACAAAAAAGCAAAACATGTTAAACAAATTTTGACTGTTATGGAAAATATGAGAAATGTCCTGCCAGCCAATGATCCATCAACGTTTTATGCGAACACAGACCTCTTTCATATTGTTTTTTTGGTTTACAAAAAAAAAAAAATATAATTTAATGGAAAACAAATTTGTGTATAAAATGGAATGATGATTTTACTCTCGCTCACTTGAATATTTTTTTTTAAATCATAGAAACAAAACCCACTGTATATCGACCAAAAAACAAAAAAAAGGTCTTGAACAAACATTTCGATGAAAATAGAGAAACCATTTTGCATTGAAATTATTTTCCAATATTGAATGAATATTAATTGATATTTTGGTTGTTTTTGTGTGAGTCTGTGAGTGTTTTTTTCTTCGCAAAATGGTTGCTATTCTCGATTCTCGAATCACCGGTATTTTGTTATTTCCTGTTTTTATTTGATGATTGCCGTGTATGAGAATTGAATGCAGAGGCTATTTCTCCGTTAGATCCGTTTGTTTTGTTTGTTTCATTGAATGGAGATTTATTCATTAGTTAGGATTCCAGCGTGTTTGATAGCAAAATAAAATCTTTTTTTCCAGGAAAAAACTAGAGATTTAGAAAAATGTGGTTTTTTAGAAGAGAGATGTTTGTCCAATTTTCAAATCCATTATCGATGTTGTTTTGTTGCCGTTTTTATGGTTTTATGAACGCAGTACGTAGTGCTCACAAATTTGTTTAATTGAACATTTTTATTTTGGTTGTTTACGCTATCAGAATCGGTCGAAGAAACCTTATAGCAAACTCTGTTTAGTGACCATTAGTTTGCCAACACACGATTTGCGTTACACCATCGACTCATAACTCAGAGCGGTGTAAGTTGCTTATAGGGCTTCACGATATTCGATAAAAATATCGGTATAGTATCGTATCGTATCGAAAGTCGATACGATAATCGACACGATATCCAGTACCTGCGATACCGATATCGATACGATAAACGTGTTTATAAAATTGTCGATATTATCGTATCGCCGATAAGCACTGGCCGATAATTATCGAATTATCGTATCGACTGAAAGAAATCTATTTTCGACACTGCGTGCTCAAAATTCAAATTTTCTTTCAATAGCATTTACTAATAGTAGTTTACTCGCAGTAATACACATATTTGATTGTTTTTTTATGCGTTCGCTCGTGCTTTCGTTGTCGATCGTCTTTTGTGAGAACCCAATGAACATCGATACTGGAACGAAACGCGTCATTTGTTTTCGAGACATGTTAGTAGCCGGTTGATTATTATTTCATATAAAAGGTGGTTGAAAGGTTGTCTTCATCTATAGTCATATATGTATATAAATGCACCTATAAAAATAAAGTCTGTAAGGGGTTGGAGTATCAAGCCGAAACCATAACAACAGATCACACCGTTCTATATTTTTCTCTTAGAACGATTATGGGATTGTGAGCTTTCAACAAATGTCGATTTAAAATTGCGGGTTCGGATAGTCTATAATCAAATAAAATTAATTTTGAATAGCTTGCGTTTCACTTTTTGCCTCGCTATAATAATAAAATAAAATTTCGATATTTTATCGAGTATCGTATCGGTATCGTATCGAAGTCGATAACGATACGATAAATTTGTCTTAAAATTATCGCCGATACCGATACGATACAATAAAATAATTTGTTACTCGATACGATACCGATACAAACGAATAATATCGGTATCGTATCGTATCGTGAAGCCCTAGTTGCTTATAGGCAAACACTATAAAAAAACAAACACACCAGCGAAACAAAAAAATTTAAATAGCGTAAAACACAACATAAAACATATGCTATGAGATTTTACATATAGTCCTTCGCTTTTTTAAAAACGCCGTTTTTTACTTTAATGGGATTCAAGATTAAGGCTACTTTCCTAACAGTTTTATGAAAAACTATTTATGTCTTCCTTTAGAGAAATTCTAACATCCACTCAAGCTATGCTTTTGAACATCTTCACATCACCTATACAAAGATAAGAACTATTGTTTTGAACACATAGCGGCATTGCCGGTTTTAATACCATCAGCGCCCTGGGTGAGATTTATACGGCGCCCCCTAACTGCAATTCAAACCCATATGAAAAAAGGAAAAAGAAATAATGAAATTACCATTTATTAAAAGAAATAAACATTCATTAAAAAAAACTAATTAGATTCGACTTTTCTATCCTTTCTCTCGGCGAACTCTTTTATTATTTTATCAAAATCGAGGTTTTCTGTAATTTCATTCTCGATTGACAACGTTTCCAAGTTTGTCAATCGGGATTGCGATATAGTCGATCGCAGATAGGTTTTTATTAGAAAAATCCTCTCCGCACTAGCAACTCTTACATGTATAGTTAATAATATGTGCATTGTTACCCATACATTTGGATACAGTTCTTGTAAGTTGTAAAACAGGGGTAGCTACATTCTGATCAGGCAAAAAAGATTTCAGACTTCATCACACAACATACACCCATCTCTATCTGATTCTGGGTCTACAGCTAATTCATTGGGGATCACCACAGAGTTTGACAAGGCCAGGTTTTTTCAGAATCTGTTTTATTGTTTTGTACAACAAAAAAAGACCAATATTCCGAGTACTCATTTAACTGTTCAAATATTTCATTGACTGAGTGTCCATAAGACAGTTGAAAAATTCAATTTCAAATTTTTTTCCGGAGAAGCTATAGGTTCATCGCGGGCAGTATCACCAGCGTCAAGCTGGAAATTGAATTCTTGTCAAGGCTCTAAACACAGGTTCAATTTTCAGTTCTTCAGCCAATTCCTTCGCCGTTAAAATGGCGAAGTAGAACAAAGTTAAAAATCCTTCATCTTCATGTCTCATCTTTGATGATGAACATCAGTATCGCAACGTAGCATGAACCGTCTAATTACTGCGTCTCTTTGTTTTAATATAATTGGAATAACTGTTTTAAGTGCGTGCACCGACTTAATGAATGAGAATGAGCTGAGTGTGTTCCGCTTCGTCAAAAATAACATCAACTCTCTCTAATTTAAACGTAAAAAAGAAATATATAATGTTTTTCTCGATGGTCGGAGATTCCTGGTGAAATTAAATGCATGCAGTGCAGTGCTCCGATTTGAAGACTGTGCAACATTCTAGTGTTGCCAACATAGCGATTTTTCGCTTAATTTAGGGAATTTACGAGTGAGTAGGCCTTGCTCAATGAGTGACAGGAAATAAAGGGGCGCCTGAGGCGCTTTTAATATTCTGCACCCCACCCTAACGCCGTTACTGCGGGACATCGTTAACAACCACTATAAATATAAGGGACCCTAAATGGCTACCTTGAGGAACCCTGTATTAAGCAAGACATGATTTGGGCACCGAATGTCTGAATTTCACCTTTTTATATCTGAAAAAAATTGATGTCAAACGATTTCTCAAAAAATGTTTGATTTTTCAAATTAAAAAAAAAAAAAAAACTTTTTATTGTAAAATAAATTTGGGTATGCGGTTTTCTAGAATATGTAAATCCCAATACATTTTATAATGGAACTTAGATTTTTAGTATTGATCCATTTTCGAGATACATAATTTTGAAAACAAAGCTTGAAAATGTTTTTGTTTTAAATACAAAAAGAAATTTTGAAATTTTCTTAAAAAAAAAATATTATTTCTTCAATATATGAGTATTTCCAAAAAAAAGTACGCTGTTCGGATTACTATTTTTCGAGAAAAAAATATAACTAGAAGACGGTTCTATGCGAGGTACCGTTTTGGAGCAATACAAACATATTTTTTCTAACATAAAATATATTATTGTTCTGAAAAAAGATTAAGAAGGATTTTTTAGAAAAATTGTAGCAGTCGTTTTTGGGAAAGTTGAAGCTTTTGGTTTTTTGCCAAGAAAATTGTATGGTGACTACCCTAGTTTTTAATCTAAGAAAAAATCAAAACGCGAATTCGCTCAAACCTCTTATTTTCAAATTTTCAAGTCAATCCGACCAGGGATTAAGGTTGAAGGTGCGTTTACAAACAGACAGACAGACGGACGGAATCGCTATACCCACTTTTTTTCATCATCATTGTAGTGTCATATTTGATCAAAATCTCAACTTTTTTTTACGAATTCAATACATGCCATCAGTGGCAAATTATCCTAAAGGCAAACTAGTCATGTGCCTAGGGGCGCGAGGCAACAAAGGGCGCTTGGAGAATGGATCTAATATTGATGAATTATTTATTTAATGTCGGAGATTATGTAATTAATAATCAGATAAAAGTCCGCCTCTGTTAGTCTCATAAATTCGATCCCTTTTGCGCATATTTTTCATTACATTTCCAAACATAGCACGCGGTATTTCATTAATTTCATCACGAATATTTTGTTTGAGCAGGTGGCCATGGTTCAGAGGATAGAGTAGTCGATTGCTAAGTCAAACGCTGCGGGTTCAAGCCCCAGCTTCGACAGTAAGTATTCTTTTTCTACAAAAATCGCCAGCTTATCTGAGGCCACCTGTGCGATAATATGAGACAATATAAATCTATGTCTCCTCCTCTGTGCCACGTAGGTTTCTATTATGTGTTCTTTCCTTCTATGTGTCTATCTGTCTCTCTCTCTCTGTTGTATTAATGTCTTGTTCTGTCTCAGCCGATGGCCTCAGTTGCCAGTGCTGTATGTGTCTGTAGTTCGTTGCATTTATGTGCGAAGTACTGTGATGTCAATAGTCAATAGTCAATATTTTGCTTGAGTTGATCAAACTTTTCTGGTTTGTTTGTACAAACCTTGCTTTTCAAATATCCCCACAAAAAGTAGTCCGGAGCAGTCAAATCAGGTCAATCAATATCATCATTTCTTCAAATAACTTGTTGTGGAAAGATGTCTCGCAGTAATTCCTTTGTAATCCTTGCTGTATGCGATGTGGCGCCGTTTTCATTTTGAAAGAAGTAACGTCCAATGATTCTAACTGATTCTAACTAACAGACTGTAACTTTAAACGGATGCAAAAGTGACTGACTAATAATTTGCTCAGAACCGACTATTCTGTTTATCCATGTATCCATTCAAATGAAATTGTGCCTTATTATGATTCACTGTTTATCGAATATTTTTCCAAAATAAATTTGCCGAGAATCTATTTTACGACATCCAAATATGAACTATCAGGATTTTTGTTACCAAAATGGCAGACAACCGGGAAATCCGATTTGGCGAACGGAGTTGCAACTAGGTTTGCATAAAAACCAACTCGAGTAAACTTGGGTTATAAAATTTACAATTCGGCACATCATTAATTAAAATATTTTAAACCGAAATTGTAACAACTTTGGGACAATATCTATCGATCTGATATAACCTTGTTTGCGTTTTTCTAAATGGCGATACAACGGTCTCGGTCAAACTTTCTTTTTTTGATGTTTCTTCTTCTCACTACAATGGAACGGGTTATGATGAATATGTCATTCTTCGGACGATTCTGTTTTCAAAACCGTAGAGTTCTGCCCTTCCGAACGCTTCTCGACGTCTAATATAAAACGACATAATATAAAGGCGCCGATGAGGTTCTTGCCTATGGCGCCCTCAACGTTTAATCTGCCACTGCTTGCCATATATTCTATACGTCGCGGTCTCAAGTAAAAAGGAAACCCTTTTTTGCAGCCCCTATTTTCAATTGTTTAATTCAACTTTTTCAGAAGTCAGGACAGTGTGTTACATTTTATGTCATTAATTTATTAGCTCACAAGTTGTGTGTTTTTATTTTGTATTTGAATTTTGATTGTTTTTTAATGATTGCTCTGGGATGAAGTTACCCCCTTAATAAAAACGTTTGTTGTTTTCTTTTATTTTTGTTTTTTATGTATTGTTGATAAGTTGAAAACTGCTTAGTGCTCAAAATATAATGTCAGATTTGATTGGTTTCTCATGGATATTGGTTCTGAAATAATATACAAGAAGGTCTTCGCAAGGTCTACAGGCTTGCTCAATAAACATTTGAACAAAAATGCTTGTTGGTTTCATTACTTGGAAATTTATATTTTAAATTATCACTTTTATTTGTGATGACTTGGATAAAACAGTTCAAATGAAGAACGACAATTTATTTAATCAGTGTTAAAAAATCCAAACTGAATCTCTTTAAATGATGAGTTAATTTTGAGTAATTATTTTAATTATAGAAGGTGATTCTCTTATTTTATTTTATTTTTTTGTAATGTCATTTTAATTTCGTTCGATGAATCCGTACACTGTATTTATATTGAAGTCAATTATTTCTATAAATTCTGTTTAATTTTTAATGAACTAAAAATGAAAATGACGAATTGATAAAATCAAATAACAATTATAAATGTTGACCGGCAATTTTATTGGAGGCATTGTTTCAATAAATAACAACAAAAAATCGTAATACGGTAGCGTGATGTATATTGAGATATTGAGCAAATAAACTTTATCAATGAAAACCTTCAACTCTTTAATTTCTGGTTTGAATTAAAATCCGAAAATGTAATTTGAGATTCTGCAAATACCAATAGTACAACAGAACTGTCATTGCCATCGACATTTTAAATGAAAGACCGAATAATCTGTTTAAGGCTTTTAAATTTTGAAAGAACTAATTTTATTTCAAGTCATTTTTGATTTACGCAGAGCATTGAACTCAGAATCGGGTCCAAAATCGAGCGAATTTTAGACTATAACTTTGAAATGAATTTTAAAGAAAAAAAGAATCAATATCGGTTTAGCCTCAAGGCAGAATAAGCAGCCTAAGAAGCGAAAGGACCAAGTTGGTTTCACGTTAGAATAGGAATCACGGAGATCCGTGTAACATTTAACACTTACCTCGTGTGCGTTTTTTTTTTCAGTTCGTCAACAGGAAATAAAACTGCGTGCTGTTGTTCCTAAGCTTACCTTGACGTTTACAGAACTACCTGACAAAAGTATTAGAATAAGAAAATTGGGCGAGTACGGTGCGGCGCGCAGCAGCATCACAAAGCTGAATAAATTAAATAAAAATATGCTGAAATTTTGACAGATTCATTATTAAGTAAGACTTATCAAACTCTTTACCTGTCTGTCATTGGTGTTATTTAACAATCTGCGTCTCACAAAAACTTGAACGAAGCTTTTCAAAATGAAAATTAATAAAAACTTGTATAGGTATTTATTATAAACAAGCCGACCGACCGACCCCTCGGTTTCCATTGTTTTCATTTCCATTTCTCCACTTTCCCATAAGATTTTCAAAAAATTTGTTTCACAAGAACCATAAACTTGACCTTGCTATGCCTACAGTCAAAATCTTAAATGCGTTGGGCGGGTCAAGAGTCTTTACCGGTCATATAAACAAATTCATATACATCCATTTTATTGATTATACTTATCTTTAGCTAAACTCGTTTCACCACAGTTAAGCGCCTTCAGGTAAGCTCCTAAATGATTTAGACAGATTTTTCGAGTTTCAAAGATATGAAACTTTTCTAGCTTAACAACGAATTTTCTACCTTTCAACAGTCAAAATTCTAAATGTGATAAACCCAATTTCGTATACGTACTATAATTTAAAGAGAATCGTTTTTAACCGTACTACGCGAATGTGAAACTCTTTCCAAACTCTGTCTACCCCAGTCATGGTAATATTCCATTGACATCCTCTATCCTTTCCCTAATACTCGCACTGTGCTCTTGTACATTCGATTATTAGAACGCTTGCTAACACGCTTTTTATCGAAGAACATCGATCGAATTTTGGTGGTGAGGTGTAATTTCAAACGAACCAAGCAGATCGTTTGCGTGCGATTATGTTTATATTGAAATCGAGATTGCGATGCATCTAGGAAACGTAGCCCGAAATGGGGTATCAAAATCACCATCATTTCAAGTAGATTAAACGTATATAGAAATTTCAAGAATCCATCTATACGATTAAAACTTATAAGTGAACTAGCTGATCCGACAGACTTCGTACTGCCTCAATCGATATAAAAAAGACCTAGACTTTCGTAGCCCGCTACCATACCGCCCGTACCCTGTCCCCGCTTGTCCACTACCGTCTACCCGCTACTCCGTTATACCCAGTTACCCTGTTACCCGCTTCCGCACTTCCCGTTACCCAATACCTCCAAACGCTACCCGCTACACCAGTAATTGCTACCCACTACCCTCTACCGACTACCTCACTTCTAGTCATGACAAAATAAAAATATAAATCTTGCCAAAAAAATTAAAGTTTTTTATTAAAAAAAAAAAAACAGTTGGTATGATGTATCATACAAAAATAAACAACCCTCTACCCACTATCCCGCTACCCCGCTACCCAATACTTACATACACTACCCGCTTAACCAGTAATCGATACCTACTCCCCGCTACCCCACCCTCCTCTAAAGTCTACACGTTACCCCGTTATACCGCTACACCAGTAATTGCTACCCACTACCCTCTACCGACTACCTCACTTCTAGTCATGACAAAATAAAAATATAAATCTTGCCAAAAAAATTAAAGGTTTTTTATTAAAAAAATAAAAAAACATTCGGTATGATATATCATACAAAAATAAAAAAAAATAATAAATAAGGGTGGACCACCCTTAACATTAAGGGGGATGAAAAATAGATGTTGTCCGATTCTCGACGCTAGCCGATATCTTCACAAAGATTCACGAAAATCGGTCCAGCCGTTCCGGAGGGTTTCAATTACGCACATCGTGACACGAGCATCTTATAGATATATTAAATTTATGTTAAAATGTCTACACTGACCGTAAGAATGACTTACCTTTATAAAAAAAGTAACATAAATTGAAGAGCATGAAATTCTCTATCATGTGCGAAAATTTCACGTTTCAATTCAATTCAATTTGTCGCTCATAAAATAACGACAACTTCGCACCTAAATTTTCATCTCTAAAGCCATAAACATAAGTTTCAAGCTTCTAGCCTCATCAAGGATTGCGTTACATCCATACAAACTCTGACATAGTATTTCAACCCCTTGCAACCCTTTCAACCCCTCTTATTGCATCTTTTTAATGCCTGTTTCCATTCTAAGGTTCCAGACTACCTCTGCACCAAATTTAATTGAAATCAATATAGTAGTTTAGACGTCATTAATAATTAAAAAGACAGACAACCCATGGTACTAAAAAGAATCCATGTGTCATGAAGAGTCTGGAATTGGTTTCACAAAAAAGCAATTTTCTTGTGTGAAATTATTTGAACGAAGAATTATTTTGCTTCGTTCTCCATGATTCTCAGCATTTGGTGTCTCATAGAATTTGTTTTTTTGTAAAACGGTGTGGACCTATTTAGGGCTGTTAGGAAATCGAAAGATATCGGATTTCGATCTCATTCTCATAACTTTGAGTGACGAATATGAGTGGATTGTGGAATGGTATGATTTTTGCGGGCAAAAGTACTGCGGGAAAATGCTTAGCGAGCAAATGATATGTGAGATTTCCTTGTTTGGGGTTTCATTGTGCGGGGTTTCAAAGTATTTCTTTTGTTTTTTTTTTTTTTTTTTTCTCAAAACTTTTATTCCGAATTCGAGAAAAAAATGTTATCAAAATCAGAAAATGATTTAAACGAACCAAACAAGTCCCTACTCCAGGCATTATCAATTGTTTTCTTTCTTTTTTTTCAACTTCTTTATATTCAAATAACTTTTATCTTTATCAAGATAAAATAAAAACGAATTTTCTTTAGTACTCTTTGCAAAACCTCATCAACATTTCTACATTCACATGTTTTCCTCTGCCAATATGACGCAAATGAATTTGAATTGCCACAAATTAGGAAATAAAATCCAAAAGGGAAAAACATTCAAAAAGGTTCATTAAGAAACCCAAAAGATATTTCGGTATGGCAATAAAAACTGGTAAATTATTGTATGCGGAACATATATTAAACATAGAAACCGTAACCGTCGCCCGTCGCGCCACCATCACCACAAACGTCATGTCTTCTGTCGCACGCATTTCAAATATAAAACCTCAAATATGATGTATCTCTGTCACCGATTTTTATAGCCTATGCGTGATCAAATTAATGGCAGAAAATTGTAATAAAATCGTCCTCCATCCTCGCGCTTGATATTACGTCTCGAAAACTCGTTATTGCTATTGACGTAATCAAATCTTTGAATATTTTAACCTTTCCGTGCTCTATTGACTTTGGGCCTCTATCTAACTGGAGTGTGATGTTTGTCATTAAACCAAACAAAAAGGCTTGACTTGGAATACTCTTTTCTTATTTTATTGCGTCTTTGTTGCCTGCCTTAGTCGTTTACGAAATGAAAAGAAACATTTTGTCTCCAAGATAATTATTCAATCAATAAATCAAATAAAGATTGCTCTGATAGCGTAAAGACTGCTTAAAGCTTGATTGTTAGAACTTCGAATACCGCAAGCGGATAATGTCTCATAAAAAAATATGCTTCCCTATTTCCATCGCGTTAAGGATAATACATGACACCCAATCGATATTATAGTTTTCTAGCTGATTTATCTGCCAAACCAAATCCAATATTATACACGTTTTGATGTAACTTCAATCAATTTTGTTGTAATACATTCGAGATACTAGCATCTCTGGCTTCGTTCCGTGCCAATGGATTTTTAGTGCTCAAAGTCTTCGACGAGCATACATATATCGTGTAGATGACATTTTTCCTTCTTTTTTTCTTCTGTAGGACCAATCTATCTACGGTTTTATGTGTATTAAATTTTCTATGCAACACACAGAACCTGACACTACCATCGAGCGACGTTGTTGTCAACAAAAAAACGACAGACTATCAGTTCCTTTTGCTTTAAGATGGAAGAACGAAGCGAACACAGTTTTTCCAATCCGTTCGTGTGGAAATTTATGGATTTTTCCTTTCAAAATGCGCATTTGTTAAACTCATAGCTGTTTTGGGTGTTAGTTTCTTTTTGCCTTTCTACAACGTCGCTGCTGGTGTGCTATAATTTAATTTGACAAATTTCGTTCATATTCATCTTCGATGAAAAGCAAATTGCTTATGATTTAGAATTTATTTCTTTATTCCTAATTTATTTCCGGTTAATTAGAGTTACAGGAGATAATTTGTCTTATAATCTTGGACAAAATCGGTAAGGTTTTGTGGTGATTAGAGTTCAATTTTAAGCTTAAGGGGGAAATTTCCCTTTATGATTGTACAACTATGTCAAATTTGTTCATACTGTCAGATATTATTACCAGTTTCTTTTCCTAAACGCCTGTATTCTTAGTAACAAAAGTTTTACATACTTTGATATTACCTTCAAATAACGTCTGTCAGATCTGCTAGTTTTCTGAATTCTCTAGGAATGTTCGCATAGCACAATGGTTAACAGTTCTGCTAGTAACAAAAATTGTAAATCTTAGCTATTTTTGAATACATTTAAACTGCATGTGAATTTCGTCAAAATTGGTTAAGCCGTTTAGGTGAAGAAGCTTTTCTTAGCGAAAACGTTTATAGAGTCCGCTAGTTTTCTGATTTTTAAATCAAAGGCATGCTCGAAAGCAGTTGGATTCAGATTTTGCATTTCCAAGTTATCGTTTAAGAATTTTACATCGGACAAAAACTGTGGGGTCTGCTAGTAAGCAAGGATTTTTCTTTTTCTACAACTTTTGTCGAGCCCGCTAGTCGCTAGTACACTGAATTGTTAGTCTAAATTGTTTGTCAGTCCTTTCAAATTAACATAAAAATTTCATTAAAATTAGTTAAGCTTTTTGTTTCTGTCTTTTTTTTTTTTTTTTCTAGTAAGACAAAGGATTTCGGGTCCGCTTGTAGGCATTTGAAATTTCTGAATGCACTTGAAAAGAAACCAAATGAAATACAAATCCGTTGAGGACTCACTACTCACTCTACCACTGGAGTATTTGGCTACAAATGTTCGGGTTGTAGTGTCGATGAGTTTTAACTAATTTGTACAAAATCGGCCAAGCCGTTCATGAAATTTAGCCAAGAACGTGGATACCCTAATATAGGGATATAGAATAGTGAACTATGCATTTGACCATGTGATAATCTTTAGCAAAATATTTGTGCATGAGCATGTAAAGTTTTTTGATTTGGTACGACTTTACTAGCAGACCCAGCAAACACTGTTTTGTAATATGAGTTAATAAATGAGTTAATCTTACATGGGCAGCTTTATGTGACCTGCTCATAGCTAACGCGTTGGAAAAACATCTGATTTATTCGCTTACGCACTATGTTGAAAAATAAAGAAATAAAGAAAAAAGCTACAAAAATGAATTGAATATTTTTGTAATGCCAATTTGTCCCAAATAAATCCAAAGAAATAAAAATGTTGGCTATGATATTTTTTAAATTGTATCAAAATTGTAAAATTTTTTGTTCCAACTCAATGAAAGAAACCGATCCATTCTAATAAATACATACACTAGCTGACCCTGAAAACACTGTTTTAACATATTAATAAAATTAATCAAAATTAATTGCATATTTGTGTAATATCTTCTTCAAATTTATTTTAGTTGGTGGTGTGACGTAGCAACGCGCGCAGGGTACAGCAAGTATCAAAATTATCATCAAAATCGTTTCAGTCGGTAGAAAAAGTATTCAATCACAGGAAACTAAACATTTCATGACATTTCTTGAAAACCCATCTCCAAAAAATATTTTAAGAACAAAAAGAGCCGTTTAAAGAGTTCAACCTAAGAAACCTTCTATTTTTCTCACTGTTTTTAGATTTCCTTCCCATTTTCTGCAACTCTTAGGACCCCTTTCACCGAAAACGGTACCAGTTTTCAGCTTAAAATAGGTATACAGAATCAAATGGAACCACACATTCAAAAACGAAGAGAAAATCCAACCAAAACCAAAAAAACGCATCAAACAAATCCACTTTGTAGCGATCAACTGAGAGAGTTCGTTAGCATTTTGCTTTCTTCCCTTTTCAAAAAAGAACTTATTTGCTTTTAATCAATATGCCAATTCAATTGCAACGCCAAATGGTTTTCAAAAACAAAGAAAAAATAAAACACTCTCACAAACGCCTCATCCAACCAACCAACTCAACTAGACTCTGCCAAAAACCCATATTCAGCCCACTCCACCAACATACCTATCTGCTTGCCTGCATTCATCCAATACATCAAATTGATTACCCGCAAATCCTTTTTGATTTATTTCTGTTGAATGGCGCCCATTTGTAGCCAATGCTGTGCTATTGGTTCGTTCTCAAAAACGAGCCCTTTTTCAATTTTTTTATTTGAATGTTTCAGAGAGCGAGACTGGTGAGAGCTGTTCATGTACATGTGGTGATTTGAAACTAAAAACCATGAACCGAATGAACACCAAATACAAAAGAGCAAAAAAAAAGGAAACCCTTTTAATGGCTTTTTGTGAAATCAGAGAAAAAGAAAACTCAACATTTAGAAAAATCAACACATTTCCCTTCTTAGCCTTTGGGTAGACATAAAGCACTTCAACCAACGACCGCCACCACCATCGCCACCACAGTGCTGTCATGCATCAATAGAGAAGAAAAGAAAGAACCGTACTTGCCTGGTTCCGTGGATGATCCTCGAAACCTCTTTTCACTTGTTTGTTTGTTTCGTCTGCCCCACAAGCAGGCCATTAGACGGAACTGGTGCAAACTTTTTTGAATGACTTTATCCTTTTAAATGCTTTTTTTGGTAACTACTGGCTTCCAGGGATAAACTGATGCACTCGCCTCCTTAAAACAGGACGATCTCTTGACTATGGATGGCGTGGCAAGTCATCTCCATTATCTAAAGGTCGCTTGTTGGAAAATAAATATTTTCTTCTTCTCGATGTTTTTGTGTGGAATTTATTTTTTGGTTTCGACTTTTTTTTAATGGCATGATGCATCCTTAGGTCATTTGATCAAAGTTTGACTGCGGGTTGGATGTGTTGAATCTGAACTCGTTTTATTTGCTATTCAACCACCAAAAAGAAAACCAATACAACTACTAGGATACTTTAAAAAGGACTTGCCAGAGTTAAGTACACCACGACGAGCATATGACGATGATGATGAGCATAAAAGTCCTTACTGTGAGTTTCGTCCTTATGTTGTGTGTTGTAAGGTTTTATTTTTCTCTTTCGGGTCTTTCGACAAACCATCTTTTCAATAAGTTGTGGCTCTGGCTATGTGTGCATGTCATTGTAAGCTGGTGGACTTATATTGCATTCGTTTTTTTTATCGACATCTACGGACAGCTTGAAGTCAAGGCAATCAGCAGACATCTCTGAAAGGATAAGAAAGGTGCTCTCAGCTTGTAGTATTTTTTGTCATGTCCGGATCTGGGTCATCAGTTGCATAATAGCTTGACTTTAACATCAACATCCTCGATTATTTATGCCATTGCACTCACAACACACGATTACACAAAAGGGGAGATTATAAAAATTACATTGCCAGTAGAGAAGGATTCACATCATTATAATGTCCTTCATCTTTAGTTTGATGTGAAAAGAAATCACAAGATGATTGATTTGGCCTTAAGATGGTTTATTTTTATTTTATTTTTTGTTGCTCCTTCAGCATGTTGAGACAAATGTGCGATGCGTTGTACAGCAGTTCAATGTTTCTTTTTATTTTGTGAACTATTTTTAAGTCTTACAGAGAGTTTGTGCTCTACCCCCGCTGGTTCAACATTCACGACATAACAACTATCGTCGCTCCAAAAGCTCCTTAGAAGTCCATTTTATTCAGAATCAAGTATACAGAACGAGTAGTGGTGATTCAATCGATAACGTGAATTCAAATAACGATAGCGAGAATTCGAATGAAAAGAACTTGAATGAATATAACTCGAATGACGATAACCTGCAATTCGAATGAAAATAACTCGAATGACGATTTCGAGAACTGGAATAATGACTACGAAAATTCGAATGAATTGAACTCGAATGACGATAACGAGAATTCGAATGTAAATCACTCGAATGACGATGGCGAGAACTCCAATGACGAATTGAAAGAACTCGGATAAGATTACGACAACCCGAATGAAAATAACTCGAATGGCAATTACCTGGAATTCGAATGAATATAACTCGAATCACGATGACGGGAACTCAAATGAAAAGAAATCGAATGATGATTACTAGAATTCGAATAAAAATCAAATCATTCAAATAATTTTTTCCCGATTATTATAATCATTCGATTCTGCCCTTCACAATGTTTGAGTGCTGTTTGTCAGATGACCAAAGTGAAGCAAGCAAGCAAGAAGTTGAAACTAGCAAGCTCCTTTAATGTGTGCTTTCTAGTAAAACAAATAAAAATTGGCTATCATAAAACTGTTAATTTATTTTTACTGCTTCAAAATAAAGTTGGAGTCAAGGCTTATTTGCTTAGCTCTGTAATTCTCTGTACTGTTTTTCCGTTAAATCAACTTATTTTCCAACAATACAACATCTGTCTGAGCTATTACACTCATTCGACACACATGCAACAAAAAAAAGTGCTATATATTAAAATGTGCATATTTTCCAGCTTTTACGTCCCAAAAGTTCCCAAACCCATCATGCACCACGCCCACATACCCACATATCAAAGTATATCAGAACTTCTTTCAGCGCCAAACTTTAAGGACTGACTTTATACACGAGCGTAAACATAAATTCATAAAAGTTTGACGTACTTACTTTTTGTAAATTGTACGCCCTTCAACAGCCCTCCTTCTCTCCCATGCTCTCTCATGATCCCAGCTTAATGTGTTGCTAAGAGCAAACAGACCTTTGGAGTTTTATAATTTTTGTTTGTAATTCCCTTTTGAGTGTGCTTTCGTCCTTTTATATTTTGCATGTGCTTCCTTTTTGTAGATTTTCGCCTGCATCGCTAATTGAGTGCCCCTGGAGGGATGTCTCTTTCTTTTTTTTTCTCTCTCCTTCTCTCTCTGTGATTCATTTTATGTCTTCATTCTGACTGGGTTTACAGTTTGTGGTTTGCCGGCGGTTTGCCAAAGTTAAATAAGGGCGGTGTACACGCAGTTTCCGCTTCCTCTTTTTGGTACTTCTGTTGACTCGGCGCGGCGGCAGGGGTCTGCAAAGTTGCTTCCGTTATGATAACCAGTTGTGCTCGTTGCTTGTGTTTTTATAACTGTTAAATACGCTTAAAATGTCAATTAGCATTGAAAGAGAAGCCACATTGCAGCGAGTAGCGCCCGCCCGCGTAAGGGATTGTTGGTTTTTATCATTCCTCCTCACAAACTCGGGACTTGTTGGATTTTCAAAACCAAAATAAATAAAAACAAAAAAAAACTTTGAATGATCATAAAAACTCCAAGAGGAAGTGCGAAATGGAAATTTTTCATTCATTTTGGTTGCATGCTTGTTGATGGTTGTTTTTTCTCTTTTTTGTTCTACTCCACTGTGATCCACTCCATTCCTCATTCACGCTAGCTATAAGGGAAGTGCAGTTGTAGAGCACGGTCTCTCGTCGTCACCGTTGTCGTCGTTTTCACGATTACAGTCCCACCCAGTGACACACAATTAATGTGCAGGATTAATTGGCAGGATAGGATGACAGTACTCTAGACTCCCGAACGCGTCCTGTCATTCTGGAACAGTGTGCTGTGTTGTGCTCTGCCAATTCAAACATATGAGATTTATACAGGTAAGGTGCATACAAATGTACGTAGCGGATGCTGCATGACGCTGAATGGGAAAATAAAAAATGATGGAGTGCACGGAGGTTTGAGGAAGAGAAGTTTATTTATAACATCAACTTAATTATGTAAATGAAATGTCATAAATATGGGAACCTCTGGAGGAGCTTTAAACAAAAAACGGGAAAACGGTAACTTCGGAAAGAATATTTAAAGTAAAAAAATTAAGTATTACAATGAACTTTTTCACAATTTTCTAAGTTTCTTGAAATTTAAAAATCTAATTGTATTGTCCCTTTATGTTTTCACCTTTTTCTTCATTCTTTTTCGACCCACTGAGACTGAATACTGGAATTTTACGAAGGTAATGCGAAAAGTATTTACTCACATGGCTACAATATCACGACATCAGTACATTCCCTGCTGTCTGCTGTCAAAATTGTTTTAACAGCTTGTGGAAACGGGAATGTCCGTGGGTTTAAGAAAAACGTAAATCACACAGTCCATATCCGAATCTTGCAATTCGGGCCAAAAATAATCGGTAATCATGGCGCGGTAACGATAGTTCTTGAGAACGACGTGGATTTGACTGATTTGGAATACGGACGCCTGAACGGTAGCGATATTTGCAACACTTTGGCCAAACCGTTGTCTCACCGACGCCGACGCGGCACATCACACAACGTATATGTAGCCTGTCAACTAGGTTCAGAATTATGAAAGAAAATTGGAGTTACCGCCCTCAACGGTCACTGAATTTTTTTTTATTTATTTATTTATTTTATTAGTTTAAAAAACTCTTAACAAACATGTAATACTTAAAATTTAATAAATAGTTACAAAATATTATTTAAAAAAAGAGGTTTTAATAATAATTTAAATTTATTTAATCTTGTCTCAGTCTTAAGGTTACTAGGAAGGCTATTAAAAAGTTGAATGCCTTTGTAGAGTAGATTGTTTTGAGTTGAGGCTCTTCTGTATAAAGGAAGTCTGAAATCACCGGCATTTCTTAAACTATATGACGAGTTTGTTATGAAGTTCACGTTCCGTTGAAGATATTTTGGATGAATATCGTTTTTAATTTTAAAGATCATCACTATTTGACATGTATATAATGGACGAACAGTAATCGAAATGTGGAAGAATGAGTGTGTTGTTGAAAGATATATAGTTTCGAATTCTTTTGAAAAAACCGACTCCGAATTCTGATAGTAACTCTATGCATATACAAATATGGATGTATGTCCTTTATGGAGTCCGAAATGGCCCAACAGATATTTTCGAAACTTGCATGGTTAATACTCTTGTATTCAGTGATGGTTTCTGTGAAAAAAAAAATCTTAGGAAGAGTGGGAATTGGGAAAACTGGAATAACTAAGCAAATATCGGAAATTTGATCTTTTTCGCTTGGAATTTTTCGTTTCAAAATTGGTTTTCGAATGGAAAATAGAAAGTTCTTTATGAAAAACTCGGTAAACTCATTGGTTCTCAAAGGGAATATTGCAGAAAATTGTAGGTGCACTGATTTCAAATGGAAAAATGGAAAATGTTTGATTGCAAACTCGGAAACCTCTACGAGAGCACGAAGAACTTCAAGATCAAAATCAAGTTCTGTTTGTCTGGCCTACCGGATTCCAAAGGTGGGGTAGGAAAAAGAGGCCAAGCTGCACCAACATCAGCAGCTCTCGAGGAATGGTGACAACACATGGTGGTGGTTTCGTTTAGTTATCTTTCAGGCATGTTTTATGTTTTTGGAGTAAGAGGTAATCTAGCTACGGTGGCAAGATCCCTCCCCCTGTGTTCCGACGAGAAGAGCCGAGCCCCGCGAGCATGCCACGACCAAAGATTAAATAAGTAACAAGATGGGAAACTGACTTACGTTTCACTCCCTAGATCCCGCAATTTTCATTTTCTTTCATTTTATTTTCTTTCCGTGTACATGAATAATAAAAAAACAAAAAACTGTGTAAAAACACGCATACTTTCACAAAAACTATGGTCCAAACTGTGATAGTGTTGGTAAAACCACGCATACTTTGAAAGAAACTATGGTCCAAACTGTGATAGTATTGGTGAAAACGCTTGTAGGCATCTGTCACTTTGACAGCTTAGTTTCCCATCTCCTTACCTTATATCATCTCTGGCCACGACCGCTGCAGTGGATTCAAAGTGTTGTGTTGGTTGTCCTGATTTTCTTCTCTATACTATCTTTCCTTCTTTTCTCTTTCCCACTTCTCTTTCATCTTCCTACTATGACATTCGGTGTGTCATCTGATCTTTTCTCCTTTACTCTCGCTCTCTAGCTTTCTTTCCCTTTGGTGGTGGATCTGTCAGCTTGACATTTTTTTCGATCCCGTTTTCCTTTTCAGCAGCGGACATCCAGTATCGAGTAATCTCGACCTATCACGCTATCTCTCTTATTTCAAATGGCATGCATGGAATTAAAGGTGCATTGTTTGGTTTGTATGTCCGAAAGGACTCTTTATCCGTTCAATCCGCAATGCATTTTTATAAAATCTTAACTGTTGGTATACTGTACAGCCTGAGCAAAAACAAATTTTTGGGACAATCTTACGGGAAAGTGAGCAAATAAGGGGGACAATCGAAAGCTGAATGGAATTCTGATTTTGTCAAATAGTCAAACTCAACGGAAGGACGAGAAGTTTTTGAATTTTCCAACGAAAATTGCATTTTACTGGTTACAAGCTTTAATGAAAGTAGAAAGTAACTTGTAAAGCTTGGAAAAAATCAGGGGAGTCATTCCGTATCTCGATTATCGTCTAACGTTAACGTTTGGACGATAGAGTTGCTTCACGTAAAATGAAAAACGTCAATCGTTTGGACGATCACGTTTTCGCTATAATTTTTTTGCTTCACGGAAGACGAAAATCGTCTAAACGTACACGCCAAAACGTTAACGTTTGGACGATAGCTAAATGGCTCACGTTTCTTTGACGTTTAGACTAACTTTTTGTATTTTTTTTTTTTTTTCATTATATAGTTTGTAATGAACTGTAAATTGTAAATTTGAGTATCCATTGTATTCGCGTATTCGCGTGTATTCTTCTCCTACAAATTGAGTTCAAAATTTTTCGCCGCAATAAATTTTTTAATTTTACAAAGTGAAAATGATAGGGACAATTTAAGAAAATATTACTTTTATAATTTAAAGATATGTGACCATATGCTTCGGATAATGGCAATTAATACTTGGGCTGTCCATCACCTCCTGCAAAGTTTGCTCTAAGTCATCTTTCTTCTCGTTGGTTTCTGACGAAGATGGACCTGGGATATCTTTTGCAACAACCAAATTTGGTTTATCTGGAGCACCAAACACTTAAGATGTGCTTCCCGATACCGCCGACTGAATAGATGATTTGTATTATCTTCTCCTCGTCTTCCGTAGTTGGAATTTCTTCGTTTGGTACTCCACCGGTTTTGTTGATTGATAATAAATATTGGCTGATTTTTTTTTTGACCGGTAATTGTAATCGGCCCACACCTTGAAAAGCACACATATATAAGAATCGGTATTAAATTGTAGATATAATTTATAAGCTTTCGCCATGCGTTAACATTTTTGGTGGGCAACCCATGGGCATTAAGCATCTCAGCCAGTTGAGCCCATAATTTGTTCAAATGGGCTTTCCCTTCCAGCGAATTTGGTTTATATCCCTTTACGGAATCGGGGTGCTCCTCCATGAAATTAGTAAAAGTAGTCGGCATAACAGATCTATAAGTTATTAAATAATTAAGCAAATATCAAATATTATACAAATATGTACAAAAAAAACTTACATTTTCCAAATTCTTGGTAATTTACCGGCACAAAACACAACACAGAATAAAAAAAAATCAAAGTATTCAAAGTGTCATTTTCACATTTGACATTTCTATTACAGTTTGAGAGTATGTGAAACCTACAAACCGCTCTCAAACTGCAATAAGAAATAAACGTAAGACGAAACGAATTTCGCTGAGTTACATGAAGCAAATTGTGGACGTTTACGTCCACGATTAACGTTTTGATGATCAACGTTTTGGAAATTACGGAGTGACCCCCCAGATATTTAGTTCGCTATTTCAACTGGATTCAAGCAAATCACATCTGTGTTCATTATAATTATTCTAGAGTTGCTCTGAGGGGTGGCTAGATGAGATTCGCAGAGTCGGCTATTTTTTTTTATAATTTCCAGACGTTGTTCGTACCTTTTGAGTTTATTGAATAAATAGACTGTGAGAGATAGCTGATCACCGAAAGGCTGCGTTCAAAAATAAAATTCAAAGTTGTCAAAACCCAACTGGAAATCTGATAGATATTAACTTTTAAGACTCAATTTCATAGAAAAAAACTGTCAGAAACAGAGAAATCGGTTGTTCTTAAACAGCCAAATTAATAAACACAGAATAGCAAAGAAACTGACGTTTCCTAACTTATTCCTAACTGCTATTCTTTCAATTCATTAGATTGCGCCTTAATCAATTGCCGAAGACATCAATAAATCGATTGTCAAGTATCAACAACAAAAAGCTATGGATTAACTCTTATTCTATGGGTTAGTTAACCTGTGGAATAAGAGTGAAATAGGTGCTTTTTTTATTGATATCCCTTTTTACCGATACAAATTCAACAATTGTCATTTTTGTCTGCAAACTTCAAGCCTATTGACTCTGAACTGTCGTAATAATGGTAAACAATTCAACTTGAACCTTTTCGTTTACCTTGCACTCACACAAAATGTTTGTTCCTCGAAGACAATCAAGTCAATAAAACAAACAAAAATTAAAAATCTTTCCCCTTTCTCCATCATTAACCATTCATCATCACATCACCACGACAGACTGTCATTAAGATATTGGCAGAGTCTTTTCCTCTCTTTCTCTCAAGTCCCCTCGAAACGTTTTATGTCTGCAGAGCAATTATATTGATTTCAGCCCCGACGGGGCGTTCTCTCAAAAAGCAAAAGAAAAAGGAAGATAAAACGAAAAACAGAATTATCGATAACACTTACAGCACACATTTGTATTTCCTCTCGTGATGAATGTTTGGAGAGGGGCGGGTGGACATTTTTGTTTGGTCTTGATTATCCATTTTATTGGAAGCGATATGGACAAAAAGGATGCACCGAATGGGGGTTTATATATCGCAGGCAAACAGTACTTACTCGTTGAATGTTGATGACTGTTCGCTCGTTCGATTTGCCGATAAAGGATGAGCGGTTAGAGGAGATAAAGTTCGTTCACACTTTTAACCTCTGAACCGTGGTCAGAGCGTTGAAAAAGGTTCAATCGTTCTTCTTTTGGTTTTCGTTTTTTGGACAGTTGCCAGAAATTTTGGAATTCTTTATGACATCTGCAATATGCATCAACATGAAAGGGTTTATGCATATTTCTATGCAAAATATTTTACATTAGTAGTTTTGTGTTTTGTTGTCATTTGAAATTTATTTACTTTTTTTGTTGCTTTTTTTTACTTGTGCAGACTTTTAGAGGTTTTGAATATAGATTCAGCGATTGCAAATGGCATTTATTGACTGTTGTGTATTTGTTTGTGGGCTTGCCTTGCTTGTTACTCATAAATTGTTTTTTTAATAACTTCGGCATTTTTCAATTTTTTGACATAAATGTTGTGTGAATGTCAATTTGGTACAATTTTAGATAGTAATTGTTTTTTGTTGAAACAATATCATGCCTTAAAAGCAACAAAGCAGGAACCTTTTTCCTCAAAAAGCCTTCAAATACAATCCTGATGGACAGCTAAGTAGAGGGCGAGTAAGATTAAAACCGAGTTTGCTGAAGAAGCATGTTCGATGAAGCATTGATCTGACAAGAATTGTAGCACCACCTTTAAGTTCGTATGCCATGAAATTGATTTCTCTTGACATTCATTTCACACACTTTTAAATGCTCTCAAAAGTGTTTTAATCAGCCTTTTATAAGAACTTAATCACTGAAAATCAGACTCTCGTTTTTATTGCGTTTGTGCCTTATTTTCATTTCGTCAGGTCTGATTATGCCATACTTAACGCCTGACTCCCCCTCAAATTACATCACACCAGCCAGCAGGCGACTGAGTTGATGAAGAATAAATTAAAATAATTATTATTCCATCCCACAGGCATTTTACTCCCCCGAAAACTTCATCATCATCATTATTTTATTATTATTTCTCACCAGCCATAACTTATCCCCCAGAACGATCTCTCATGCACTTCCTTTGTGATAAAAAAAAAGAATTAATATTTTTCCCCCATTAATGACTTCAAAAGAAAAATAATAATAAGCCAAATCAACATCATTCTCTCATTTATAATTAAAATATAAATAAAAGTCGACACCTCGCTTTTACACATATACACACACCACACACGAACGCCTAGTATTGCGGTAATATTTCTCGGATGGAACAAAAAACCCTTATTAATAAATATTACGTATACGCCCGAGTGAACCATAAAACTTTGGTTTTTTTTTCAGTTCGAGCTGTAAGTAACTACACGATACGCACATTTATAATTATGTGAGCAATTATTTACTAGATGCTTCTAGTTCATTGCAAAGGCGGGAGTTTGCCAAAAACCCAGAGACTATATTTTTATTGAGTTAAACAGGATTTATTTCCGTAGGGCTCTTGATCCTTCTTATGATTCAAACTTGTCATTTTCTGCTTGAAGATGTTGTTGTGTGCTTCGGTTGATGAGGAGAAAAACAAACCATTCATCCTTAACTAAAATATAAATAACCCAACAAGTCGTATTTTGTCGTCCTGTGGGTTTTTTTTTTTTTTTGTGGTAAGAATAAGAATTTGGTTCTCTTGTCTCCAACAAGTAGAAAGCAGTTGATTAATTGCTGAGATGTTGAAATAAATGTTTAATAGTAGAACATCTCGTTTCGGAGGCCTTGGAGAGAGTCCTGATGTGTCCTTGGTGTCTCGATAAATAATGAACATATTTTGTGGTGAAGAATATTCATTTGTTCTCTTTTTTCTTCTGTCACAATAAAAATGATTGAGGGAATGGGCAAAAAAACATGTGAAATTCGCAGGTGTTCTTTGGGAGATAACATGCGTTGAAAATTGATTGTAAGCCTTGAAATTAATTGAGGCTTAAATAAATGGATAGGTTGTTATTCCTTCTCTGTGATGTGAAAAGTAGAAACAGACAATCAACAATCATAATAATTTATGACATAAAATCTACACCGACAAAAAGTATGGTAGAAATATTTGTCATAACTTGGCTGATGTTTCACATATTGTGTTGAGCTGAAGACAAAGTAAGTAGGAGGTCACATTAGTGGTTGATCCCGTGGCGAGAGTGATAATTTTAAGATGTTCAAAGAAGTAATGAAACAGGAATTTGCCTACACATACTACATCCTTGGAAGGCAGCAACATGCTTATTTGTCTAAGGCAATCAGGTGGTAAGCAATATCTTCAGAAAACCAGCAATGTTGTTGCAAAAACAGTTTCTGCTGATAAAACATCATCTGTGCATAGCCCTTAGCCCTCCACTTAGTGTGGCAGATTACTTTCTCGTCAAAGACCCTAGACATCCACCAACAGAAATACAGCCAAATTGAAAAAGAGGCACTTTCCATCGTATATGGAGTAAAAAAGTTTCATCAATACTTATATGGACGCACCATTCACTTAATGACCGACCACAAGCCCTTAGTGTCACTTTTTAACCCTGACAAGAAACTGCCCATTATGACCGCCAACCGTCTACAACGATGGGCGATTACGCTTATGGCTTACACTAACCGAATAAGCTACAGACCTACATGAAAACATGCGAATGCTGATGCATTGTCTCGGTTTCGAATTGGACCAGATTTGCAGTTTGATCAGAAGCAGGAAGAGATTTGCATGCAACTTTCGAGGGAGTTCGTCGAAAAAGTTGATTCTTTTCCAATCGCTAAGTCAGATATCATAGCTTCAATCGATAAAGATATTACTCTGAGGAAAGTTCGTAATTTTATACTTTCAGGTTGGCCGGAAAAGTTATCATGTAAAGACCAAGATGTAACACCATATTTCAACAGAAGAATGTCGATGTCAGAGTACCAAGGACTAATTTTCCTTCAAACCGAACACCTTCGACTCGTTGTCCCAAAAATATTTCAGAAAAGAGTATAACCGATATGTTACACGAAGGGCACTGGGGCATAGTCCGAATGAAGCAACTGGCCAGAAGGTACTGTTGGTGGCCAAACGTCGACAAAGCTATTGAAGAAAGAGCTTCAAACTGTCACATATGTCAGTCATCAGCAGCTGATCCTCCGAAAGAATTTAGCCCTTGGCCAACTCCTGAACGTCCTTGGCAAAGGATACATATCGACTACGCGGGTCCTTTTGTCGATCAAATGTGGCTTATATGCATTGACGCGTATTCGAAGTTTCCATTTGTTATACTAATGAAAAACTCGACCTCTACTGCCGCTACTATTCAAGCTTTAACGAAAATTTTCACCCTAGAAGTATTGCCTGAAACTTTGGTGTCGGACAACGGCCTCAATTTGCCTCATCCACTTTTGCCTCCTTTTGTAAACAGAATGGAATTCACCATTCAAGAACGGCTCCATTTCACACAGCCTCAAATGTCGAAACTGAACGATTTGTCCGAACTTTTAAAACTCAATTCAAGAAAATAATCGACTGAAATCCTAACCAGGACTCAGCGCTAACCCAATGTTTGTCACGTTTGTCACCGCACTACTCCAAACCCAACAACGGGAAAATCACCTGCCGAATTACTACACGGACGACAACATCGCAGCATTATATCACAGTTGCTACCAGATGATTACCTACCACCATCAGCCAAGACACCCCAGAAATTCAAAGTCAACCAACTTGTTTATGCCAGAAACTATGCGAGAGGTCGCCGTCGTTGGACAGAAGCGTCCGTTGTCAAGCAAATAGGAAATAAGATGTATTTGGTCAAATCCGATATTGGAAAACAGCCGATCAATCCCGAACAACACTTTCTTGCAGCCAGAGCAACTGTTGACCATTTAAATAAACAATACAACCAGGCAAGGAGTTCTCCACAAAAAACTAATTTTTCTTGTCATTCCAGTTTGACAGAGCAGCCGAGTTCTAGCTCAAAAGAGCTATCGCCAGAAGTAAACAGCACTCGAAGGCTCATACCCAAAACAGCGTCTCCCGATGTCAACAGCCCTCAACGTTCTTATCGTACTCGACGGCTTGTAGTATGATTCCAACCATGAAATACAAGGAAGTTAAATTGGTGTGGAGGAATGATACAAACGTCCTGAACTGTATACCAACATGAAGTGGAACACCTCTAATGAAAATGTCAGTTTGACATTTAGTACAAAGATAACTGTCAACTTGCATTTCCGTTCTTGATTCTGCCTTCTTATCTGGACCTGCCACTAATTCGGACGTGCTCTCTCGGAATATCAAACATTATAATATATATTATTAACTTTAATAACCATTTGCATTTCATATCTTTATAGTTATAAAATCAATTGAATTATTAAATAATTATTTTGAAAATTATAAAGTGTTCCTATTTTATTGAGAGACACAACAACATGCTTGCGAATCGCTTCTAAACTCGTCGGATTCGGTAGGGATCTTGACAATAAGACGAACGAAAATCGGCACACAAAAACATAGATCGTGCTTAAACTCAAAAGGACAATACAAAACGAAACAAGGACATTACTATGGCAAGAAGTTCTGAACAAAATTAAATGATGTAGGACCAGGGTTTATATCTAAAAACATTGTTAATGGAAGGTTAATAATATCAACGTTTTCTCTAATCAAAACTGGTGGAGTTGTCACTATAGCCTCCGAGATGCTTATATGATCTGGTTTATATTATAATGATGTAACGCCTGAGAGCTAAGGCTAGCAAACAAAAAATTCAACAAGCCCCGAAAACAATTGCTTGTGTGGCATATTAATGAACATCAGCCGCACATAAACCTTTACAACTATTATAAGGAGTTATCAAATGACATCAAAAGATGCCTGCTGAGAGGTCGTAGAAAGGATCCTATTTGCTAATTAGACCAAGTGTTATTTGAATGCCGGACGTTTCACTCTTGTATTTTAGTTTGATATGCATCCGAATCAACCCGGCAGTCTTGCGCAATAAAACCACCAGAGCTTTTCAAAAATCCTATACTTAATACTTTTTCTCATTCACGCCTCATTCGAGTAGAGGACACCTCTAGGATTTGATTAATTGGTTGCCTATCATTAGGCCCCCTTTTTTTTATTTGGTAAATGCGGCAAGAGGCTTTGTAATTTCACTAGCGTGAGGGGGAAGGAGGAATGAGAAAAGTGAAATGGTGAAGATTGAAAGGCGATGAGGATGGAAAAAGGTAGGTGGAGGATGAGGAGGAGGTTTCTTCACATAAGCGGCAGTATTGCTTAGATGTCCCTCGATTAAATAAGGGTACAAGACTTCATGTCACACAACTTTGGCGAAACATAATTAGTGTTACAATTTCAACTGGCGTAGAATTGGGTGAAAATGTAATCATTCCACGAATCCTAATAATTCCCAACAGATTTATTATTCCCTGTCAAAAGGCTGTAATTCCCCATTAAAGTTGGTTTAACTATGGCAAATTATAAAGTGCAAGGGCAAACACTTAAGGTAGGGGGATAGTAGCTCCCATGGATAGCTATATATGATGCGTGTACCCGATTGTCTAATGCCGATTCATTCTTTCACCTAATATCCTGTACAACGCCATATACTAAAATAATAAGTTAACTTTAACTTAACGCGAGCCAAGCCGCTAGTACCATCTAGTATTACTATAGCTTCAAAACTGTAGACATTATTTAGTGTTAAAAGTGCTCACCTACGAATCAATATTTGGGTGCTTTACCAAAGCCATTCTGGGCTATTAGCTGCGTTCGAGAGAAATGTCCTACGTAGGTCAGCTGGCCCATATGTAGAGAAACACGATTTCCCATTATTATATGTTTACGGTCCAATTCACAGTAGGAAACAACGCAATATGACCGAAGCAATTTGAAGACGTTTACGATCGGATAGATAGAAGCGCTGAAGATCGCAATCTAAATTCCAGTTGTGATCAGAGGACCAATGTCATTGACCAGGACAACGGTGGTGGTATAACTTATTTTTAATGAATTTTCCCAAGAATAAATTCTATTTTCGCAGTTTATTAATCTTTAAAATATAAATAATTTCCTTGTCAAAAGCTTTTCATTGTAAACGTTTTTGAATATAATAAATTCTATATTAATCAGATTTCTCCGAACCAGCCCAAGTTTTTCTTTCTTCAATTATTTGAAAAAGAACTTGACTGTGTTCACTCTGGCGTATACGTAACCAATTTTTGAGAAAAAATTAAATTCGACATTACATTTCCTCATAAGTGCTTTTACAGATTTCATTTGAATTTCAATCGAAGTCTTTTATAATCTTAAGTTCAAACAACAACCTAAAACAGAATTTTTTTTAAAAAGTGCTTTCATCAAAAACAATTTAAATCGTTGATTGCATAAACTGTCCTTCAATTGCTTTAAAATGTTATTGAAAAACCATCAAGTCCTTCATGTATTAAACAAACAATAAAAATCCATCAGTGCACTATGGCGTATACTTACCATATTTTACTTAGAAAACTTGATTGCTTCTCTATGGCGAGATATGAGTACAAATATTATTTTTATTTTTATTTGTTTTTTTTTTTTTTTTTGTTACTTAGAAAAGCATGTCAAGGTTAATAGGCTGTTGGAAAAAAAAAACCAATGACGACATTCCCGAACACATGACCTTAGAGAACCATAAAATCCTCCTTCTTCTACAAAATTTGTAATTTTTTTTTTCTCTATTTTTCAAATCGATTGAAAGTAACTGGAACGTTATGGATTGATCCAAAAGGTTCTATAAGCTTTTGTGAATTTATTTTCTTTGTTCGTTGAACATTGTTCGTCGAGGAAATAGGCCAAAAGTTGCCATCGGGATGATAATCCTTGATAAAACATCTTTTGTGTTCAAATAATGACGGTTCGAAAAAAAAACCGAAAAACAACAAAATGAAAATAATAAAATATCAATTCCTAGAATAAAAAATTAGGACATTTTCGATGTCCTTCACAGTCAAATAAATTGAATTATATTTTTCGACTTCAACAGTCGACTCGTTTGAAATGCTGGATTTGGGAGAGATTAAAAATATGAGATAAAAAAAAATATTCACCGAACTGAGATAATTTGGATTTGAGTTTGACGATGAGCAGATTGGATTTATCTGTCGATTTCGGAATTTTAAGTGACATCGAGTCACAAATTTATTTTGAACATTTCAAAACGCACACAAAAACAAAATTCAGAATTTGATTCCATAAATTTTCCTTCAAATCATGGTGAGGCGTCGCGGTGGTTGTCGTGTGTCGCTGCAAATAATTTGCCAAATTCGCACAATTATTCCAAATTAGCTTTCATCAACGCACGTCGAGAAAACGGATTTAATTGCACACACTCACACACACAGATGTCGGCTTATGCATTTGGGTATTATTGCAAACATCAGTGTTGCCTTGTGTTCTTTGATTAGCAAAAGCAGAAGCGACTGCTGCAGTTTCAGTATAATCGGCTGACACAGTGTTTGTTAAATTAATTAAATGCAAGCACAAAAGCACCAGAGAGTGCATCAGAATTATCAAATTTAATGCATCTGGGTTTCAGCACGAAATGGATCAATTTGGGAGAACCGCATGTTTGAATTCATTAAATTAGAGAAGCTATCGTTTCGGGGTTGGTATGTGTTGGCTTTGGGGAATTAAATTAACTGAACTTTTTGTTTCAGCATCAAATGGGGATATTTACCGAAAACAAGAAAATTTCCATCTTGATAAAGTCGACAAATTACGACTCCATTCAAGACCGGAAAACTTTCGAAATCTTTTCGTTTGAAAAAGTTTGACTCTCGAATGTGCGTGTGCTCATTTGGCACGTAAAATAATAAATTCCTTCGACATCATCACAGTCATTCAATTTTGAAGTACGTTTTCAAATTTCAATTTTCCAAAACGACCTCATTTTCTTTTCGTCCTTTCAGCCACCAATCCCTGACATTTTCAGCTATTATCATCAGCGTGACGATGTCGTCGTTGTCAAAGTTTGTCATTCTAACCCCTTTTTTCCGTTTTACTCAATTGCCACTCTGAATTGTGGAACATTGTAATATTTGTCGCCCTACGAGACCAAGCCTACAAGTTTGTTCAAACAAATTTCACACGCCTTGTTCAAACATATGTACCGCCCATACCTTCGTATCTTCATCGGTGTTGGGTTGGTTTGAATGGGTTGTAGGCATAAAGCCAACAAGCAGTCTTCTACTCAAAAAGCTTAAGATAATAGCAACAATAATACTCAAGTTTAAATAGGTTACGTAAATATTTTGTCCTAAGTAGACAAGGTGGATTGCGAAAGAGACTACACATATATACTTGAAGGCAGTTACGAGGGCTGTATGGAGTAAGGTAAAGAAAAACATAAGCTTACCATTAAAAAAAAAAGAAGCGAACTCGAAGAAAACAACGAGGACGAGACGACCAAAGACAGCGATATGATGATTGGAATGACGATGACAACGAAATCAGATAAAGAAAGACAAGAACAAAGCCAATCCTTGACAACAAGGATGGCAATTATTAAAGATGGCTGGGTTATTATAGTCTCGGCAGATATCAGATCTTCGAATATAAAAGGGTATTACTTTTAACGAACGGATTTTCCTTTTGTTTGGTTTATTTTTATGCGCTGTCTTGCAGTTTTGTTTGTTTGTGAAAATTGTTTTGGTGATTGTTGGTGCAGAAAATATTGTAATCTTATTCAACAATGTTTTGGGGGGAGTTGTTTTTTTTTTTTATAGATGTTTCTTAGAGAGGCTTCGAATTTGACATTTTCTGGGGAAATTCTGTTCACTGTTTACTTTTGGTGTTCTAAAAATTGATTTAAACATTTAACGAAGCATAATTTTTGAATACTTTTTTTCTTCTCTTTGCAGGTAAGTTCTTCAATTGAAATAATATTGTAAGTAGACTTTAAAATTTGATTTCCATTTGAAACGCGTTTTCAAAACCAAACCAGAGAAATTTTAAGCTGTAAGGGTCACAGACCAAAAGAGGACATCGCTAAATGATAATATTGTTTTCCAAATTGTGAATGCAACAAACTCATTGCTTGAAAAATTAAGGTATTTTGAACAAATAAAATATTTTTTAGGCTGAAAAAATCAATTCTGAAATCTTTGGTAAAAACAAAAAAACTTTGCTGAATGCTGAAATAAAGGGTCCGCCAAATATTTTTATTTTTTTTTTGAAAATGTATAAAAATAAAAACAACTGAATATTTTTTTAGATTTTTTTTTTTTATCTTTTACGGCACCCCACAAATAATAGTCCAACGGTGTCAAATCGCAGCTCCAAGGTGACCAAATGACATCAGTTCTTCGGCTGATACTGCGATCTTCAAAAAGCCGAGTGTAGCTTCGGCTGTGCGGTACGTAGCGCCGTCCTGTTGAAACCAAATGTTGCCAATATCCTCCTCTTCAATTTTTGTCAACAAAAATTCGTTCAACATGGCCCAATAACGATCACCATTGACTGTAACGGCCACTTCCTGCTCATTATCGAAGAAAAATGGCCCAATTATGCCTCTGGACCAAAATCCGCACCAAACAGTGAATCATTTTGGGTGAATCAGCTTTTCAATGCGTGCCTATGAACATACCCGCCAAGATCAAAATGAGCTTCATCTGAAAAGATGATTTTTTTGGCAAAATCGGCATCTTCTCTAAGTCGATTGCAGACCCACTTAGCGAAGCGAAAACGCATTGGATGGTCAGTTGGCTTCAACTCCTGAACCAATTGGATTTTGTATGGCGTCATACCAAGGTCTTTATACAATATTCGTCTCAATGATATCTCCGAAATGTTCAATTGTTGAGACCGACGGTGAATTCATGTTGATGGCGCTTCATGCACACTTTCTGCCACAGCAGCAATATTCTCAGGTGTACGCACTGTTTTTGGCCTTTCACGCTTTGGTTTATCGATGAGGGTGCCAGTTTCTTACATTTTTTTTCACAAGATAATAAACATACGGAGCTAATGGTGCGTCTCTTCTCCCAAAATCCGTACGCAATGTTCGCACACAATCTGCAACAATTCCATGATTTTCAAAGTAATGTCGCAATATTTCCCAGCGTTTTTCAAGCATATACACAACCATATTCATTTAGCGGAATAAAATAATTATCTGTTGAATCAGACATGAGCTAAGTGTTATCATTCAAGAAATAAGCAATAGTTGAAAAAAGAAACGTTAGATGGCCGACCCTTTAGATAAACTGATTCAAAAGCTCGAGTCCGCTCTTTCATTACTTTGTTTTTATAACTTAAAAAGTTACTCCACTAGAGCTAGAGAATGTCTCCAGTTTTGCACTTCAATTTGATTGCGGTCTTCCTCTACTTCTTCGTCCCTCGGGAATGGTGTCGAAGGCTTTCCGGGCCGGAGCATTGATGTCTATCCGCTCTATATGAGTCGCTGGACCTCGATTCTTTCCGCTAGGTCCATGTCGTTGTAAAGGATTACCTATGCATTTTGCCGTAAATAAAAAACATATAAATTATTTTTTTCATGATATTACTTTTTTATTGTAAAGTTTGAATGTTGACATAATTTGTGAAATACGAAATTGTTTTAATGACCACCACGAAAATTGTTGCAATCATCGATTCTTTTGAGGTAATTTTCGACCACTTTTTGACACATATCGGGCGGTATTTCAAACATAGCTTAACGAATGTTGGTTAGGGTTTATCTGCACAAACACGGTCTTTCGCGAAGCCCAAAATAAAATTCCACTAATGTCAAATCGCATGATCTTGGTGGCCAGTCGAAAAATCGGCATCCACCACTTGTCTTTCAAGCACCCAATCGACGTATCTACGACGACAACACGTTGTGAATGGTCAGCTGGCTTCAGTTGTTGTGTGAGTTGGACTTAATATGGATGTAGGTAAAGATCCAAATGCAAAATACGCCATAATTCGCCGTAAGACAGTCCTAATTCCTGAGACCGACAAGGAATCAACAAATTCGGGTCTTCGGCAACACGTACGAGCGAAACAATGATGCACAGGCCTTACAATATCTGTAACCAATCCAGTCTCTTCAAATTTCATCACAATTTTGCCAATTGCTTGTGTAGTTCGATTATGTAAACCATAATCTCCTCTTAAAGCACGATATGTGGCTGTGAAAGAATCACAATTTTTACGCGTTGTGCGATAGTTTAGCGATCCATTTTCGAAAATGTCAGACTTTCGATTAAAAAAAAAATGGTTTAACAATTTAGTTTGACAGATGTCAAGTTACATCCCTATACTTTTTGAAACCGCAAAATGGATAACCCGTTATCAAAGCTTGCTATTGAATTTTTTATCCATTTATGGTCACTACGGCGCATACTTATCATTTTTGTTTAGAACTGTCATGGGTGTACCGCAAAGCCGAGCCGAGGCTTAAGGATTCTTTCGCATACATTTGGTCCAATAGGTGTCGTTAGTTTTTATGTGTATTGTTTTCAGATTCCAATTGTTGCTTGGTTCAAAATCATTCACATTGACATCCAAAGTTTTTTTCTATTTCTGCAAAAAAAGACACACTCTTCCAAAAGTCATGACTTTTTAGTTTTATTGTTAGTTGTCTTTTCTATGCCAAATGACTACAGCATCAACATTCTCATTTACTTTTATGACCAGAGGCGAACTTACTTCATTCGTCGCCACTAAAAAGAACAACAGGTCCAATCTCTCTCATTTCTAGATTCACACAAAAATGTATAGTCTTTGAGGTGAAATTTAGATTGTCTCCATTTTTGTAAAAAAAAAAAACGAAAGAAGACAATCACACAGTAGTCATCGTCGCCACCGAGTAAACATAAATGGCAGCTATTCAGAAAGAACCAAAAAGGACTCATCACATGACCATAATGTCCTTCCTCTCTAATATACAAAACAAAATAAAGCCCAGAAGTGCTTTTCTGCTCATTCATAAAAATAACATGGCATCCACAAAAAACACACATTAAATGCTATGACTATGGAAAAACCAACAACCGAAAGGAAAAGATTGAAGGAAACAAACAAAAATCCTTGAATCTGTATACAAACACATGAGCTCCATAAGTTTAATCCTGAAGTGAGTACCTTAAGCTCGGGAAAAGCAGGTGATTCGAGCGAACAAAAGCCCAAAGGTATGTCTATGAGTAAATTGCACGCTTAGTTAGGCTTAGTGATAAATTACCTCAAACCAAAGAAGAGACCCAGGAAGACTTCAAACACTGTCTCGAACATACGGTTTGTGTTTATGACAACTGACGATGACGAGTTAGATTGTTATATTAGAATTCGGGAAGACGGGAAGCAAGATGAGCTCTGCGTCTGATTTGTTTGGTCGGTTGTCTCTGTGTTGTTTTTGTTGCAAATTTATTCCACCATGCGTCGTTGTCGCAGGGCTGTCATTTTGACAGCGCAAAAAATAAAAACACAAAACACAAAGCAAACGGAGTGTTATTTAGATTTGTATGTCAGTCTTTGAGATTTTGTACACAAGGACAATAGGAATTTTAAGCAAGCAAGGACGAGAATTACAAACGAGAGTGTTTCTACCTTGAGGCAGAGATGGAATTTCGGAGACTTGAAGGAATGTAATTTCGCTTTGAGTCTGTGAAATAACATTATGCTGCTTTAAGACGTCATTATTTGGTGTATGTGTGTGTGTGTATCGCTAATCCATTGGGAATTTGAATTCATTTGATGATCGATAAAGAGAAATTCTTTCCTTTTGGTTCCATGGAATTGATTTCAATTTAAAGGTAAATTGATGCTATTGGCGGGGTTTCGGTTTCTCGAAATTGTCTTAAAATAGCGGAGACACTTTTCGGGGTTTCTTCTACAAAATACCCCATGTTACATACGCCTTCGAACCAATCTTCATGTACAAATCACAAGACACCTTCATTCCATTTTTAGCTTCCCAGTGTTCATAGCATTAAAGAAAGCTCTTACTGAGAGAAGGATTACCGTAGGCGCATAATAGAAACAAAAGCAGACTCAAGATCTGTGAATTGTTCATTGTTTTCAGTTTAGGGGGCTTAACACCTTAAAACCAATTGGATATACAAATCTGTCTCTATTTTGCAACCCTGTTCGGCATCGGATACGATTTTTCAATTAGTATGCGTACATAATTGAATTGAATTTGTTGTTTTTTCTTTTCGTGGAAAAAAAATTGGGGAAAATTGTGCGAGTGACAGTTTTCACGAAGGCGTTCAACAAGAGATGTACAGTGTGTAGACCTAGACAGTACTTTAAATATTTATAAACACATAGGTACTGATTTGTGATAACACACGCCCGTTTTACTGGGTATAAAGTGTTTTATTCATTCAATTTGCGTGGGTATAATTTATTGGTATTCGTTCATTTGTGGTGAATTAATGTGAATTAAATGGTAAATCAATGATTTTAAATTCTGAGAAGTGATGTTGAATTTTGCTTTTATTTCTAGGAAAGTATTTGCATGAAACATAAGATCTCTTATATTTTAGGAAAGTTAGGATAAGCGAAAAAGCTGACCCGTGTTACATTGTAATAAAATAAGGAAAGGTATGTTCCTAGAGCTTGTAAGAACTTCGTGAAGATAAGGCATAGGGCAAAGTAATTATTCTTTGAGTCTTGCTCTTGGAAAAGATAGGGTTCTACTCTTCACAACTTCGTTTTAATTTTTTTTAATCATTAGGAAAACTTAGGTATACAAATGGTTTCTAATTCTGTTTAGGGACTCTGAAAATTTAAGTTAAATACAAAAAGCATAATTTGCTTTTCACAATTGCCAAATTTTGAGTTTGATTTTTGAGGTCTACCCTATCTTCTTAGCATTAGTTAGTCCTCGCATTCCCTCAAGCAATCCTAAAATCCATTTGGAATGACTATTACGCTTCCCAAATCAAAGAGATTCCCAAACATCAGGACCGTTTGTAGTCGTTCTTTCAGCACGCACTTATATTTTTTTTTTTTCAAATTTTACCCAGAATAAAATGGGCAGTGCAAATTGAGACAGCCTTTTAAATTTATCTGGCGATCATTCTCGGAGTGCCACAGGATTCAACTCTTGGGTGTCTATTGTTTTCAGTAAATTTTTCTTTTTCTGTAAAATTTTTCCGCTTAGATTCGATACTTAAGGGTTGACAGTTATTGTCGGTACCTATACACTTAGATCAATGCAGGGCGACTGTTATACCCGTGAGTATTGCAACTTCAGCTGATAAGAAACCAACGAGTTTAGGAAGTTCAAAATGTTGGTACCTGGAGTATTAGAGAGTTCTACCAAAGACCATATAACAAGCAAAGATGTCGCACGTAGAACAAAAATCTGTGCCTGTTTTTTTCAACCATCCCTTTTTTACAATGGGTCCAAAACATGAGTCTAGGAATTAGAAACATTTCACATGTTGTGGATACACACTGTGCGAAAAAGAGCGTTGCTATTTATACTGAAAAGGTAGAGGGAGAAACAATGTATTTCATGTTTGTGAGTAGAAAAAACAACAACAAAACCTATGCCTTTTCAATGGGTCCAAAACATTGTTGCTAGATTTGTGACAATTTTATGAAGCAGAAGAGAGAAAAAATGATTTTTTTGTCATATGCAAGTTAGGTTGATCGTTGATGATCGAGTTAAATGAAAGAAGGGTGAGTTATATGGTCTTTGGTTCTACCAAGTACGCTAAAGAAAACAATTGCCGAGCTTATTCTTTCATTGGCGGGAAAATGTAGGACAGCGACAGAGAAGTGTGAAGTGTCTTCGTTCACCTCTCCTTTCTGCAACCTCTGCATAGATCATCTGCCTGAACTGACTATCATCTTTTTCCTTCTAATATTCTAACAGGTCGGACAGGAGTGATTTTTTTAAAAGGATCTCTCCAAATTTTTTATTTCTTCTAACTTTAAAAGGATTCTTTCAAACTGCAAAACGATTCTTTCAAATTCAAATTCCAATTAGGTAATCTTTTATTTTCTTGAACTCTTTTTTATTTCTTCAACTCAAATTTTATTATTTGTTGTTCTCTTCATAAATTTCCAATCAAACTCTGATATACTCTAATGTCTAATTTATAATTCAATGTTTGCTTTTTATAAATTACTATGATTTTCGTATTTCGACTAAGTTAGATTGACGAATGGATCCTCTCCATCTTCCCTCTCTAACACGTTACATTTTTGTGTAATTTCATAATCCTCTGTGTTCAAAGTTTGTTAAGACAGGACCCAGATCTTTCTTGTGGTGACGCAAATGTCAAGAAGGTTCGACGGCCTTAATTGTAATTCTATTTGAATCTTCTGTTTTAAATAATAGGGCTCGACGCTGACTTGTTGTGCTTGGCTTACGTCAAGCATTGAGTTGATCTATGTTTTCCTAGTTCATTCGCTTTCTCGTTGCTTGCTAAGCCACTCTTGCCTTGGACCCATCAGAGTCTTATGTTATGCTCCATTCCAAGAAACTTAAGCTCTTCGCCTCAGCGAGAAACAAGCTTTAATGTTACCTCAGTTGCAGTAGTCGCTTTTATTGCCGCTTTTCTATCAATGTAAAAGGTGATATCGACTCGTGGTATCGCCATTATTAATAGCTGTGTAGCAGCTGTTTTCACTGCCAGAATCTCCGCTTGCAAAACACTACTGTAGGCTGGAAGTCTAATGGATTTGGTGGACCCACCCTCGTTGTCTATTTTGGAGACATCAGTATAGATATAATAGAAAACTATTGTCGCTTCACTTTTGTAAAGTATGTTATCTATCCGTAATTCCCTGCTTACAGTAGCAATGGAAATGGTTTGTGAAAATCAAGTTCGGGTGTTTTATAGTCTGTTGTGGCACTTTAACTCAAAATTTTATGAAGGATCTGAGCTTCTCCTTTTGAACTGTTTTTAAAGACTTTATTCTGGCTTCAAGTGTCCGTGTGGTTACGCGCGTTGGCTGCTATAAGCAGAACGTCTTGGATTCGATTCCTACTCGTTTTTATTTCATCTTTCACGACCTCTTGCGAAGAACTGACAAAACTTCCAAGAGTATCAATCTGTTATGAAAAAGTGCTGCTCAACTTTGACGTTCGGAATCGGCGGTAAATTGTAGATCTTCTCAATTCTACGCACGCACTAGAGAATTGTTGATGAGAGCAAGCCATTTAGGCCTTGGGCTCTTCAAGAGCTTTCGCTCGCTTGTCTGGCTTAGCCTCAATGCATTCTTAGCTGCAGATTCTTGGACAGTTGGGGTGGATCCCATTGTCCATGTGATACCTATGCACACAAGTCTTATTACTTTTTTCAAAGTTTTAAGGTGTGAGCCTTTTTCGATAGCGTTCCACCAAACCATACCTCCTACTTGTACGCTGATAATGTTTAGGTGAGTTTGGTGCTTGTTGGATTAGTTGAGATTATCACTGAGCATTTTGTGTCAGTGTGGACTGCTAACTGCAGAATCTATCTAAGCAAATGTTAGACTGTTCATTGACCTCGTCGTTGGTATATATGCACATTATGAAGCTCAAATATCAAAATCTAAACTACTGGTTTTAGCCTATAAAAGCCCTCTACCTTATACTCTTAGCCCAAAATACCCACATTCTGTACAAAGTGTAAGCACATCAATTTCCCACACTCCAACTACAAACATCTACAACACCAAACACTAGCTATAATGAATAATTTATTTGAAATCATAGTACCTACCGATTCAGCAGAAAATGAACTCAACACCAAATATTGATTTTGTAAGCGATAACCTACAACGACTCCCTGAATATGTAGGACAAAATGAATGAAAAGAAAACCTAGTTTTTCGTCCTTTTTTTCAGACTTGGCAGCAAGACGTCCATAAAAACGAAGGTGAGGACAGGATCAACCAGTACAACGTTTCTAAAACCATCCTGGCGAGCATTGTTGGGCGTCCCAGCAGTAGACTGTTCGTCGTCGCTCGACGTCATAAATAACATGAATTATGCCCACGACTAGTTTCGATTAAAATTTCCCTCGAAAGGACCTCGTTTTTTCCTCTTGCAAAAAAAAAAATACTAAAAGTGGTTTTGTTTAAATTTGCTGGATTATTTATGTGCCAGGACCCAGTTGGGTATGTTTAAATCAAACATATGATTAAAACGAGGTGAAAAAAAGAAAGAAAATGAATAGAAATGGAAAAATAATGAGTAACTAGAACAACAAGAGCCCAAGTAACTAATCTATACGAAGGATAAAGACGCTGCGATAGCGTTAGCTCTGTTGGAGTATAATTTATATATCCCAAGCCTCCCCCATTCTAACCAAAAAAAACATATAAGGAAAACTATATTGGGGCAGATAGGCCTCATTTCGGAGCAAGCCGTCTGTGGAACGTGACTTTTTCGCGTGAGAACATCAAGAGGTAATTTTCGCAACACAAAACAACAAGCTTCGAACGAAAAGCAAAAAAATCATAATATGAACCAAATCTGAAAATGAAGGAAAACACACACACACACGCTTGAGCAACCCTGACGCTGGAATAATGGACTCTTTCTCTCTTGCCCCCATCAAACAAGTAGTATATGAGCTTGAATGAGGATATCTTTTCATGTCAAGTTGTTTGTGCTGCAAGAAGGCAAAAAATAATAAAGGAGTACCTACCTAAATACATACGTAATAAAGTATAGGTACCAGGCCAACGGTATTATCTGTATTAAGGAATTTTTTATGTGTCATACAGGTAGATTGGAGATGGGTTGGGGCCGTCCCCAACGCCCAGTCCCATACAGCAGGACGACTACGACCAAGAGCGAGAGTGAGACTAGAATTATGTCGAAAGAATTACATCGAGGACATGATGGATTTAATTTGTGTTTTTTTTTTTTTTGTCATTTTTATCGTCGTCTTCTATTTTTTTATCACTTTCGCTTTTTGTACATGCTGCCCCAATTTTATTGAAGCATGAAAATATTTTCTCGAGTGAAAGATGTCAAATGTATGTAGGTGTTAGGTGTTGGAATTTTTTTTTTCTCTCTGGTATGTTTGCTTCTTGTTTTTTTTTTTTTTTTTTTAGTAAACAAAATTGAAAATCTTTTACTATGGAATGGAATTTCGAAAGGACAGAGAAATTGAGATTTTTGAGTTGGGTGCGAGGTTGATGGATGACGTGTTGGAATTAAAGGTATAAAACTGTCAATATTTGGGAAAGCAATGAAGATTTTGATATGAAAACAAAAAATCAATTCTAAAGGGATTGTAGGTGGGTGTTTGGGGTGATAACAAACAAAAATGGAAGGGACCGGTTAGAGGTGCATTTTTTCTCTTAAACATTTAATGAAAGACGTTTCATAAATAAAATTCTACGAAAATAAAATCAAATTAATATACAGCATCGTTTGGCAACCTTTAAGAATTTAAACATCCTTTCCGATATTGAATTTGGATTTGAAAACATCAAACACCTTCAACATAACCTGACCCTCAAAGGCAATTTTGAAACGGAAGTTTTATTATTCAAAGAAGAGAGTTGCTCAATTTCTTGGTATTTTCCAAATTCTCCTCTTCAAAGAAGTTCATAGCCATAAACCATTGGAAAACAGAAAATTCATTTCGACTGAAGTACCATAATTCTCAAATTGCTCCTCAAGGAGTACACCTGATTTTGAACATTCGAGATGTCCGATAAGTCCTTGCAATTAAACCTCCTCTCAACCAAAAATAAAACATAAAATTGTCAAACACGTTTATCTCATTTCGCACACTATTTTGCTTGCCATCTTGGGGTATCTAGAGACTGTCGGCTTTTTGCCTTTTCCCTTCAATACATGAATAAATGTCCTCTGCACTCAACTCGACTCCACACTCAATTGGATATTATGACCACTATGCAAATAACATCATCTCATTGTGCAAACAAAGAACAGAGCGACGATGTAAACGAGAGAAGGTAGAGTAAAGCGCACATTAAACACAATTCTCAAAGGACATGATTCCATTTTAATAGCATACCGAATGAAGTGTTGCTGCTGCTTCCGCTGCAGAAAGTCATTCAAGAGCTTGTCCTTCTTATAGGCAATGTTTGCCATAGTAGTTATCTCATCAAAATCCCTTGACAATGAAATAACATTATATTCCTTTTTGTCATTCTGTAAATAGTGATTGTCGGGGAGGCCATTACTGTTTTTTTTTTTCCTAGAACACCAGAGTAGGTATTCGTTTGGCTGACCAAATGTCACAGTGATTTTGACAAGAAAATTTAATATGTCGAAAAAAAAGGTCTGAACACGTAGACACTTTTCGTGAGTCTCTGTGGGGAGACATACTATGGCCTTGTCCCTAAAAATCTGACAGTAAATCCTAATAAAGGCAGGGAAAAGAAATATTCAATCGATTTTTCGAGCCTCAAGAATCTCTTAATTGAAAAACTAATCGAGAGTGAAATTGGTGAAATCAAAATCAATACTTTAAGTTGTCTCCTTCAATGGAAGTTTTTTTTTCACATTGTTGTGGCAACGCGCACAAAAAGGAAATCACCAAAAATGATGTCTGAAATTCTAATTCGGTATGTTTTTAATTAATTTTATTTGAAAGTTTAAGCCCCTAAAAAGAGTCTAACCCCTAAAATAAAACATTATCAGAAAACCACAACATCCCCCAGATTTAACCCGACCGACAAAGACTCATCAAATTGGTACTTTGCAGCTTTTCCATATACAAAAGAAAAAGCACGTACATGGTTGCTTTATGGTTGTATATGAACATCAACTGAAATTTCCGAAATCCGAAGCTGGGTGGGGCTAAACACTCCACAAATCTACTTACATGTAGATAACGCACTCATACAAATTGGCTACACAACCAAAAAGTGTTTTGAGATCGGACAGTAAATACGAGGATTATTTTGGGATGCTTAAAATTAGGCGGTCTTACGTGCTTAAAGCAATTTTATAGATTTGTTGAATAGAATACAGTCGGGTTGGAAAGGTTGTCGACGCTTGACATCATCGATGTGCGAAACTTCAATATCATTCTGGAAACCAAGAAGGACCATCTTTAGGATTAGATACTTCCGTCCTCAAACTTGAAATCCTACTGGAGGTTGTTCAATTTTAACCATCTTTATCGCTTTGATTTATGATTTTTATGACAAAACAGAGTGTGACTCGTAACACTTACTTACTTACTTACTTAAGGTTTCGCTACAGTCTGGTGTGGACTTGAGCCTCAATTAACAGTCTCCGCCAGAAAGCTCGGTCAGTTTTGCACTCCAAGTTGATTGAGCTCCTCTTCCACTTGTGTGCGGCATCTGAGTCGCGGTCTTCCTCTCCTTCTATGTCCTTCGGGAATAGGTAGATAGATAGATAAATAAAATTATTTATTTCATATACTAATGTTTACAATATTTATTCTTAAGAGTAAGGACGTGGCAATTCTGCCTTTGGTAATAGTATCGTAGGATTTCCGGGCTGGAGTATTGGTGTCCATCCGCTCTAAATGACCGAGCCATCTGAGTCTCTGGCCCTTGACATTTCTAGCTAGATCCATGTTCAACCGTAAGGTTCGTTGTTAGATCTTCGCTATTCGCCTTCAATTCACACGGGGCCAAAGAATACCCGAAGAACTTTCCTCTCGAAACAGCCTTAGGCACATTCATCCGAATTTGTCAAGGTCCATGTTCTGCACCATACAGCAGGACTGGGATAATGAGAGTATTGTGCAACTAACTCGAGAGAAAGTTTTTCGACACAATTGTTTTCTTAGCCCAAAGAAACACCGATAAGCAAGAGTTATGCTTCGTCTGATCTCGGCGCTGGTGTTATTGCCCGTGTTTATAGCGGAGCCAAGGTAGACAAACTCATCTACTACCTTGAAATTGTATCCGTCTATTGTGACGTTCTATCCGAGCCGTCGGTGTTGGGTGTCCTTCCTCGAAGACAGCATATACTTCGTTTTTCCCTCATTTACCGCTAAACCCATTTTTGCCGCTTCTGTCTCAATTCTCATAAAGGCGCCATTGACATCACGCTGTGTTCTTCCCATTATATCAATATCATCGGCGTACGCGAGAAGTTGAACAGATTTTTGGAAGATAGTGCCTCTGGTGTTGACGTTGGAGTTCTGCACTATCTTCTCAAGAACGATGTTAAAGAAATGTTGCCAACCTTGATGGAGCAGCGTGAGTTCTCCATCGTCATTTTGCACCAGCGAACGAGCTTGGCAGGGACGCCAATACTAGACATAGCATAGATACAGCTCGTCTACGTAGATGCTGTCATACGCGGGCTTAAAATCGATGAAAAGGTAGTGGGTATCAAAGTGAAAACTTGGCCGATGGTTGACTTTCCTGGTCTGAAGCCACATTCATAAGGACCAATTAGAATTTTGACGAAAGGCTTCAGGCGTTCACATATTACGACAGAGATGTTAAGTAAGCTGATTCCTCTGTAGTTGTCACAGTGTAGAGGATCTAGCTTCTACAGGATCGGGCAAACAATGCTGAGGTTCCATTCATCGGGCATGCTTCTTCCAACCATATAGATCTTGGTGAATGCTCCCATCTTGATCGTAACCTTCTGCTTTGAGCAGATCGGCAGCTAGATCATCTGCTCCAGCGGCTTTGATTTGTCTCAGCCGTGATCTTGCCGTGTTCACTTCTTCTAGGTCGGGTTCACAGAATTGTTGGATATCATCGTGTCCAATGAAAGGCTTCTGCATGACTGAGTCTACAGAAGTGGTCTTTTCAAATCTCCCCTGTTCATCTCTGCAGGCATCGGTTATTGCTCGATTACCTTGGGCCAGCTGTTTTACCTTTCGAAAAACCTCCGAGCTTAATTTCTGCTGTTAACTCTCTCAACATCCTCGATCTAACGCTCCTCATACTTATCATACTCCCTCTTTTTTGCCTGTGTTCCTTTCTCCTTGGCTACGACTAGGTCCGAGTCGATTATGGCTCCTCGGAAAGTTCGAACATCTAAAATGCTGGACAGGTGCCTTCCGTCGATCTGGTTTGATCAGGAGATCTTCATGGATCTTCCTTTATGGATGTTCAGATGTGGGAACCATGTGCTTGCTACCACATTATTTCGCCGCGCAGCAAAATCGATTAGCTTTAATCCGTTGTCGAAAGTGGTGTCGAGCAGTTTTTACTTTCCAACTGTTCCACCAAAGATGTCCTCTTTTTACGCTGAGGCACAAGTTTAAGCATTTGCTTTTGATGACTGTCTCGTCGGAAAAGGAGAATTAAATCCAAGGTTTCGAATCAAATACATTATTTTTAAAGCAGAACTATTTTGCTTTCTATTCATGCATATTTTCATCCACATATTCCGATTTCCTTCAACACAGACTGTAAATAAAATTGAATCCTCCTGAGTGTTGTTAACACTGTTTCTCGTCAATTTTTGAATTCACTTCATTGCATTGCACCACGTATCCCCATTTTATATACCAAAAGGATCCATAAATCGTCCTTTTACCCATTTTTGACATATACGTTTTTGTGTTTGCGTTTATGTTCTTTTCGGTATTTTGTAGTCAATATTCTGTCGCATCAGCTTTGTGTTTCAATCCACTCTCGACGCTCCATTTGAATTTTTGCATGAATTTATGCGCATCCTTTTTGACGTTATTTTCGGCAAGAGCCATCAAAGTACACAAAAAGAATATTTGCAGGATTTTGCATTCATCCAGTGTGCCATTCATGTTTGTGTTTTATGATCTATTTCTATTCATGACCAGGGTACTTTTTTCTGTTTGTCTCCTTCTAAATTGAGACTCATAAAAAAATAAACAAAAAGACTTTCTGACACACAAAATCGCACTGACTGATGTCGAGGGTCGCTCGACGTTTTTGACGGTTGCAGGAAGGTTCTTCATATTTTTGTTTTATGTCACAGAAGCTTTGGCGAAAATCGCTCTCTCGGGGTTCAATTGGCTTCAATTCGCAGAGTCACAGCAGTAAATCATCTGCAATCATAAATTTCAGTCATGAAATAAAAAATTTAAGGTAGGCGTAGGCGTATGTGTATATCTTCAGCAAGGACATGACTCAAAAAAGAAAACAAAAAATGCCATAATCCAAATAAAAAAGTAATCATAACAGCAAAACGTGAACAACACGTCGTCGAGTCGTCGTCGTTGTTGTGTCAATGCGGTTGGGGGTGTGGTGTTGATGTCGATATCGGTGTCGGTGTCGTGATGTGAGCCTAAGCCATAAGTACTGTGGTGCGGAAACTTCACAAAACTTCCTGTTTACAACTCAAAGCTGAATCGCATTAGGTGCGGTGTCCTATGCTAATTTGGTGCTTGTTTCGTGCTCCTGATGCTCGCCTCGTCCTTGCTGAATAAACAAACAAAGGAGCAAACACACAGACTGCCTGTTTCACTTAAACTACACCGGATTGAGGATGTATAGCATAGTGTAGAGGAGGTTGTGTGCTCATGTTCTGTTTGTTTAGAAGTTGAGGTATATTTTGCGCTGCAGGTGTGTTGTCTTTTTTGCACAACATCACCTTTCTAATAAACTTGTACCGAAAACTGATAACGGAGGGACACGAGGTTTGAATTTTGTGTAAGCCTTGGGTGGTGAGCGGGGTGTTTTAATTTCTTTGCGAACTTGTTTTCCAAGGAACATGGAAAGTTTAATTTTCCTGCTAAGCCTTGCTGAGTGGAAGTTTCGAATTTTTGGTATTTTGAAAATTATAATAATGCGACTCGTATTTATGTACGTGAAATTTAAGAAGAAAAAAGTTGAACACGTCAATTTTCATTAAAAATCAAAATACGGCAACCACATGTGTCAACATGCCAAATATGCAGTTATTGCTCAGAATTAACCCCCCTCTGAAAAAATTGTATTAACTGGGAAGCTTAATTCTCTCAAGAAACCAAACTTATTACCAAAATAACGTCTTTATAAGCAATTCTTTCTTTTTTTTTGCTAAAAAATGCTCCAAATCTGTTAACAAAGATTGACATCTATCCATCGTGCTGCGGAGTGCTTTTCGTTGGCAAAGTTGCAGAAACTTTTTTCCTGTTCTCTTTCTTCTTGTTTGAAGCAGAAACTTACTTAAACTTAAATAAAAGACAAAGTTTTGTCGTTTTGTTATGGTAATGCAGCCAGTAAACTTGAACTTTTTATATTCACTTTAAACTCAAAAACAGTCAAATTTGTCGAAACAAAACAAAATGATGATGCACTCCATGAAAACGTCTTATTTGAGAACTTAGGGAAAGTTATGTGAAAGTCATTAAATACGCATTTTTGTGGGTTTTGTTTTGTTTTGTTTTTATTTAAATAAAAACAAGCTCATTTGTGACTTAAGAAACATATAAAAGGTCCGCCAAATAACTTTCTTTTTTGAAAATGCTATAAAAAAAAACTACTGTCATTTATGTCATTTGAAAGTACAATTCTTCCGGTTAATAATGCAAAATAATTTCATTCAAATGGCTGGTCATGCAGTAGTCGATTGTGTGCAGCTGTATTTCACCAATGGCTTCACAAATATTGTTCTTTAAAACTTCAATTGTCCCTGACTTGTCGGCGTAGCACATCTTGTACGGCACGCCACAAATAAAAGTGCAACCAAAGACCATATAACAAGCTTGTTATATGGTCTTTGGTGCAACGTTGTTAAATCGCAGCTCCTGGGTGGCCAAACGACATCAGATCTGCGGCTGATAATGTGATCTTCAAAAACACGGCGCAAAAGATCGCTTGTAGCTTCGTCTGTGTGGCACGTACCGCCGGCCGTCCTGTTGAAACCAAATGTGGCCAATATCTGAACAAAACTTCTTTCAACATGGCCCGATAACGATCCCTACTAACTGTGACGGCCACTCCTTGCTCATTTTCTAAGAAAAATGGCCCAATTATGGCTCTGGACCAAAATGCGCAATAAACCAGTGACTCGTTTTGGATGTACCTATCGGCTTTTCAATGTAGGTATGCGTGCTGGATTTCTGTGCCCCAAATGCCACAATTTTGCTTGTTTACATACCCGCCAAGAGCTGCTCGTGAGCTCTACGAGCAAAAGAGGAGAGAGGAACGCCGGCTTCTCAGGAGAAAAAAGAGAGAGCATGAGAAGCGTCAGATCGAGGATGATGAGAGAGCCAACAGCAGGAATGAAGTTCGGAGGTTTTACCGAAAGGTTAAACAGCTGCCTCAAGGTCATCGAGCAAGAACCGATGCCTGCAGAGATAAACAAGGGAACATCATAGTAGAATCGCAGTCAATGCTGGGGATTTGGAAAGACCACTTCTGTAGATTGTATAATGGCGACGACGAACAAAACACCGCCGTCAGACAGGGGCCTTTCATCGGACACGATGATAGCCAAGAATTCCGTGAACCCGACCTAGAAGAAGTGAAAACCGCAATATCACGGCTGAAATCCAACAAAGCCGCTGGAGCAGATGGACTAGCTGCTGAGTTGTTCAAAGCAGCAGGCGACGAGCTAGATAGGAGCATGCACCAAATCATCAGTCAGAGGAATGCATGCCCGATGAATGGAACCTCAGCATTGTTTGCCCGATCCTGAAAAAGGGAGATACTCTAAACTGCGCCAACTATAGAGGAATAAGTCTACTAAAAATCGCCTACAAGATCCTCTCTGTCGTAATATGTGAACGTCTGAAGCCTTTCGTCAACAATCTGATTGGTCCTTATCAATGTGGCTTCAGGCCAGGAAAGTCAACCATCGACCAAATTTTCATGTTGCGGCAGATCCTGGAAAAGACCTATGAACTCCAAATCGATACCCACCACCTTTTCATCGATTTTAAGGCCGCGTAAGACAGCATCTACAGAGACGAGCTGTATCTATGCTATGTCTAGTTTTGGCGTCCCTGCCAAGCTCGTTCGCTTGTGCAAAATGACGGTGGAGAACTCACGCTGCTCCATAAAGGTTGGCAACGAGCTTACAGAATCTTTCGACGTCAAAAAAGGATTCTGACAAGGCGATGCACTGTCATGCGATTTCTTTAACATCGTTCTTGAGAAGATAGTGCAGAACTCCAACGTCAACACCAGAAGCACTATCTTCCAAAAATCTGTTCAACTTCTCGCGTACGCCGATGATATTGATATAATGGGAAGAACACAGCGTGATGTCAATGGCGCCTTTGTGAGAATTGAGACAGAAGCAGCAAAAATTGGTTTAGCGGTAAATGAGGGAAAAACGAAGTATATGCTGTCTTCGAGGAAGGACACCCAACACCGACAGCTCGGGCAGAACGTCACAATAGACACGTATAACTTCGAGGTAGTAGAGGAGTTTGTCTACCTAGGCTCCGCTATAAACACGGGCAATAACACCAGCGCCGAGATCAGACGAAGAATAACTCTTGGTAATCGCTGTTTCTTTGGGCTAAGAAAGCAATTGAGTGGAAAAGCCCTCTCTCGAGCAACTAAGGTAAGACTGTACAACAAGCTCATCATCCCAGTTCTGCTGTATGGTGCGCAAGCATGGACCCTGACAAAATCGGATGAAAGTGCCTTAGGCTGTTTCGAGAGGAAAATTTATTCGGGTCAACTTTAGCCCCGTGTGCATTAAAGGGGAATGGCGAAGAAGATACAACAGCAAACTTTACGGGTTGTACAACGACATGGACCTAGCCAGAAGGATCAAGGTCCAGAGACTCAGATGGCTCGGTCATTTAGAGCGAATGGACACCAATGCTCCGGCCCGGAAAGCCTTCGACACTATTCCCGAGGGACGTAGGAGGAGAGGAAGACCGCGATTCAGGTGGCGCATTCAAGTGGAAGAGGACCTCAATCAACTTGGAGTGCAAAACTGGAGACTACTTGCTAAGAACCGAGCTAGCTGGCGGAGACTGTTGATTGAGGCCCAAGTCCACAACGGACTGTAGTGCCACCTTAAGTAAGTAAGTAAGTACATACCCGCCAAGATCAAAATGAGCTTCATCTGAAAAGATGATTTTTATTGGCCAAATCGGCATCTTCCCTAAGTCGATCGCAGGTCCACTTAGCGAAGCGACAACGCATTTAATGGTCAGTTGGCGTCATACCTAAGTCTAATGCAAAATTCATCTCAATGATGTCTCCGAAATGTTCAATTGTTGAGACTGACGGTGAATTGACGTTAATGACGCTTCACGCACACTTTCTTGCCACATAAGCAATATTCTCGGGTGTACGCACTGTTTTGGCCTTTCTCGCTTTGGTTTATCGATGAGGGTGCCAGTTTTTTTCACTTTTTCACAAGATAACGAACATACGGAGCTGACAGTGCTTCTCTTCTCCCAAAATCCGTACCATGATTTTCGAAGTAATGTCGCAATATTTCCCAGCGTTGTTCAAGCGTTCACACAGACATATTCGTTCAGTGGAAGGATAAAACTAATTATCTGTCAAATCAGAGATGAGTTAAGTGTTTCCATTTACTAAATAAGCAAAAGTTGAAAAAAACGTTAGATGGCGGACCCTTTATTATTGGATATTTTTGTTTTTTAAGTTATTTATTGACCACAAAATAAAATTATTAAAAGGGCGTGCCCCTGACCAGTAATAGACGGTTCGTTATTCGCTTGCTATCTTTCAAAGAACAAAACTAATCCTTTCCTTTCCTAAGAAGCTCATAAATAGAAAAAATGCAGGTAAATTGATACATTTTCTCAATCATGTCAAAGGTAAGATATGACGCGTTCGAGAACTCACACGTTTTTATAAACTCTTCAACTCCTCGGTCCTCGTTCACTACGAAAAATTTCGGATGTTTATCATATAAATCTGTATGGTACTTTTGTATAGGGCAGAGGTTAAGGAACTCTCGGGTTACCATTTAAAAAGTAACAAAATCATTAATATCACTTCAAAGTTTGCTTATATCGGTTAACAACGGACGAATCCGAACAATAAAAAGACAAATCCTGCTAAAGGCTTAATAATGCTCAACAAGACCCCTTACCTTTGATGTGGATTAGTCTGTGAAATGTTAGGCAGTTAAATTAAAACTGGTGACAGTCGTTTAAAACTTTCATAACCAAGGCTTGCTGCTGGGTTCTGGATTATTGTTTTTTTTTTTAGGGGGAGGTTACCAGTCTCAAAGCTAACCTTGCTTGGAAGGGACTAGCCTCACCATATAAGCTGATTCGTCTAGACAAGTCTCCAGCGGCCGCCTCGTGGAGGCTATAATGACACTTTCACCAGACTGAGATAGATAAGATGTTGATTCTACTCGGGAGGCAACTGACCGCCAATTGAGGGAAAGGAGAAGAACAACTATTTAGGTGGAGGAGCACGAATTCGAAGCAGTGCAATCCTTCAATTTATCTTAAGTCAGTAGAGGTAGCCGATAACAATATGGAAGAAGAAATACGCGGGTCGTCTGCTCAAAACCAGCACAACCTACTTATGTTTTTCTAGGCTATTCAAATGAAAAAAAATCTTTCCACCACTTCGAAACTGCTGATGTACAAGACGATTGTCTTTCTCACTTACGGATCCGAGGTTTGGGCGCTTAGCCAAAGGCACTCAGAACTCTAAGCGGCGTTCGAGAGAAAAGTCTTACGAATAGCACAAATAGTCTTAAAAATAGTTGGTACTTTTAATGAGGAAGAGCGATTTCGGAAAGAAATCAAATCTACCGCAAAATAGACTTGATGACAACAAAAATCAGTTCTTTGTGGTACAATTTATGGTAGAAGACAGTCGGCAGACTTAATTTGCAAATTTATCTCCCTATTCGGACATTAACTGCCAAATTCCATCAGCGGATGGCATAGATTTTGACGGTTTGAAAATCAATTTTTCTACATTGAATTCCTCTACTCACAGTGATGTTTCTTGCTGGGGTACCCATGGAGTTAACCATTGTTCGGTTCATCCGTGGATTGCCGTTGGCTGCTAAGCAGAACGTCGTCGTGGGTTCGAGTCCTACTCGTGCCCACAGTTTTTATTTTCATCTTTCTCGGGCACTGCCTCTTGCGAAAAAATTGACAAAACTCAATCAATCCGTGATGAAAAAGTGCTTCTCAGCTTTGCCGTTCGGAATCGGTGTTAAATTGTAGGTCACCTCAATTCTTCACACGCACCCAGAGAATTGTTGATGAGAGTAAGCCACTCAGGCCTTGGCTCTTCAAGAGCTCTCCCTCTCTCACTCTCTCTCTGTCTTTCTCTCTATCTCTCTCTCAATTCAAAGTTTCTTATCTGCTCACTATTATAATTGTTTCTGAAAATATATATGGTTTCTTATATGTAGTTTGGTTTGCGGTACCATACTAGACTAGGTTGACTGGGAGTTCTTCCTAACGACCGACATCTTTATTCCTTCACGACTAGGAAGTTTGCTTCTTGGACTTCTCGGATTAGTAATGAGTTAAAGATGAGCACGACTTATGAGTGCGTCCCTTAGGGTTTCCCCTAGTCTATCAACGGAGTTTCTCCGGCTATCAACGATCCTTCAACTGGCTCTCAACAAGGTTTCCTTTTCCTCTTTTCTTTCCAGCTATGAAAGGGTTTCAACGGCCCTTGGATAGGTTCTCAACAAGGTTTCCCTTTTCCCCTTCCAGCATTTAACCGGTTTATGAACAGAGTTTTCTCCGGCTCTTAACGTCGATTCACCGGTGTCGGGCAGGTCGGTCTTGGAGTATACTTTAGGTGTATGATCGGTTTCCATATTTTTGAAGCCATGGAGCGCTATCACTTCTAAGACCTGATGTTGTCGTCGTCGCAAGGTTCGTTTCCTCATGCACATTTTCTTCGTACAAAAATACTTTTTCTCGTTCTGTGTTTGTAGTCCATTGGAAGTATGTTTTTTTGGTATAATTTATGTTATTTTATATTTGGAGAGATCCTGCATCTTAACCAACTGTTGCGCCCTTATAAGAAAGGAAGCAAGCAAGATTAACTACAGGTCATTAGCACAAGTTGAACTGGAAATAACTGCCTGCTACAAAATATGCTTTAACTCAAAAATATCACATTTCAACTCTCAAACTTAAGTCAAAACTAAATGACTGACGCTTGAGAGCTTCAGACTACGTTTTAAAAGGAAGCCAAAAACCCCAATTCAGCCAATTTGCCTAATTAGCCCACTTCAACCTGCTATTCTGATTTATATTCAAAAAGTCCGTTCAATTTCTTCCCAATTAACTTTGTTAACCAATTAAAATTTGTCAGATAAATTCCCTAATGGCTTCTGCAGCAATGGCAACAGTAGCTTCACCCAGCTCCTTGCATTAATCTATCGTTATCATCACATTTTTTCCATATTTCGTTGAAAAGAAAGAACAAACAGTAGGGAGACAAGAAAAACAAACAGTCTCCCTGTGCCTTCAACAGCCTAAGGATATAATTAAGCGCAAAATAATTCAGTTTTCCGTCTCTCCTTAATCACATTATCCGTAGGTAATTTTTCCGTTTTGTCTTCATGTGCCTTCGAAAGTGATAATTCATAATTACCTCTTAATGAGCAGAAGAAACGCGCACAGCAAGGACAATGCGTATTCATCTTATCTCATTCCTCAACTACTGTCAATCTACCTCCCCACCGAATCGTCACCGCCCACACTCAGCACAAACAACATTTTCATGATAAATTCTTAATTCATGTCCTAGTTATAATTTTTTCGTTTCCTTTTCTTTTCAATGAGATTCACCGGCCAGTGCCGCCGCACCCTCTTCCAATTTCTTTTCATCTTCTGGGCAAAGTGCTTTGCACTCACCAGGATAATAGTGCTTAATGCTTTTTTTCACTCATAATAACAACAAACAGACCTCCTTTCCATCGCACATCATCGTCACAACTCACAAGCACCGCATCCCATTCATCATTTCTTTCTCTAAATCGGGCGGTTATCCTTGCGCGCGCCCGCCCTATCCGTGAGCTGAGAGCTCAAAAGTTGAGCATAATAAAGCCCGAGGATTATTCCACAAGCAAGACATAATCAGATCAATCTGGCACAGTGAGGGGCCAACACTTCTTCTAGAATCTTAATTTTTTTTCACACCCGCTAGTCCTCTCTCTCGTGTTTTGCTCCTTAACTTGGCGAAATATGAATAAACGTGAAATGAATTAATGTCGTAAATTTTTTTTTCCTTCTTTCGTTTTGTTTGTGTTTTGTCGCCTTGTCGCCTAATGTACTCGTACCTTAATATTTTGTAGCTGTGCTCGTCCTTCTTTTTCTATTATTCCATTATCCTCGGGACAGCATTTTGCACAAAAATAAAATTATTTACTTATGAAGCCGCAGGATTTAGATTTATGTGTGTCTTCATTTTATTTCACTAGTAAATCACTTCCGGTTGAGTTTATTTTATTTGAATTTATTTTTTTCTTCTGCTTTGAGTCCGCATGCACAACACACGCTTGTGTGGCTCTTAAATCATTTTTGATGTTGTTGCTTTGTACCATTTTTTGAGAGAGCAAAATTGTGAAGTTTAATGAGGTAAGTGGTTTAGAACCTTTTCATCTCATATTTGGGTTGAAAATGGATTACGATGTAAGCAAATAAGATTGAATGGTTTTGTGGCAATATGCGATGCCGCACTCATAGACAAAAATGTCATTACATTCTTAAATACTTCAGGGTTCGTTACAGGGGCCCATGTCTAGCCGGCTGTGTCGTGCTTTCTTCTTTTTCCAGATTGGCAATAAAATCTCCTAATACAATTTCAAAGGGATTTTTATTTAATTTTAGATTATTCAGAATATTTCAAATTTGCAGGGCTGAGAATATCATGTTTTTAGTTTTTGTCCAAACCCAGCTCCGATGGTTAGAATGCCAGTGTTGCAAATCCGCTCCACATTCAAATCAACATAACGACATTGTGACAGATCAACCTGAGTAAAAGCTTCAACAAGAGAGAAAAGAGTATAAACAGAAGTGTAAATTAAAGACAAGTCTTAATTTACCATTGTCATTGATACAATTGGCCAATTCGAAACTGCATTCGTTCGGAAAACGCTTGCAAATGTTGCCCGACCTGCCACAAATGTTGAACGAGTCGCTTTTACCAACACATTTGATTGGACAAATTTTGGCAGACTTACTTGGACAAATTAAAGTTGTTATGACAGCTGCAAACCAAAATAAACAAGTGGAACAGATTATGAATATTATTTAGTTCACAACCAACGCACCAATTAAACAAATAAAAACGAAAGACTTCATATTGTTCTTTAATCACGAGAGCTTCTTTATCCGATAAGGAATTGTTCAAGACTGATTGCTGATTACAAAGTCAATTGCGTGAATTAAGAAAAATTATGTGTTTGCTCGAAATTAAAAAAAATATTCTGATTTCTGTTTAAGCAGCTGAATCTCACGTGCTTTGAGGCGTTTCTTTTCTGAACAATGGCGGTCATTTTGAGGCAATAAAACGAAATGAGAATTTTGCGTCAGTTGCTGATTCTTGTTAGTTGTGATGGTTGTTTTTTATTTAAGTTAACTATACTTCAGCCTCACGAATTCCATCTTTGAGGTCTTGAATCGACGCTGGGCTATTGGCATAGACCTTATCTTTCACGTGGTCCCAAAGGAAGAAGTCGCAAGGTGTTAAATCACAAGATCTCGGTGGCCGATCGTGATCACCTCTTCGAGAGATAACACGGTCCGGAAACTTTTCCCGTAAAATATCGATGTTTCATTGCTTGTGTGGCACGTAGCGCCGTCTTGTTGAAATTAAACGTTAACCAGATCAATACCATCCAATTGCGGCCATAAAAAATCATTAATCATCTCTCGATAGCGCAATCCATGGACCGTGACCGCTCCAGCCTCATTTTCGAAAAAGTAAGGTCCAATGACCCCGCCGGACCATAAACCTCACCAAACAGTCACGCGTTGAGGATGGAGAGGCCCAGATGCGACAGTTTTGCTTGTTGACGTAGCCTCCGAAGTGGAAATAGGGCTCATCAGTCAAGATAATTTTTCGATGAAATTCCGGATCATTTTCATGCATTTCAAAGACCCAATCAGCAAAGACACTACGTTTTTTATGATCAGCCGGCTTGAGTTCCTGTGTTAACTGAAAACTGAACTTTATAAGCCTTAAGACCCAAGTATTAATGCAAAATACGGTGTAATGACGTTTGTGGAATGCCTAATTCCAAAGAACGACGAGGAATGGACAAACCTGGGTTTTCTTCAACACTTTGGGCTACAGCAGCAATATTCTCAGTTATTCTTGAGCGACGTGCACGGGTTTTATTCTTCACATCACTAACTTGTCCCAACAGCTCGAATTTGTCCACCAATTTCTGTATTGCGGTCCGACTAGACGACCCAAAAATGTTTTAGTTTTTCGAACCGTCTCTGCCAAATTTTCACCATTTTTATAGTGAATTTTAATAATTTCAATGCATTGTTGTAGCGTGTATCGTTCCATTTTTCTACTAGTTTCTAGTTTCTACTTGTCAAATGTCAAAAAATGACAGCTTCAAAAGTAACAGCTACTGGAATAGCAGGCTATTCAAAATAACACCTCTTATTGGAAAATCCTTCACTACTATTTCTACCTCTCCTGATACGTAGAGTACTAAACATTGGACCATGGACAGCAACTACGTTCAGTTACGAAAGGTGACGTAGTTAATACAGGAACTTACTCTTCGCGTTCTTACAACCCGGCAGCGAGTTTACGGAATCTTTCGACGTCAAAGAAGGATTCAGACATGGCGATGCACTGTCGTGCGATTTCTTTCACATCGTTCTTGAGAAGATAGTGCGATTTAGCTGTAAATAAAGGTAAAACGTCTTCATTAGAAGATTGTCATATGATCTTTATAATGATTATATTGTAACTATGAGTGATTCCTTGAAACAAGACCCTAAACTTTTTTGGAATTTCGTAAACTCTAAGAGAAAATCTGATGTTTACCCAGTCAATCTCACAATAATCTAAACCTGAGCTCTGCTTCTGAGATCTGCGATGCATTTGCCAATAATTTCAGTCAATCTCCCATTGATGTAGACATTGATTTTTTCAACTATTTGAAAAATAGCAAAAAAGTCACATTTAATAATGTCCCGATTGGGATTGATCAAGTCCTTAGATTTTTGTCCCTTCTGAAAGAAGACTAGTCTTCTGGTCCTGACAGTATTCCTCCCATATTATTGAAAAAATGCAATACAGTTTTAGCTTAACCTCTTTGTAATATATTCCAACTATTTTTGCGACTTGGAAAATTCCCTTGTGCCTGGAAGATTGCTTATATCACGTCTGTTTTTAAAAAGGGAGATAAGTCGCATATTGTTAATTATAGGCCTATTTCTATTCTTTCTTGCATCCCTAAACTGTTTGATCAAATAGTGTGTGAAAACTTGGCTTTATGCAAAGGAGACCAACTGTCACATACCTTCTTGCCTTTACGCATAATTGTCTGAACAGTTTAGAACATGGATTGGAAAATGATTGTGTATACACTGATTTTTCAAAAGCTTTTGATCAACTGTCCCACTCAATTATCAAGTTGAAACTACAGTAATTAGGCTTTTCCTCTGGGCTGGTTTCATGGATTTCTTCTTAACTTGAGGATAGACCTTACTTACTTACTTATGGTGGCGCTACAGTCCAGGTCGGACCAGGGCCTCACCCAACAAACTTCTCCAGCCAGCTCGGTCCCTGGCTAACTGTCTCCAGTTTCGCACGCCAAGTTGGTTCAGGTCCTCTACCACCTGTGTGCTCCACCGGAGTCGCGGTCTTCCTCTTCTGCGACGTCCTTCCGGATTCGATTCGAAGACTCTGCGAGCCGGAGCATTATTTTCCATTCGCTCAACATGACCCAACCATCTAAGTCGTTGGACCTTAACTTTTCTGGCTAGGTCAGTGTCGCTGTACAGCTCGTACAGTTCTTGGTTGAATCTTCTCCTCCATTCTCCATTAATGCAGACAAGACCAAAAATCACTCGAAGAATTTTTCTCTTAAAGCAGCCCAAAGCGTTTTCATCAGATTTTCTCATAGTCCATGTCTCTGCACCATACATGAGGACCGAGATGATGAGGGTTTTGTAAAGTGTCGCTTTAGTTGCTCGGGAGAGGACTTAACTACTCAATTGCCTTCTAAGTCCAAAGAAGTAGCGATTGGCAAGAGTGATTCTTCGTTTGATTTCAGCGCTGGTGTTGTTGTCTGAGTTGATAGCGGATCCCAGGTAGACAAAGTCCTTAACTACCTCGAAGTTAAATCTGTCTATGTTGACGTTTGCTCCAAGACGTCGATTTTGGTAGTCCTTTCTTGTCGACAGTATTAACTTGGTCTTGCCCTCGTTAACCGCTAGACCCATCTTACTGGCCTCCGTCTCAAGGCTCACAAACGCTCCACTGACATCACGCTGTGTTCTTCCAATTATGTCAATGTCGTCTGCGTATCCTAGTAGCTGGACGGACTTTTGAAAGATTGTGCCTCTGGTGTTGACATTGGAGCCTTGCACAATCTTTTCAAGGATGATGTTGAAGAAATCGCATGACAGCGCATCGCCTTGTCTAAAACCTTTTTTGACATCAAAAGCGTCCGTTAGGTTTTTTCCGATCATGATGGAACAGCGTGAATTTTCCATTGTCATCTTACACAGACGGATGAGTTTTTCTGGGATGCCAAGACTAGACATTGCTCTATATAGTTGGTCTCTATAGACGCTGTCATACGCGGCCTTGAAATCGATGAAAAGATGGTATTGATTTGAAGTTCCTGGGTCTTCTCCAAGATCTGCCGTAGGGTGAATATTTGATCGATGGTGGACTTTCCGGGTCTGAAGCCACTGATAAGGACCCATCAGGTTGTTGACCAATGGCTTCAAACGTTCACACAGCACGGGAGACAAGATCTTATATGCGATGTTAAGGAGACTTATACCTCTGTAGTTGGTGCAGTTTAGGGGATCTCCTTTTTTGAGGATAGACCTTATCAAGTTAAATTCAGAGAGATGTTTTCGAAGACTTTTACTACTAAATCTGGTGTTCCACAGGGTAGTCATTAAGGACCTCTTCTCTTTATCTTATCAATAAATGATGCACCATTATGTATTCGTGACAGTGAAATTTTATTTTTGCAGATGACATTAAGATCTTTAAGAAAATTACATCTAACAATGATCGCATTCTTCTGCAAAATGATATAAATAGCTTTTCTGTATGGTGTAATAAGAACAGTTTAAGTCTAAACCCGTCGAAATGTCAGACAATGACATTCTCAAAGAAACGAAAATCTTCGACTCTTGATTATATATCTCAGCAGATTCTTTCTCGTGTTTTTAAAGTAAGGGACCTAGGGGTTCTTTTTACACCGAATCTAGATTTTACAGAGCGGGGTTCGTTAAGCGTTGGTCAAAAGAATTTCTTGATCCTAACGTCACCCTTTCTCTTTATAATTGCCTTGTTCGTCCGCATCTTGAATATGCTTCACAGATTTGGACTCCATATTATGACGTTCTTATTTACAGGTTAGAATCGGTGCAACGTAATTTTACTCGTTTCGCATTAAAAGGTATTCAATGGCATGATCCTCAAAGTATTCCTCAAATGCAAACGTTGTCCAAAGAAGGACTAACAATGATTTAGTTCTCCTTCATCAACTCATAACAGGCGTCACAGATGCACCAGACCTTCTTAGTGCTATACTTTTTTATTATCGGGGAGGAGGTTATCACCTTCGCAGCATCGATCTTGTTAAAGTTCCAAGACATAGGACCAATTACGGAATGCACGAGCCCATGACAAGGATGAGCAGGCTTTTGAATTATAATACGGATCTTATTGACTTTCATTTTAATAAGAATTAATTAAAGACTATGCTTAAAAGCAGTGTAGCACGCTCTTAATTGTTTTAATTGTTGTCTATTCATGTATTGTTTTTTATTTGTTTGTATTTGTATAATTTTGTCATTTCTTGTGTAAGTGTTCGTTTGTTTTAGATTGCCTTCTAACAACTAACACCTCACTAAGTGATCAGCCAGTCTGTTAACACGGTTTTTTGGGTTAAAGACTAATGGTCGTTAGATGTTGCTTGCTTTAAGCTCTCCTCGACTTTATCTGATAGTGTAACAAAAAGAAAAAAAAAGAAGGACAACCAACACCGACAGCTCCGACAGAACGTCACAATAGACGCATACAACTTCGAGGTAGTAGAAGAGTTTGTCTACCTAGGCTCCGCTATACTCTTGCTAATCGCTAATTCTTTGGGCTAAGAAAGCAGTTGAGTGGAAAAACCCTCTTTCGAGCAACTAAAGTTAAACTGTATAACACCCTCATCATCCCAGTCCTGCTGTATCGTGGAGAAGCACGGACCTTGACAAAATTAGATGAATGTTCCTAAGACTGTTTCGAGTGGAAAGTTGTTCGGGTCATCTTTTGCCGCATGCACATTGATGGGGAATGGAGAAGAAGATACAACGTGGACCTAGCCAGAAGAGTCAAGGTCCTGAGACTCGGATGGCTCAGTCATTTAGAGCGGATGGACACCAATACTCCGGTGCGGAAAGCCTTCGTCACTATTCCTGAGGAACGTATAAGTAAAGGAAGATCGCGATTCAGGTGGCGCACACAAGTGAAAAAGGACCTCAATCAACTTGGAGTGCAAACCAGGAGACAGCTAGCTAGGGCCCGAGCTGGCTGGCGAAAACTGTTGATCGAGGCCCAAGTCCACAACGAACTGTAGCGCCACCTTATGTAAGTAAGTTCTTACAACTCGCAGCCAGTCGTTGCACACAATAATATAAATAGACCACATATGATCGATCAAAAATCAGTCTGGGGCAGTCTTTCAACGAAACGAGTCAGGATCGCTGAAATACTAACCATACGACTTCCCCCCACAAGTGGTTAGGGGTCTTGTGAAAACTAGCCTTTACCGAATTTATTCGTCGATTAGCCGGGTCCAGCCTTGATTTACCAAGCCCACCTGTTGATTTGCCAGATTCGTCCGTGATATACCGGGTTCGCCCTATGATTTGCCAGTTTTGCCTTTTGATGAACGAATTCGTCCGCGATTTGCTTAGTTCGCCCGTTGATTTGCCAGATTCGCCTGTCGATTCACAGGATTCATAAGTGATTTAATGGGTTCTCAGCCCTAGACACAAAGTACATCACTACTTTCTTTTATTATTTTCGTCAGTTATTAAAATCCTTAAAGGCAAAAACTATGAATTCAAATTTGAACTCTCAAAAAACCTTCAAATGAAATTGAAAATCGAAATCCCTTCCGTTATTTGTCGGAAGGTCTCGTGGCCTGCCCATTGTTCGCAATAATAATGATGGATGAAAACTTCTTAAGAATTTTATAAATATTTCCATTGTTATTATTTATGAACGTATATGTGTTTGGTATGTGCCGTTTCCCCATTAAAATCGAACACAATGTCGACTATTGTTGGCACTGGCACACAGCATTTTAAGTTTTCATTCATTGGAAAACGCATTTTTTCACAACAAAGGCCTTAAACTGAATTACAAATGTCAACTCTCAAAATAATTATATTCCCAGAATCTATGGAATTTTGAATTAATATCTTTAAATCAATTTAATTATGTCCTGTGTGTATGGTTCACGTGAAATAAATCCTATGGTCCGCAATTTTGTGTCCGGACGAAAGAGATTTTTTTTCGGTGTAAAAATGGCAGGGAAGAAAAGTTTTGTTTAATGATTTATTTTCATTTCGCAAGTTCAAGGTAATCATAAGTACGTGACAGGCCCCTTAAATTGTCCCTAGCAGCTTCTGGTGGTTCCTTTCTCTTTTCTTTCTTTTTTTTTTTTTGAAGATAACTTCTTTATGATATCTTTTGTACTGGCTTATTCAGAAGAAAAAAGTTTCTAAATTATAAGCAGGATTATGAGAAAATGATGAACAGACCAATAGGGAATTTATGACAAAAATAATGCCAGTACCACGAGTGTTTTGATTATGTGATGTCCCTTAACAAGAATCCTGGAAAAAAAATGACGAAGAATCTTTTTTTAGGTGACTTATTTCTTATATCCTTAAGGTTTTTTGTTCGATTATAGCTTTTTCTTATTTATGAAGATGGATTTTTAATTGATTTACTTTTTCTGAGAAAAGAATTTTTGATTATTTTCGTCTTGCCGTCAAAGTCCGCTAACATCTTCAATGTTCTATTTTAGTCTAACATAGTGATTACTAAATTATTCGTTAGCTGGTTCCTTCAAAATAAAGCATCGAGGAAATATCAATAAATGGTAAATGTCAGAAGGCACAAACTCTTGTTTGCTTTATTTGTCACTTTTTGATGTTGCCATAAATAGCTTAGATTTTTTCAAATCGATAGAATTTGCATTGAGCTGGTAACAACTGTCAAATTAAATATTAACATTTTAGAGAGTATTTAAATCGATCAACGTCCAAAAATACTTCGTGTAGGTTATGAATCCTTAAACAAAGAACACACACAAAACATCAACATTCTCAATATTTTCCATTTCTTCATTTCAAAATAGGAACAAACAACTTGAGACTCCCTTTAAGTAAGATACAGAAACCGATTTCATTTTGGTATGTTTATTGCTCTCCAAAAGATCCTTGTGGCCTGTCAAGTGTTTTTCTAAGAGGTTTATGTTTGTAATCTTTTCTCTACAATACACCCTCACAGTCCTCCACAAAGATCGACAAAGCCACCCGAATGAAGAAGAATCTCGTATTCATACACCGCCTGAAACAAAAGCAAGAGAGTCCTTAAAACCACACACATATTTTCGTATACACATCCTTCCTCGTGTATTTCACATTTTCTTTCCTTAACACAAAAAATGTTTGCCAATAAAAATAATGATTCCATACACACAACGATGAACAAGAAAAACACAAAAATTCATCTTAAGATTAATTTATTATTTGTTTCCTTAAACCACGACCGTTCAAGGCGGAGCTGGGGCGTTGGGTGGCGGCGGCACAGCAGGGGGGGATGGTCGTCCCCAAAATAACCAAAATAACCCATATGGACATGATTTTCATTACCCCCGAGGATAAAAGCTCCTTAAGTTTTGTGGTTTAGTGTCCTCCCACAACATAAAGGCTAGAAACAAAGGTTAAATGTTCGTAAAATGCTTACTTCTCTTTTGTCCTTACATATAAATGTGTTTGTGTCTAAATACCAAACTATACAGAGCATGTGTATAAGTGGGCCAGAAAAATATAAAGTTGACGTTTTCTTTTGGCCTTGGGGCCTCTTAAGAGCCTCATGTAGGTACACACATGAATAGGTACTTCGTATTCGTAGTAGAAGGTAATGTAGAATGTATCAGACAATCGGAATAAGGGGTGAGGGGTAAGTGGAAAGGACGAAGGCAAACTGAAAGTTTGTATTGGAAACATGTCGCATGCTTTGAAGTTGATGTGATGTATGGGACAGTGGGTGCAGGTGGCGTATGCGTGACATTAAATTTTTCTTCTTTCAATTCGTCGCGGTCGTGTCGTCGTCGTGCATCGGTTTTGTTTTTATTTCGACAAAAAACAAAAATGATTATGTTTGCCTTTTTTCTTTCGGGAGAAATGGAATTCTTTTGATTTACTTATTTTCCTCTTCCCGATGCTGTTTGGGTTTATTAGGGATTATGGTTATTTCGTTGTTGGTATTTTGGTTCTGTTTGGAAAAAGAATTTGTCTTTTTTTTAAGAGGATTAAAGGATTCTACCCGAGGGAAATGAGTTGTGGTTGCTGGGGTTGTCTCAAAGTTTTAAATAATTTTGTCAATTTTTGTTTATAGGGAAACCCTTGAAAAGGTTTTGGTTGAATGATGAAAATTTTGTCCAATTAATGAAGAAATTTAAAAAACCAATGGAAGTTTTGTACCCAATTGTGAAGTCAAATTGAAGTTGGGGAAAAATTAAAGACATTTTAGTTTGAGGTTGGAGTTGAGGTGCCAACATGGACTCGGATCACTATCTTTTAAGCATGATTGCTCGGAGGATAGCAATGCATTCACTTTTAAAGCTCAATTCATTACAGCGGCCAGGCATGTGACTGAAAACAAAGAATTAAGTCTTGAAACCAGATTGCCCGGCATACTAGAGAAGAGCGAACAAGAAGGTAATGACGGAAGACTCGCCACCCACAAGTTTTACATATATTGCGATGTAATGACTCATTACAAGTTCCTGCCACAAAATTGAAATATTCAACAGTTTCCGACCGATGACCGCCAGTTAACATCAGTTGCCGACCGATCACCGTCCATTTTAACATCGAATAAACATCGGTCTCCTCTGAGTCGCTCACCAGTCACCTACCAGCAGCACCGAACCAGTAATATAAAAGTTTTTAACTGAATCGAAGCAGAATAAAATCGGTTGCTAACCAGGCTCCAACTCCAACAATATCAAGCAGTTGCCAACCTACCACCGACCAGTTAGCATCAAATAAGAGGACAGCCTATAAACAGCCAGCTATCAGCCCTGGAAAAATCAGTTGAATCAAAAAGACTTAAAAGAAGTGCCCTCCGGAGTGGGAAGTTTGTAAAACCAGACTAACCAGACAGTGTCCGTAGCTTAGTGGTCAGGTGCGTTGGCTGCTAAGCAGAACGTCGTGGGTTCGAGTCCTACTCGTGCCCATAGTTTTTATTTCATCTTTCGCGGACACTGCCTCTTGCGAAGAACTGACAAAACTTTCAAGAGTATCAATCTGTCATGAAAAAGTGCTTCTCAACTTTGCCGTTGGGAATCGGCGTTAAATTGTAGGTCCCCTCAATTCTTCATACCCACTCAGAGAACTGTTGATGAGAGTAAGCCACATCGCACAAACTTAGCCAGTAGCCAGAATTCGTTCAGTGGATTTACCGGATTCGAACGTGACTCACCGGATGCGTTCGCGATTAACCGGTTTCACACGTTATTTACCGGATTCGTCTACGATTTACTGCATTCATAGTGATACACCGGATGTGTTCTTGATTGTCCAGAATTCGTTCCGTTGATTGATCTGATTCTTCCCTGATTGACCAGATTCATCCATGATTGATCGGATTCGTCCGTGAGCGGCAGGACTCCTTCGTAATTGTCCAGAACTCAGTCCGTTGATTGCCCAGATTCGTCGGTGATTGTCCGGAATTTGTTCCGTTGACTGACCGAATTTGTCCGTGATTGCCCGGAATTCGAAAGCTTAGAAGACTTCTGTAAGCTGGACTGCTTGCTGTAAGAATGGAAAAAAGAGCCGGGCCAGCTGTCCAGCACACAGAAGATCCTTTTCGGGACAATATTCATGGTAAGAGACATCCCAACACACCAAATATGCGCTGGAAGATGGGGTCGCCTGGGATCAGAATTGTAAGACCTTGCTAAGGAAGGCTTGGACGGAATCCTGGTTGTAGCAAGACCGACGACGATGATGGCGATGACAGTTGCAGTTAATCTTTTTACCCATAAAATTGGAAGGATCGTTTTTTTCCTAAATAAACTAGTGGTATCAGCAAAGTGCGTTTTATTGTTTTCGAAGGTAAATAGGGTCAGCCGTCCAATTGTACAACTTTCTTCTCAGAACGCCTTGTTCCTTTATTTATTGAGAAATCATCCATTACTCAATTTCACGCGCTGTTAGCTTCAGAAAAACAATTGCCCTCTCAATAAATCGAACTGAATTTATGATGACGTTAATTGTTTTCCCGATTAACCTTCTAACTTATGCGCTTCAGCCACAAAGAACCACAATTTACCATCAAACATGAAAGCCCTTTCGTGATTATGTGTAATGCGAACGTCATACGATCATTCGGTCAATTAAACAGAACTAAAAACCAACCACGTTTATAGGTACCTGCCCTCGTGCTAGAGTTAAGCTAATCATTTTTCTTTCAGGCTGGTTTCTAACACAATAGCATTAAAACCTAACAACGTCATTATTTTTGACCGAACCATATTATAAGGTAAAAGCTTAAGTACCTTGCCACAACTCGACCTCTCTGGTGTTGTTGGATTTTTTATACATTCACCACGACCACAACAACAGAGCCCTTACTTGACCAACTGCAAAAAGAAAAAATAATAATAATAATAATTCCACTGGAACGTTAAGTCCAAACCAGATTACCTGCCGCCCAGCTGCTTTAACCTCCTTTTAAGGTTCGAATAAAGCTTCCGCATAAACCAAAAAAGCAGAGTCGGTTCTAACCTACATAATCCGTGCATGGTATGCGCCTGGAGAAAATTCATAATCAACGCCTCTAGCGCGCCCCTGTTGAACTAAGCCAATATGGCTGCCACAGCTAATCCATATGAATAACCACTAGATGGTGCTGTATTAGGCACACTTTGCTTGAGGGTATGAATTTGAACAACTCAACAGCAGGATAGCCGCATTGCATTTACCAGGGAAGGAGGGTGTTTTTTTTGCAACCCCCTGCTGTGCGAGTTCGAGATATAAAATAACGAAAACCAACTCTTGGGGTAACATTTATTGCCCCGGATGTTGGAGCCCAACGACTTCCTTAAACTTTAAGCCATGCTCTGCTTAGACTTTTGCTGGGTATGTATGTAGCTGGCTGCTTGCCATAGCTGCCGGGCTACTTTTGTTGACGGGCAGAAAGTGCTTGTGAATTCACATTATTTGCCAAGAGGAGAAATGTTCGCGTGGCTACTTTTACCTTCCCCCCCCCCACACCCCTCATCAGTGTGATTACAAAAAAGAAAGAAAAAGAGAATTTAATAAGCATTTTCATTTCATTAGATGGTGAGGTAATGGTGGATGTTAATTAGGAACTTTTGCCCGCAATAGTCTGCATTCAACTTCCTCTTGGTTGTCCAAGTATGTCTGCCTGTGCTCAATCACACACACATACACAGCCATTACAGTTATATCTTGTGTGTGCTTTAATTTGTTTGTTAGAAAATGCCCCATGGTACGGTTTTTCTCTGGTTTTATTGCTCATTGCATTCAGATTGAAGTGTTTGGGTTTTTGTGTTTTTGATGGTTATTGCCTTTTTGCATGAAGTGATATTTTCGGACGAACCGGAAGTTGCTTGAGGGCAGAATGAATAGTGTGACGGACGCCTATAGCTGTTTTTAATTGTGACAGAATAAAGGAAATAAGGTTGAATCAATGGAGAGCCACGCACAATTAGGCACCGACGCACTGTTCGCAATAAATCAAATATTGATTTTAATGTCGTTCATGATTGATGGGGTCTTGAGCTGTGATTTCGGGTCCCTGAAGGACTATTAAAAGTAATTGAGTGTCGAGGTGAATAGGCTGATTTATTTATGTCGGGAAAAATTTGACTGTTATAAAGAAGAAAATTCTTTCATGATAGTATAATGAAGTAGTTTTTTTTTTTTAATTTTATAATTGTGCAATTTTTTTTATTAAAAATCAAGAATTTATTATACACTGTGATACCGTTGGCTTACAATTTCAAACTGGACTGGCTATGGCTAATGGCTATGCTCCCAAATTGCGCATCTGTCCTTTGTATGTCAGTGGAGCGTTTGTGAGCCTTGAGACGGAGGCCAGGAAGATGGGTCTAGCGGTTAACGAGGGCAAGACCAAGTTAATACTGTCGACAAGAAAGGACTACCAACATCGACGTCTTGGAGCAAACGTCAACATAGACAGATTTAACTTCGAGGTAGTTAAGGACTTTGTCTACCTGGGATCCGCTATCAACTCAGACAACAACACCAGCGCTGAAATCAAACGAAGAATCACTCTTGCCAATCGCTGCTTCTTTGGACTTAGAAGGCAATTGAGTAGTAAAGTCCTCTCCCGAGCAACTAAAGCGACACTTTACAAAACTCTCATCATCCCGGTCCTCATGTATGGTGCAGAGAAATGGACTATGACAACATCTGATGAAAACGCTTTGGGCTGCTTTGAGAGAAAAATTCTTCGAGTGATTTTTGGTCCTGTCTGCATTAATGGAGAATGGAGACGAAATTTCAACCAAGAACAACATGGCTTTATGCAAAGGAGATCAACTGTCACAAACCTTCTTGCCTTTACGCATAATTGTCTGAACAGTTTAGAACATGGATTGGAAACTGATTGTGTATACACTGATTTTTCAAAAGCTTTTGATCAACTGTCTCACTCAGTTATCAAGTTGAAACTACAGTTATTAGGCTTTCCCCCTGAGCTGGTTTCATGGATTTCTTCTTGCTTTGAGACATGTTTTCGAAAACTTTTACTGCTAAATCTGGTGTTCCTCAGGGTAGTCATTTAGGACCTCCTCTCTTTATCTTATCAATAAATGATGCACCGTTAGGTGTTCGTGACAGTGAAATTCTTATTTTTGCAGATGACACAAAGATCTTTAAGAATATTACATCTAACAATGATCGCATTCTTCTGCAAAATGATATAAATAGCATTTCTGTATGGTGTAATAAGAACAATCTAAATCTAAACCCGTCGAAATGTTAGACAATGACATTCTCAAAGAAACGAGAATCTTCGAATCATGAGTATTATATATTTCAGCAGATTCTTTCTCGTGTTTTTAAAGTAAGGGACCTAGGGGTTCTTCTTATACCGAATCTAGATTTTACAGAGCACATTAACAACGTTGTTAATGAAGCAAATTCTATGTTGGGGTTCGTTAAGCGTTGGTCAAAAGTATTTCTTGATCCTAACGTCACCCTTTCTCTTTATAATTGCCTTGTTCGTCCGCATCTTGAATATGTTTCTCAGATTTGGAGTCCATATCATGACGTTCATATTTACAGGATAGAATCGGTGCAACGTAATTTTACTCGTTTCGCATTAAAAGGTATTCAATGGCATGATCCTCAAAATATTCCTTCTTATGAGGATCGAGTATCACTTCTTCAAATGCAAACGTTGTCTCAAAGAAGGACTAACAATGATTTAGTTTTCCTTCATCAACTCATAACAGGCGTCACAGATGCACCAGACCTTCTTAGTGCTATACTTTTTTACTATAGGGGAGGAGGTTATCACCTTCGCAGCATCGATCTTATTAAAGTCCCAAGACATAGGACCAATTACGGAATGCATGAGCCCTTGACAAGGATCTTATTGGTTTTCATTTTAATAAGAATAATTTAAAGACTATGCTTAAAAGCAGTGTAGAACGCTCTTAATTGTTTTAATTGTTGTCTAATCATGTATTGTTTTTTACTTGTTTGTATTTGTATAATTTTGTAATTTCTTGTGTAAATGTTCGTTTGCTTTAGATTGCCTACTAACAACTAACACTGCACTAAGTGATAGGCCGGTCTGTAAACACAGTTTTCTGGGTTAAAGACTAATATGGTCGTTACACCGAAAAAAAACCTTGGTAAAATCAAACAATAATCTTGTTTGTTTTTGCGTCAAGCACGAATATGTTTAATTTGAACATGCTGGCATTGTTATTTTTTTTATTTAAATGATACAATGTTCATTGTTCAAAACAATAACGTCATTGTCAATTTCATTGTTAACCAATCACGTTTGTAGTAAAACAAACATGAAAATGGTGTTCACTTAAATATTATAAGCATACTTGACTGACAATCATTGTGCGCAAATAATCAATATCGTTGTTGATCAACAACGATTTAGTGTTTCTTTAACTATGAGATATTATAGTGTTACAATTTTTGTGCTTGAATTAATACGAATTTGGTCCAGCTCGTTGTTGATCAAAAACGTTTATAGTTGATTGAATATTATTCTGCTTAAATTAAAAAGAGAAATAGGGTGATCTATGTTGAAAGATACCGTTTGTTATATTAGAAAACAATTAAGTCTTCAATGAAAGTGGTTAGAAAAACATTTTCTTTGTCGATATAAGAATACTTACAGTTTTTTTTCACCTGAGAAATCCAAGGAAATGAAAAACCATCACAATCAATTTTTCTAAAACATATTTTATTGAAATAATATACCAAAAAACTTAAATAATATAACAAAATTTAACGCGTTTAATGTTTGTGTTTCGAATAGATATCTGTACTTATAAATTCATCAGTTTTATTCAATACTTTGAATAATATGTTTCGGAAATACATTAATTTGATGATGATATGCGATACTTTTTAAAGCCTAATATAATAATGAAATATTTAAAGGAAAAACTACTTTTTTTACAAATAAGGAATGCAAGATTTACCAATGTTTTCCCGGCAGAGCGTTTAAAAAGCAGCCAATAAATTAACATCTTCCCTTCTTAGGTCATAGAAATGTTCTTACTCCTCAGTATAACCTCGTTCCGCGGTTCATTGCTAAGTTGAAGCCGTTATTTTCAGCAAGAGACCTTTGTTGACATAAACATAATGACATAATGTTGATGAGCCGATAAGCAAAAAATAAAAAAAAACACGAAACTATAGTATAAGAAACCGCTTACCTTCAGATGTTTAAAACTCTTCATCCGGCTTGAAATTTTAAAAACGTCTTCTTCTTGTGAAAGATATCAATGCTTATTATTCTGCACCTTCTTTTAGAATTGAAGAACCTGCTACCTTCTGATGAATTCACTATGGATCCTCTTGGAGATGGAACAAATACTTTTCTGTTTAAGAAATATAGTTAAGAAATGTAGTAGATTCATAACCTTTGTTTTTTTATACTTTTCATATTCGGAACAATTAGCATAAAACATAATTATGTCGGACTAGATATAGAGATAGACTTGATTTATTTCATTTTATGAATTTTAACAAAATTGTTTCAGAGTTTCAGAGTGTCGTGTTAATTTATAGTTTAATAATATAATAGAACAAAAACTTACCTTAGAAATTAAACTTCTGGTGCTGGTGTTATTTCGATTTTATTTGTTAAGCAATTAATAAACAAACTCTTATTTACTTTATACACACGTCTTGTTCACCAAAAAAAGCTAAACTAATGAACAACGAACGAATGCATTTAAACTCAAATATGCAAGATTATTGCAGGCCAAACAATACAAATATTCTATTGAACATACACGTGATACTTCAAGTTCGAAAAGTATTCTAATTCAAAATGATTGTGACACTTTAACAATGTTTGTGTTGCCTCAACAATTATCGTGATTGATTAAATATGAACATTGTTGATCGAGCATATCCTTGATAATTCATTAACGACCTTTGTGTAGCTTCAAAAATTCTTGTGGTTGGTTAAATACTTTCATTGTTGATCAAACATTATAAGTGATACTTGAATATGATACGTTGTTTATCATTGTCACTTTTCATAAAATTAAGTTGAATTGTTAATTAAACACGTTTGTTGTTGATCAAGTATAAATTCAACAATGATATTCTTGCTGTAGTATAAGAGAATATTCAAATCAACTAGTAACATGCTTAATTTGAACATTTTAATGTTACTCACCAAAATAAAAAATTGATCACGGCTGCATTGTTGATTTAAACATGCGATCTTATTTGTTTCAATCACAAAGCTTGTTTAATTTCACAACTATCGTCAAATTGTTGATTAACAATGAAGTGTGTTTAAATCAACTAATGTTTTTTCTTTCGGTGTATATGTTGCTTGCTTTAAGCTCTCTTCGACTTTATCTGATAGTGTAAAAAAAAGAACTGTACGAGCTGTACAGCGACACTGACCTAGCCAGAAAAGTAAAAGTCCAACGACTTAGATTGTTGGGTGATGTTGAGCGAATGGAAAATAATGCTCCGGCTCGCAGAGTCTTCGAATCCAACCCGGAACGACGTCGCGTCTCAGAAGAGGAAGACCGCGACTCCGGTAGAGCACACAGATGGTAGAGGATCTTTACCGAAAGTGGAGACAGCTAGGCAGGGATTGAACTGGCTGGAGAAGTTTGTTGGGTGAGGCCCTGGTCCGACCTGGACTATAGCGCCATCATAAGAAAGTAAGTTAGTCCTTTGTGTATGGAAGAACAAGCACTACCAAGATTGGTCTCTGCTTGGTTTGACAGATCTTCTGCAGAGAACACACAATACAAACTTATGTAAAAAAAACTGCTTCTGTGAAAAATTCTCAAGATGGCACCACCATAATTTTCCATCTTGAGACTACTCCCCAAATATATATACAAAGCATCTGTCTCTTTCAATTGGTTTTCGTACGGTTGGAAATAAAATTGTTCTTTTACTTAAAGCATTAGTTTTCCTCACTTCACTGGTAGGGGCTTGACTATCGCCCCAGAAATTTAAGTTGACTTAACACAAATGCAGTTTATACTTAGTTTTGTTAATACTACAACAGCAAAAAACCTAAAAAAACAATACTTTAACGTTTTCCTACTCCTCAAGTTCAGAAAATGAATGAGGATAAACCACTCATTTCAGTTGAAATAAATTCCATTCATTACTACTGCACATACCTTGTCGCCTATGAACAAAAGATCAGCATGGAATTTGCATCGTCAGACAGAGTCTAAGTGGCATTAAGAAATTCCAAGAAATTCAAGAAGTTCTCCTCATTCCTCAATAATGAATGTATTTCTAAAGAAAAGCCAGTGCTCCTAAATACCAAAAGCATTCATCACAAAACGATAAATGAAATACTATTCAGTTGCTAGTTTAAACATAGAGCATAAAAAATGTCTGAAATAAATCACAGGAATAAAAAGACGTCCGATCTGTTCTCAAGTATACAATACAATCGAATGAATGCTTCAATTTCTTTCTTCACTCATTATCCTATTTAATCTAACCGGAAGTCTCTCTGTTCTTGGCTCATGTTTTAATTCTGTCAGCTATCACTTTATTCTGGAAGTGTTGCCACACTAGTTACGTTGGCAACAGAAATTAATAGCTCAGTGTTGGAAATCAATTGTTTTTGAAGGACCAAAATAGCACAAGGTATTACAAAACGTCAAACATTTCAATATTAGGAATGTTGATTGTCAAAATGTCTTGACCGCACTATTCAAACAATGGTAGCATATGCTTGCCATGAAGCAAATCGTTCCGATTTCAATTCACCGAAAACACCGCAAAATCCTACGCCAGAACAAGGATAATGAGATGTCATGATTTGACTTCAAGTCAAACAAGCTTCAGTGTTTGTTTGATTTGTGGCATTCGACCAGCAGCAGTCAGTGCCAGAGAGTTCAAGCCTGTTCAAACGAACTTCATACGAGCACACTAGGCAGCATTCAACTATAGCAAGTCACGAAGCATGAAAGTCCTTGTTTGACTGCATTCACTTCGAATAATGTAATGTCATGTTGAAATAGAAAATTGTGTGTGATATGGATTTGATGATATGCAAGGAGATTCCATCCAAGTTATAACCGCAACAAATCTCTCGGCCGATATAACCGTATATGTATGCACATTGCACAAATACAAACACTAACCCAGTGACCCAAAATAGGACTAAACAAGGATATGCAGCAAGCAACATGAATAGATATGGTGCTGTATAGTGATTTGGCTTTAAGGCATATTGCTTTTTTTGATGTGAAAGAAATTGCTTTCAATTTTTCATGAGAATTTTTGTGAATAGATAGACGTGTCCTTCGATAAGGAATTTCTTTTTGAAGCGAGTTTTTTTGGTTGTTGAAATTGACTAAGGAGGTTGCATTTGAGAAAGATCAAAGGAAATCATGTTTTTGTGACATCGACCTTAAGCCAAAACGATAACATAAGTAAGCCAACCATGTGGTTCTATTTCTCTCAAAATGTAAAGAAAGTTTGTTAAACAGTCGCACGTCATACCCAAATATTTAGCAATCTAAAATGTATCCTTCTAGGCATCAAGATCGATAGCAGCACATATTGCCAAACATCTATCTCAATTCCAATGATTTATCGATAACAATTCTAACTGCAATTAAGTCCAACCAAACCACATTCTTTAGATAAATTGTCTCCAATTATAATATTGCCACAAAACAATCGATTATTTCAAATATGTTAGTTAAGCAACAAACGATAACGCAACGTTAAAGTTAATTAATCGATATACGACTTAAATTGCAATCAACCGATAGATACAAATAGCCCTTAAGGTCAATTTGACTCAAGTCACTCATAAATATTTTGCCATATCCTTCTTCTTCCGTTGCGTTGGGGACTCTCACAGGTCAACCATGCAATAAATACGAACACTCGACACGCACACATTCTCTGACAACTTAAATGGTTCGCACAGTAATACACATAATAGTTAATCGAATACCCATGACCATTATTCACTTGTAGCCAACACTCTTTGGCTGATGGTTTCCGTTTCGAGTTTACGACTTTTCCCCAAACTCTCCAGGGGTTTAATCCATCCCTTCCCCCCATATCTTTTCAGAAGTGACTTAAATATATTTTGGTATAAATTGCAGAAATACATTTTGTATATCGATTGAAATAACCGGATGGCCACAAGTTAATTGCCATGGTTATAAACGATGACATTAATGAAATTATATTACTACAACAACATTGGCGACTGAACTGGACATAAGGACACACACACACAGACGTCCCAAGTTAAGGTAGCGAGCGATATAGTAATGGCGGCCGGAACAAGGATGAAAACACTAGGTATGGCATATCGGTGTCGTTGTTGTAAGTCGAGTTGTCGTGTTATCGATACAACAACGGTAACGATTGTTTGGAAAAGTCGACATCGCATGAATTATTCAGATTAAAAAACGGAAACAAGGAAACAATAAAAAAAAAGGGTTTTGTCATTCTTGTTGTTTGCATGGGCTAGAATTTCGAATTTGTATTACTCTTGTTTTGAATTTTATGTCTGTGGACACACGCTGCTGCTGACTCTGAAGAGGACGAACGCGGTTGATTGTTCTAGGAATCAATATTGGTTTCAAAGTTTTGGTATTTGAAAGTTTTGCCGAAGTTAAGTCATCCGTGAGGGACATTTATACATTTCTTTTGGTGTAGCTGTTTCTGTTACTGTTTGTTATTGTAAGCTTTGAAGGTCCTTACACCACCCCCACAAACTTGCAAAGGAGAAAAGGGTTTTTATCAAGGATTCTTTTGTTCGAATAAACGCCTGATTGACACTTTTACATTCCAGATGAAATGTCCTGCTTAAATATGCAAATTATTGTCAACGGGTGTAAAATGTTTGAAAGTTTTTCTTTTTTTCTTCCAGCTAGGATGAATTCAAGAAGGAAAAGTTTTTTGATGTTTCTGAAGGAAATCCTTTCGCAAGGGAGCTCGTAAGGCTTTAGAATTTTAAATATGTCTGTCTCTCAATATTTTCTCTTTTTTTTTTTGGTTTTTGAAGTAACTTATTGATGGATTTGCAATGTTTATTGTTAAAAACAAAGCATCGAGTTTTTGAGTGGGTTTTTTGGTCTGTTCTTAAAAGCTTTTTCGACATGAATTCTTCGGTACCTTTAAGTGTTTTCTAAGAAATGTTGAAAATATTTTGCATTAAATATTTTGAGAGAACGCATTTGTTATGTCATTCAATTTTTTTTTATCTAGAAAATCGAAAAAAAAGTCCATAATTTAAATTTCAGTCGAGAAATAATGTCATATTTTCCCAATGGAACACTTTCAGGGCTGTCGTTAGTCGAATCAGCCTTCAGGCTGTCAATGTAAAACGCCAAGAATTGTGATAATTAAAAAAAACTACGTAAAATTAGATGTCAAAAGAATTTACGCATCCAGGAAGGAAAACATTGAACTGAAAAGTTTTAACTCGAAGCACTTGACCCAGTGATGCTAGATCTTCTGAATCAATCTTTAAAAAAAAAAACATTATATCGGGGTCTGCAAAGTAGACTGATAGATATTTCTGCCCGGCGAGTGATCTTTTTAAATTTGAAAACAAAAAGAAGTCGCACGTGGAAAAATCTGGAGAAAACAGTGGATGAGGCAACATTTTTTGCCCAATCCGAAGCAATATAGCATGATGGAAGAACACATTTTTCATCGACAAGTGGAGCCCAATTAATCGGCAAAGTACAGCCTTGTGTTCGATTTGCTCATCTCCAAGTAGTTCATGAAGCATGAATTGATTAACGTCAGCACCTAGCAATTAAGCCTTATCTGACGTGTGACCACTCACCCAGTGGCAAATTTCCCAATTTTCACCAAGGAATCACCATGCCATTCACCAAGGAATGGGAGCTTCACTCATGAATTTGAAGGTGAATCATTTGGTGAAATTTACACAGGGCTGTCATTGGAGTTCACCAAGTGAATTTCTTGGTGAATATGCATCAGTGAAATAATTGAATAAAAGTAGTCTGTGTTTTCATTAGTTCTCTATCTCCGATGAAATGTTAAATGATAGTTCATTGGTGAACTCATCCCTTTTTTGAAAGTTGAATTTTCCACTAAGTACTTTTTTCATGGCTGAAAAATATTATGAAAATGCAGCTGTGAAATCAAAAACCACCAAATGTAAATGTCAAAACAAATTTATTAATTAATATTTCTGAAAAGAACACAATATTGTTTTAAGTAATAATCTGGATCTTCTATTGTTTCTTTCAATTGTTTGCCGCTAAACGACTCCTATTAAGTTGCTCCACACTCCAGATTCCAGAATACCTTTAAAAATGTTTAGATATTTAGTTTAATTTCATTTCTAAATACATATATCAAAAATAAATACCTATTTACACTCATGTTTTCTCCTGTGCTGTTTAATTATTATTAATTCACCTTTAAAAATAACTTAAACTGATGTGAAGAATTCACATGAACTGTCCTTAACTAAGATGTCGATTGCACTGATTGAACATAGAAAAAAAAACATTTTTTTAACGATCACAGACAAAAATAGTGGAAAAAACCCAAAACCATTGCGTCGTCACCGGTCGTCGGTCGTCGCGTCGTCCTCGAGCAATAAAAGTTTAAAGTACAGATGTTTATGTATACGGATTCTTGCAGGTCATTTCCACCCTTAAAAGAAAATAAAAAACTATCAGCTGCGCTAGTAGCTAGACAATATTTTTGTTTCTTTTTTGTTCTTTTATTCTTCTTCTTATGAATACAACACACAGTGCTCAATGCCAATTGCGAACTCGTGAAGCTGTGCAGGACTTTTCCTTACTTAAATCACAACGTTTAGGTATTCGAAGAAACGAAAGCGTTAATAGAACAGAGAAACTGTACAGAGGAAAAAGGGCATTACTTTATTGCTATGAAATCATTTCTTTATTTTTCCTCTTAAAAGTGTGGAATGAATTCCTTGCTCTTTTCACCAAAATTTTTCACCAAGGACGAAATTTGCCACTGGGACACAGTGTCGTTTATAAGTGTTGACATTCACCCTGATGATCCACCAGCTACAAAAGCACACCTCAACTTTCACACCAGTACCAATTGAATTAGTGCCAGCCCTTATTCATCTTGGTTTGATTCTAGACTACTATTCAGGCAAAACACGGAACTGCACTCAACCCTCGTTTTACCGAAAGAAGAGCCGTGTCACGGAAACTGCACTCAACTTTCAGTCACCGAAAGAAGAGCCGTAACCGCGATTTGCGAACAGCAGCTGAGGCCAAACTCAGACAACCACAACCCCCGCGAAGGTCCATCCCACTAGTGAGTCGGCAAGTCCTCACTACCCGCGGTACCCAATTGCCCCTGGGTGAGGGTTGGTGTCACATTTTGGTTCTGTATAACCATTCGTTATACAGACATTGTTTCATTTTTGTGATCTTTTGAGTTTTGCAGCTTTTATCAACTGGCAGATGAGGGACACCGCTCACCCTCTGTCAAGTATATCCACTTTGATTGAAGGGATGAACCAGCTAATCAAGAGATATACCCAACAGGGCGTCTAATTTCATTAACGTCTATCCACATTCGGTATTCGTTGATCGTATTTCCTCATTTCATATATCCTTAGATATATTATCTTTTAAGGATCGCATCAACCTTCATCATACGTCCTGTTTCAATCCATTAGACTAAAGCTGCCTACGTCCGCAGGTTCATGCCAATAAATTGACAAGAACCTCTCAGAGGCACCACTTGAAGGTGTAGGTCAGCACGTTCACTTACTGGGGAATATGTACTCGGAAACATGTTTCCTTTCTAAATTTCCAGGTCCATGATTTTACCTCCAGTAGTTCATGAGGAGTACACCTTGTGATTCCAGAAATCAATTGCTATAACTTTTCCGGCCGATGGGACAATCTTTGCCATCTTCGGAGCACGTCCGCCAGCTGAAGTCAACTGTTTTGACTGTTGGTATCTAATATGTACGGCTAAAGAACGATTCTCTATACTTAGGAGTACGTCCGAAGTTGGGCTCGAGGTTAAACTGATCTGCATTCCTGGAAGCGTGGGCATTACGGTTGAATTATTTAAGGGGAGTAATGCAACTGGCTATTCCACTTAAGCACTAACCGTAGAAGATTCCATAGAACTGAGAGAGACACAACACGTTACGTTCCAATGAAGTGAATGAGTTAGTGATGTCACTTTCACCAATCATTCTAACAGCTCTTTTTTGAGAGGCTTAAGTATTTAGCTGGAGCACCAGCCTAAAGATGAGAATTGAATTATGCACAAGCTTTGAACGGATATAATTCTTTTAGATAGTAGCAAGATCAAACAGGGAGAAAAATGTCTCGCACGGTCTTAGGAAACATCACATATGTGATCGTCCCACAAGAGGTGATCAGTGATACACGTATCAAGAATATCGAGATGTTCGGTCACATTGATGCAAGTGCCACGCATGGACAATGGCATAGGGGGTTATATCTCGCTTCGACGATACAAGACAGTATTATGTTTTCCAAGCATTGTACAATGCTGTTTAAGTCACAGTTTAATGAACTTATCATATTTTTCCGTTGGAATTCCACATCCGAAGAATGGGGAACAAGTAAAAAAGGTAAGGGTAGGTATTGTTTAGCGAAACAATTTATTCGATTAGAAGTCACAGACAAGCGATCATTAATAAAAATGAGAAAGAGGGTCGGAGACAAAACGGAGCCCTGGGGCACACCAGTATTTATGGTGTGGTTTTCAGACTTGAATTCATCCAGTTGAACTTGTATTGAACGGTTCGAAGGAAAATGTATAATTCAACGAAGGAGGGATTCGTCGATACCGAAAGCACGCATTTTCGATAAAAGAGCAAGATGCCAGACTTTATCAAATGCCTTTGAAATATCAAGTGCAACAATCTTACTTTCTCCAAAACGATGTAAAGATTTGTTCCACTGTTCGGTGAGATAAACCATCATACGCCAGTGGACCTGTTGCTGCGAAAGCCGAAAGCTTTCGGTCTTCGAGATATTTCTTAAGCATAGTTTATCAGCGTTTCCATGACCTTAGAAAGAAGGGACGTAAGTGGAATCGGACGATAATTGGAGGGAGAAGACGATTCGCCTTTTTTTGGAATTGGCTGGACAAATTCTGTTTTCCAACTGCTCGGAACGACCCCAGAAGAATAGGATAGATGGATTTATGTATGTTGAGATCTTGTAGGACTCTCACCACTACACGAGTGCAGAAGAAAATTTGTCCCATGGCCTAGCAAAAAGTTTAGCTTTCGCGAGAGAGCTAAAACAACTGGAGTGTCATTGTCAACGAACGAAGGAACCGATGAAGCAGAAGAATTCTTCATATTTTCTTACAAATGACCAAAAATTCGTACTGCCTTTGGGACATTCCAATATTTTTGCCTTAATTTTTGGTCATGTAAAAATTTGGTCGGACGAATATGGGCATTGCGAGCATTCCTGGCTTGTTTGAACCCAACAACAGTTAGGTTGGCTCTAATAAATCGGAAAATGCCTTCTTCCATGACTTTTCTTTAGTTTCCATGCTGTAAGCCCTATTCGGGATAAAAGTTTTCATTCCCAAAATAATCATATTAGTAATCATATCTGCGCTGGAGTCTACGTCACTATCGAGGAAGAATAGTAACCAGATGAAGGTCCGGAAGAAGTTATTGAGACCGCCAAAGTTGGATTTCTCGTATTACCATGCAGAATATTTGAAAAATATACAATCACTCCACATCCGCACATAAAATATTTTCAGTTTTTGCTGGCCGGGTACCTTTAGTGTACCACAAAAAACGTGTTGGTCTTTTATTGCACGATGATCTTTAAAAATGTAGGATTACGTTTTAAAAATGTAGGATTATGTGTATTTTAAGTAATTACGTCTGTATTTCATATATGTATGTGACGACTTGCTTCTTTTCATGAATTTCTCATCAGTCTATGCAATTTTTTTGATCAGTCTCGCAATTAATTGTCTAGTTTAAGTTTTCTTAGACTAAAAATCAAAGGTTCGCCAATTTATTTATCTATTCGATTTAACATCACAGCAACATAAAATTGTTCCTCTCGAGTTCTTGCATTAATAATTCACGAACAATTACTTAAGCAAAAGCTCTTCATTTGTTTAATGAAGCCTCAATACCCCTTCATACTCCATTTAAATAATTAAATACAAAGTATTCTGCGAACGTCTACCAAATACCTCTTAAATGATTGAAAGCCAATAACATTGTTAATTAATTATGACGGACGGACAGGCGTCTGGATGCTTTTTTCCTCTACTTACTCATTCAATCGCATTAATCTCCCAAAAAAAAAACATAAAATCGACATCGCATCAACCAACACTTTAAGCATTTCGAAATCCGGATATATCCAGACTTTTGAACAAAACACCTCATTTATCATTCTCTTAAATCTGGACTTTAAACAGGAACAAAACAAAAAGAAACTCCTCCTTTCTGAGAGGAGAAATTTTGCTATCCATATCGAACCTTTTCTATAATCTTAAAGAGGAAGAATTCCCATTGAAACCATCATCACATAACAGCTTCTCGTATCATCAATCATCACTATATCCGTACAGTCCTCCATGGACACACGCCCTCCCCTTCCTACTCCTCCTTTTGCTCCAAGAGAAACAGTCCGAATGGTCAAAAGGAAGAAAATATTTATGTGGAGACCTGGTCGGCAAACGGCACCTTGCCTGATAAAATCCGGTATAACCTTTGAACTTGGTTATCCACACAGCAATTGCTCCCCGAAGATCAATTTCACTTTTTTGGGGCAAGATTCTCCAAAAAACCTTTGCCTCAACCCCACCAGGAAAGAAAACCTCCTTAAAGAGAAAATTTTATTTGATTTGGTTTCTGAGCCTTGGTCACGTTTGGCGCTGGCTCTGGCTGGTTGCCTTTCCAGGAAATCAATATATTGTAATCAATACCACACAAGATAAATAAATAAATAAAATTTCCTTTTCGTCCTTTTTTTTCGTTGCAGATTCCTTTGAAGTAGTTACTTCACCTCCAGAGGATTCGGTAAGTAGGACTTTTAAGTTGAAAAAAAAAATCAATCGCAATCGGCTTACTTATGTATATGTAAAAGGATAACGAAAACTTTGGTGAAGTGTAACTTTTTTTTCTTTTTGTTGTTTCTTTGCGCCCCAGCTATCGCAGAGATCTCAAAGGACCAATTTCAACTCGACTTTCAACAGCAGTAGACAGCAGCAGCTCGTTCGGTCTTCGTTATCATCGAATGCCAATAGATTGCCATCGGACGAGGTAGCTGATGTCGTCGATGCTGACGATGATGGATCCAATGAAGAATTCATCACAAACCAGCGGAAATTTAATAATGAAGGAACAGCATCAGCAATTCAGCGGAAGGAGTTGGCAGTGGAATCATCAAAAAGATCATCGATACTAAATATCCTGCAAGGAGTCGATTACATTGGAGATACCATCACTGCTTCAAGTACATCTCCGCAGTCCTCGTCGTCTGCATCACCGCCACCACCACAGCAGTCTCAAGTGGGGTGGGATGGGAACGCCGCCATCATCGTCGATGAAGATGATGAAGATGTGGATGAGATTCTGCAGCCCATGATGGTAATGGCATCCGATAAGCATCATTACCATTCGAATAATGGCGGACGTGTGATGAGCCAAGGACCAGAAGCAGCACAACCAGGAGCTGGTTATCCAATCGAATATAATCCGAATCGTAATGAAGAGTCAAGTGGGTCAAGCAATCTGAGAAAGGAAGCTCCTCCGGTAACGAACCGTGCTAAGTCGGGTGAGTTATTCCTTTTCTTTTTCTTTTGTTGGTATATCAAATCCTTTGGGGTCCTATTTCACCACCCACTGCAGATGGGTTGGGGGGTGTTTTCAGAAAGAAAGCGTGAGTGACGGACGGCTACTTTTAAGTTGAATTATGTGATTATCTCTTGTTGATAAAACAAAGATGAGATCCTTAATGAGTTTTTATACATTCTACGTAAAACCAAGCCAATTGGCCTTTTATGAGCATACCAACCGAAAGGAAACTTTTCCAAGAAACGGACTCCAAATTCTTCGAAAACAATCTACCATGGACTATGAAAGATTGGTATAGGAATCCCTGTCCCCCTCTTTCTTCAAGAAATAACTCCTAATTAGAGACATTTCAATTCAGTGTCACGAATGAAATTAAGAAGCATTAAAATGTTGAGAAGGAGGGCCAGAGGTGAAGTTGGTTTTAAGTTTGTTTTAAATATTCTGTGAACGTTTGTCGAGGGCACAAATACACGTAGGCAGAGATTTCTGGTAAATAAGATGCGAAACTTACTTTTATGGCCTTTTGCTTGGGTGAGTTGTTTTAAAGTTTGAAAGTGAAATTTTGCGCATAAAGCAAAGGACGAACGATGTTAATCGACAATAATCTGTCATTGCCAGGAAAAATGTTTGGTTAGGGTGAGAAAAAGAGCAACAAGGAGAGAACTTGGGACTATTTGATTTTTTTTTCAAGAATTAACAGGCACAATACCACCCCTTCTGTTGTCCCTCCTTCGATCATGTTTCTCACATTTGTTAACTAACTTTTGCATTCTCCTTTCAGAAAGTCGAATATCCGCCTTTGAACAGCACAAAGCAATAATTCGCAACAACAGACGGTATGGCCACAAGACGCATAAAAAGAAGTACAAGGACTACTTGCGATACAGCCCACTAACGACAACAACAACGACAACACCCTCGCCAGCAACTTCCACCACCATGAGTTCTCTGCGAAAAGGTTTTCTAGCTCGTGATAGAATTTTCAACTCCGAAGACTTACCATCCAGAAAATTCTACGAAGGACGTATCAACTACTTTAGCAACAACGACGACGATGACGATGACAATGATGAAGACACCGATCCAAAGAGAGATCAAAATTTCCGAAGCTACCACAATCCGATTCGTCAGCATCACAATACTCACCATTTGCGCAATGGCGGAGGTCGCTATCGCCATGTTGGCGCTACTGCGCCGAAAACAAATCGCCCGCATTCGCCGGTCTATTCTGACTACAACGGTTTGAATATCCATCATCTTGGGTCGCGAGCAATGCAAAAACATCAAAAAGAACTCGAAAAGAAGATCGAAGAGTACTCACAGTATTACGCCAAGTGGCCGCACCTAGCCCAAGTCGAAGATCAGCTGTTCGAAGATGAGCACACTGATTTGTTGTATCCCGAAGCAGGTGGTTCGAGTCCGGGTGAATTGGTATTGTCGTCAAACGATGACGAAGACAACCAGAACTCAAAGAAAGAAGAGGAAGACGAGGAGGACGCCAATCTTCCGCCGTACATCAAAAAGTATAGACGTCGCAATAAACAGTTGATGGATCTGCTAGAGGGCACCAAGCCCCCGCCATCGACACAGGCTCCTCAATGGTCTAGTTCGGTACTCAAGCCAGGCCCCATCGATGGAAGCCACCATCACCAGCACCGAAAACACCACAATCATAGACAACATCGAAACCATCATCGCCACAAGAATTCCAAATGGCAGATTGAGGATCTCTTCGAGGAACAACGCGCCAATCCCAACAATCCCAATAAAACAACAATCTACAGCGAAATAGTCAAACCAACGCCATCTGTTGTCGACACCAGCAGCAAAAGCACCACCGCAACAACAACGACAACAATGACCACAACATCAACGCCATCCCCATCGACAACCACGCTCTCACCGTTCGAAGAACTGCTCAAACACGAAAACGAACATCTCAAACTGCTGCAGGAGAACAAACTGCCCGCAGAGGATGTCAGCATCTCACGCGAACTATACGACTGGGCGATAGACACCAGCGATGATCAATCTCATCAGGACGATTTTAATGAAGATGACGATGAGGACTACATCGATCTCAATCACAATCAGCAAACACAACACAGATGGAAATCCTCAAATCGTAATGCCAGTCCAATCAAATATCCCACAACAACAACAACACGACGTCCGATAACTTCAATGCGACGACCAAATGCAGTTTATGGCTCTATCATACGATCACCGCCAACAACAACAGCGAAGCCAATGAATTCGTTCGTCTATCATCGAGTGGTGGAGTCACCGCGAGCGGTTGGTGCCGGCCAAACGGGACGGAAGCAACGTTTGCCGTTTGTTGCGATAACCGATAGACGCTTAGAAACCTCACGTAAGGGCATGGGTAATGCTGGAGTACTCGCCCGCAAAGACTTTGAACAGAATCACTTTCCGATGCCTTAAAAGATAAATTAATGAATATGAAACAAAAAAAAAACAGAATCGTAAGAATTAAAAACAAAATTAACATTAAAATTAAAATTTAAACCAACAAAATTACTTATACATAATTCAGAAGTGCGATAGTAAAAAAATTATTATTTATTTCATTTGCTTTACATTTTTTTGAATTTATTCAATTTTGTAGCGAAATTTGTTGGAAATGTGGTGCGTCAAATGTTCAATTTTATGCTTAGTTGTTTTTGAATCCGTTTGTTTGTCTTGTTGCCGTCACACTTACAACCATTTGATGCCCTTGTTCGAAATGCCTTCCTGTTAGGCGGTTATATATGGGTCTGGGAATGTTAACGTGATGATTCTGGTGAAACAGCAAGCACCTGGTTGCACTGAAATATCAGACAAGAGCTCTTGTCGATCTACAAGTACTAGTACTGCCCCTGGTGGCATTTACTATAATGGAACCTTTTAGAACTTATACAGCAGGTATAACAGTGTCCCCAGGTTGCACTGAAATATCAGACAATAGCTCTTGTCGATCTACAAGTACTAGTACTGCCCCTGGTGGCATTTACTATAATGGAACCTTTTAGAACTTATACAGCAGGTATAACAGTGTCCCCAGGTTGCACTGAAATATCAGACAATAGCTCTTGTCGATCTACAGGTACTAGTACGGCCCCTGATAGAACTTAAACAGCAAGCAATAACTCGGGTCAATCTGCAGGTGCTAGTACAGCCCCTGGTGGCAGGCCAAACAGCAGATACTGCAATGGCCCCTAGCAGCACGACGTTTACTATTATTGAAACCGAAAAATTACCTACTCCTTGTTGCAGCTCACTACCTACTATACTGGCTTGAAATACAATGTGCAAGTTGTCTTATGCTTTTTTGGGTAATGGTTGAGCATTAACTGTATTCACAGACAGCAAAATTGTGTGCATATTCAGCGAAAAATCGTTAGGACTCTTGTCGTTGATGTCATCACGCCATGCCCGTGGAACATGTTCCCATTTTTGGCTTTTCTCGAATACATATAATGTTTTAGATGGGGAATGATTGCTTTACTGTTTCCTTGCAGCACCATGGGGAAAAGTCCCTAAACTGGCATCGCTTACTTATTATCACTAAAAACTGTCTAGAGACAAAGTCAAAAGAAGCTTTCAACTTTCTCAAATAACTTTTTTGAGTTTTTTTTCTGCAAAAAAAATAAACAAAAAGAAAAAGAAGTAAAAGGAACCTCAAGGAAATTTCAAGTTTGACCCTCGTCAAGTTGCCTGCTTCCTTGAATATTTATTTAGGGCTTTCTCAGTTTTACTTACCGGAAATTGATTTTTTTTTACTTCGGAATGTGTTCAAAAATATCTAATAAAAAAAAAACAACAAATAAATCTTCTGTGAAACTACGTAGCACATCAAAGGACGTTCAAGGATTAATAAAATAAAAAAAAACAACACATCCTTTTGTCCCAAGAGTCCGTTTAAGGCAAAACTATATCCAAAACTACAAAAAAAATGTCAGCTTTATACACACACATCCAGCACTCATATTGAGTTCTATTCCAAAAACAAAAGCTCGATATAGGAAGGGCAATAAAATATATCATATAGGCGAGGGTTTGTTTGCCTTAAAAAAAGAACCACCCTGGTATAGAGCTCTCATAAGACACACGACATTGATCTCCATCTATTATGAGGACCTTATTGCTATAAAATAAAATTATCTCCTTTTCTATCTCATCCGATGTCCTTTTTTCTCCATACACAGTATGAGACTGTCACTATACAACAACAGAATTGCCTACACCTTCTTCACAATGATGAAAAAGTAATATTGTGTTATGAATAGGCATGATGCTGGCGCAGCTGCCTGCTGCTAGATAACTGAAAAGAAAGCAGATCCGGATCCGGATATGATGGTGGTAATAGAAAAAGGATTACATTTTGATTGGAACTTCGAAGTGTTCCTTCACTTTTGGTTGCATTGGATGCTTTTTATGGAAAAGGGTTCTTTTCATACTACTTGTGCAATTTAAGGTCTCCTAGTGAAAGGATCATCACTCTATTTGGTTTCATTGATGTTCATCGTAAGGATTACTTTTCTTTTTAAATCCGCAATCAATCGGTTGCATCAGCAACGTTCGAATCTGATTGGGTGAGAGTGTGAGAAACTTTTCATAGGTGGTATTTCACTCCATAGTGCAGCGGAAAAAAAATTCAAGAAACTTTTATAGACCTCTTTTCAAATTTCAATTTTCAAATCGAAATGCTATTCATCGACCTCAAATTACAGTTTTTCAACGTTTCTACGATAATTGGTTTCCTAAGAACTATAACCAAATTCCAATACATCAAGCATCAGCTTTGATCCTTGGATCCTTCATATTGCATTTATTCAAAGAAACTTTTATCCGTTTGTGATGTTCTAAGAACACTCGTTTGACAGTTCAAAAAACAAAAAACACCCATTGACATTTTTCTAGGACTAGGCGTCATCGCAATATTGTCACGACACGATACGCACTTTGACAAGTAGAGTCGTTTCTCCTAAGCAAACATCCAAAGATTGGCACTAGCTTTGGCGACAAGAAAAAACTCTTATATGTGTTTGGCTCCAAAGGATCAGCTTTTGTTTCTTTTGATGAAACCCCACTGTGTTATTGAGAGTGTATATAGATACGCGCTGCATTCTGATTGATTTTGATGCTTTGTTCGTGGCACAAAGGGCAAAATAGAAATAGAGGTAGAGCGCGAGCTTTGTTTTGTTTCCCCCTTTCATTCTATTCAAATCACACATACTCACACTAACAGTGTCAACACAACACAATACAGAGTGTGCTTTATTTTGAAAAATAAAAAAAAAAAAATGTTTTCGTTTTTGTTAAAAAGTCTTTTGGAATTTCGAGGAAGTTGCATTTAAGCTGTTGAATGGAAAAGAATGCCATCCAGAGCCAAATTGAAAATTTTTGTTGCGAGGTTTGCTCTTTTCTTTCAATGACACAAATAGATTGAACTACGATGGCGAAAAGGTCCTTCTTTTGTGAGTTTTGATAAATATCAGAAAACTCAATTATTGCTGGTAGATGAGGGCTTGCAGGGAGAGCGGAATAGTGTTAACTTACATTTTTAAATGGATTTTCTTGCAGGGGATTGTTGTGAAGTAAATTGATTGAATTGCTACTCTTATTGAATGCATTTTAACTGGATATTGGATTCTCAATTAATTTTTCATTTTTTTCGCAGATTTTAATTTGTTTTAAAACTGATATTATTGTAAATTTAATTTGTTCATCAATATTATTGTAAGTTTGAAATAAAAATAATTACAAATGTGTTTTTAAGCACTGCCCAACGTGTTTAATGAAATAAATTAATTAAATTAAAAATTAACACGTTACCAAGCCCACACAAATATTATTTAAAATTAAAATTAAAATTTTATTATTATTATTTTTGTTACTTAATATTTTAAATATAATATATGTTTTCTGTGAGAAAAAAAAGTATTATTAAAATATTATATTATGTTGATATTAATAAAAATGAAAAAAAAATAACATTCCATAGCTTAATTATTGTTATATATTAATTCATGAGCATAACAAAAAATAAAAACGTATAATTAATTAGTGTTATTATTTAGTAAGACACAAAAAAATATCACTTGGTTATCATATATTAAATAAAATAGCTGCAAACTATAAGTAAAATGTAGAAAGACGAAAATTCATATTACATTTTTTTTGTTTATCTCAAAACACAATTCAATATAAATATGATTAAAACAATTACTATAACATTAAATGATACAAATAACAGTAAGAAAAATCAAGCACACAAAACGCTTTGCTTTCATGCATTGCTTTTGACATTGATGATAAGTAAACAAAAAATAAACATGCTAATTAATTGCTACGAACATATCAAGAAATATGGAGAAAATATTAAAAAGACAAAAACAACAACATCTTTTGGTAAAACGTATCCAAAATAAGAAGAAAAATAAAAAAGAAAAGAAATTTTAGGAAAAAATAAGTATATTAGTATTTTAAGAAGTATACATTAAATCAAAAATGAAAAAGAAAATTACAACACAATGATAATAATATTTAAGAATAAAAACAAAAAAAAAACAAAAATAAAATGAAAAATATTTAAACAAAAATTAAAGCAAAAATGTTGACTGTTTTGTAAATTGAATGAAGTATAAATAATATAAATAAAAATGTATCGAAAAATTGTTGTTCTTGTTTTATTAAGGTTAAACAAAAAGGAATATGATCTCCCTTTTAGCTTTGTTATGGCCGTCTGTTGGTCCATCGGTATGTCACAAGTATTTAACTGTTAAGCTATCGATAGAATATTGATGAACATTTAACAGAAGGTGAGCTTTGATCTGCAGAGAAAATATAGGTACTTAATATTCTTGTGTCGATGTTCTCCTCAAAACTTTTCGTTAAACATAATAGCTTCGTTCGATGTAAGCAGCCCTGAGGCGCTCCAATGCTTGTCATTGCCCTGAACAGAACTGTAAGAAAATTGAAAAATTTCTCTAGATTTGATTTCACATCGAACGTATTTGTGCTCTATTTTTATATTGATGTTAAAATGTCTTTTTGAAATGAAAACTTTTTTCTCTTTGGTGTTAGCAACAGCTTATTCAAGCAGCTCTGAGATTCATGTCCCCAAATAAAAAAAAAAACTTGGGTCGTTTCAGTTTGCAACCGGAGCGAAATAAGAACAGTTCAGTGTGAAATAAGACCAGCACCGAGCGACGCAGACCTTATTACAAATAAAATACTTTTGAGGCAACAATTAATAGTTTTAAATCATATAAAGGGTCCGCCAAATTTTTTTTTTTGAAAATGCTATAAAAAAAACTTCTTAATATTTTCTCAAATTTCTTTTTTAATTTGAAAGTACAATCCTTCCGGTTAATAATGGAAAATCAGCCCAATCGTCGTATCCGTTCGGAGAAACTTACGATCGTAACGGTATCCGTTACGTAAAGGAATATTAACTTATTATAACGCATGTCGTTCCGCAAATGTTCCGACACAATTTAGCTGTCGGAACAATCGGAGACGCATAAAAAATAATCGCATCGCACAGCGTTTGTTGAATATATTCTCTCCGGCGCATGAAATCGTAATGCGTTACTCGGAGTTTAAAATTTCAACGCAAATTTGATTTTTTTTCTGAGGTATGTACGATTTAACAATCGGAACCCTTAGGACGATGCCAAAATTGTATGTTTCGTACAAATCGGGCTGAATATCTTCATTCAAATGGCTGCCTCGGTTGGTCATGCAGTAGCCTACACGATCGGTCCAATTTGTAAGCACGTTATGGATTGTGTACAGCTGTATTTTACCAATGGCTTCACGAATATTGTCCTTTAAAGCGTCAATTGTCTCTGGCTGGTCGGCGTAACACTCATCTTTTACGGCACACCACAAATAATAGTGCAACTGTGTCAAATCGCAGCTCCGAGGTGGCCAGACGACATCACATCCGCGGCTGATACTTCAATCTTCAAAAACAGGGCGCACAACATCAAGTGTAGCTTCGGGCTGTGTGGCACGTAGCGTTACGCTACCACCGCCGTCTTGTTGAAACCAAATGTTGCCATATCCTCCTCTTAAATTTTTGTGAACACAAATTCGTTCAACATGGCCCGATTGCTCATTTTCGAAGAAAAATGGCCCAATTACGCCTTTGTACCAAAATGCGCACTAAACAGTGACTCGTTTTGGGTGTCGTTTCGGCTTTTCAATGATGTCGTTTCGGCTATTCAATGTATGCGTGCGGGATTACTGTGCCCCAAATGCGACAATTTTGCTTGTTTATATACCATCTGAAGATTATTTTTTTGGCAAAATCGGCATCTTCTCTAAGTCGATCGACAACGCATTGGATGGTCAGTTGGCTTCATCTCCTTAACAAATTGGATTTTGTTAAGACCAAGGTCTTTATGCAAAATTCGTCTCAATGATGTCTCCAAAATGTTCATTTGTTGAGACCTACCGACGGTGAATTGATGTTGATGGCGCTTCACACACACTTCCTGCCAGCAGCAGGTGTACGGATGCACTGTTTTTGGCTTTTTACGCTTTGGTTTATCGATGAGGATGCCAGTTTCTTTCACTTTTTTCACAAGATAACGAACATAAGGAGCTGACTGCTTCTTTTCTTCCATAAACCGTACGCAATTTTTGCACACATTCTGCAACATTATCATAATTTTCAAAGTAATGTTGCAAAGTTTCCGAGCTTTGTTCAAGCGTATTCAGAACCATATTCGTTCAGCGGAAGGATAAAACTAATTATCTCTCACATCAGACATGAGCTAAGTGTAACCATCACGAAGTTAGCATAAGTTACTCTTTACGCGACCTACACAAACCGCAGTGCATATATTACATATCAAACGAAAGCATTTTTTGTGCAGGTGTGCAGCAACTGTATACAGAATCAAGACATGGCCGAAACGTTTAAAACAATAAATTGACTACAAAATACAAAATTGCTTTTATTCAGAAAAAAGGAATGTCTTATCACGTGTTTTCCAAAAAGCTGTTGGGTTCCGCCAATTCAGTAACTCACACATAATATTCATGAAAATAAACTAAAATGGATGAAAATAGGGAATTACATGAGTCAGTTTTCGATCTCCTTCTTTCTCTAATCTCTAGGACTCTAGGTGTGTCCGCGATGAAATTTTAGAAATGTCATTAAGAATGAAGGTGGGTTCCCAGTAGTGTTCACAATTTCACATTACCCAAATCTGCCTTGGAGAGCTCTCCGCCGTTTAAAGTAGAACAACGAAATACGGTGCTAAAGGCACTTGGTCTTTTTTCGTCAATCATCTTAAGCCATTCAAGTTCATTTTGACAGCGATCGATCGCGTCAATAAAAACATCTGCGTGAACAGTTTGGTTGGATTTCAAGGTGTTCTCTGTATTGACACATGCAATATGAAACGAATTTCTGTCTACAAGACTAAAGTAGTCTAAAGACACACCATAACCTTATCTAAAACCTGCACAAGCTTGGAATAAGCCAGATGAGCATTTCCAGATTTGCACGATTCTCGCTATACAGCTTTGTCAGTTCCTTGTGGGGGAAACGAGTTCAAAATCAAGTATTTTCTATAAATGGGCTGTCACATATGAAACCTTGAAGTCAATTCATTATTTTACGTTCCGATTTACATGCATTGGTCTTTTCTAGGTTCTTACAACTAGCCGCTGACAGTGCTTTTAGAAAAATACTTCAATTTTTTTTTATTCCTTTCGAAACCCCTTTGGGTGTTCTTCTAAGCGGAAGATCTCTAGGTTTTTAAGCTGCTGAGAAGGTGCACATGCTCCTTCTGCAACTTTAATTATATTCTGTGCTAAGTGAACTTGTCCTGAATTTCTTTCTTCGTGTTTTTTGTCATTGAATAATTCAAATGCACACGCCTTAGATGTTGAGGAGTCATTTAGCTCATACTTCAATTGGTTCGGCAGGTGGCCATTGCTCAGAGGAATGCGTAGTTGACTACTAAGCCAAACACTGCGGGCTCAGGCCAGCTTATATGAGCCGACCTTTGCGTTGAAATGAGACAATACAAATCTCCTCTATGTAACGTAGGTTTTTGTAATGTGTTCTTTTTCTGTGTATGTGCCTATTTGTCTCTCTCTCTCTGTTGTATTAATGTCTTGTTCTGTTATGTTATGTTATGTTATGTTATGTGTCAATGTCAATGTCAATAATTTGGTTAGACCATTGAACCAGGTTTTGTGGTTCCAGTCAGAGGAATCTATTTTTTCTTACAAAGGGTTTCAGTTGCAGCTTCAAACAAAGATGATAACTGGAAATTTGTTGATGTTTTATGTTTTAAAGACTGATAAAGTGTCCGAGTACGATTTTGTTATTGTAAAAGTATAACTCTTGCTTGATACGCTCCTCATCTTCATCGTCTCATCGGTAGGGTGTTGTGAACTGAATCAACAGATGTTTTTTGGTGTTCCTGACCGACCTAATCTAATTTGATTGTAAATGAAATAACTAAGCTCAGCCCTTATTATCAGATTTTCCATTACAATATGAAATTCAAGCAAATTTCGAATTTCGTCTTCGATAATCACTTCCAAAATCCCAAATTAGTTTCACGCAAAACACTGCCGACAAACCCAAGAACAGAAAATTGACAATGTAATCAGATTGATTACCAAATCGAAGGTTCGCCCTAACTCAAATCAAAATGCCACAGATTAGGATGCCAAATTCAGTTCCATCACATCACGATACTCCACAACTTGTTTCCATCTCATTTATAACCGGAAAATCCTTCTTCGATCAAACATTATGTAAACAAGTGCGTTCGCCTGATGTCGGTTGCGTATCTCCAATAATCAAATATTTGATCAAATAAAATATTTATAAGCTGATTAGTTAGTTATAGTTTTGTGCAAAGCTTCCAACTGGGACATTTATCAGTCCAAAAGTGACTGATGTGTGTGCGTGTATGTGTTTGTGTTGTTCTACGTGCAGATATCCTTCCTTTAGGCATGTCGGCATCACATGAATATTTGTTGAGTTCTCCATCATCAGTTGTTCCTGTTGTTCTCAAGGCTCGACTATACTCGAAAGCCAGCAGCAGCTATGTATGTAAATGATATTAGTTTTCGCATTCAGACTTTGGTAAATATTAGTTTAGCTCCAGCGCAAAACGCACAGAGTTGTTGCTAATTATTATGAACACAACAAGCAATAAAGCAAGGGTGTGTGTGTGGGCGGGATATTTAAGTGCAAATGAAGTCATGGAATTTGTGTTTTTGGCTAATTGCTAATGAAACTTTGTTGGCAAGCTTTCAAAAATTAAGGCTCACAAGCAATTTGATATCTTTCTTGTTCCTGCAATAGTTTTTGTGGGATAACAATAAAAAGACATGGATTTTGTTAGTGTTGCCAAAAAGGGATTTAGTCCAGGAACGGTGAGGGGAATAATTATCAATTATGGGAGACAAAATAATTAAATTAAATTTTACTTTACTGTCGAACAGCTTGGATTTAAGGAACTCTTCCAGGAATAAGGAGCATAATTAATTTTGATTATTATTTACATTCCGTTTTAATTAAACAAAAACAGTTTCGTTGATTTTATATAATGAAGTCTTCTGAAGTTTATACTCTATAACAGCTGAGGTGGTTGGATGTCTGAAATGGGGCGGGCGTGTCGTTAGTTGTAGCACATTAAGAGGTAACTTCACCTCCTTGCAGAAGCCACCAAGGACTTATGTGCTGATAACCTTTGTAAAGGGTTTTTCAATAGGGACGCTACCCAAGTAGACCGATAGGGACAGCAAACGACGCCATATGACGCCGCTCTCTTGACATTTCTCTTTAGCAAGGTTTGCCATTTCATCATCATGGAAAGGTATACGATCCAACAACGGGTCGAAATTATTAAAATTTACTACCGAAATTCGGAGTCAGTGGTCAACACTTTAAGAGCGCTACTCATCTTCAGCGATGAGGCTCATTTCTGGCTGGATGGCTTTGTCAATAAGCAAAATATGCGTTATTGGTCAGGCAGCAATCCACATGTGCTTCACGAGGCACCATTACATCCCGAAAAAATCACTGTTTGGTGCGGTAGCATTAGCTGGTGGTGTCATTGGGCCGTACTTCTTCCGTGATGATCAAGACCGGCACGTTACTGTGAATGGGAATCGCTACCGCTCAATGCTAACCGATTATTTTTGGAATGAATTGGATGATATGGACTTGGACGAAATGTGGTTTCAACAGGACGGTGCCACATGTCACACAGCGGGCCAAACAATCGAATTATTGAGAACGAAGTTCGATGAAAGCATTATCTCCAGAAATGGACCTGTGAATTAGCCGCCTCGTTCATGCGATTTAACGCCGTTAGACTATTTCCTGTGGGGCTACGTCAAATCTATGGTTTATGCCAACAAGCCAGGGACGATTAATGAACTTCGTACGAATATCGAACGTGAAATTGCAGCAGTATGGGCCGATTTATGCTTGAAAACCGTCGAAAATTGGGTTCAGCGTCTGGACTTCTGCAAGCGTGCCCGTGGTGGCCATGCAATATGCAAAAGAAATCGAGTTCCATACATAATGGCATCAAATGTACTTCCGCAGGAATAAAGAATTTCATTGATATCCAAAACCATTTTTGTATTATTTATTTAACTTTTGTAGCGTCCCTATTGAAAAACCCTTTATATGGAACAACAAGCACTACCAAGATTGGTTCTACAAAATCTGTCAAATCAAGCAGAATACAAACTTATGTAAAAAAAAAAATGTTTCTGTAAACATTCTCAAGATGGCACCACCATCGTTTTCCATCTTGAGACTACTCTTACTTACTTACTTAAGGTGGCGCTAGAGTCCGTTGTGGACTTGGGCCTCAATCAACAGTCTCCACCAGCTAGCTCGGTCCTTAGCTAGCTGTCTTCAGTTTTGCACTCCAAGTTGATTCAGGTCCTCTTCCACTTGAGTGCGCCACCTGAGTCGCGGTCTTCCTCTCCTCTTACGTCCCTAGAGAATAGTGTCGAAGGCTTTCCGGGCCGCAGCGTTGGTGTCCTTACCTACTTACTTATGGTGGCGCTACAGTCCAGGTCGGACCAGGGCCTCACCCAACAAACTTCTCCAGCCAGCTCGGTCCCTGGCTAACTGTCTCCAGTTTCGCACGCCAAGTTGGTTCAGGTCCTCTACCACCTGTGTGCTCCACCGGAGTCGCGGTCTTCCTCTTCTGCGACGTCCTTCCGGATTGGATTCGAAGACTCTACGAGCCGGAGCATTATTTTCCATTCGCTCAACATGACCCAACCATCTAAGTCGTTGGACCTTAACTTTTCTGGCTAGGTCAGTGTCGCTGTACAGCTCGTACAGTTCTTGGTTGAATCTTCGTCTCCATTCTCCATTAATGCAGACAGGACCAAAAATCACTCGAAGAATTTTTCTCTCAAAGCAGCCCAAAGCGTTTTCATCAGATGTTGTCACAGTCCATGTCTCTGCACCATACATGAGGACCGGGATGATGAGGGTTTTGTAGAGTGTCACTTTAGTTGCTCGGGAGAGGACTTTACTACTCAATTGCCTTCTAAGTCCAAAGAAGCAGCGATTGGCAAGAGTGATTCTTCGTTTGATTTCAGCGCTGGTGTTGTTGTCTGAGTTGATAGCGGATCCCAGGTAGACAAAGTCCTTAACTACCTCGAAGTTAAATCTGTCTATGTTGACGTTTGCTCCAAGACGTCGATGTTGGTTGTCCTTTCTTGTCGACAGCATTAACTTGGTCTTACCCTCGTTAACCGCTAGACCCATCTTCCTGGCCTCCGTCTCAAGGCTCACAAACGCTCCACTGACATCACGCTGTGTTCTTCCAATTATGTCAATGTCGTCTGCGTATCCTAGTAGCTGGACGGACTTTTGAAAGATTGTGCCTCTGGTGTTGACATTGGAGCTTTGCACAATCTTTTCAAGGATGATGTTGAAGAAATCGCATGACAGCGCATCGCCTTGTCTAAAACCTTTTTTGACATCAAAAGCGTCCGTTAGGTTTTTTCCGACCATGATGGAACAGCGTGAATTTTCCATTGTCATCTTACACAGACGGATGAGTTTTTCTGGGATGCCAAAACTAGACATTGCTCTATATAGTTGGTCTCTATAGACGCTGTCATACGCGGCTTTGAAATCGATGAAAAGGTGGTAGGTATCGATTTGAAGTTCCTGGGTCTTCTCCAAGATCTGCCGTAGGGTGAATATTTGATCGATGGTGGACTTTCCGGGTCTGAAGCCACACTGATAAGGACCTATCAGGTTGTTGACGAAGGGCTTCAAACGTTCACACAGCACGGCAGACAAGATCTTATAGGCGATGTTAAGGAGACTTATACCTCTGTAGTTTGTGCAGTTCAGGGGATCTCCTTTTTTGAGGATCGGGCAAACGATGCTGAGGTTCCATTCATCGGGCATGCTTTCCTCCGACCAAATTTTGCAGATGAGCTGGTGCATGCTCCTAACCAAATCATCTCCGGCTGCTTTGTACAGTTCGGCGGCTAGCCCGTCTGCTCCAGCGGCTTTGTTCGACTTTAGTTTAGATATCGCTATCTTCACTTCGTCCATGTCGGGTGGGTGGAATTGTTGGCCTTCTGCACCCAAATTGAATGGTTCTGTATTGCTGACGGAGTTTTGGTCGTCATCGCCATTATACAGCTTGGAAAAGTGGTCTTTCCATATCCTCAGCACTGACTGCGGTTCAACTACGATATTCCCATGATGGTCTCTACAGGCTTCAGTTCGGGGTGTATAAGCCTTGGAAGTTTGTTTCACCTTTTTGTAGAACTTTCGAACCTTGTTCCTGTTGTGACATCCCTCTATCTCCTCGATCGCGCACTTCTCATGCTCCCTTTTTTTCTTTCTGAGAAGTTTATGCTACTCTCTCCTCTTCTGCTCGTAGAGCTCACGAGCTGCTCGTGTCTTTCTTTGCAGCGCCGCTTTGTATGCCTCTTGTTTAGCTGCATGTGCTCGCCGGCATTCATCGTCAAACCAGGGGTTTCGTTGTGGTGGCCTTGTAAACCCTAGCACTTCAGAGGCGGCATCTCTGATGGCTGCTTGGCAGTGTTGCCACTGGTTCTCTATATTTTGTGCTGGCAGCAAAGGACTTCTGAGGAGATTTTCGGAGACACGATCGGAAAAGGATCTAGCAATCTCTTGCGATTGTAGCCGCTTGACGTCGAATTTCCTCCTAGCATTTTCGCGTGTTGGCCTTGCTCGGGATATCCGCATTCGTACCTTGGCTACAACAAGGTAGTGGTCCGAGTCGATGTTGGCACCTCGGAATGTGCGGACATCTTGCATGCTAGAGAAGTGTCGTGCGTCGATCGCAATGTGATCAATCTGGTTGACGGTTGATTGGTCAGGAGATTTCCATGTTCCCTTGTGGATATCGAGATGTGGGAATCGCGTACTTGCTACCATTACGTCTCGCCCCGCAGCGAAGTCGATTAACCTAAATCCGTTATCGGAGGTGGTGTGTAGGCTATGTCCTCCGATTATTCCACCAAAGATTTGTTCTCTACCCAGCTTAGCATTAAAATCTCCAAGGACGATTTTAATGTCATAGCTAGGGCATTGCTCATAGGTCTTGTCGAGGAGCTCGTAGAACCTGTCTTTGGTGTCTTCATCCTTTTCCTCAGTGGGGGCGTGAGCGCAGATGAGGCTAATGTTGGTGAATTTAGCCTTGATACGGATTGTAGTGATGCGCTCATTCACTGAGTTGAAACTCAAGACATTCCTCCTGAGTCGAGTCCCAACTACAAATCCACATCCAAATAGACGCTGTTTTTGTTCCCGGTAGCAGTCGCCGTAGTATATATCACAGTTGTTCATTTTGCGTAGGCCCGGACCATCCCATCGCATTTCTTGGATGGCAGTTATATCTGCTTTATAGCAGTCAAGGGCTTCCGCTAGTTGTTCGGCTGCACGTGGCCCGTTAAGGGACCTAACATTCCACGTGCAAAACCGAAATTCGTTGTCCTTAAATCGTTTGCGTGGGTCGTCATCATTAATTCCGTCCGTATCCGAGGCTTGTTGGTGTTTCGGAACTAGTACTTCTTTATGTGGCCGGGCAGTCACCCCGACGCACGACCCCCAACCTGGAGGACCAGGTCTTTAGTATAACTCTAAGACGAAGAGCCGGCAAAACCGCTCCTTATAGGCCTGGGCTGCGAATATGTCGTAGTAGCCCTATAAGGTGTTCACTAAGTAGTTCATCCTGACTGGAACTGTAGACGCCACCGTTGATTCCATCTTGGGAGTTCTTCCGCTGCCGCCTGTTGAAAAGGAGGCATGCCTTAGTGGACGCATACCTCCTCCCCCTCTCTCTCTTTGCTGCCGCCAACAACTTCCCACTGGGGTTGGAACCCAATCTTCGGTCGAAGGTACTAGGCACCCGATGTTCACCACGGGGAGGTGGAGAGTAGGAGTTGATAGACAGAGGTTTCAGTGGACGCTTGTGTCCACTTGAATGCACATTCGTTGGTGTCCATCCGCTCTAAATGACCGAGCCATCTGAGTCTCTGGACCTTGACCCCTCTGGCTAGGTCCATGTCGTTGTACAACCCGTAAAGTTTGCTGTTATATCTTCTTCGCCATTCCCCTTCAATGCACACGGGGCCAAAGATGATCCGAAGAACTTTCCTCTCGAAACAGCCTAAGGCACTTTCATCCCATTTTGTCAAGGTCCATGCTTCTGCACCAAACAGCAGGACTGGGATGATGAGTGTGTTGTACAATTTTACATTATTCGCTCGAGAGAGGGCTTTTCCACTCAATTGCTTTCTTAGCCCAAAGAAACAGCGATAAGCAAGAGTTATTCTTCGTCTGATCTCGGCGCTGGTGTTATTGCCCGTGTTTATAGCGGAGCCTAGGGAGACAAACTCCTCTACTACCTCGAAGTTATACGCGTCTATTGTGACGTTCTGCCCGAGCCGTCGGTGTTGGGTGTCCTTCCTCGAAGACAGCATATACTTCGTCTTTCCCTCATTTACCGCTAAACCCATTTTTGCCGCTTCTGTCTCAATTCTCACAAAGGCGCCATTGACATCACGCTGTGTTCTTCCCATTATATCAATATCATCGGCGTACGCTAGAAGTTGAACAGATTTTTGGAAGTTATTGCCTCTGGTGTTGATGGTGGAGTTCTGCACTATCTTCTCAAGAACGATGTTAAAGGAATCGCACAACAGTGCATCGCCTTGTCTGAATCCGTAAGCTCGTTGCCAACCTTCCTGGAGCAGCGTGAGTTCTCCATCGTTATTTTGCACAAGCGAACGAGCTTGGCTAGGCAGTTCGTCTCTGTAGATGCTGTCATACGCGGCCTTAAAATCGATGAAAAGGTGGTGGGTGTAGATTTGGAGATCATAGGTCTTCTCCAGGATCTGCCGCAACGTGAAAATTTGGTCGATGGTTGACTTTCCTGGCCTGAAGCCACATTGACCAATCAGATTGTTGACGAAAGGCTTCAGACGTTCACATATTACGGCAGATAGGATCTTGTAGGCGATGTTAAGTAGACTTATTCATCTGTAGCTGGCGTAGTTTAGAGGATCTCCCTTTTTACAATTTTGGTATAGAATATTTCAGTAACACACTGTCACTGCACATCTGCACAAAAATGCTTGCATTTGATGTGGAATTCTTGTTTTATATGATTCTGAGAAATTGAGCAACAAAAATTTAAACAAACCGTTCCACCCCAGCACGCGGTTAAAGATTAAATTTGATATTTTGTAAGGCTTATCTGTCCTTGTGCCATAATGGTGATGATGACGATAACAAATTGGTATGTCAAGGCAATTGGAATGACAGAAATGCCAATGCCAAAGTCATTTATCCATCGCATCGAACGGATGTCGAAGGAGGAAATGATTTTGAAATTATTCGGAAGAGAAGAGGATATTGCTTTATACACTCTTTCGTCCTCACATCATCATACCATTCTAGCTACTTTCTGGTGATTCTGCTTTGATTTCAATCAGCACCATCATCAACAGTCATCGGTTTGGGATAGGATTTGAAGTCTTTCTACACTGAACAAAATTGTCTAATTCTGTTGATGTATTTTACTATATTTATGTAAAAATATCCCAATTCCTCTTTGAGAATGTTTTGTTTCAGTGTAATTGTTCTGAAAATGCAACACAAACCGGGAATTGGTTTATTCAGACCGAAGATTGGAATTGACTTTGTTTGTCATTTGTAGTCAATTATAGAGTAAGCTAGGTCGTGAGCGTGTCAGATGTTGTTAGCTCACATCCCACCTATGGATAAAGAAGTTGATGTTAGCATTGAACGCAGGCCAGGGCTGGACATGGACACTGCAGAAAGGACGCATCCCTATAATGGCATTAAATGGAAAATGAGAATTTGTATTTTTTTTCACCTTTGTACTCAGAAATTGATGGCAATGACGAGCTTGAGTTGGGCAATTGCAATTGCAATTCGGCTAATTTCAACTTTTGATGCAAATTGATATTAATTATTTGGTAATTAGTTATTTTTGTCAGAGCCGGAGGGTCAAAATGAATAAAAAGCAATTGAATTTGAAATAAAGTGGGATGGTGTTTTTGCAATGCTGTGCATTCAACAGGTGGTGTGGGTGAGTTTGATAGTAAATTGAATTTGTAAAACCTTTGGCAATGCTATTTTTTGTTTGTGTTTTGTTTGGCAATGTGTTTAATTGAATAACTAATTTGTGTGCTTCGGATTTAGATAGATGGCCGTGGTTGGGGAATGTTTTTTTTTTTTCAATTAATTTTAATTTTAGATTGAAGCGAAAAGTTTTAATTACTTGTTTGGAGAGTTGATATATTTTTCGTATAAAAGCTAAAATGATTTGTTATTAATTTAGTTAGGGTTTTATCAGGTGATTTTAAAATGTCTAAATTCGATTAGTTTTCATTGTTTAAATAACAATGCAGACATTTAATTTAAACACGGAAATAAATTATTTAACAGGAAGGACAGTTGTTCTATCACACTTATTTTTCTCAAGGACGCGTGCTTAGTCTTAATTAAGTAAAAAGGAGTATAAAAGGAACATAGGGTCAAGACTGGTGGATTTTTATGCTTTAAAATGTCGTTTAGACCAGTTCCTATGTGGGAGTTCAAATTCCAACTTTTAAAAATAGTCTCAGATTTTTCCAAACTAATGGCGTTTTTAATTGGCAATCTGGAAGTAAAAAAAAGCATTCTGAAAGCGTTCACTTTCAAAACCAGAATGCTTCTTTTTAGATTCCAGATTGCCAATTAAAAACGCCATAATATTCCGAAATCAACCGCGGTGCCGCTGCGCTGGCGCTGCCAAGGCCAAGGCCAACTATTCCTCTACTCAGCAGAGAGCAGATCCAGATAGTCGTCGATTCGATGTCGAATATCGGAAAAGAAAAACACAAAGAGAAAACCAAAATCAAAAACCAACAAACAACCACACAGCGCAGTTGCTGCCAGTGCCATTGGCGCGCAAGGGATATACACATTTAAATATGTGCACGCAGAAGCAGTGTTTTATTTTTAGTGTTTGTATCTCGATTCACATCGTCTGATAGTTTCAAAGTTACCAAGTAGACGTGGAAAACAACGGTTGATTTTGTTACCATCATACTTAGATCAATATAGATCCTTTGTGATACTCCGAAGTATTGCAACTTCTGAAAAAGTGATTTAACCTATGAATTCTATAGTTGGTCGAGCCATTTGGTGGACTTGACAAAGTTCAGTAGGCGATTGCCTGGGAGTTCAGATAGTTCTTCTAGTTCATTAAAGAAAAAGTTGCCTGAAAATGTTAATCTAGTAAGGCAGAGTGCTGGACAGTGGCATACGAAGTGAGCTGTATTTTCATGCTTTTCCTCATCGCCGCAGCCAGCGCTGCCGAAACTACTACCAAAGGAGTGTTTGTACTCCCCAGAGTATATCTAATAATGAGTAGGGACACTCTCCACGTGGTTAATTTCCGGCGGCCAATGGTCTATGTATGTATTAGTTCTTCCAGTAGGAGAGAATAGTGCAAAAGTATTAGGTTTAGAAAAATTCGAAAGAAAGAAAGAGTTCACAACAAACAATACGAGCCCTAACACATTCGTGTTCTTGTGTACGATAAATAAAATCCATAATGCTTTTTTAATTGAGCGGCCAATGGTCTTGTATGTATTAGTGTTCTAGCTTCTTTTTTCTGACAATCTGAAAAGGAGTAGAGTGACCACACTAGTCTTTCAAGCAATTGTTATTTTTTACTTACAAAGCCATATAAAGAATGCAAAATATAAAAACTTCACTCTAGAATATATGTTAACTGTTTTATGAGCTGTTATGACTTCGTAAGATCTAATATTTTGCGATTTAAACTGCAATTATCAACCCTTCTAACATGTTTTATATGAATGTTGTTGCTTTGTTTTATCTCCTTCTTACTATAACACTTTACATCGCCGTCTATTTCTCGTGTACATGAGACCTAACGGAATCCAAAAATGTAAACAAAAATGAACCACGTGGAGAGTGTCCCTACTCATTATTAGATATACTCTGGTACTCCCTTTGCGTTCAGTGTACTCCCGTACTTCGCTATACTCGAAAATACTCCCCTTGGAAACTTAAAGGAGCATTATAAAATTAAAATATACTGACTCGGCCTTAAATATGTATTTCTATCATTATTTGAGCGAACACAACTAGTCTAGTGGTGTCAAATCGCACGAACAAGGTGGGCAATAGGTCCGCCTATTTCTTGATGTAACTCGCTCATTAAACCTACACTTCAATATGGTGATTGAGAAGTGTGCTTTGTGGCTTGTATCACCATACTAAGCGGTAATCATGGTGCGATAACGCTGGCCATTCAGAACGCCATAGAACTGAAATTGACTGATTTGGATCATTTGCAACGGACCCCAGAACGGCAGCGATTTTTTCGACACTTCGACCTAACCACTGCCTCACTGACATGGCAACATCATCCAAATTGTTGCACTCGATTTGTTATTGCCGGGGTGGAATCGTGTTAGGTGATAGTTGAAACTCAATTTTGCTTTTTTTTCCTGAATTTGACTGTCAACTATCAAAAATCAGCTTACACGATTCCTCGCCCGGTCTCCTAGGGCGAGAATTACGACCAAAAATTTTAGTTATTAAATATGTGGTCATTGACTCCGTATTTCGGCAGAAAGCAGACTTTGTTGTAAGTGAAAGGATAAGCAGGTAGGTTAGAATGGCGCTTCAATTGCGCCGTTTTGATACCATGAACTCGAAGTTACCTAAAAAGAATGAACTATAAGAAGACACGTACAGTACAGTGCACAATGGAAAATTAAATCCTATTGGTTTCGTTAAGATAGAGAATCAAGTTCCTAATCATAATGTTTGCGAGTTCGCTAAGCTCGCATAAGAAGGGAGCACCCAAAGCCATTGTTCTGGCATTAAGAAGGGCGGGCACTCAAACAAAAGTGCTGGAGTATTTCCCTGTGAGTCGTATCTCTACAGCTACGACAAAATTCATTGTGGGAATACCAAGCCTCAAGGCATGTTGCCCGACCGGCCAGGGGCCTGTGCAAAAGGCAACTATTCTGCCAATGTCGGACCTAGGTTTATTCAGAAGTTCCTTGGTACGTTTGTGGTCGTAAGTGGGTTACATCTATATCCGTTTGCAAGACTCCTATGGGAATCCTAACTTCCTCAACAAGGGATATTCGAAGGCTTGATCCCGTCCTAGCCAGTTCATCAGCGATTTCTTTATGTTGAATGTCGCTGTGCCCTTATACCAAGACTAGATTATTTTTTATATTGTCGTTAAAACTTGCGAGCTCTTGCTTACAATCTCAATAGATTCTGTATTCTGCTGCTTGACTATCAATAAAGATTGCAACCTTTTGTATAATTTCGTCAGATTTTACTGCTTCTTTTAGAATCCTACATGCTTGTCTAATCGCTAGAACTTCAGCTTGATACGTTTCATCTGTAGGGCAGTCTAAAGGATTTTTTAATACCCAGTGTAAACTGTTATGTCGAAATCCTTTGTAGGGCTTTTAATTTTCCAATTTTGCCTATTTAGAATTTCAACCTTCCAAAGCTTAAGGGTTGGTAACGTGTAGTCAGACGGTTCTAGTTTTATTTCTTTATGGAATAAATTAAGAATTTTACTATGACCAAAAGACTTTGCTGTCCACATACCCGATTCTCTCAGTCTTAGAGCACCACATGAGACTGTTTCGTGAATGCGAAGGTCGATCTGAAAAGGATTCAGAATGACTGTGAGTGCATCAGCAGGGCAAGATCTAATTGCTCCCGTAGTACCAATGCAGGCAGGTCTTTGAACTCTTTTTAGCTTACCGATGTTATATTTTTTTTATCTAGGGTAGACCACCAAAAAATTGATCCGTATGTCAGAATGGGGCGAACTAGTGAAAGGGTACATTCATAAGTTCTACTCCCTTCAATAGCAAAATACTCCCCTCTAGAACTTGAAGTTACTCCTCTGTGAAAATTTGAAACGGCAGCCCTGGTCGCAGCCTCTACATACATCATCTGTACTAAGCCATATCTTCTTTTTGTGGTAGCCGAGTAGATTACGTTCCGTTATCACACTTATGAGGGATCTTAGGGACGGTTTTTTGCGAAGTAAAATCTTATCGGATTTTTACTTGCGACATATAGAATATATGGCAAGTATTGAATTCGTAAAAAATAAAAAAATTGAGATGATGATGAGATATGACATTACGATGATAGAGAAGTCGAAAAAAATGGGTCCGGCGATTCCGTCTGTCTGTCTGTCGGAAAGTTTACAGGCATCTACAGCCTTAACTACTGGTCCGATTGACTTCAAATTTGAAAATTAGAGGTTTGAGCAAAAACTCATATCCCAATTTTTTTTATTTTTGTTTTAAGATCCAAATTTAGGGTAGCCACCATACGATTTTTTTGGCCAAAAACCAAAACTTCAAATTTTCTCCAAAACGGCTCCTACGATTTTTTTTAAACTTCCTCGAGTTTTATTTTTTTAAACATTCATGTATTTTATGTAAAAAAAAAAAAAAATTATTGCTCCAAAACGGTACCTCCCATTGAAGCGTTTTTATGTTCTTAGATTTTCTCGAAAAATTAAAGTCCGATCAGCGTAAGTTTTTTCTTTAGTACGTATACATTGTTCAAATAATATTTTGTTTTCAAAAAAATTTCAAATTTATTTGGATTTTAAAAAAATATTTTTAACTTTTTTTTTCAAAATTCTGTTTCTCAAAAACGGATCAATTTTAAAAATCCAAATTGGAGTATAATAAGTATATTTACATGGTCTTAAAAACTGCATACCCAAATTAATTTTAAGACATTTTTGAAAAATTTTATATATAAAAAATTAATTAAAAAAAAAACGGCTCCGACGTTTTTCAAAAAAAAAAAAAATTCAATAAATCAAGAACAAGGTTTGAATTTGTTTGACATTTTAATTTTGGAATTAAATGTATTTACGAGGTACATTTTCAAATTTTATTTTTTTTAATAAATTCTAATTATTTTTATATATCTCTTTCTTGTATATCTCTAATTATAACACTACTTTTTGCAATTTTTGGAACATAAAAGTAATCATAAATATTTAGTTTTAGAATGCAGGAGTAAGTTCGTACGACCCAGTCGTGTACATTTTTTCTTGTCGTAATGAGGCCAGAGTTTTCTAGCATGTTTCTAGTAGATTCCATCTATCATTTGCTTTTTGAATGATATTTTTACTAATATTTCTTTTAATTCGCATTGAAGGATTCTGATGTTATGATCTATAAGAGAGGGATAAAGTACCGAGCCTTCTCTTGCAAGCTCATCCGCTTTTTCGTTTCCTGGCTCACCACTCTGACCGGGAAACCAGCAGAGTCTTACGTTGTGCTGCATGCCAAGAACCCTTAGCACTTCGCGACAGCAAGAAACAAGCTTTGACTTGATTTGCGTGGCAGAGATCGCTTTAATTGCTGCTTGGCTATCAACGAAAAATGTGATATCAGCGTGTGATATCGCCATCATGGATATTTGATTAGCAGCGTTTTTCACTGCCAAGATCTCAGCTTGGAAGACACTGCTATGGTCGGGAAATCTGAATGAACTGGCAAAGCTAAGATTTTCTGAGTAGAAACCTGCCCTTACTCCAGTAATCATTTTCGACCATCAGTCTCGATGGTAAAGTTCGATTCACTGTAGGGTACACTGTTTTCCCAATCTTCTCTATTGTTGAAACTAGATAGTAAAGTTTTTATTGAAGTCTAAATAAGGGGTCCTGTAATCCATACAAACATTGTTGCCAACGTATTTTGTAAGAATCGTGGTATGGCCGTGTTGATTAAATCTCCAAATATTGGTCTGATGACTAAAGGGCTAACTATAATGACGGAATGAAGCGGACGGAGCGTCCGTACTGAGCGAATACAGGAATTCTATATTGTACCCGCAATAGCGGATTCCTCTGTTTCGTCAATTTTCGTTCAGTTTCGCTTAGGGACGTAAATGTGTCCCTTCGCTTTTTACGGACGAAAATTTGACAGCTGACTGGTTTTGTTGATTTTTCTGAATAGGAATTCGATTTGTTGTTGATTTCAGGTATTAATTTCTTGAAATTGTTTGTTTGTTGCATGGCAACCGAAATTCACAAATTATTGAAACAAAATAGATACATTTGTTTTTGAATAACACTTCGTACACATCCGTTCATTATGGTATAGTGTTTACATGCAGTTCGGAAAGGAGCGTTTCGTTCGGTTCTGACACTAGTTCGTTTGCTTCCGTCATTATAGTTAGCCTTAAGTCGAAGAGCGTTGTTTGCTGCTGATTTTTATACGAATTAAGGGCAAACTATAATGAGCGAAGCAAACGGAAGCATGCAACTGAAATCACAACAAATCGAATTCTATTCAGAAAATCAACAAAACAGTCAGCTGTCAAATTTTCGTCGTAAAAAGCGAAGAGGAGCGCAGTTACGTCTACAGTTTTGTTGTCTACCTCAATTTCAATTGTGGGTATGGCGAGTCGTCCCTCATTATAATCTCCTTTTTTAAACAGAAGTTAAGCATTGTTAACAGTTCACGTAAATATCCATCGTAACGGAGTTATTTGAAGATCAAATTTATAGCCGTGAAGGTGCTTAAAATGCCTCAAAATAAATATTTGAAGGAACACTCATTATCCTTTCAGCAAAGTTGTTAAAACTACGTTCCTTACCCTATAGACAAAGCCTTCTCAACACAAACTAAATAATAAGCTCCATTCATATCTTCTCCGTTTTCAGAAAACCAAACTCTTGACAGGAACTCATATAAATAATACAAGAAGAACAGAACTGACACACGAGACGAGTATATGCCATCACCTATATAATAGGCAATGCCACAAAGCCACTCACCCGACTTTTCTTTCAAAGATAATGAAGAGGTTAGATGTATGCTGTGTTTGACGAGCAAATAAAAAGACAAGACCTTGACCCACACTGCGCCTTGAGGATGAAAATCAAGAAGATCTTATTAGAGTCTAGTTATCTTGAGATTTAAATGTATCTCACACTGATTTTGTACCATCAACGCTGAAGTCTTATAAAATCAAAGAAGTGTTAAGACGTTGTTGAAGAGATAGAATTAATGCTGTTCCATGAAACAGATTTTGAATACAAAAACAAGACAACAAGGACTTGGCAAATAGTATAGTTGTTATGCATTCATTAAATTAATCAAAATAGGAAAAAAAAACCTAACTCAGTTGTCGCGTTTGAAATAATTTGCAATTCTAATAAGACCAAGGAGCGACGATGAGTCATTTGGATGGTGAATCAGTGAAGAGCGATGGAATTATAGAAGCAGAGTACAATTTTGAAAGACAAGAACATGTGTAGTGTGTCATTTGGAGAAATGCGTGAAACAGTGAATAAATTTTGAGTTTTTAAAAGAATATATTTCAACTGATTCATTAGGATATTGCATCGTTGCCAGGTGGCATTAATTTGAATTAAAAATGGTAATTTGTCCTTGTACCACATTAGTTACATATTTCCCTATTTTCTCTGTTCACCTGTTCAGCTGTCAATATTTCCTCTTGATCGTTTGACCTACCGCTATTTTGACACAGACTTTACAAATTACCAAAAACGGTGATCTGGCAGTTCTGTCCACGCAAAATGGCATAAGAAACACCATAGCCATCACCGTCAACACCAACTACCTTAATTAAGCACCTGCAATGGTAGAACCGACTCAAAACTCCCATCGTATGAGCACAAACAGACAAAAATTCCGCGACATCTTTTATTTTCTGACGTGCGAATGCATGACAATGACATATCAAGCAATTCTCATTCTGAATCTGACAGCTGCACTACACTACACACACATGAAGAGTCAACATAAAAAATAACTACAAATTTGCAAGTATTCAAAGTATGGTCTAGGAACTCGCAGTGCGCTAGATAGGTATGCGGTTGGAGGCACAAAAAAAGGCAACCTTGACTCAGCAGCACCTTGCCTAAGCTGCTGAGAATGTAAATCAGCCGGGCGAACACACAATCAACAGCAAAAGGACTTGCAAAATGATGAGAAAATAAAACTACACTGCTGCGTTGTTATCTCGTTGAAACGGGACAAAATTGTACCCTTAAAAGGGTGTGTGTGTTTTTCTTTTTGTTCTTGTTGTTGTTGGTTTTTTGTTCAGTGTGCAAACTGTGTGACAGAAATAATAAGATGGAAATTTGCCACTGCAAAAAGGACGACGACGACGACGCTAATGTTAATGCAGTCGAGAAACTAGAAATGACTGTTATTTGTCAAGATTTCAGCTGAGGAAGCCAATGAGTTAATGACATCTCTTTTGTGTCGTCCTTGTTTGTAGCTCTAGTTTGGAGTAGCTCGACGTATGTAGTTGGCCGTTGTTTTGTTAGTTTGTAGTTTTGCAATGCCAAGTTTTTTAATGGTCCTTGGCATGCATTTTTGAGAAGAATATTCTAATGCGGGTACAAAGTAGCAGTCTTGTCATTGCCATTGCCAGAGGCGATATAATGGAAAATATGCAATTTGTCAAGAGTTATAATAGCGGTCTGGTCTTTGTATGATTTTCAAAAACAACAACTATTTAATTGTGCTTTGAGATGGTTCATTAAGAGTATGATTGAGTTATTCGAGGAATTTTTGCTCAACCTAGCTTCTAGTCGCGTTCAACCAAGGGGAATCGGATACGGACTGGTTTACTGACGATGACTAGACATCAACGCAATTAGGACCCATCACATACAACCAAACAACCAGGAGCTCCAAACTCAGCATAGTAGACAGGAGACGGGTCAGCGAAAATGAAAAGTTTTACAATGTGTACCACAGCGACTCCTTTTGTGGTCAAACGCAACCATAAAGTGTGTTTAGGTGAAGAGTTTAAGTAAGCTCTATGCTAAGAAAACAAGCCTCTAGATTCCACTACCTGAATTAGCCCATTATGGCAATCTGCATTAAGCCTAATTTAGTCAACATCAATTTCATTTCTGGGCACTGTGTCGTATGTGTAACCTTTTTTAATGTTAAATTTCGAACGAAAGTTTCCAATAGCTTTCATAAAAGAAAATCAAACTCCCACATTGGTCAACCCTTAAAACTTTCGAACTTCAGTTATTCTGTGTCATTTTATTGCCCTCTTGCCAACTTTCTTGACAACTTTGATATGCAACAAATAACATTGTGATTGAGTTGAGTTGAGTTGAGTTGAGTTGAGTTGAGCAATAAACTCATAAAGAGACAAAACAGATTGTCTTCAGTTTATTCTTTTCAGAGGAGCTAAAGGACTCTTCTGGATGTCATAATATAATTAAAGCTCATACAAAAAAATAATAACAACAAACAATTCTCAGAAAATTGTGGATCTGTACGATCAATCTTAAGCTTTGTCGTTTGTAATTAAACCATGAACTTTTCGACATCACATTTCACATTTTCCGCAGTCTTTAGTTTTTGTCAAGATGTTAAGTAGATTGTTATGGTTGTGGAGGAGTATTTTTTTCTTGAAGGACAAGATTTCATTTGCTCATTTTGCTTCTAGGAAAGAAGGACATGTTTTTAATTGCTCTTATCATGGGCCAGGAATCGGGTCAGTCAGAGTATGGTTAATTCGATGGATGTTCTCAGAATTAATGTCACTACTGGGAGTCATTTAAAGCAGTTCTCTGAAGTTTGTTTCTTTTTTTATGTGGTATTCTTGTCCTTGAAATACTTATATGGAAGGACTCTTCGACACATGTTAGATTTTTATTATATTTAAACCCACATCTCGGTGATTGCTTCAAGGATAAGAAGGTCATATTGTCTTCTTAAGAAATATTTCTCATAACTCTCAACAGAAGTGGGTGCAGCTTTTTCCCTATTTTATGAATGTGTAAAATGTCCACTCTTGCAGACAATAATTTCAATTTAAGAATTCTCCTCTTTATATAAAATTTAAAATTATGACTCTAATCATAATTTTTTTCTCTACTGGACAAAGATGAAGAAGAGCACAAAGCAACAAGGGGACATAAATTTATTAATAAAAACGCTTACTTTATGTCATTCTTGGGAGTTCGCGTGGATACTGTGAACGCGAGGAATGCTAAGGGACAACAACGGACGACTGAAGTACCGAGAAATCCTTTTTATCCATTCATATTTTTTCTTACATCGAAGAGAATCCAACTAAAAACGGTGTGTAATTTAGTTTATTATGATTCTGTACTTCAGCACTTGGGTATTCAGTGTTGTTACATGAAAACTTGAAATCCCAGCATTCAAAACTGAATGAAAGCTTAGGTATTTTAGATTTCTTATTTTATCTAAGCAAGTACTTATTATTTGACAATAAGGAATAACCTACTAACTATTAACTCCACAATGCTTGAAATAAATAATTTAACAACACTGTTAGTTTGAACCTTATGGAATTAGAGTAGAGTAAATCTAAATCATAAGGAATCTCGTTTCATAAACAAGGGTTACAGTTGGCCCTTTGAGACAAATGAGTGGAAAACGTATACGAAGAACACTGCAATAAATTAACTATTTTGGATTACGGACGCCTGAACGGCAGCGATATTTTTGACACTTCAACCAAAACGTTATCTCAATGACACGCACCGGATACATCACCCAACGAATATGTAGATTCAAATGTTTGCATTAAACTCTATCTACTAACTTGAGGATCACTACCGAAAATTTGAGTTACCACTCTTAAAGTTACGATCACCGAAACGACTTCTAATTTTGGTAAAAATTGTTTGTTAAGCTTATGCTATAAGAGAGGGATAAAGTACCGAGCCTTCTCTTGCAAGCTCATCCGCTTTTTCGTTTCCTGGCTCACCACTCTGACCGGGAACCCAGCAGAGTCTTACGTTGTGCTGCATGCCAAGAACCCTTAGCTCTTCGCGACAGCAAGAAATAAGCTTTGACTTGATTTGCGTGGCAGAGATCGCTTTAATTGCTGCTTGGCTATCAATGAAAAGATTAGCAGCGTTTTTCACTGCCAAGATCTCAGCTTGGAAGACACTGCTATGGTCAGGAAATCTGAATGAACTGGCAAAGCTAAGATTTTCTGAGTAGAAACCTGCCCCTACTCTAGTAATCATTTTCGAACCAACAGTAAAAATGGTAAAGCTCGATTCATTAGTGTAGGGTACACTGTTTTCCCAATCTTCTCTATTGTTGAAACTAGTATAGTAAAGTTTTTATTGAAGTCTAAATAAGGGGTCCTGTAATCCGTACAAACATTTTTGCTAACGTATTTTGAAAGAATCGTGGTATGGCCGTGTTGATTAAATCTCCAAATATTGGTCTGATGACTAAGTCGAAGAGCGTTGTTTGTTGCTGATTTTTATACGAATTAGTCTATGGGGGTGAGATTTAGGATCGCTTCATTTCATCTTAGTGCATTCGAAAAAAAAAAACAATAACAGCCGAAGACATGGTTTTCTTCCATTGATTTTTTTTTTGGGTTTTGGTTTTTGTATTTTTGTATGGGGAAGAAAGACAATAGTATGGAGATGGAGAACGTTTAATTTTATTAAAATTATGGAACTGAATTTTTGTTGTCTACTCAATTTCAATTGTGGCGATGGCGAGTCGTCCCTCATTATCACCTCCTTTTTTAAACAGAAGTTAAGCATTGTTAACAGTTCACGTAAATATCCATCGTAACGGAGTTATTTGAAGATCAAATTTATAGCCGTGAAGGTGCTTAAAATGCCTCAAAATAAATATTTGAAGGAACACTCATTATCCTTTCAGCAAAGTTGTTAAAACTACGTTCCTTACCCTATAGACAAAGCCTTCTAAACTCAAACTAGATAATAAGCTCCATTCATATCTTCTCCGTTTTCAGAGAACCAAACTCTTGACAGGAGCTCATATAAATAATACAAGAAGAACAGAACTGACACACGAGACGAGTATATGCCATCACCTATATAATAGGCAATGCCACAAAGCCACTCACCCGAATTTTCTTTCAAAGATAATGAAGAGGTTAGATGTATGCTGTGTTTGACGAGCAAATAAAAAGACAAGACCTTGACCCACACTGCACCTTGAGGATGAAAATCAAGAAGATCTTATTAGAGTCTAGTTATCTTGAGATTTAAATGTATCTCACACTGATTTTGTACCATCAACGCTGAAGTCTTATAAAATCAAAGAAGTGTTAAGACGTTGTTGAAGAGATAGAATTAATGCTGTTCCATGAAACAGATTTTGAATACAAAAACAAGACAACAAGGACTTGGCAAATAGTATAGTTGTTATGCATTCATTAAATTAATCAAAATAGAAAAAAAAACCTAACACAGTTGTCGCGTTTGAAATAATTTGCAATTCTAATAAGACCAAGGAGCGACGATGAGTCATTTGGAAGGTGAATCAGTGAAGAGCGATGGAATTATAGAACAGAGTACAATTTTGAAAGACAAGAACATGTGTAGTGTGTCATTTGGAGAAATGCGTGAAACAGTGAATAAATTTTGAGTTTTTAAAAGAATATATTTCAACTGATTCATTAGGACATTACATCGTTGCCAGGTGGCATTAATTTGAATTAAAAATGGCAATTTGTCATTGTATCATATTAATTCCATATAAACCTGTTTTTTCTGTTCACTTGTCAATCTTTCCTTCTAATTATTTGACCTACCGCACTTTTGACACAGACTTTACTTTACAAGTTCCCAAAAACTGTGATCTGGCAGTTCTGTCCACGCAAAATGGCATAAGAAACACCATAGCCATCAACGTCAACACCAACTACCTTAATTAAGCACCTGCAATGGTAGAACCGACTTTAAACTCCCATCGTATGAGCACAAACAGACAAAAATTCCGCGACATCTTTTATTTTCTGACGTGCGAATGCATGACAATGACATATCAAGCAATTCTCATTCTGAATCTGACAGCTGCACTACACTACACACACATGAAGAGTCAACATAAAAAATAACTACAAATTTGCAAGTATTCAAAGTATGGTCTAGGAACTCGCAGTGCGCTAGATAGGTATGCGGTTGGAGGCACAAAAAAAGGCAACCTTGACTCAGCAGCACCTTGCCTAAGCTGCTGAGAATGTAAATCAGCCGGGCGAACACACAATCAACAGCAAAAGGACTTGCAAAATGATGAGAAAATAAAACTACACTGCTGCGTTGTTATCTCGTTGAAACGGGACAAAATTGTACCCTTAACAGAGTGTGTGTGTTTTTCTTTTTGTTGTTGTTGTTGTTGGTTTTTTGTACAGTGTGCAAATCTGTGTGACAGAAATAATAAGATGGAAATTTGCCGCTGCAAAAAGGACGACGACGACGACACTAATGTTAATGCAGTCGAGAAACTAGAAATGACTGTTATTTGTCAAGATTTCAGCTGAGGAAGCCAATGAGTTAATGACATCTCTTTTGTGTCGTCCTTGTTTGTAGCTCTAGTTTGGAGTAGCTTGACGTATGTAGTTGGCCGTTGTTTTGTTAGTTTGTAGTTTTGCAATGCCAAGTTTTTTAATGGTCCTTGGCATGCATTTTTGAGAAGAATATTCTAATGCGGGTACAAAGTAGCAGTCTTGTCATTGCCATTGCCAGAGGCGATATAATGGAAAATATGCAATTTGTCAAGATTTATAATAGCGGTCTGGTCTTTGTATGATTTTCAAAAACAACAACTGTTTATTTGTGCTTTGAAATGGTTCATTAAGAGTATGATTGAGTTATTCGAGGAATTTTTGCTCAACCTAGCTTCTAGTCGCGTTCAACCAAGGGGAATCGGATACGGACTGACACTGACATCAACGCAATTAGGACCCATCACATACAACCACACAATCAGGAGCTCCAAACTCATCATAGTAGACAGAAGACTGGTCAGTGAAAATGAAAAGTTTCCATGTGTACCACAGCGACTCCTTTTGTGGTCAAACGCAACCATAAAGTGTGTTTAGGTGAAGAGTTTAACTCTAGGCTAAGAATACAAGTCTTGAGATTCAACTACCTGAATTAGCCCATTATGGCAATCTGCATTAAGCCTAATTTAGTCAACATCATAAAAGAAAATCAAACTCCCACACTGGTCAACCCTTAAAACTTTCGAACTTCAGTTGTTCTTTGTCATTTTATTGCCCTCTTGCCAACTTTCTTGACAACTTTGATATGAAACAAATAACATTGTTGAGTTGAGTTGAGTTGAGTTGAGCAATAAACTCATAAAGAGACAAAACAGATTGTCTTCAGTTTATTCTTTTCAGAGGAGCTAAAGGACTCTTCTGGATGTCATAATATAATTAAAGCTCATACAAAAAAATAATAACAACAAACAATTCTCAGAAAATTGTGGATCTGTACGATCAATCTTAAGCTTTGTCGTTTGTAATTAAACCATGAACTTTTCGACATCACATTTCACATTTTCCGCAGTCTTTAGTTTTTGTCAAGATGTTGAGTAGATTGTTATGGTTGTGGAGGAGTATTTTTTCTTGAAGGACAAGTTTTCATTTGCTCATTTTGCTTCTGGGAAAGAAGGACATGTTTTTAATTGCTCTTATCATGGGCCAGGAATCGGGTCAGTCAGAGTATGGTTAATTCGATGGATGTTCTCAGAATTAATGTCACTACTGGGAGTCATTTAAAGCAGTTCTCTGAAGTTTGTTTCTTTTTTTATGTGGTATTCTTGTCCTTGAAATACTTATATGGAAGGACTCTTCGACACATGTTAGATTTTTATTATATTTAAACCCACATCTCGGTGATTGCTTCAAGGATAAGAAGGTCATATTGTCTTCTTAAGAAATATTTCTCATAACTCTCAACAGAAGTGGGTGCAGCTTTTTCCCTATTTTATGAATGTGTAAAATGTCCACTCTTGCAGACAATAATTTCAATTTAAGAATTCTCCTCTTTATATAAAATTTAAAATTATGACTCTAATCATAATTTTTTTCTCTACTGGACAAAGATGAAGAAGAGCACAAAAGCAACAAGGGGACATAAATTTATTAATAAAAATGCTTACTTTATGTCATTCTTGGGAGTTCGCGTGGATACTGTGAACGCGAGGAATGCTAAGGGACCACAACGGACGACTGAAGTACCGAGAAATCCTTTTTATCCATTCATATTTTTTTCTTACACCGAAGAGAATCCAACTAAAAACGGTGTGTAATTTAGTTTATTATGATTCTGTACTTCAGCACTTGGGTATTCAGTGTTGTTACATGAAAACTTGAAATCCCAGCATTCAAAACTGAACGAAAGCTTAAGGGGACGTTTTAATGGATTTCAATGTCACTCAGGTATTTTTTAAATTTCATATTTTATCTAAGCAAGTACAAACCATATTATTTGACAATAAGGTATAACCTACTAACTATTAACTCCACAATGCTTGAAATAAATAATATAACAACACTGTTAGTTTGAACCTTATGGAATTAGAGTAGAGTAAATCTAAATCATAAGGAATCTCGTTTCATAAACAAGGGTTACAGTTGGAGCTTTTAGGATAGAAAGGTGGCCCTTTGAGACAAATGAGTGGAAAACGTATACGAAGAACACTGCAATAAATTAACTATTTTGGATTACGGACGCCTGAACGGCAGCGATATTTTTGACACTTCAACCAAAACGTTATCTCAATGACACGCACCGGATACATCACCCAACGAATATGTAGATTCAAATGTTTGCATTAAACTTATTGCCTATCTACTAACTTGAGGATCACTACCGAAAATTTGAGTTACCACTCTTAAAGTTACGATCACCGAACCGACTTCTAATTTTGGTAGAAAGATTGTTTGTTAAGCTTATGACAGTCCGATGATTAATGAAAGGGTGCGTTCACAAATTTAATTCAAAATTATTAAGTCTCTATTGGAAAGCCCAATATAAAATTCGAAGTATATTCCGATCGTAATGTTAACCCCAATCGTTAGAGACTCAAAACTTCTTATAGGTTTGTTCGATGTAACCAGCCCCGAGGCGCTCCGGTGCTTGTCATACTGTGAACGGAGCTGTAAAAAAATTGAAAAATATCTCTGGGTTTGGTTTCACATCGAACGCGCTAATAGCGCTCTGTTCTTTTTTCTCTTTGTTGTATAGCAACAGCTGATTCGGACAGCTCCGAAAAAAACTTTGGCGATTCAGAGCGCCCCCGATGCGAGCACTGAATACACATCGAACACGGTGGAAATGCAACGGGTCGAAAAAATAGCAACATTGAACAGCTCAGTACAAAATCAGAGCGCCACAAAGCGACCCAGAGCGCACATCGAACAAACCTAATGATAACCCTGAAATAAAGGGTGATTCATCGTTATAGACGAGGGTCTTAAATATATTCTTTCAGCATTTGTTTACGAAAAGAGTGTAGAGGCAAGTGGTACGTTCTGTTAATAACAATCGGCAACTTTCGTTGATTTGTCAAAAAACAAAATAGTTGAAGTTTCATATTTGGAATTCGTTGGATGTAATTGAAATCATGCCAGACAGCGTTCTCTTTGATCTTTCAAAAAAGAAAAAATGGAATATCTTCCATTTTAATGTTGCTGTAAAACTCACTTTGACAGATCAGCACTTTGAACTCACCTCCTAGATATGAGATTTGAATAGTTGCGAATCGTTACTATTTTACACATTAACAATTCGTTACGGAACTACTTGATGACGTAACTTGCGTTACGAATATTAAATATTTGTGTTAAGGAACGACAGGTAGTTGACAATAGGTAGTTGAACGCACTTAATACAATACAGAACGCACTTAAGAGCTAGCGAAACTAGAGCTTAAATGAGGTTTGGATAGAAAAAGTAAACCTAGGAGCGGAATTTACAATTGCGCGAGCGCCTAATAGAATCACAGGCCTACGAGAAGGGCATGACAAAAATTAAAACAATGTGGCATTGGCTTTCTCCAATTATTGCCCAATTGGTAGAGCAATGAATACCGTAAGGGATGTAAAACCTTTAACCAACAATAACTTCAAATGTAACAAATAGTTACATCGTTACTTTTCAAAAGCCATTTCCTCTTCTTATCACAGCGCTTCCATTCATAAATTTAACTTTACTCAAATTGCCTTGAAACCATTTCAAGCTAACTTTTAGAAAAGTTTTTGAAACCTTTTAGAGGGACATAGGCTTCAGTTCCTCTTATCATTCTATCCCATCTTGATAACGATGTTTGAATGTCGATTCAATATGAATGTAGAACAACAAAAACTAAACAAATTCTGCTTTGCTACTCCATAAACACAAAAATTCCCTTCGAAAACCCAATACACCCCAACAATAACAATTAGATATGGTTAAAATATTGTTTCACCCTAGAAAGCACAATAAGAAATAAAAATACGATTTTCAAAGCCTAACAATATTTCCTTCTTTTGTATTATTCTGTCAAAAACCCACAAAATACCCCCATATGACTGAAAAGCGGCGGCGGCACCGGGAGGCTTAGAAATCCTTTTTAGCCATTATGAGCAGCCAACTTTTTAAATAAAAATGTGAATGTGGCACCAAATCCACTTTCACATGAATATAACAAAAGAAAAAGCAAACGAAAAACGTCTGGCCAATTCCGCATAACATTCGTTCGCATTTAGACAAGATGAAATTTTTCCATCAAGATTGTGATTTATCTGCGTTTTAAGGCCAAAACACAAACGACAACATAGCCTTTTATTTTCCATTTCATAAACAAATTTGAACAAAAAAGAAAAATATTTTAAGTGAGCCATCTTGTCACAAAACAGAAAATAAAACGATTAAATTTATGGGCGTAAATGTTTAGACTTAGATCCGGCAGACTGCAGAGATATGTAGATCTGGAAGAGCGAGAGCGTTTCCAACTGTCACCAGCGCTGCCGGAACTACTACCATGGGAGTATTTGTACTCCCTTTGCGTTCAGTGTACTCCCATACTCCGCTATACTCGAAAATACTCCCCTTAGCGCCTGTTTCACAATATACAAGTAAAATTCAAGTTAAGCTACTTGGAAGCTAAAGCTAACTAGCAGTTAAAATTCAAAATAGCGTTTCGAAATATCTGAGTAGACCTTACTAGTAGTTAAAGTGTCAAGTAACTTATAGGGAGGATGAAGTGCCCTATAAAGTAGTTAACTGGCAGTTAACAGAATTAAAAGTCTGAAAAAGAAACAAGATTTGTCTTTTTTTTTCAATTACAATAGAATTAAATTTCTCAAAAGCAAGGATTCGTAAATAATTTTCATTTTTTCAAATAAAATGGATATTCTTCTCGACACGATGAGTTTGATGAGTTTTTTTTCGCGTTGTGGAGTCACCACGAGTCACCACCGCGTTTTCCGAGTTAGAACGCATTATCATGGAATCCTTGGACAACATAGAATTCCCAAATTAGAAATATTCGCAATATTTTCAGGTTTATTCAAAATAGTACATGGTTCGATCGATTACATTCCGCAATACGAAATATGATTCTATTGATAATCATCCTGTGTATTGATTGATTAAAGATCACTATCACAAGTCAAACAAAGAATTATAACTTTCAAAGGCTGGTATTTATTCATTGAACGCTATTAGGTCATTGCCGTAGATTAGTTCTGATATCCGAGCACCTTCAAAAGTTAATAGTGGTTCTGACCTCTATTGAGTTGAGAGCAAAATCTACAGGAAATTATCCGGAGTAATTTCCGAAACAACAACAAATATCCTTTTGATTTTTGTTTATTTTTTTTTTCCTAGCTTTGTCGTTGTCGTTGTTGGAATAACTGGCAATTAGTTACCCAAAACACAAATTTATTAGAAGGCTGCATGTGTAACGTAAAACTCATTAACAGGAGGATTTAACTGGCATCTAATTTAAGTGCTGGTTATCTAATCAGAACTTTACTTTTACATTGTGAAACAGACGCTTAGAAACTTAAAGAAACATTATATTATATTAACTACCGGGCTTACATATACCATACTATTATTTGAGCGAACACAACTAGTCTAGTGGTGTTAAATCGCACGAACAAGGCGGGAAATAGACTCCCATTTCTTGAGATAACTCGCCCATCAAACCTACTCTTCAATTGGGATTGTGAGGTGTGCTTTGTAGCTTATTGAAACTACTTGTGGCCAAAGTCCATATAAATTCAAATGCGAGCCAAAAATAATCGGTAATCATGATGCGATAACGCTGGCCATTCAGAACGCCATGGAACTGACTGATTTGGATCATTTGCTACGGTCGCCTGAAAGGCAGCCATATTTTCGGCACTTCAAAAGGCAACATTACAGAACGAATATCCTGACTGAAATACTTGGACTCGACTTGTTATTGCTGGATTAGAATAGTGTAAGCTGATAGTTGATAGTTGACATTCAATTATCTCTTCTTTTTTTCCTGAATTTCAAAAACTATCAAAAATCAGCTTACACGATTCTACCCCCGGTCTACTAGGTTGAGAAATACGAATGAAAATGTGGTCATCGACTCCGCATTTCGACAGAAAGCCGTTGGTGAATTTTCATGATGAAAATGGTTAGTGATTCATTAGTGAAAATATGCATTCACAAGTTAAATTCAAAGCTGTCAAAACTCGATTCTTTTTCTACTACCTAATCAAAAAGTGTCCCTGTTAAAAAATGTTTGTTTGTGTACTCCCTTCAATAGCAAAATACTCCCTTCTAGAACTTGAAAATACTCCTCTGTGAAAATTTGAAATGGCAGCCCTGACTGTCACAGACGGTTAACATGATGGCGATGGGTAAATAAATTTGTTTCTCACAAACATAAAAATGACAAGAAACAGGATGAAGAACGTAGGCAGTTACGAACAGGAATTGAAAACAAAATGAAACCATTCGGATTAAGTTGGAGCTTATCTTGACAACGCGATCAGGAATGGCATATAATTTAATTAGTTTAATGAAAGAACGACTAGTGTCAGTGTCAAAATGACTTTGACCAATGGAAATTGTCGATGACACGTTGGGGGATTGAAATTCATCTCGAATGTCTTCGGGCAATAATTAAACCTAATTTAGATGATCTCAGTTGAGTCGTTAAGGTTATTGCTAAACCCTAAATCCGATGATGTAAGGGAAGCGTAACAAATGACATCAAGTATGTTTTACGTTACGTTTCACTTTCACCAAAAGCTATGCGTATTTATCAATTGAAAACCCTCCGTCTGGATGTTTGTTTAAAAAGATTAGCATCAAGTGAAATCCGTTTCACTTACGTCCTTACGTTTCCCCAAAAATAAAAAAATAAGAAATAAATAAATAACCGACCGACGCACGGGAATATCTTGTGTTGAGGGCATAATAATACACACGTTTGGAGTTTGTTTTCTTTTTCTTGCAGCACGTGTTTTCATTTTGCACATCTGTTATGCCACTTAAGAATATGTTATGTGTCTGGAGTCGAAAGGAAGACATTTTGAATGTTTATTTTATTTATTTTCAACTTAACCAACATGATTCAAAAGCAGTTTAATGTAACGAACGCATATAATACAGTGATTGATGAATAGCTGTGGAACGAAACGTGCGTCAAATCTACACCTTTATTCTTTTAACTGAAATTAATTTAAATTTATGTGCGACACGAAAAATCAATTACCAAAGCAAATAGAGCACATGGCCTTCGAGAAATGTTCTTAGCTTGATCCTGAAGAATGTATATGTATTTTGTGTGCTTTGCTGATTGCGTAAAATCAAGCTGATCGACTTTGTTGCGGGGCTAAGCGCTATCTCCATCACCCAGATTGACCATCTTTCTATCGCGCAGCGCGTGGACTATTTACTACCTCGTTGAAGCCAAGGTATAGATACGGATATTCTGAACGAGAAATTTCGAAATTTTGTTAATCTCCTAAAACGTAAAATAAAAAAGTGTATGGCACTCAACCGCAAAAACGACAGTGTCGGTCACCCATAAACCCCAACATGCAAGATCGTGAATAGAGCAATATACAAGTGGTTGATGTTAAGACGTTAGAACGATCACTAGCAGCGTTACTTGATGATCGGTTGAAAACTTGGCTTCAAAATCTGACTTGGTTGAAGTCAAGACAAAGATGGATAGTCTAGAAAGGAGCAATTTTTTTCTTCAAGCGAAACTTCAATAAGTAGAGAATAGATGTCAAGATTGTCAAGTGCTTGAACGTCAAATCGATTTCCTAGAAAATAAAAACCAACGAAAAGAATCTGGTACTGCATATACGAAAAATGTATGTTTAGATCTGCTACAGGAAAATAATCCTTCGAAAATCGTCAAAACCAACTTCTATAGAAATATAGTTGAAACGCGAACTTATCTTACGTCTTACCCCAATCAAATATTTTATTACGAAGTGAAGAAATCTACGTTTTTTGCAGAGTTAATTCGTAATTTTGTTTGGCGCACTCAAGGGCTTTTTTCATTACCCTTTATATGCCAAGAGCACAGTGCGAATATTAGGGAAAGGATAGAGGATGTAAAAGGAGATGTCGGTGAACATTGGTTTTGAATTCTTGAATATTGCAATGGCTGGGTAAGACAGAGTGTGGAAGCGAGTTCCACATTCGCGTAGTACGGCTAAAGAACGATTCTCTGTACATGACAGTACGTCCGAAATTGGGCTCAAAGGTGAACTGATGGGCATTCCTGGAGCCGCGGGTATTACAGTGGAATATCTTAAGCGGAGAAATGCAACTGGAATAGGGTGAGACATTACGCCGATGTTCGAGCGATGTAAATGACTCAACGATGGTATGATCAATTGATCACCAATCATCTTGAATGCTCTTTTTTGGATACTATCCAGAAGACTTAAGTAGTTATGTTAAACATGACAGTAATACTCAAGCTCAGGACGTATGTACGTTTTGTAGATGATAGCCAGATCAGAAGGGGAAACATTTCTTGCATCGTCTTAAGAAACCTAAACATCTTGCGGCATTTTTGGCGACATCGCATATGTGTTCATTCCATAAACGGTGGTCAGTAATGCACATATCGAGAATCTCGAGATGTTCGGTCTCATTGATGCAAGTGCCACTCATGGACAGTGGCAGGGGAGGTATGTCCCGCTTTAACGATACAAGACAGCATTGAGATTTCGAAGCAGTAAACTCTTCACGATTTTGTGTTACCCATTGTACAATGCTGTTTAAGTCAGAGTTTCATGAGCTCATCATATTTTACCGTTGCAGTTCCACCTCCGAAGGGTAGAGATGTTAGTCTGGAAACGAATAGGAAAAGCTAAGGGTGCTATCGTCAGCGAAACAATTTATTGTATTAGAAGTAAGAGACAAGAGATCATTAATGAAAATGAGAAAGAGGGTCGGAGACAAAACGGAGCCCTTGGGGCACACCAGCATTTATATTGTGGGTTTCAGACTTGAATCCGTCCAATACAACTTGTATTGAACGATTCGACAGAAAGTTTCTAATCAAACGAAGAAGGGATTCATCGATACCGAAGGCACGTATTTTCGATAAAAGAGCAAGATGCCAGGCTCTATCAAATGCCTTTGAAATATCAAGAGCAACAATCTTACTTTCTCAAAAACGATGCAAAGATTTGTTCCACTGTTCGGTGAGATAAGCCATCAGATCACCAGTCTACTTGTTGCTGCGAAAGCCGTACTGCCGGTCATTAAGAAGCTTTCGGTCTTCAAAATATTTCTTAAGCTGATAGTTTATCAGTGTTTTTTGGAATTGGCTGGACAAATGCTGTTTTGCAGCTGCTCGGAACGAGCCCAAAAGAGTAAGATAGATGGAAAAGCTTTTGCAAGGGTTTCGCCAACGTGGAAGAACACCTCTTCAGAATAATAATGGAGATACCATCCAGGCCAGCGAATTTATGTGTGTTGAGATATTTTAGGACTCTCGCCACAGCGCGAGTGCGGAAGAATATTTGTCCCATGGAATCATTGACCGCGCTCGAGATTGGAGGAGTCATGACACTCTCTGCCTAGCAAAAAGGTTAGCTTTCGCGAGGGAGCTAACAACTGGAATGTAATTGTCAACGAACGAGCGTAGGGACCGAGGAAGAAGAAGAATTCGATTTGATAACAGGTACTTACTAATTAAAAAAACGGTTCAAGAACTTAAATATTTCTGTGCAATTGTTTCTGATCATAAGATTGAATATCGAAATGCGAAAGTAAAGTACGTTTTTTTTTACTTTAAGTATCTTCTGTTCAAAGTAGTTTCTTAAATCTTAAGAGATTGAATAACACGTTAATATCCTTATAAGTCTTACTGCCAATTTCATAGAACATGGCTTAAGTTTAAATAGTTTGCATTTCGTTACTGATAAGGCAGGTATTCATATAACACAATAAGATTACAAACAAAAACTTTGTCAGATGTTTAGCATTTTTAATTAGACTGAAACTTTTGTTTTCTTTTTTGTTAATTTTTGGTGTCGGAAATTCTACTGCTTAATACATTTTATGCCATCTACTGCCTTTTACGCAACTTTAACTATTTTTCCTATCTTTTTATTTATTTATTTATTCATTTACATCAATAAGAGTTTAACAACAGCAATTAGACTACCGCAAACAAATAACCTTAAGATTAAAATAATAATAATAATAATAATAAAAAAAAAACAAAACAAAACAACAATATAATTGACTATGAATTAAAAAGTAGGAAAGAATATCTTAAGAAATTGAAAAATGCAAAAGAATAATATTTTTGAGCTGTAATCTACTTAAATGAAAGTCAAAATCAACATAATTTGAAATAAAGTTAGTTTCTCTAACACAACGAGTTATAGGTTCATTTAGTGCGTAATTTACTCTATGCTCACTTTCGCGGAATAAATATCTCTCTCTTAACTGACGTGAAGGAGCGTATAGATTAATAAGAGACAGTAAAAAAGGACAATTAATTCTATATGATAGTAAATCGTTCACGAACATTACTGAAAACATTTTTCGTCTATTTTCAAGAGATTGTAAGCCTAAAAGTTGGCATCTTGTTGAGTACGAAGGGATATCGTTGTTCCAACCCAACTTCCATATTGCAAATTTTGTAAATCTCTTTTGGACTGATTCGATTCTGTTAGCATGAATATTGTAACATGGATTCCATACCACACAACAGTATTCTAAAAGAGACCTGACGTAGGAAGTGTAAAGAGACTTAAGGGCAAACGGATCCCTAAAGTCTCTCGAGTTTCTTTTAATAAAACCTAGCATAGAATTCGATTTAGATACTATGTATTCAATATGATTGATAAAATTAAGCTTCGAATCAAAAATGACACCCAAATCTTTTTTCGTAATTACTCTCTCAAGTACATGATTATTGATCTTATAGTCATACATAATTTTATAATTATTGCGACAAAATGAAAATTGTTGACATTTAGTCTCATTTAAAAATAACTGATTGGTCAAACACCAATCTGTTAACCTATTAAGATCATTTTGAAGAAGAACACAATCAAAATGAGTCTTAATACAACTGAAGAATTTAAGATCGTCGGCAAAAAGTAAACGATTGGAATTCAAAAATATATCAGGTAAATCATTGATGAATATTAGAAACAGTAAGGGACCAAGATGGCTTCCTTGGGGGACACCTGAGGTCACAGTGACGGGACTTGAAAGTATTTCATCAATATGAACGAATTGAACACGACCCTTGAGATAAGAATCGATCCAATTCAACAACTTTGAATGAAATCCAAATACTTTTAGCTTATCAATCAAAATGGAGTGACTAACCCGGTCAAATGCCTTAGCAAAATCAAGGCTTACCCCTCCACGGGGTAAGCCTTGACGTGGCGGAGCGGCTTACGGTAACTACTACTATGAAGCTTAGAGCTATGCGATCGCGAAACTTGATTTCGCAGAAGGGCCTTCCATGGTCGACAGGTCGAAGCGGAGTAGGCTGTTACTACCAATTACCCCACAACGAAGGAGTGTTCCCGCCAAGGCACTCCCACCGAGGGACGGCAGCGAATGAATTTCTTCTTTGGAATCAACGGTGGCGTCTCCAGTTCCAGTTAGGCCGAACTACTTGGTGAACACCTTTACGGGCTACTTCGACTTATTTGAAGCCCAGGCCGTAAAAGGAGCGGTTTTTTCCGGCTCTTGCACTTGGAGTCACATCAAGTGCCTGGTACTCCAGGTTGGGGGTTGTGCGTTGGGGTGACTTCCCGACCACGTAGAAAAAAGTTTAGTTGCGAAGCAACAACAGGCCTCGGAAACGGACGGATACACTGATGACGACCCAAGCAAATGTCACCAATGCTCCGGCCCGGAAAGCCTTCGACACTATTCCCGAGGGACCGTAGGAGGAGAGGAAGACCGCGACTCAGGTGGCGCACTCAAGTGGAAGAGGACCTCAATCAACTCGGAGTGCAAAACTGGAGACGACTAGCTAAGGATCGAGCTAGCTGGCGGAGCCTGTTGAATGAGGCCCAAGTCCACAACGGACTGTAGCGCCACCTTAAGTAAGTAAGTAAGTAAGTAAAATCAGTGTATATAACATCTACTTGATATCCTTCTTCAAGTTTGTTCAGATTAAAATTTGTGAAAATAGTAAGATTTGTAGTTGTTGAGCGGCCTGAAACAAAACCATGTTGAAATGGAGAAATTAGTTCTTTAAGAAGAAAAGATAGTTTGGTATAAACTAGTTTTTCGAAGAGTTTTGGTATGCATGAGAGTTTACAAATCGGGCGATAGTTGGAAATATCTTGCTTAGACCCAGATTTGTAAATAGGAGTCAATAAAGATTTTTTCCAACCTGACAAAAATTCACCACAATTAAGGGAACTATTAAATATAAGAAAAAGTGGTTCAGCGAGAGCCGTTGCACAATTCTTAAGAATTAATGGTGGAATACCATCAGGACCTGGGCAACTATCATTATTTAGATTTAAAAGCCCATCTTTAATTTCGGAAATAGTAAGCTGCAGCTGACCAACATTAACCATACTATTTTCACAAGATAATTCAACTCTGTGAGATGCGTTAAGATCAGGTTGGACGTAATTAGAATTAAAATAATGAGCAAATGCATTCAAAATATTTGGGAGATCTGAGAATGTTTGGCCCTTATAGCGCATACTGGTTGGAATGCCATTAGAATTTTTCTTTTTCTTAATAAACGACCAAAACGATTTACTATTCCTTTTCAATTTCGATTCAATTGAAAAAATATAATTCTTATAGAGAAATTTATTTAAAACATCGAATTCACGTACTATTTCAACGTAAGCACATCTTAAGACACTATCACTAGGAAATATCCGCGATCTCTTATATGCTTTGTTTTTTTTTATTGCTTAAGTTACAAAGCCTCACATTAAACCATGGGGTTTCGAATTATGTTTCTCTAAAGTTTTTGGTACATACAAATGAATTGCCGTTTTCATACTGTCATTGAAAAGAGTATAAAGTTGTAGTAAATTTAAGTTTTTATTGTTTAAACTCCAAGGAATACGCGACATATAACTCGAAATGCCTTCAAAATTAGCTTTAGAGTAGTTTAGTTTAAATTATTACAATTTTGAACATATCCCTCTTCTGCTCACTTTTATTCACCTTTTGTCCGTTAAAACGACAATTTTCAAATTTACCAGCTAATTTAGTCACCAGATGGTAGGACCATATTTACTGCGATAGTATTGGTAAAAACACTCATATCTATCGCAGTTACTATGATCCATAGCTCGAAGGCATAGTTATTTTGACATCTTGGTTTCCCATCTCCCTTTTAAACTCATCTGTGTACCGGTTCCGGTTGGGTAGGAGTAGGATAATGAGAGAAGAAAGAAAATAAAACTTTTATTCCATTGTACACTTCAGAACACATCAGATGCCTTTTTATTCCTGTGATTTATTTAAGACATTTTTGTCGCTTAAAGTAAAATAATTTATGCTTAAACACCAAAGGATTTATACCCCAAGCTGATGCTTGTAGACACCATAAATAGGGAATATCGTTGAACCATAGAACCAAAGCTGACGATATGGAAAGACCACATTTCCAGGTTCTAAATATATCCTAAAATCCACCACCAGTTCAACAAAACCAACTTTGATGAAGTAAAGCCTAGCTACCAAAATCTACAGAGCAGTTGGTGTTAATTTGGTAAGGAGTATGCACCATCAGTTCATCCGCAAGATTTAGTCGGAGGAAATACTATAAGATCTTTTCTGCAGCACTTTGTGAAAGTTTGAAACAAACAGATCAGAGCAGAACCAGACCTTTTACAAGACTCGGGAACTTTAAATCTATGTCTACCACCTATTTATTGATTTCAAAGCCGCGTAGACCGTACACTTTGTTTAAAAATGTATTGCCATGAGGATTATAACGACTCATCATGATTGGTAATTATTCGGGTTAAATGTATAGTTAATGTCAAACTTTGACTCCTTTGAGTGCACAGACCTGCATAAGTACTGTAAACCATCAGGCTGCGAGATATATTTTCCAAACAAAACTAATCATCAAATTAATTGATCAAACATAAGCCCGGAAATGCCATCCAAGGAACCATAAACAATCCTTTCGATGGTATAATTGTCTTCCGGATTCCAAATGTGCAGCATATGCCTTTCCAAAGGCTCACCGCATCTGCCTATTCACATAACCAATGTTTGAAAATTTATCTGCCACATGTGTAAGGCTCCTAATGGTTGAACTGAATGCATTTGAGCCATGAGCATACTTCTGCTGAAATTGCAATACACACACTTACATATGTGGTGCAGCTTAAACTTGCTCAGCAACCAGCCAACAGAAATTCCACACAACGCAAAGGTGATTATCATGCCATCGAAATGCACATAATTAAAACATTCCTTTGGGACTAAGGACTAACGAGTCAGGAATCTGAAACGGAACAGAAACACAAGCCATATTTCCAAATGGAAGCGCTACGTCGCTCGTCGGTCGTCATATGCATAGCATATGGTGGAAGCTTAAGTGCATTGCAAAGTCTAGGAGCTAATGAATTATAGCCAACTTCAGGTGAACACTGAACACAATGAAGATGGACACCCACAAAACTGCATTTAGCGCGAGCAAAGATTAGTCTTTGTGAAATTTAAGAGCCATTGTGGAGAAGGATTTTTGCTGAAACGTTAAACGCGCACAGAAGTTGGGATGCCGAGAAAACCACAACAGGAGCTGCAATGACTTGTCTATGGCCATTAACAGTGATTAAGAGCTTAAGCGGATAACGTTTCGGCGAGCGTTTCCTTGCATCCAATAAACGCTGATATGCAAACATCCTCGATGAAAGAGATGGTAGCGTTTGATATAGCGAAAATTGTTAAAAAGATTTTTAAATTGTTTTGACAACGTCTTTATGTAGAATAAAAGATGGCTATTCTAGAAAAACATTGAACATGAAAAGAACTTGAGTGGCATTTAAAAAAAATGTTATTCTTTGACGTCTATAAGGTTACTTAAAACACAAACACTTTAGCTTTAGTTTTGGCTTCGCCTGCCGTTTACGAGTTCAGCCATAGCAATTCAATGCATGCTATCACATTAAAGCTTCGACCTCACCTTTCGCACGTAATGTGAAAGCTCTAGTTCAAATTGTCTGACAGCTCAACAGCTGTAAGAGATGTCAAGAAACAAAACGATGATGATGGAGGGAGAAATGTCATTCAACGTAAACTGGAAGCGAGTGTATCGTAACGCGGACGTAAACAAAGCTGAGGCGTGATTGTATTGCAGCCATAAAGTAGTCGGTTTTTATAAATATTTATGCCCCTTAGGTGCGTTCTGTTAATAACAACTATAGTTAACTATCATCAACTATTTGTCATTCTGAAACATAAATAGTTACGATTCGTAGCGCAAATTACGTCATCAAGTTAATGAGGTGATTAGAACGCTTGATCTGTCAATTTGAAGTCGGGAATTTGTGTCTAGCTGAAAGTTTTTGTGCAGCAACATCAAAATGGAATATATTCCCGTATTAAATGTAAATGGAGATTACTTACTTACTTACTTAAGGTGGTGCTACAGTCCGTTGTGGACTTGGGCTTCAATCAACAGTCTCCGCCAGCCCGCTCGGTCCTTAGCTAGCTGTCTCCAGTTTTGCACTCCAAGTTATTTGAGGTCCTCTTCCACTTGAGTGCGCCACCTGAGTCGCGGTCTTCCTCTCCTCCTACGTCCCTCGGGAATAGTGTCGAAGGCTTTCCGGGCCGGAGCATTGGTGTCCATCCGCTCTAAATGACCGAGCCATCTGAGTCTCTGGACCTTGACCCTTCTTGCTAGGTCCATGTCGCTGTACAACCCGTAAAGTTCGCTGTTGTATCTTCTTCGCCATTCCCCTTCAATGCACATGGGACCAAAGATGATCCGAAGAAACTTTCCTCTCTAGACAGCCTAAGGCACTTTCATCCGATTTTGTCAAAGTCCATATGCTTCTGCACCGTACAGCAGGACTGGGATGATGAGTGTGTTGTACAGTTTTAGATTAGTTGCTCGAGATAGGGCTTTTCCACTCAATTGCTTACTTAGCCCAAACAAACAGCGATTAGTTAGTTAGTTAGTTATTCTTCGTCTGATCACGGCGTGCGTTGGTGTTATTGCCCGTGTTTATAGCGGAGCCTAGGTAGACAAACTCCTCTACTACCTCGAAGTTGTATGCGTCTATTGTGACGTTCTGTCCGAGCCGTCGGTGTTGGGTGTCCTTCCTCGAAGACAGCATATACTTCGTTTTTCCCTCATTTATCGCTAAACCCATTTTTGCCGCTTCTGTCTCAATTCTCACAAAGGCGCCATTGACATCACGCTGTGTTGTTCCCATTATATCAATATCATCAGCATACGCGAGAAGTTGAACAGATTTTTGGAAGATAGTGCCTCTGGTGTTGACGGTGGAGTTCTGCACTATCTTCTCAAGAACGATGTTAAAGAAATCGCATGACAGTGCATCGCCTTGTCTGAATCCTTTTTTGACGTCGAAAGATTCCGTGAGCTCGTTGCCAACCTTGATGGAGCAGCGTGAGTTCTCCATCGTCATTTTGCACAAGCGAACGAGCTTGGCAGGGATGCCAAAACTAGACATAGCTTTAAACAGTTCGTCTCTGTAGATGCTGTCATACGCGGCGTTAAAATCGATTTAAAGGTGGTGGGTATCGATTTGGAGTTCATAGGTCTTTTCCAGGATCTGCCGCAACGTGAAAATTTGGTCGATGGTTGACTTTCCTGGCCTGAAGCCACATTGATAAGAACCAATCAGATTGTTGACGAAAGGCTTCAGACGTTCACAAATTACGGCAGCGAGGCGATGTTTAGTAGATTTATTCCTCTGTAGTTGACGCAGTTTAGAGGATCTCCCTTTTTCAGGAAAACGGAGATTAGGTATACATTTAAAGAAAATTCTATTCAATCCATTCCCCAAGAGTGGATTTTGTTTTTTTCTGGAAAGATTTCAACCATTTTCAACGGATTTTATTTTGTTTGACAAACCAATGATAGTCAACGATTATTATTATTAAAACGTACCACTTGTCACAGAAAACATTTCAAAAAACCGTTGATTGAAATCCTATTCCTAATTTGAAGTTTTGTATTAATTGTGCTAGTGTCAAATTTTAAATAACCATCAAGTTTTAATACACGCAATTCCACAGGCTTTAAACGATGGCAACAAGGACTAAAATTTCAGCCCTCCGAAGAAATCGATAAATGTCATTTAAACCCTTGGGTAAGGCTCAATATGTTCATGTCTATCCCAACACTTTACTTTGGTTTAAGAAACACGTTTTAATCACCCCATCTAAAGTTTGGCTTTCCACCAATTCCTTAGCCTCCTTAACCTGTCCTAAAAGTTCCACACAATCTCCATTTTGACATTCAGACAGATTTTCTGCTTCTGCAACATTTTAAGGACACTCTTTTCCTAATGGGCCAATAATCCCAGACTACCATTTTACTTATATACATAAGTTCGTCCTCAACCACGATGAGCTCACATATGAAAGATAGTAAAAACTTGTTATTGACAAAATATACCTACTTCGTTAAGTCCCTAGCACTTAGCCAGATTAATAGTAAGAATACTACCTATGAAAAAAAGAGAGACAATTTTTGCTTTTAAATATCCAAAAGTGCACCACGTGTGAATGGCTTCAATCAAGAAAATATCCTCAGCTCAAGTCGACTCAACTATTATGAGTCTAGAGGAGTCGAAGCCGATGTCTTGTATCATCTGTAGTTATCCTCTTATCCCCGAGTTCTCAATAGCGTTTATGTCATTTTAACTGCAAATAAGCTCTCATTCATCTTGTCAGTGTCGCACTGGTGTTCGTCGCTATTCGGTATAGAGCAAGGATTATGTATCCAGTTCGTTATTTTGTGTATGTGTGCAAAGCAAACAGTCATAAAAACTGTCATATTTGCTGAAATGTTTGTGTTTGAATAGGAAAACTACTGTCATTCACTCTCTTTTCGATTTGATTTTTTTTTCGTTTGCGTTTTATTGAGATCCTTCCTTCGTTCTTTTGAAATGTATCTGATTTAAAGAAGCTGCCAAGCTGGCAAAACAGAACACATGAGTTCCATTTATTGTGCTTAATAGGACGGAGAAAAAGTTTTCCTTTTACCATAGAGTACCTACCGTTCCTATATGGCACATTGGGATTTTTTTGTGTGCTGTTGCTTCTACTGTCAGAATATTCTTTCTTCTTAGTTCTAATAGCCAATTAGGGGCAAATTCGTGCGGCTGAATTGAATGAGATAGTTGCCCTTTCGTTATCCTTTCTCTGGGTCTGTTAGAAGGTGGCCTTCTTGGACATAAGAAAGCTGAAAGTCTTACACACAAAATGACGGAGAATGATGTTCTTTTGCATCGATGGTTTCTGCATTTTCTTACCAGGGGTGGATTCAACTTAAATATTCTTTTAGTTGTGTGCAGAATCGTCGTGATGGAATTGAAGAAAGAACGAGGAAGTTCATCGTCAGAAGCGTACTAGGAAACGTTTGAAAGGAACTTATTAGTCAACTGAAACCAACCGGGCCAATGATATGTTATGAATCTGCGCTCTGTCAATTCCAGTCCTGTTTTCTTCACCCACAAAGTGGACGAAGGAAAGCACTATAACGTTAAGCGTAAAGGAAGGTGTTATTCGGTTGATATGACCGGAAGATGTTAGCATATCCTTTCGATTTAGTCTACGCTCATCCAATAATCTAGATACTACACGAACAACTGCACACTCTATCTACAACAAAACACCTCAAGTGTCCAATATTTGATTAGACTTTGGCCAAAGCAAATGTATACATGTGTACGTCTACGTATTGTATATATATATGGGTCTAGCATCTCTGCACATCCTCATTTACCTAACATGGAAGAACATGCAATAAAGTTAAATTAACCAAAGATCCTTGTGATGCAGCTGTTGGCGAGAACAGCGATAAGGATAATGGTGTAATCCAATGGAAAATATGTACCAGCTAATAGGGCCCACTGGGCGAATTATATCCACCAATATAGACAAGACTTTCTAAAATGTCAGTTGGTAGGTACCTACATAGCTGTGGAACTTGAATTTCATGAACAGGCACAGCGATAGTTAAGATCCTTGTCTTGCCTCTGGCACTGCCTGATGGTATGATGGCTAGTTTTTTCCTTCTCCCCGTGGTAAAGTTAAGTTTGGTATTGTGCAGTCGGTACCATAATAAAATTATTGAAATTATTTCTTAGCTGTTTCAACTGTAGGAAGAAGCCAAGAAGGAAGTTTGGGATATTTATGCCATTATAAGGCGATTATGAGAATATTTAATGGTTCTTCAAAGGACTAGGGAGAAGGCTAATATTGATCTCATATTTTGATAGAAGTTAATTGGAAAATTTTTGTCTGGGCTAAAATTTTTGCAATGGAACGTAAATATTAGATTTAATCGCAATGACACTTGCAGGCGACTTGTGCTTTTTAAAGTGGATTGTAAGGATTTTTTGTGTTTTTCCTTAAAGGAAGTAATTGGTCTTTGGAATTAAATTATTTCCAAATTAAAAAAGTAAAGAAAACACTGTTAAGGGTTTCAAAGGACATAGCTAACAAGGTAAGGAAACATGGTAATGGAATGATGAAACTAAAGCAGTTAAAACATGAAGGAAGCGAAGAATAAAAGTCATCAAGTCATCAAGGCGAAACTTATTCTTAATTTGAAAAAAAAAGCCATTACCTTACGAAGCTTGTTGCAATAAATATACAAAGATACGAACTGTCAAACTCTATTCGCGTTCCACACAATCCACACTTAAGCCCTATTCACATGAGCACGAACAACGGCCAACGATTTTGACATTTCTTTCACATGAGAGCTTTTAATTCGTCGCGAATGAACAACCGAAACACTGGGCAAGAATGATATTTGAGGTTATACGCGCGCATACATATTGTTCGTTTGGAATGTGGATGATGTGGAAAGCGAATAGAATTTGGCAGTTCGTATCAACTACAATTCTTTTCGCGACGAATTAATTTGTTTTCTTAAACTTATTAACGTTTGAGATCAAAATATTAATTTATGCATCACAAATTTAAAATAAACGATAATTTTATCGTTTTGTTGAGAATTTGTAAGGAAATACGGCTTCAAACGTATCTAAAATCACTTTTCTTCATTCATTCGTCGTTCGGTGGTCGTGCTCATGTGAATAGTGCTTTATAGTAGTTGGGTTTTGTAGGATCTGGGAGCATATAATGTATCTTTTCCTTAACACCAAGGGCATACTTTACCTCCAAGCGATAACCACCGGTTACTGGTTATATGACTAGATATAGCTTGTGAAGTTTATAAGTAAAAACGTGAAGTTATGAGAAAGATAGGCAGAGCCTCTGATAATGAACCCTCTCTCATTGGATTTCAAGCCAATTAGTGATCGCTTGGCTGTAATCCGCATCAAAGCCACACAATAAAATATCAGTCTAATATGTGCACACGCCCCTACCGATGATCCTGCGAGAAGTCTAGCAAAGAGGACTTCTACGGCCTCCTGGATGGAACCTACGGAGCCTGTCCAGAGTACGACGTCAAAATTGTACCCGGAGACTTCAATGCAAAAATCGGGAAGGAAAACATCTTTGGCGCATTAGTTGGAAAGCACAGCCTTTACGAAGTTACAACAGATATCGTTTTCCGACTAATCGACCTTGCTGCAGCTCGTAATACGGTGATAAGTTGTACAAGCTATCCAAGACAAAAGATCTACACAGCAACGTGGTGATCTCCGGATGATCGAACCACCAATTAAATCGACCATGTGCTAATCGGCGCAAGGAACCAATATCGGGAAATAATTAAAAATGTAGCCGAGACCACCCTTGGTTAAAGTTTACCCGTGGTATGATGACGAATGCGCGTTATTGAAAAGAGCAGCAAGAGAAGATTAGCGAACAAAAAGGAGAAATGAGAAAAAGACCCTGCGAAGGAAAAAAAGAGCATCCGCAGTTTCTCAGCTTGAAGATCTAGAAGAGTCTCGGGTCAAGAACAACAACCGGCGTTTCTTTAAAAGATCGAAGCAACTAGCTTCTGGTTTCAGAACTTTGAAGGAAACCTTGCACCGAAGCACAGTAGATATTTTCAAGCAGTACTTCCAACAGCTGCTGAATACGTAAAATGCCGAGCGAGCTCATGACGAAAGAGAATTAAAAGATCAGTCAAAGAAGACCAAGTCGCAGCCACCAGCACAGAAGAGGTAGAAAGAGCTATCCAAAATCTAAAAACTAACAAGTCCACCGAGTCGGATGGTATACCTGTGGAACTCTTTAAATTTGGAGGAGATTTTTTTATGAACCGCATGCACCAGGTCATCAACAAAGTGTGGGAGGAAGAATGCGACCAACTGGTCGATAAACTCCATATGCCCCATCTACAAAAAAGGCGATCATATGTCATGTAAAAACTACCGAAGGATATTTCTGCTTAATGTTGCATACCCGTTCTGCAGTACATCCAACGGCACGTACCAGTGTGGCCTTAGGCTAGGCTGAACAGCGATAGACCAAATATTCACACTGTAGGCAAAACCAACGGATTTCAAGTCGAAACCCAACATCGACTTCAAAGCTGCTTATGATAGCATCCACCGCGAAAAGCTGATGATGGCGATGTCTGAGTTCGGGCATAACAAACTGATACAGCTGTGCTACATGACGCTAAAGAAGCCGTCAAGTTAAAAATACCACCTACTAAAAAGCAGAATACGACCAACTTCCCTGAGATGCTATGTTCAAAGGAAAGACTCTGAAAACGCTCTTAGAATATCTTAACACTTTTATGCTCAAAACCCAAACACTCTTTAGCTTTGGCTTCACCTGATGTTTACGATTACAGCCATAGGAATTCAATGCATCCTATCACAATTAAGCTTCGTCCTCACCTTTCGTTTGACAATCGTAAAGAAAAGGACGTAATGGTTACGTAATGTGACTCCAAACTGAAGGTCTAGTTCAAATATGGCTGAAATACCAATACGCTTTAGTTTCGTCTTCGTTATGATGCACCCACTGTCAGACAGAACAAATGTTCAGCATATTTGAACTAGAGCTTCCGTTTGGAGTCACATTACGTAACATTACGTCTGAAACGTGAAGTCAAAGCTTCGTTGGTATAGCATGCGTTGAATTCTTGGCCTTGTGTTTCAGCCGATATGCTGAATATTTCAAAAAATCAACAAACAAAATACATTATTTGTTTTTAGAGGATGAAGATGATGGAGGGAGTAATGTCATTCCAAGTATAACGATTGTGTTATGAAAATGGTTACGTTCGAATCACCACATTTTTTGTTGTAAGTTTCCATAATTTTATCGTATCGACTCGTTGCCTCAAACAGAAAACAAATATTTATAATATGAACTTTTAAATGACAGCTGAGTATAACAGCGCTTCCAACTCGATAACACCAAATGAATGCCTTGGGCGACTAAAGATCACTTCATAAGACACTTATCATATCCGTTCTTATGATAGGTGCGGAAATATGAACTTTGTTAAGAGCGAAAGAAGAGAAGATTTGAAGAAAGATTGTAAGCCTAATAAACACAGCCCCACCCGATTTGCTATTTTAACCGGGTCAACGTTCCGTTTGGAAGTCTCAATTTTTAGTCCAACGTAAAATAGCATCAATTTTGACAATGGCTATGAACTCTGATTTATTTTTGTTTGCCAAAACATATAGTTTCAGATGACACTTCTTTTCTCGTACTGCGCTATTTTTTCAGTAATTTCGGAAATTATGATATTTTACGATTTATAGCACTTAAACTATCAAGTCATACGGAATGAACAAGACCTTCCATATTATTAATCCACAAATTTAATGAGCAACATTGCGACATGTGCCACGAAAATCTCAGCATCTCCCCACCAACAACAACAACAACATCAAAAAAAGCAATTGAAATCTCGTAATTGCAGGTATTAAATTCCTAGAGGCATCAAAACTGTCCAGCCCAAACCGTTTCAACGTCATCGTCCTTGTGATGACGTGCGTCGTCGGTCGGCCAGTTCGCGTAAATAATTAAATGTTCTCAATGTAAATAATGTCAAGCTCTCTGGCAATTAAATGAAAAGTTACAGGAAAACAAAAAAACACAACAATAATTAAATTTTTTAAACATAGCCACATCCTGTATTGTGACAGAGAGGAGGACATCCTTTACTCGTTCCATCATCGAAATTATTTAAATTAAACAAAAATTCCCTCATCCGGTGGATTTTACTGACCACCGAAAAATGATGATACCTGATTGTCATTGAATCCTGTTCGGTGTCCATTTACGTACCAGCATATACTATACATTCCCTTCTTCGGGATTTCCTGTAGTCATCGTTGTCGTCCTGCTTCAGGTCCTGCTTAATTTTTATATGGTCTCAGGTCAGTTAGTATAGTGGTATGTATGGCAATGGCAACAGAAGTGTCTTTGAATGACTCACTGCAGCTTACATCCTTCGGCAGCAGCGGTGCGCCGGTGCAATTTGTGTGCTTTAAATTTTTAATTACACTTCAGTCATCATCGAAATCAACTTGCTCAGGCTTGAGATCATTAAATTTGCAGCTTCGACCCGCTACGTGGCGTTAGTATGTGCTTCGGTCTGTTGGTTGGTTGGTTGTACTTCGAGGACGATGATGGCAACCGCGCAGCGCTGGCTGCACCGTTGGAATTTAAATTGAATTTCAATATTATTCCTGTACTTAATCCTGTGTGTGTGTGTGTGGTTCCCATTAAATTGAAATTCAATTTTCGCCCATCAGTCCAGATCGTTTTTTAAGGGAGTTGTTTATATTCAAGCGCTGTTACTGTTAGCTGGAAGCGATAGGACAACGTGCAACAATAATTGTCATTTCGACCGTCTTTCTGCAGCGATGATCATTATGGGTGTCAATAGTTGTGGCCCTGGATAGAAAAGGTATAAGCACACACCAGTTACCTACTTCGTTCTACGGCAATAAAGTGTGGTCGCTTTGTCAATGAATGATTTAGTTGGGCGCAACGAGGTACTCTTTTGGTTGTGTATTTAGTCCGGTGTGTCCTCGCTCTGGCAATGTTGATGACAACAACGATGCCGGGACCAAAAACCTAACGAATTGCTTTGATTGATTTATGCACACATCGAGAGGGAAATGTTTGCATCGAAATTCCGATGGCCGAAATGGCATAAACGCATGAAGCAGGACCTTCTTAGGGGTTCTATGCCTAGGAATTAGGTGAGTACCTATAAATACACATTTCAACTAAATCATTGTCTGTTCATTTATTGTACTTGCCGAGTGAAGTGAGTTTCATTTGAATTTTAGGTTAGAGTTGAACGAGAATGATATGGCTGCAGATTTGGGATGCTCGGTGCTTTTGACAGCACGTAATGGATCGCCAATATTGGACTGTGTTTGCACAGTTTTGTTTATTAATTCCACAAAATGAGAATTCTGCTATGGATTTATTGTCACAAATCTAATCAGCAAACGGTTACTAGCCGTTGATAGTGAAATCTTTATTGAATCGCTTTGAGGCACTGGGTCGATGGAAGACATAATACGAGAGTAAAGAACCTGAGCTATTGAGTTCTTAAGTAGGTTCATATTTTCCTACTTACGTCTATTCAAGTACAATAACGAGATACTGTTACTTGGGCTTCAATACCCACCTGCTGATGGTCCTCTAAAAATGTCAAGCATTAGTATATTTACACAACGTCTGAAGAGGAATCAGTTTCTTACTTTCAAGTACTACTACTTTTGAGTAGCAGTATTAAAATACCAGATTACATTCAAGTTCTTGAATTGGTAGGAGTTCTTAAGGACTTTGATAACTGATATTATCCTTGAGCTTGAAATTAGTAGAACTGATATTTACTTACTTATGGTGGCGCTTAAGTCCAGGTTGGACCAGGGCTTCATCCAACAAGCTTCTCCAACAAGCTTCTCCAACCAGCTCGGTCCCTATCTAGCTGTCTATAGTTTCACACGCCAAGTTGGTTCAGGTTCTCTTCCACCTGCGTGCTCCACCTGAGTCGCGGTCTTCCTCTTCTGCGACGTTCTTCCGGGTGGGATTCGAAACTTCTACGAGCCCGAGCATTATTTTCCATCCGCTCTACGTGACCCAACAATCTAAGTCGTTGGACCTTAACTTTTCTTGCTAAGCCAGTGTCGCTGAACAGCTCGTACAGTTCTTGATTGAATCTTCGTCTCCATTCTCCATTTATGCAGACTGGACCAAAAATCACTCGAAGAATTTTTCTCTCGAAGCAGCCCAAAGCTTTTTCATCGGATGTTGGCATGGTCAATTTCTCTGCACCATATTCATTAGGACCGGGATGATGAGGGTTTTGTACAGTGACACTTTAGTTGCTCGACAGAGGACTTTACTACTCAATTGCTTAAGTCCAAAGAAGCAGGAGTGATTCTTCGTTTGATTTCAGCGCTGGTGTTGTTGTGTGAGTTTATAGTGGGCCCTAGTTAGAAAAAGTCCTTAACGACCTCGAATTTAAATCTGTCTAGGTATATTGACGTTAGCTCCAAGACATCGATATTGGGGTTCCGGATTTTTGAAAGATTGTGCCTCTGATGGTGACGTTGGAGTTTTGTACATTCTTTTCAATAATGATGTTTAAGAAATAGCATGACAGCGCATCGCCTTGTCTAAAATATTTTTTGACATTAAATGGATCTGTTAGGTTTTTTCCGACCATGATGAACCAGCGTGAGCTTGCCAGCTGTCATCTTACACAGACGGACGAGTTTTTTGAGGATGCCAAAACTAGACATTGCTCTATATAGTTGGTCTCATACCCGGCTTTGAAATCGATGAAAAGGTGGTAGGTATCGATTTGAAGTTCATGGGTCTTGAATATTTTTGATTGATGGTGGACTTTCCGAGTCTGAAACAACACTGATAAGGACCTATCGGGTTGTTGACGAAAGCCTTCAAACGTTCACATAGCATGGCAGACAAGAGCTTGTAGGCGATGCTAAGGAGATTTGTACCTCTGTAGTTAGTGCAGTTCAGGGGACCTCCTTTGTTGTGGATCGGGCATACGATGCTGAAGTTCCATTCGTCGGGCATGCTTTCTGC
>CAKKXW010000001.1:12272995-12401543 GCA_920937365.1 Sphaerophoria rueppellii
ATCAATATCATCAGCATACGCGAGAAGTTGAACAGATATTTGGAAGATAGTGCCTCTGGTGTTGACGGTGGAGTTCTGCACTATCTTCTCAAGAACGATGTTAAAGAAATCGCATGACAGTGCATCGCCTTGTCTGAATCCTTTTTTGACGTCGAAAGATTCCGTGAGCTCGTTGCCAACTTGATGGAGCAGCGTGAGTTCTCCATCGTCATTTTGCACAAGCGAACGAGTTTGGCAGGGATGCCAAAACTAGACATAGCTTTAAACAGTTCGTCTCTGTAGATGCTGTCATACGCGGCCTTAAAATCGATGTAAAGGTGGTGGGTATCGATTTGGAGTTCATAGGTCTTTTCCAGGATCTGCCGCAACGTGAAAATTTGGTCGATGGTTGACTTTCCTGGCCTGAAGCCACATTGATAAGAACCAATCAGATTGTTGACGAAAGGCTTCAGACGTTCACAAATTACGGCAGCGAGGCGATGTTTAGTAGATTTATTCCTCTGTAGTTGACGCAGTTTAGAGGATCTCCCTTTTTCAGGAAAACGGAGATTAGGTATACATTTAAAGAAAATTCTATTCAATCCATTCCCCAAGAGTGGATTTTGTTTTTTTCTGGAAAGATTTCAACCATTTTCAACGGATTTTATTTTGTTTGACAAACCAATGATAGTCAACGATTATTGTTATTAAAACGTACCACTTGTCACAGAAAACATTTCAAAAAACCGTTGATTAAAATCCTATTCCTAATTTGAAGTTTTGTATTAATTGTGCTAGTGTCAAATTTTAAATAACCATCAAGTTTTAATACACGCAATTCCACAGGCTTTAAACGATGGCAACAAGGACTAAAATTTCAGCCCTCCGAAGAAATCGATAAATGTCATTTAAACCCTTGGGTAAGGCTCAATATGTTCATGTCTATCCCAACACTTTACTTTGGTTTAAGAAACACGTTTTAATCACCCCATCTAAAGTTTGGCTTTCCACCAATTCCTTAGCCTCCTTAACCTGTCCTAAAAGTTCCACACAATCTCCATTTTGACATTCAGACAGATTTTCTGCTTCTGCAACATTTTAAGGACACTCTTTTCCTAATGGGCCAATAATCCCAGACTACCATTTTACTTATATACATAAGTTCGTCCTCAACCACGATGAGCTCACATATGAAAGATAGTAAAAACTTGTTATTGACAAAATATACCTACTTCGTTAAGTCCCTAGCACTTAGCCAGATTAATAGTAAGAATACTACCTATGAAAAAAAGAGAGACAATTTTTGCTTTTAAATATCCAAAAGTGCACCACGTGTGAATGGCTTCAATCAAGAAAATATCTTCAGCTCAAGTCGACTCAACTATTATGAGTCTAGAGGAGTCGAAGCCGATGTCTTGTATCATCTGTAGTTATCCTCTTATCCCCGAGTTCTCAATAGCGTTTATGTCATTTTAACTGCAAATAAGCTCTCATTCATCTTGTCAGTGTCGCACTGGTGTTCGTCGCTATTCGGTATAGAGGAAGGATTATGTATCCAGTTCGTTATTTTGTGTATGTGTGCAAAGCAAACATTCATAAAAACTGTCATATTTGCTGAAATGTTTGTGTTTGAATAGGAAAACTACTGTCATTCACTCTCTTTTCGATTTGATTTTTTTTTCGTTTGCGTTTTATTGAGATCCTTCCTTCGTTTTTTTGAAATGTATCTGATTTGAAGAAGCTGCCAAGCTGGCAAAACAGAACACATGAGTTCCATTTATTGTGCTTAATAGGACGGAGAAAAAGTTTTCCTTTTACCGTAGAGTACCTACCGTTCCTATATTGGCACATTGGGATTTTTTTGTGTGCTGTTGCTTCTACTGTAAGAATATTCTTTCTTCTTAGTTCTAATAGCCAATTAGGGCAAATTCGTGCGGCTGAATTGAATGAGATAGTTGCCCTTTCGTTATCCTTTCTCTGGGTCTGTTAGAAGGTGGCCTTCTTGGACATAAGAAAGCTGAAAGTCTTACACACAAAATGACGGAGAATGATGTTCTTTTGCATCGATGGTTTCTGCATTTTCTTACCAGGGGTGGATTCAACTTAAATATTCTTTTAGTTGTGTGCAGAATCGTCGTGATGGAATTGAAGAAAGAACGAGGAAGTTCATCGTCAGAAGCGTACTAGGAAACGTTTGAAAGGAACTTATTAGTCAACTGAAACCAACCGGGCCAATGATATGTTATGAATCTGCGCTCTGTCAATTCCAGTCCTGTTTTCTTCACCCACAAAGTGGACGAAGGAAAGCACTATAACGTTAAGCGTAAAGGAAGGTGTTATTCGGTTGATATGACCGGAAGATGTTAGCATATCCTTTCGATTTAGTCTACGCTCATCCAATAATCTAGATACTACACGAACAACTGCACACTCTATCTACAACAAAACACCTCAAGTGTCCAATATTTGATTAGACTTTGGCCAAAGCAAATGTATACATGTGTACGTCTACGTATTGTATATATATATGGGTCTAGCATCTCTGCACATCCTCATTTACCTAACATGGAAGAACATGCAATAAAGTTAAATTAACCAAAGATCCTTGTGATGCAGCTGTTGGCGAGAACAGCGATAAGGATAATGGTGTAATCCAATGGAAAATATGTACCAGCTAATAGGGCCCACTGGGCGAATTATATCCACCAATATAGACAAGACTTTCTAAAATGTCAGTTGGTAGGTACCTACATAGCTGTGGAACTTGAATTTCATGAACAGGCACAGCGATAGTTAAGATCCTTGTCTTGCCTCTGGCACTGCCTGATGGTATGATGGCTAGTTTTTTCCTTCTCCCCGTGGTAAAGTTAAGTTTGGTATTGTGCAGTCGGTACCATAATAAAATTATTGAAATTATTTCTTAGCTGTTTCAACTGTATGAAGAAGCCAAGAAGGAAGTTTGGGATATTTATGCCATTATAAGGCGATTATGAGAATATTTAATGGTTCTTCAAAGGACTAGGGAGAAGGCTAATATTGATCTCATATTTTGATAGAAGTTAATTGGAAAATTTTTGTCTGGACTAAAATTGTTGCAATTTAACGTAAATATTAGATTTAATCGCAATGACACTTACAGGCGAATTGTGCTTTTTAAAGTGGATTGTAAGGATTTTTTGTCTTTTTCCTTAAAGGAAGTAATTGGTCTTTGGAATTAAATTATTTTCAAATTAAAAAAGTAAAAAAAATACTGTTAAGGGTTTCAAAGGACAAAGCTAACAAGGTAAATAAATATGGTGATGGAATGAGGAAACTAAAGCAGTTAAAACATGAAGGAAGCGAATGATAAAAGTGAAGCAATCATCAAGGCGAAACTTATTCTTAATTTGAAAAAAAAAGCCATTACCTTACGAAGCTTGTTGCAATAAATATACAAAGATACGAACTGTCAAACTCTATTCGCGTTCCACACAATCCACACTTAAGCCCTATTCACATGAGCACGAACAACGGCCAACGATTTTGACATTTCTTTCACATGAGAGCTTTTAATTCGTCGCGAATGAACAACCGAAACACTGGGCAAGAATGATATTTGAGGTTATACGCGCGCATACATATTGTTCGTTTGGAATGTGGATGATGTGGAAAGCGAATAGAATTTGGCAGTTCGTATCAACTACAATTCTTTTCGCGACGAATTAATTTGTTTTCTTAAACTTATTAACGTTTGAGATCAAAATATTAATTTATGCATCACAAATTTAAAATAAACGATAATTTTATCGTTTTGTTGAGAATTTGTAAGGAAATACGGCTTCAAACGTATCTAAAATCACTTTTCTTCATTCATTCGTCGTTCGGTGGTCGTGCTCATGTGAATAGTGCTTTATAGTAGTTGGGTTTTGTAGGATCTGGGAGCATATAATGTATCTTTTCCTACACACCAAGGGCATACTTTACCTCCAAGCGATAACCACCGGTTACTGGTTATATGACTAGATATAGCTTGTGAAGTTTATAAGTAAAAACGTGAAGTTATGAGAAAGATAGGCAGAGCCTCTGATAATGAACCCTCTCTCATTGGATTTCAAGCCAATTAGTGATCGCTTGGCAGTAATCCGCATCAAAGCCACACAACAAAATATCAGTCTAATATGTGCACACGCCCCTACCGATGATCCTGCGAGGAGTCTAGCAAAGAGGACTTCTACGGCCTCCTGGATGGAACCTACGGAGCCTGTCCAGAGTACGACGTCAAAATTGTACCCGGAGACTTCAATGCAAAAATCGGGAAGGAAAACATCTTTGGCGCATTAGTTGGAAAGCACAGCCTTTACGAAGTTACAACAGATATCGTTTTCCGACTAATCGACCTTGCTGCAGCTCGTAATACGGTGATAAGTTGTACAAGCTATCCAAGACAAAAGATCTACACAGCAACGTGGTGATCTCCGGATGATCGAACCACCAATTAAATCGACCATGTGCTAATCGGCGCAAGGAACCAATATCGGGAAATAATTAAAAATGTAGCCGAGACCACCCTTGGTTAAAGTTTACCCGTGGTATGATGACGAATGCGCGTTATTGAAAAGAGCAGCAAGAGAAGATTAGCGAACAAAAAGGAGAAATGAGAAAAAGACCCTGCGAAGGAAAAAAAGAGCATCCGCAGTTTCTCAGCTTGAAGATCTAGAAGAGTCTCGGGTCAAGAACAACAACCGGCGTTTCTTTAAAAGATCGAAGCAACTAGCTTCTGGTTTCAGAACTTTGAAGGAAACCTTGCACCGAAGCACAGTAGATATTTTCAAGCAGTACTTCCAACAGCTGCTGAATACGTAAAATGCCGAGCGAGCTCATGACGAAAGAGAATTAAAAGATCAGTCAAAGAAGACCAAGTCGCAGCCACCAGCACAGAAGAGGTAGAAAGAGCTATCCAAAATCTAAAAACTAACAAGTCCCGAGTCGGATGGTATACCTGTGGAACTCTTTAAATTGGAGGAGATTTTTTATGAACCGCATGCACCAGTCATCAACAAAGTGTGGGAGTAAGAATGCGACTGACTGGTCGATAAGCTTCATATGCCCCACCTACAAAAGAGGCGATCGTATGTCATGTAAAAACTACCGAAGCATATCCCTGCTTAATGATGCATACCATATCCAACGTTCTGTGTGAGCGTCTTAAACCGTACCAGTGTGGCTTTAGGCTAGGCTGAACAGCGATAGACCAAATATTCACACTGAGGCAAAACCAACGGATTCCAAGTCGAAACCCAGCATCGACTTCAAAGCTGCTTATGATAGCATCCACCGCGAAGAGCTGATGATGGCGATGTCTGAATTCGGGATCCCGAACAAACTGATACAGCTGTGCTACATGACGCTTAAGAAGCCGTCAAGTTAAAAATACCACCTACTAAAAGCAGAATACGACCAACTTTCCTGAGATGCTATGTTCAAAGGAAAGACTCTGAAAACGCTCTTAGAATATCTTAACACTTTTATGCTCAAAACCCAAACACTCTTTAGCTTTGGCTTCACCTGATGTTTACGATTACAGCCATAGGAATTCAATGCATCCTATCACAATTAAGCTTCGTCCTCACCTTTCGTTTGACAATCTTAAAGAAAAGGACGTAATGGTTACGTAATGTGACTCCAAACGAAAGCTCTAGTTCAAACATGGCTGAAACATTAATATGCTTTAGTTTCGTCTTCGTTATGATGCACCCACTGTCAGACAGAACAAATGTTCAGCATATTTGAACTAGAGCTTCCGTTTGGAGTCACATTACGTAACATTACGTCTGAAACGTGAAGTCAAAGCTTCGTTGGTATAGCATGCGTTGAATTCTTGGCCTTGTGTTTCAGCCGATATGCTGAATATTTCAAAAAATGAACAAACAAAATACATTATTTGTTTTTAGAGGATGAAGATGATGGAGGGAGTAATGTCATGAAGTACCGATTGTGTTATGAAAATGGTTACGTTCGAATCACCACATTTTTTGTTGTAAGCTTCAATAATTTTATCGCATCGACCCTCAAACAGAAAACAAATATTTATAATATGAACTTTTAAATGCCAGCTGAGTATGACATGTGTCAAATATCAGCGTTTCCAACTTGATAATACCAAATGAATGCCTTGGGCAACTAAGATCACTTCATAAAACTCTGATCATATACGTTCTTATGATTGGTGCGGAAATATGAACTTTGTTAAGAGCGAAAGAAGAGAAGGTTTGAAGAAAGATTGTAAGCCTAATAAACCCAGCCCCACCCGATTTGCTATCTTTAACCGGGTCAACGTTCCGTTTGGAAGTCTCAATTTTTAGTCCAACGTAAAATAGCATCAATTTTGACAATGGCTATGAACTCTGATTTATTTTTGTTTGCCAAAACATATAGTTTCAGATGACACTTCTTTTCTCGTACTGCGCTATTTTTTCAGTAATTTCGGAAATTATGATATTTTACGATTTATAGCACTCAAACTATCAAGTCATACGGAATGAACAAGACCTTCCATATTATTAATCCGCAAATTTAATGAGCAACATTGCGACATGTGCCACGAAAATCTCAGCATCTCCCCACCAACAACAACAACAACAACATCAAAAAAAGCAATTTAAATCTCGTAATTGCAGGTATTAAATTCCTAGAGGCATCAAAACTGTCCAGCCCAAACCGTTTCAACGTCATCGTCCTTGTGATGACGTGCGTCGTCGGTCGGCCAGTTCGCGTAAATAATTAAATGTTCTCAATGTAAATAATGTCAAGCTCTCTGGCAATTAAATGAAAAGTTACAGGAAAACAAAAAAACACAACAATAATTAAATTTTTTAAACATAGCCACATCCTGTATTGTGACAGAGAGGAGGACATCCTTTACTCGTTCCATCATCGAAATTATTTAAATTAAACAAAAATTCCCTCATCCGGTGGATTTTACTGACCACCGAAAAATGATGATACCTGATTGTCATTGAATCCTGTTCGGTGTCCATTTACGTACCAGCATATACTATACATTCCCTTCTTCGGGATTTCCTGTAGTCATCGATGTCGTCTGGCTTCAGGTCCTGCTTAATTTTTATATGGTCTCAGGTCAGTTAGTATAGTGGTATGTATGGCAATGGCAACAGAAGTGTCTTTGAATGACTCACTGCAGCTTACATCCTTCGGCAGCAGCGGTGCCCCGGTGCAATTTGTGTGCTTTAAATTTTTAATTACACTTCAGTCATCATCGAAATCAACTTGCTCAGGCTTGAGATCATTAAATTTGCAGCTTCGACCCGCTACGTGGCGTTAGTATGTGCTTCGGTCGGTTGGTTGGTTGTACTTCGAGGACGATGATGGCAACCGCGCAGCGCTGGCTGCACCGTTGGAATTTAAATTGAATTTCAATATTATTCCTGTGCTAAATCCTGTGTGTATGTGTGTGTGGTTTCCATTAAATTGAAATTCAATTTTCGCCCATCAGTCCAGATCGTTTTTTAAGGGAGTTGTTTATATTCAAGCGCTGTTACTGTTAGCTGGAAGCGATAGGACAACGTACAACAATAATTGTCATTTCGACCGTCTTTCTGCAGCGATGATGATTATGGGTGTCAATAGTTGTGGCCCTGGATAGAAAAGGTATAAGCACACACCAGTTACCTACTTCGTTCTACGGCAATAAAGTGTGGTCGCTTTGTCAATGAATGATTTAGTTGGGCGCAACGAGGTACTCTTTTGGTTGTGTATTTAGTCCGGTGTGTCCTCGCTCTGGCAATGTTGATGACAACAACGATGCCGGGACCAAAAACCTAACGAATTGCTTTGATTGATTTATGCACACATCGAGAGGGAAATGTTTGCATCGAAATTCCGATGGCCAAAATGGCATAAACGCATGAAGCAGGACAGTAGACCATCTTAGGGGTTCTATGCCTAGGAATTAGGTGAGTACCTATAAATACACATTTCAACTAAATCATTGTCTGTTCATTTATTGTACTTGCCGAGTGAAGTGAGTTTCATTTGAATTTTAGGTTAGAGTTGAATGAGAATGATATGGCTGCAGATTTGGGATGCTCGGTGCTTTTGACAGCACGTAATGGATCGCCAATATTGGATCGGGGTTCTTACGAAATGTGTTTGCACAGTTTTGTTTATTAATTCCACAAAATGAGAATTCTGCTATGGATTTATTGTCACAAATCTAATCAGCAAACGGTTACTAGCCGTTGATAGTGAAATCTTTATTGAATCGCTTTGAGGAACTGGGCCGAAGGAAGACATAATACAAGAGAATAGAAATAGTTGCATAAAGTAGAGAACCTGAGCTATTGAGTTCTTAAGTACATATTTTCTACTCAAGTCTCTTCAAGTATAAGTACTAGATTCTGTTACTTGGGCTTCAATACCCACCTGCTGATGGTCCTCTAAAAATGTCAAGCATCAGTATTTACCTAGTCCCTTATATTATACATAATGACTGAAGAAGAATCAGTTTCTGTACTTTCAAGACCTACTACTTTTGAGTAGCAGCATTAAAATACCAGATTACATTCAAGTTCTTGAATTGGTAGGAGTTCTTAAGGACTTTGGTAACTGATTCTATCCTTGAGCTTGAAGTTAGTGGAACTGATATTTACTTACTTATGGTGGCGCTTAAGTCCAGGTTGGACCAGGGCTTCATCCAACAAGCTTCTCCAACAAGCTGCTCCAACCCGCTCGGTCCCTATCTAGCTGTCTATAGTTTCACACGCCAAGTTGGTTCAGGTTCTCTTCCACCTGCGTGCTCCACCTGAGTCGCGGTCTTCCTCTTCTGCGACGTTCTTCCGGGTGGGATTCGAAACTTCTACGAGCCCGAGCATTATTTTCCATCCGCTCTACGTGACCCAACCATCTAAGTCGTTGAACCTTAACTTTTCTGGCTAGGTCAGTGTCACTGAACAGCTCGTACAGTTCTTGATTGAATCTTCGTCTCCATTCTCCATTTATGCAGACTGGACCAAAAATCACTCGAAGAATTTTTCTCTCGAAGCAGCCCAAAGCGTTTTCATCGGATGTTGGCATGGTCAATTTCTGTGCACCATATTCATTAGGACTAGGATGATGAGGATTTTGTACAGTGACACTTTAGTAGCTCGAAAGAGGACTTTACTACTCAATTACCTTAGGTCCAAAGAAGCAGCGATTGGCAAGAGTTATTCTTCGTTTGATTTCAGCGCTGGTGTTGTTGTGTGAGTTTATAGTGGGCCCTAGTTAGAAAAAGTCCTTAACGACCTCGAATTTAAATCTGTCTAGGTATATTGACGTTAGCTCCAAGACATCGATATTGGGGTTCCGGATTTTTGAAAGATTGTGCCTCTTTTCAAGAATGATGTTTAAGAAATCGCATGATAGCGCATCGCCTTGTCTAAGATATTTTTTGACATCAAGTGGATCTGTTAGGTTTTTTCCGACCATGATGAACCAGTGTGAGCTTGCCACTGTCATCTTACGCAGACGGACTAGTTTTTCTGGGATGCCAAAACTATACATTGCTCTATATAGTTGGTCTCTATAGAACTGTCATACGCGGCCTTGAAATCGATGAAAAGGTGGTAGGTATCGATTTGAAGTTCATGGGCCTTGTCCAAGATCTGCCGTAGAGTGAATATTTTTTGATTGAGGGTGGACTTCAGACCCGGATGAAGCCACACTGATAAGGACCTATCGGGTTGTTGACGAAAGCCTTCAAACGTTCACATAGCATGGCAGACAAGAGCTTGTAGGCGATGCTAAGGAGATTTGTACCTCTGTAGTTAGTGCAGTTCAGGGGACCTCCTTTGTTGTGGATCGGGCATACGATGCTGAAGTTCCATTCGTCGGGCATGCTTTCTGCCAATCAAATTTTGCAGATGAGCTGGTGCATACTCCTAACCAAATCATATCCAGCTGCTTTGTACAGTTTGACGGTTAATCCGTCTGCTCCAGCGGCTTTTATTCGCCTTAAGTTTAAATATCGCTTTCTTCACTCTTTCAATGTCGAGTGGTGTAATTGGTGGTCTGCTTAACATAAATTGGACGGTTCTATATAGCTGGCGTAATTTTGCTCGTCATCGCCATCATACAGCTTGGAAATGTGGTTTTTCCATATCCTAAACTTCAGTTAGCGGTGTTAACCCTGGTGGTTTGTTTTACCTTTTTGTAAAACTTTCGAACCATCCATCGTTCCTGTTGTGTTCTATCTCCTCGATCGAGCGTTTCTCATGCTAATTTTTTTACTTTCTGAGAAGTTTGTGCTCCTCTCTCCTTTTCTGCGCCTTTGGTTTAGCTGCATGTGTGCGCCGACACTCACCGTCAAACCAGGGGGTTCGTTGTGGTGGCCGTGTAAACTCTAGCATTTCAGAGGCGGCATCTCTGATAGCTGCTAAGCAGTGCTGCCACTGGTTCTCAAAATTTTGTGCTGGCAGCACAAGATCGAGATATCCGCAATCGTACCTTGGCTATAACGAGGTAGTGGTACGAGACGATGTTGGAACGTCGGAATTTGCTGTCCGCACATTCTTGCTTGCTAGAGAAGTATCGTGCGACAATCGCAATTTGATCAATCTGGTTGACGGTTGATTGATCAGCAAAGTTCCATGTCTCCTTGTGGATATCGAGATGTGGGAATTGCGTACTTGCTGCCATTGCGTCTCACCTAAATCCGTTATCGGAGCTGGTGTCGTCGTGTCGTGTTAGCTTTGTCGTCCGATTGTTCCACCAATAAGATTTCCCAGCTTAGCATTAAAATCTCCAAGGATAATTTTAATGTCATAGCTAGGGCATTGTTCGTAGACCTTTTCAAGGAGCTCGTAGAACCTGTCTTTGGTGTCTCCATCCGTCTCCTCATTGGAACTGATACTTGTAAAATATTCCAGTGCCTCTCTATGAAGCATCTACTTAGTGTCAAGGTACTTAGGTGCAAGTACCATCTCTGATATTGCATTTAATCAGAGAAATCTCAATTGGAACCTTAGGAACCAACCAGCTCAATGTGTTATGGGAACCTCAACAAATTTTGGAAGGCTTTATGTTACCAATCGATTCTTAAACTGTTCCGCAGAAAGATGTGAGCCCTACATGAACCATATTATGAACTTATTAAAAGTTCTAATTAGCTGCATGCAAAAAATGTATACAAAAATGCTTATTAGTTTTATCAACTTTTTCAACTTTAGTGTAAAATACATTAAAAGTTCCAAACATAAATTTTCATAAATACGTTAATTCCACATACAGTCATATTTCCCAAACCAATCTAACCTCTAAACTCTCCAAAAACAGTGCTGACAATGTCAACCAAAAAGACAAATAAAAACGAAACAAAAAAAAAACTCCAAAATTGTATTTGACTTAAAACTTACTCAATGTTTGTTTATGTGTATAACGGAAAACTATGACGATGACGGTTACATTCATTAAACATGAACTTTTCTTCAACTTCCAAACACACCAGCAAAATAAAAGTTCACAACTCCCAACTGAAAAAGTTTAAAAAACTTTTTAGTTATTTCAAAACCCTTTATAGATAATAAGTTTGAATCTAGTGGGACGAAAAAAAGGATAGAGAGAGGGAAAAAAATCTAAATGTACACAACTTTTATCCGATCTGTGCCTGCATTAGTGATATGACGAGGGCGGAGAGATGATGACGATTCCTTAGAGGACATCAGCATCATTATCATTGTGCTATTCCATTGCAACTTGCTTTTCTTTAAGGGCTTAATATTGGTTTTAAAGAAGATGAAGATAATATGAAGATGTTTTTTCACTTCAACGGAAAGTTGTTCAGAGTTTTCATAAGCAGTTTCATACAACTCATCAATTATTTTAAGATTCTCATGACTTTATATTTTTTCTATTAAGTATTTACTTATGCCACATTGGAAGAAGAATTTTCTGCGTTTGCGACTCTTCCGAGAAAAGTTCCGCAGTTCCGCTCGAGGGTGGACAATGGACTTTTGTCAAAAGCTGTTATCCTTGCGTTGTAGGTATAATGAGGTTTTATGGAATACCAGCATCTTTTGTTGCTGAGTTGTTGGCAACATGAATATATCATCGGGTTCAAGAGTTTATTATAATTCTTGTTATTCATGTTACTATGGAAGTAAATAAGTATGTTTGTTCATACCGCTGCTATAACCACATCGATTTGCATACACCCTAGAATTATATTGGGGCGACTTTACATTGAAGGATCATTTCGTGTTTTTTTTTTGTGTTATGTGTCAAATAATGAGGAAACAACTTCAGGTTGAAGAATATTAGTAGTGGCAGACGAGTAATACTTTACCCAATGTAAGAATCTGAACTGATGGTAAAAAATGTCGGGTGATATTTTAAAATTATTAACTTGTCATGAGAAAATGCATTTTAACATGAGTTTAAGTAATAGTAACAAATTTCAGTATATTTTCTAACTAAAAATATCCGAAAATATCCCATAAACATTTTAAGTCTGCCAGTTCTAAAAATGACGTTGAATTCTTGAATTCAGAATCCTTAGGTCAGACGAATGCATGCCCGATTAATGGAACCTCATTGTTTGCCCGATCCTGAAAAAGGGAGATCATCTAAACAGCGCCAACTACAGAGGAATCAGTCTACCTAACATCGTCTACAAGGTCCTCCCTGCCGTAATGTATGAACATCTGAAGCCTTTCGTAAACTATCTGATTGGTCCTTATCAATGTGGCTTCAGACCAGGAAAGTCAACCGTCGACCAAGTTTTCACTTTGCGGCAAATCCTGGAAAAGACCTATGAACTCCAAATCGATACCCACCACCTTTTCATCGATTTTAAGGCCGCGTATGACAGCATCTACAGAGACGAACTGTATAAAGCTATGTCTTGTTTTGGCATCCCTGCCAAACTCGTTCGCTTTTGCAAAATGACGATGGAGAATTCACGCTACTCCATAAAAGTTGGCAACGAGCTCACGGATTCTTTCGACGTCAAAAAAAGATTCAGACAAGGCGGTGCACTGTCATGCGATTTCTTTAACATCGTTCTTGAGAAGATATAGCAGAACTCCACTGTCAACACTAGAGGCACTATCTTCCAAAAATCTGTTCAAATTCTCGCGTACGTCGATGATATTGATATAATGGGAAGAACACATCATGATGTCAATGGCGCCTTTGTGAGAATTGAGACAGAAGCGGCAAAAATGGGTTTAGCGGTAAATGAGGGAAAAACCAACTATATGCTGTCTTCGAGGAAGGACACCCAACACCGACGGCTCGGATAGAACGTCACAAATTCACAAAAGACGCATTCAACTTCGAGGTAGTAGAGGAGTTTGTCTACCTAGGCTCCGCTATAAAGACAGACAATAACACCAGCGCCGAGATCAGACTAAGAATAACTCTTGCTAATCGATGTTTTTGGAATGGCGAAGAAGATAAAACAGCGATCTTTACGCGTTGTACAACGACATGGACCTAGCCAGAAGGGTCAAGGTCCAGAGACTCAGATGGCTTGGTCATTTAGTGCATGGACACCAATGCCTTCGACACTATTCCCGAGGGACGTAGGAGGAGAGGAAGACCACGACCTAAGTGGCGCACTCAAGTAAGGAAGAGGTACTCAATCAACTTGGAGTGCAAAACTGGAGACAGCTAGCTAGAGACCGAGCTGGCTGGGGGAGACTGTTGATTGAGGCCCAAGTCCAGAACGAACTGTAGCGCCACCTTAAGTAAGTAAGTAAGTTTCAAATACATAATGTTGGATTTCATCTTCGACTGTGTCATCTGGTATTTTTATAGTTTCTCGAACCGGGGGCTGTGATTAATAGTCGCATTATCTTGGCTTGGCTTCTTCGTCTTTTCCGTGCTCACACCTGCCTTGCCCACTATATGCTCCATGACTATGTTGAAGTAATCACATGACAGCACATCTCCTTGTTCTAAACCCTGCACATGTTTAAAACAACTCAAATGAGCTGTTTCCCATTTGCACACTGAACTGCGTATAGCTGTATCAGTATCGCTCGACATTATGCGCATTCAACAGCTGTTGGAAGTGCTGCTTGAAAACATCTACAATTCCCTATGCTTCGGTGACTAGGTTTCCTTCACTGTTTCGAAGAGCCTGTGTCCCGGTTCTGAAACCAGAAGCTAATTGCTTCTGCCTTTTAAAAAACGCCGGGTGTTGTTCATGGCCCGAGACTCTTCTAGATCTTTGAGCTGAGAAACTGCGGATCCTCTTTTCTTCTTTCGCAGAGTTGCTGCTCTTGTTTTCCGTTGCAGCATCTGCAAACGTGCATTTTTCCGTCTCTCTTTTCAATAACATACATTCATTCTTTTTCGGGCGTGGCTGGTAGCCTATAGTGTTCTCGACTACATTTTTTATTATTTCGCGATATTGGTTCGACAAGGTGTTAACAGCTGTGGTATTTGGGAGGACGGCGGAGACTCGCTTACTCAGGCGCTCACTGTAGTCTCTGGCATTATCCGGAGTGGCAAGGCAACCGATGTTGAACTTTTTCTTTGATTCGCACTCGCACGTGTTTTTTATGTCGTTTGATAGTCGAGAAAGTGGTCAGAGTCGACATTTGCTCCTCGGAAAGTGCGCATGTTCAAGATGTTGGATGCGTGCCTTACGCCGATCAGCACATGGTCGATTTGATTGGTGGTTCAATCGTTCAAAGATCTCCAGGTTGCTGTGTACTAGCTACAGCAAGGTCGATTAGTCGGAAGCCGATATCTGTTGTAACTTCGTGGAGGCTGTGCTTTTCAACTAATGCGCCAAAGATGTCTTCCTTCCCGATTTTTGCATTGGAGTCTCCGAGTACAATTTTGACGTCGTACTCTGAACAGGCTCCGTAGGCTCCATCCAGGAGGTCGTAGAAGTCCTCCTTGCTAGACTCCTCAGGATCATCGATAGGGGCGTGTGCACATGCATATATTAGACTGATGTTTTGTAGTGTGACCTTGATGCGGATTACAGCCAGTCGACCAGTAATTGGCTTGAAATCCATGACTTTTTATGTAAGCCGATTTCCCACAATGAATCCACATCCAAATATGTGCATTCTTTGATGACAGCTGTAATAAATGTCGCAATATTGTACCTGATGCTATCCATCGTATTTCCTTAATTGCAGTAATGTCTACCTTATACTCAATGAGGATAGATTCAAGTTTTTGAATTGCACCTGGAGTGTAGAGTGTTCTTATACATTCCAGGTACAAACTCTCAATTCGTAGTCCGTTGCAATTCCGGGTCTGATTGCCATTAGAGGGGGGTCATTATCTCTCATAACTTATGTTTTTTTACTTTGGAGGGGTTGTTAGCGCCTCGCATTTAGCTCCATTTATGTAGGGCCGTTACACCCCACCTTCTGCATAACGAAACAAAAAACAAATAGGAGTATTCTTCAGTAAAAACACCAAATATTATTTATTCTTACAGCAAAAGATTTAATAACAAAATAATACATTCCTTTTGTTTACTATCGCTTCACATTTTTGTTTACTTTTTTAAGATTCATCAATAAACAGTTACACAAATGTTAACATGCTGGGATGTTCAGATTTTTTTTTCGATTTCTTTCTCTTTATTTTTGTAGTACATAGTAGATATTTTCTAATTTATTTTAAAGAATAGTTCAATAGTATTATTATTTCCCTTTATTGTTTTTTAGCTTATATAAATGTAAATAGCTTAAAAGATGTTATTACTTTTTTTCCTTTTATTGTTAAAATACTTTTTGTTGCTAAGCTTGTTATATAATATGCTTCTGCTGCCAGAGTGTTGTCTATTTTTTATGGCTTGTGGATTCAAAAATACTAAAAGGATATTATTTTTATTTTGTATGCACAGTTAAGAGTAAGTAAAATATATATTTATTTTTATTTTTATTTTAAAACTTTTAAATAGAAGTAAAAATAAGAGGATCTATTGTAGTTTAATATTTGTAACGTGTTCGGTATTTTTGTTTTCTAAGTTTTGTTGTGTTTTTGGTGGTCAAGTTGATTTTTTGTTTTTTTGTTTTTTTATAATTCTTATTTTTATGATTTGTTAGAATCGTTATTGAGATGTTATTATCTGCTATCTTATCAGAGCGCTGAACTTTCTCTTTCTCTCTTGATCAATTTGATTTTTCAAAGAGCTTTTTCTTTCTCTCTTTAAAATGCTTATAGAAAATGTTAATTATATTTGTTCGATTAAAATCTTGAGGACAACAAATAAGCCATACCTGATCGATTAGAATTATATCGAAAGCAAAAAGAGAGTAAAATAAAAATAGAAGAGAGAAAATCTAGTATTGCGCGAAGCACTCGTAGCAAAAGTGTCTTCTGTTTATCTAAAATGATTTTTTTTTTTTTTTATTCACATTTTTTTTTTAATTTTTAGATTGAAATATCACATTAATGCATTCTCTGGGGGAGGATTCTTAGAGAAATAAATCTGCAATGTTTTGTTTGTTATGTACAAAGAATGGCAATGATGTTCGTCCGTTCTCTTCTCTAAGCTCTTCAAGTTTTTTTAAAGTTCGCTTAAATTATTTAATACGCTTTTCATGTTTCATGAAGTGTTCTTTATGTGTCGATTTGAAAGAACATCACATGCTCAATGGCAGTTTATTGGTTTTTAGTAGCTAAAGATAATGTTTTAATTTTAAATGATTAAAATCCTTCATTTCTTTTGTGTTCTTCTCTTGTTCTCTCTTAATTCCTTCAATTCCATTCCAGTCTCTTAGAATTCTCTTATTTCTCTCGCAAGGATTTTGTTTGTTTTAATTTTCTCAAGCGCCATCTACTTGCAATGTCGGTAAATTAAAAGCTCAATAGATGATTTTGATTTGAAAATAAAAGAGACATAAAAGAAGTTAAGGGAACGACGAAGTCGAATGATTGGTTTGGTTTTGGTGTGTTGCAAATGCGAGGAGACTGTTCTCCGTTATTGAATGAGAGTGTTTAAATGGTAATGTTATTGTTGTTGTTCGTGTTTTTTTCACTAAGCTCCAGTCGCATTTTTTGAAAACTCAATTTTGAGAAATTTTTCTTGTTTTTTTTTTTTTTTTGGTCCGAAAGAGAGTTTACAAATAAACGTAATTTTGCATCCTTCACAATTTCGTTTGTTTAAAAAAAAAAAATTAATAATTAAAATCTACACGACCGCAAAAGCGCCAAATCAATCCCAACCATTCTCTTTGATCATATGAGCTAATTCGATTATATATTTGCCTTCTTTGTATTTTTGGCTAGACTCGAAGGCATGTTCGTACTTCCAGCCGAGCGGTGTCTTGCAGCATTCGCAATAAATGTCGGCGACAGCGTGCAGCCCAGTGAGCAGGACACGCTCTTCGGTTTGGCCACAAGCGACATTGACAACGGAATTGAAGAGATATGCTGGACCTTGGCTGCCTTGAAATGATTTTGATATCAGCTCATCGTGACTGGCCAGATGGGCGCGGCAGTGAACACAGGAATAGGTTCGATTTGTTGTCGGGAGGTAGGCTTGAAATGTCTTCACCATTTTTTTTTTTATTTTTTATTCGTTTTTTTGACCGATAAGGTTCGATGATGATAAGATCTCTGGAAATAGACAGGAAAACATTTTTTGTGTTAATTTTCTTATCTCACTGAGGAGGTTGTTTACACTTTTTTCAAAACTCATATTGAAAGCGATGTTTAAAGACGAATAAGAGAGTAAAAAGAAATCACGTAGTCAGAAGATGCTTCCCGAAGAAATACCTAACTCACCAAAAATGTGACCTAAATAGAATTATCATTTTCTAGTGTTTGCTTGGGGTTTGATGTGAAATAATAGATGCACAACGCGTTCATATATACACTTTGAACTTGTGGTGTATCACACTCACTATCAGTGTTCGACCGCAACGTCAGTTAATTTAATTTGAAGCTGAGGTTGATAAACAGATTGTGTTTATTATTTTTTGTTGTCAATGTTTTTGTAAGAATTCTAAGCAAACGCTGCAGCAATTAAGTTCTCTCGTTTTAATGATACGATGGCGAGTGAATTGTGGACAATTAAATAATGGTTTTGTTTGCAATTTTTTGTGGTTTAGCTTGCAAATGCAATTTTTGGTGATTGCCTTCAACGAAGGATAAATAGTTTTACAAATTTAACGCTGGGTTAATGCATCTATTCATTAAAAACAAACATTCATCGAAGTGTTAAATTTGTTAATTTACTTAGTTTCGGTATTACTAAAGCAAAGTGAGTAATGGGGATATTTCAAGGTCATAACCTTGACGTATAGCTATTTTTTTCTGGAATTAAGCTTGGGCGACTGCCTATCATCAATAACGAATGTGTGATTTGATCGGAAAAAATGGATCACACAAGAAACGATATTCCGTATTGTTCCCCAAGAGGCAAATAAGAAGAATTTCGAGATATTCAGTTTCAATGATGCTGGCGTCACATAAACCATAGCCAAAGGAGGCATTTCTATGTAGCCTTAACGATACAAAACATCATTAGGTTTTCGCAACAACAAAGTTGGGTTTAATGAGCTTATTTTGGTTTGTCGATTGAGTTTGTAGATGATGTGATGTCGAATGACATTTTCTATCCAATACGACTTGACAATCCGTGAAAAAAGATTTTATCGAGACCAGGAGCTTGATGGCAAGCGCTACAATCTAAATATCTTTGAGACAGCCAGAAGATAGTTCTTAGGAAACAATACTGTCGGAAGCTTTGGTTCTTCAGAGTTTTGTATTAATCTGAAAACTAATCGGCAATCGAATAATACAATTGTATCTGGAGCTACAAGATAGTCGCTTGATAGACTTTCTGAACGGTGCAGGTTCATGAGCCTTTACAACATTGGAGGAGAACGGTTTAGTATGTTTCATCATCATCATCGTCGGTCTAGCCAATGAATCCGGAATCCGGCCCGGGCCTCCTCCAGCAAGTTTTTACATTTATCCCTATTGTTCAACCACGCCATCCTACCATGAATTGGACCTTCCGGGCCTATTACTCTTCGCTCATACGAGCTAGGTGTCCAGACCACCGGAGTCGTTCAAGCTTAATTTTTGTCATAAAGTCTGCTTCGCGATAGAATTAATATAGCTCGTGAATATACCGTCTCCGGAATCGTCCTACTATTCTCCGCAAGACTTTTCTCTCGAACGCGGCTAAGAGTTCAGGGTGCCGAATGTACAATAGAGGTCCGGTTTGGAAAGACGTCTAATCAAAACCCCAAGGAGTTTTTCAGTAGAACACTGTTTTGCAAGTGTGGCTGTGAAAGAATTGATAGTTTTAATCATGTTTAGCTGACAGCAATACTTATGGGTTTTCCCGCATGTAGAAGTCTGGTACAAAGGTCCTCGTTATTCTTTCTTTGTTTTGGTTTTAACAGATTTTAACATATGGTTCGTTTTTTTCATTCGAACTCACACTTCATCGACAAATCAACAACAAAGTACCTAGGTACTTATACCTAGCTAACCATTTCAACCCTTATTCTATTGTTTGGAATTTCTTATGAATCTATCGATTCTCTATTGACTCACCTGAAAATAGATACTACACCACCCGGACGGACGATGTGCTGACGATGTAACAAAAAAAAAAAAAACAAATTCACAATACGAAATCCGAAAAATCCGATAACAACCAGAACAGCTTCGTTTCACTTTCTTCTTCTTCTTCGTCAATTCAAAGTGTTGTTCAGCTTTGCTAACTTCTTTTTAGCTTTGTTTTAGGTTCACTCCCGTTTCTCACATGAAAATGCCTTACTATGGCCTTCCAGCCGGAACTCGCTCTCAACAGTGATTAGCTATAGTTTTTCAACTAAACTCAACTCAGCACAACTCCTTTTCGGATTCCCAAATCCTAGAACAAAGAAAGAGCTTCAATTAGATTCGGAAATATAAAATACACAAAAAAAAAACCCACATGGGGGGAATTGTAAATGGAGGAAGAAAAAATATATCAAACTAAACAAAAATTGCTCGAAGCTACCCCACGACGCACGACGACGAAGCAACAACGACGCACGACGAAGTCACAGTCAGACAACAAAGACACTCTAGAAACAGCGCACCACCACTTCATTGGGCTAAATGAAAATAATAAATATCGTTTTGGTTTGGCTTTTGAGGTGAAGCTATTACTACCAACGAATGGATGAGAGGAAAACACACTGGAAAGGTGCATGAACACTGAACAGTCAACACAAACCTGTTCACAAGTTCCATAAGCAGCACAGAAGACAGAACACAGAGCACACACGTTTTTTTTTCTATAATGAGCTGGAGCTGTTGCTGTTTGTCCAGTTGTTGATTTTGTTAGAAACTCAGATTACTGACCAGAGTCAGCAGCTAGCAGCTGTTTGTTCTTCTATTTTGTTTCGTTTCTCAAACTCTTCTTTGGGGTTCTTATTCTATCACAACTTTTGTCTATCAGCTGGTGTTGTTCTTTGTGTCGTCTTCCACTGTTGCGTGGTGGTGCCTTATGTCCGGTGCCTGTCCGTGACGACCTTCACTCAACTCAAAGGGGTTCACTGAACCGCAAACAGAAGACGCATAGCGATTATTAAAATAATTGAGCTTCTTGTTGAATCTTTCAAAACAATAAACAAAAACCTTTTGCAGTTTCACATCACTTTTTTGTCACTTCCCCTTTCCCGCAGGGCACCCACTTTGTCCTTGTATGTTAGAGCTTATTCGTGTGGATGTGCTTTATTGCACGTTGCAGCTTTTCATCCTCCTCACTCAAGTCAGTACTTGTTTTTAAGCAACAAGAAAACAAAAATAGAAAACAAACTTTTTTCAATCAACTGGCCAGCCAACACTCTGAATCTAGGACAAGGGAACAACAGATAGCAGCTATATTATTTTGGATTCACATGAATGATTGATATAATTTCGCAATTTCTCTTTTTTATCGTTTGGATTTCATTTGTTTTGTTGTTTTTTTTTTCCTCGCGAATCGCGAAAACTTAATGAAATAAAATGAGACTAAAAACAACAACTGCACTTTTGTATGCACTCCACTCTCGCAAGTTTTTCTTTTTTGTACCTATTCGCTCTAATTACTTTTGTCTGTTTCCTTTTCGGGGAGCTTTTCTTGTTGAATTCTAGTTAACTAGCAACTTGCAGTTCTTTTACTACCTTTACAGTTAGGTGCTAATGTGGGAGTGAAAGGTGCCACCTTTGATTTGAATTTACCAAAATACAACAAAAGAACTGTAAGCTGAGTAGAATATAAGAAAGAACCGTTGTTTTTATCGTATCTCTATTGAGTGTACTTTAAAATCACTCACTCAAACAAGCGAACAAAGGAAATTAAAATCTCACACATGAAATGAACAAAAAAAAACGAACGAAAAAGAAAAAAAAAAAAACAATGAACCAGAAGAAAACAAGAAAATAAAATATCGAAAATTTATAAAATAGACAGCTTCACCGACATCAAATGGGAAAACCACACAAAACAAAAATGAACCAAAGATAAAAAAAAAATATCACACAAAGTGCGTCTCAAGAAAAACCAAATGAAAGAAAACAACTCAGCAAAGGTGAAGATGTCTTCTTTTAACACTCACAGGGTTTTCCTTGGTTTTTTTCTCTTGTTTCACATTAAATCGATAAATTTTATTCGTTTTGCAATAAACCAGAAATTATTTATTCATTTACTTTAGGGTTTTTCTGGGGTTTTTATTGTTTTATAAAATTGCAAGCACTTTTCTGCCACTGCTCTCTGTTGCACTATATAAAGTCGATTGAGTGTTTTCACATTTGACAGCTCCGTTTGAGAACTTTTCTCGAAAATAAATAACAATCGTTTTTTTTTTTTCGTTTGCACTTTTCAAGCTTTTTGAGGATTTCTGTTGTTTTATTGAACAGATGATTTTTAAAATTGAGCTCTCCCTCTCTTCTATGCCCAGCACTTTAGAACGCACTTGTGTTGTTTTTCCTTACTGCTGTTGCTGGTTCGTCCACTGAATTGATTTTGAGACCGTTGAGAAAAAGTGCAACACACAAATTAATCTTTTCTTCTTTCGCATTTACATAAAAACAACAGAGAAACCAGTTGAGTGAGATTGACAGATGGAAAAATATGAATGTTGTTGTTGCTTTGGACTTGCGCAAATCGTTGAGAGTTTGTTGGTTGCTAAGGGGACAAGAGCAGGCGAGGAAGGGATTCTGTTTTTTGTTTACAAACAAACTCATAACAAAACTAAACAATGGCCAGAGCTTTTGAATATATACTTTTTTAATGCAATTCTATGAACTGGAATGAATTTTAAGGAAAGTTATATTTGAAAAAATGTAATTACCTTCGATTTGCTAACAATACTTAAAACTTAAAACATAAAGACTTTTCAATTGATTTTGTATTTTCGGAATGTATGACAACTTGATCAAAACGAGAATAAAAGCTTTCGATCGGCATCCACATTCCACTCTCCATTACAGTTTGTGTGCGTTGAGTATGAACGCTGCCATTGGACAAGTACAGATAATAAATTAGGGATGTACTTGAGTGTTTAAAACCACCAGCCGGTTCAACCTGAATCACGGGATTCTCTCTCATGCTGGATTTACATGTTTGTGCATTTTTACTTCTGCAAAAACATGCTCGTCCGATAGAGAGGGAAAATCAAAATGCTGAACATCTTGATAAATGAAGATTATAGGAAAAAGGAGAAATTAACAGCCCTATTCTGGAGTTGTGATGGTCACAGCTCATAGGTCATTTTTAGTGAGGTTTTTTAAGAGGTTGTCACAATTTTGTATTCTGCGAAAAACCTCATAAGGAACCTGTGAAAAACTGAAGCAAAAAAGCGGATAAGTGGGAAAAGTAACAAGGGAATATACTGCTAAAATTCATTTCGCACAGAAAATAAACGCAGTAGAAATGGAGGAATTCTCATTGGACGGAATATACTTTTAATAATCTAATACAGGAGGTTTTATCGAAAGGTTAAACAGCTGGCTCAAGGTCATCGGGCAAGAATCGATGCCTGCAGAGATAAACAAGGGAACATCAAAGTAGAATCGCAGTCAATGCTGGGGATTTGGAAAGACCACTTCTGTAGACTGGAAGGAGCCTTTCATTGGACACGACGATGGCCAACAATTCCGTGAACCTGACCTAGAAGAAGTGAAAACCGCAATATCACGGCTGAAATCCAACAAAGCCGCTGGAGCAGATGGACTACCTGCTGAGTTGTTCAAAGTAGCAGGCGAGGAGCTAAACTACGCCAACTACAGAGGTATAAGTCTACTTAACATTGCCTACAAGATCCTCTCTGCCGTAATATGTGAACGTCTGAAGCCTTTGTGGCAGATCCTGGAAAAGTCCTATGAACTCCAAATCAATACCCTCCACCTTTTCATCGATTTTAAGGCCGCTAATGACAGCATCTACAGAGACGAACTGTACAAAGCTATGTCTAGTTTTGGCATCCCTGCCAAGCTCGTTCGCTTGTGCAAAATGACGATGGAGAACTCACGCTCCATCAAAGTTGGCAACGAGCTTATCGAATCTTTCGACGTTAATAAAGGATTCAGACAAGGCGATGCACTGTCACGCGATTTCTTTAACATCGTTCTTGAGAAGATAGTGCAGAACTCCACCGTCAACACTAGAGGCACTATTGAGACAGAAGCGGCAAAAATGGGTTTAGCGGTAAATGAGGGAAAAACGAAGTATATGCTGTCTTCGAGGAGGGACACCCAACACCGGCGGCTCGGACAGAATGTCACAATAGATGCATCGACTTAAGTAAGTAAGTAATCTAATACAGGGCTATAAAAATGTATGGCAATTAAAAATTAGTAGGTATAACGTACGCTTTCACTCTATTGCATAATTGACGTATATCTCTCCCGCTTTAATATTCTTGAAATTTGCAGATCAAGATGTTGCAGATGTATGTAAGCCCACCATAAAGCGTCGTCTCTGCAATCCGACATTTTTTCACTCCAACTTACAAAAATTTTGTTGATGAATCCGGACTTAAGCTCTTTAATTGCTTGGAGGATAATGGAATAATGTGCTCGACTCGTATGCGGATTACTAGTGGAACATCAGTTATTAGGTATGTTCAGCGACACTGTTCTGCACACTTTGGAACAGTTTGGAACAGAAAAGTACAGCTTTTTGGTGTTCATTGACACATTGGCTGTTCCAAACTGTTCTGATTTGGTGTTCATTGAGTCTGTCTAGAACAGTTTGGAACAGTTTTGGACAGGATTTTCTGTTCCATCTTTTTAAGTAGAACACATTTTGTATTCTAAACTGTTCCAAACTGTTCTGACATTTCTCATGAAGCTGTGCTGTACTGTGCTGTACTGTGCTGTACTGTGCTGTCTTTTTTCTCCCTGAACAAAGCTATTCATGAATTCCCACAAACAAACAGTCCAGAATGGTGGTCAATATATATGCACGCGCGATAGTTCAAATTCATTTAAAAACGAACAAATAGAGTATTTTTCCGTGGTCGTTATCCAATACCTTGCATATAGACCAATTATCACGAACAAATCATTTGTGAAGAATTCCACCCCAAATTGCTAGCACAGTCAAAAACTAGGTGTCACCACCATCGCCTATTCCAAGATACACAAAAACAACGTCAAAAACTTCTCTTCCAGTCAGTAGCCATCCCTGGAATTTTCACAAAAAAAAAATATGTCAAAAAATTCCATTCCACGAAAATCTACTGCGTATATCTACCGGAAAATAAATTACAATAAACAAAATTTTCGTGTTTTTCGCTCTCAAAACGCAAAAAAAATTTACAATAAATCCTTAAAAAACTAGCGTTAAACTGTTTCACACCAAAATACTCCCACAATTCACCACATACTTATTTACTAAGTTTCCAATTCTCTTGAGAAGGCAAAAGAAATTTTCTTGTGCTTGATTCCTTCTCTTACAATCTAAACCAGAAGAAAACTCAAGACGGGCTTTTACAAATCGAAAATTCGAGAGCAGAAAGGATAAGATAAAGAAAACGAAACAAATTTTCTTCATGGTTCTTGGTCTGCAAATGGAAAATGAGCAGCCAAAGTCACCATAAGATGTCCGGTCATACTCCTAAAAAGCAACGCACTGATGAAATTGAATTAACTGGTAAGTCAAATGGCTTTCCCCAATCATTGTCAGCCTTCATAAATTTCAAATTGTCCTTCAGAACGATTTTCCGAACAAATGGCTCAATTATGTATGTCTGACGATTACTCCGATGTGGCCTTCATCGTCGAGGATCAACGCCTGCCAGCACATCGAGTTATTTTGGCCGCTAGAAGTGAATATTTCCGAGCGTTGCTCTATGGTGGACTCTCTGAATCAAATCAAAGTGAAATTAAACTGAAAATTCCTCTGGAAGCCTTCAAGGCACTCTTGAAATACGTCTATTCGGGCCACATGCCCCTTTCACAAATGGGCGACAACAATATTCTGGACACTCTGGGCCTTGCCAATCAGTATGGATTTACCGAATTGGAACAGGCCATTTCTGAGTATCTTCGGCAGTATTTGTCGCTGTCGAATGTTTGTCCAATTCTGGACGCGGCGAGATTATACAATCTGGAAAAGCTGGTGAACGTCTGTCTGACGTTTATGGATCGCAATGCGACCGAGATTCTTCAGCATGAGACATTTCGAGGATTGTCAAAAGTAAGAAAGTTTCGAATTTACTGCCCGAAGAAATCTCTAATAAGTTTTTAATTTGCAGGAATCTTTAGAGGAAGTGCTGAGACGCGATACATTCTTTGCGCCCGAAGTTCAGATTTTCATTGCGGTGAATGATTGGTGCAAGCAGAATTCAAATTTCGATGTTGCGGTAGGTTGCTTGTATTCTAAAAAGTTGTCCATTATTTAATATTTTTGTCCCCTCAAGTCTGTAGTTTCTTACGTTCGTCTGCCGCTAATACATCTCGAGCATTTGCTCCAAGTTGTCCGACAATCTGGCATTCTTGAACCCGATAAACTGCTTGACGCCATTGAAGAGCAGACAACATCCAAATGCCTACCCTACCGTGGTGCCCTGTGGCATGAAGAGAACGTTGCAACCGAGAAATTTGGTGCCCTGACTGTGCTCGGCGAATGCCGATCTGCCCTGCTCGACGGCGACACAACCAACTACGACATGGAAAAAGGCTATACTCGCCATTGCATCACAGAACAAAATAACACTGGCATAACCGTCGAATTGGGCAACAACTGCATCATCAATCACATCAAAATGCTCCTATGGGATCGAGACAATCGCGCCTACTCGTACTTCATCGAAGTATCGGTCAATCAGACGCACTGGGATCGTGTTATCGATTACACCAAATACTACTGTCGTTCGTGGCAGTACTTGTATTTCCAGCCCCGAGCCGTGCGCTACATCAAGCTCGTCGGGACTCACAACACTGTGAACAAGGTATTCCATGTTGTTGGTCTGGAGGCCATGTACACAGCCAATATGCCAAAAATTATCGATGGCTTTGTCGCTCCGACATCGAATATCGCAACAATCGAGATGAGTGCCACTGTCGTTGAGGGTGTCAGTCGGACACGGAATGCGTTGCTGAATGGCGACTACGTCAACTACGACTGGGATGTGGGCTACACGTGCCATCAGCTGGGCAGCGGTGAGATTCTCGTACGTCTCGGTCAACCGTACTATATCGGATCGATGCGGCTGTTGTTGTGGGATTGTGATGATCGGACATACAATTTCTACATTGAGACGTCGGTGAATCAGAAAGACTGGCAAATGGTCGTGGACAAGCGAAACGAAGCGGCCAAGTCATGGCAGAACTTCTCATTCCCTCCCAGGCCGATGGTATTCATTCGGATTGTCGGCACAAGGAACACAGCCAATGAGGTAAGCTTGCATTGCTGATGTCATTCCATTCAGAAGACTTACGAATATTTCTCTTTCAGATTTTCCACTGTGTCCACTTGGAATGTCCATCCCAGGATCCAATTTTCCTGCAGCAGGAGAAGGAACGCCAGCGTGCGAATTCCAAATCATCCGAGGAGGAGAACCTAATTCAACTGGTTGACCTCGGAAAACCACCAAAACAATTTGTCCCCGAGGGAAGCGTATCCGAGGCTTCTACAGCAAGCTATTGCGATGATAGTGATTAAACGGGATAATCTATAAAAAGAAAATATGTACCAAATGTATTGATACCATTTCCAGAGGTTAACGAAACTAAGGACGTAATATTTTTTTTTCTTTCATCTTCAAAACGAAAAAGATACAAGAATCTCCTTTTGGCATGCCACAGGATTTCTCAACATGATATTCCATTTAGAAAATTATAAAAAAACAAAAAAAGCATTGAAAATGATATTAAATTTAAAAAATAAAAACATAGATTAACTATTTAGCTTAACAAAAAGAAAGTGCCACGCACGCGCTGTATATTTATTGAGATTGAGATTTGAGAGCTTCCCCGTTTCCCCGTTTGATTGCCATTTTTCTCCCAAATCATACCTGTACCTTTATAGAATTGTTAACATTAAAATTTTTGTAGATGCGATAAATGATAATCGCTAAAGATCGGTTGTATTCTGAGCCAGAATTTTCGTCTGATTGAAAATTTTCAAAGAATATTGCTTCTTTTCTATTTATTGTAATTCACATAGAATTGGCGTTTACCGTAATGTTGATAGAATTCAGAAATTTATTGAAGTTATGTTGATGCTTCTTATTGCACGAGCATGTATGCGATGCGGTGCGATCCGATGTGACGTTTTATAATGAATTGCTGAAATCCGTAAAACTTTTTATTTATTTAAATTGTCAATTGACGATCGCAGATTCGTTTTTTTTTTCTAAAATTGTTAATTTTTTCCGAATTATGAAAGAATTAATTTTTTTTTCAAGAAATGCATAATATAAAATATGACCATAAATTATTAAAGACACATTCCTGTTTCATTTATTTTCACTTTTTCAGTGTAAGCTCTTAAGTCCCAATCCAATCCCGTCAACATTTCCAATGCACTGCGACAAGGGAATGGACTGGCCTGCCTCCTCTTCAACCTGGAGTTGGAGAAAGCAATCGTTGACTCTGGAACAACTATTAGAGGGACTATCGTCACCAAGTCCACCGAATTAATGGCATACGCAGACGACATTGAAACTTTTCGAAGAAATCCACAAGCTGTTCTCATTTATCTAGATCGAGCCGTCTGCAAAACACGTTGGCAATAGAAGAAGAACAACTGTTATGGTGGAGGAACGCGAATTCAAAGAAGTGGGAGACTACAATTACCTTGGGTCAGTAGTAGCAGCCGATAACAATATGAAAGAAGAAATACGCGGTCGGCTGCTGAAAGCCAACAGGCTCTCTAAATCCAAATCTTAACATTACTTCGAAACTGCTGCTGAGTGCTTAGCCAAAGACATCCTGAAGTCTGAACTCTTAGCCGCGTTCGAGAGAAAAGTCTTATGGAGAATAATTTGCCCCTTGAAGATTCCGGAGACGATATAACCTTGATTACAAAATTAACTTTAGTAGACTCCGGTGGGCTGAACACCTAACTCGTATGAGCGAAGAGGAACCGGCCCGGAAAGTCCTTTGCGGTATACAATTTTAGGTTACCTCCTCCATTTGGAATGAAAGATGAAAGTTTGAAAAAAAGTTTGGGACTCAAGAAATTCTCTAAAAACATTTTTTTTTGTGGGTTTGATAACATGTTGTTTTGGCAATATTGATACGTTTTCTTCTGCTGATTAATGAGCGATTAATAGCTCGAGTAACCGCTTTTATTAACTAATGTAAACTGAAACTTAAATCCACGAATGGTGTTGAGAATGATGTTTTCAGTAGATCGAATATTCTGTCAGTTGTATGAAAAACATTTCTCAAAACGCACCGATATTCGTAATACAGCTGAAAAACTTTGAGACTTTGTTAAGGTGTGTCTTTCCATGATGACTTGCGAAAGGATAGTGAACAAAAATGACAAAAATAAAATTATAAGAGTCAAAGTCATTACATGATTTCAAAGTGGTAGATCTTTTGAGGATCCTTTTGATTGGCGCCCAACGGAAACGACAGAAGTAATGAAAACCCTAAAAACAAAATCGCCTCATCCGCCAGTTGGATAAAAGCTGCAAAACAAGCAAAAGATCACAAAAAACAATGATGTATAACGAATGGTTATACAAAACTAAAATGTGACACTAGTGAGGATTTGCCACTTCACTAGTGGGATGGACCTTCGCGGGAGTTGTGGTTGTCTGATTTTGGCCTCAGCTGCTATTCGCAAATCACGGTTTACGGCTCTTCTTTCGGTGACTGAAAGTTGAGTGCAGTTTCCGTGACCGGACAACGGCTCTTCTTTCGGTGACTGAAGGTTGAGTGCAGTTCCTGAATAAAGGCTGGCACTAATTCAATTGGTACTGGTGTGAATCTAGATGCAGGGTACCCGCTTCTTTCTTTAGAAAGTTTAGGTGTGCTTTTGTATGCTGGTGGATCATCAGGAAGAGGTTTAGTGTCCTCTTAAATAAAACATAGTGACATTGCTGACTTCGGTTGGAAATTGTCACGCTGACATTGTGGATAAGTCCACCGTCAGATAAGGCTTAATTGCTAGGTGCTGACGTTAAATCTTTCTTACTTCTGTACTTCTTCGTCTCTCGGGAATGGTGTCGAAGGCTTTCCGGGCTGTAGCATTGGTGTTCATCCGCTCTATATGACCAAGCCACCCACCTACTTGCCAAGTGAACTTGTTAATTTTCATACAAACTAAATTTGTGTTAGTTTCTATATAATTTTTTGCTATATAAGTAAATGCTCTACCATATTCCAATTGTTATAATTTCGTTTCCTTAATCCTATTATTATTAATTATGAATTTTAACATTCTGCGAGTATTTTAAGAGAGAGCGGAAATTACGCTCCTAAATAAACTACAGGTGTTTTCTTACTTTTACCTCCTACGTCCATTTTAAGGTTTATATTCAACCGAAACCCTATTAGAACTCCGAATTTCAACATACTGCGACCCTTTTAAAAAGTGGGCGGATACCACGCCCCTTAATGAAAAAGTTGAAATTTTCGATTTTTTCCTTTGTAACAACCGAAAACCTACCAACATACCAAATTTCAAGATTCTGCTATTCGGCTCTATCGAGGTAACCGTCGGGCGGAATTTTCTCCGAATTTTGCTTCGAGGTAGTTCTCCGACAGGCAAAATGTCTCTGATTCGGAGGAAATCGAAGAAAATTCCGCTCCGACGGTTACCTCGATTGGGCCGATTGTTAGAAGTGCTTCATAATTATTATTTTTTTTACAGGGCCGTTGTCTCCATGATGTTAATACGTAATTTGGATCTTTGGGTTCAAAAGTTATGGGGGGTTAAAAATTTGCTTGAGTTCGATCCTGTAAAAAGGGGTAGTCTTAGAACTTGGCTGGGCACTACCATGCCCTTTGATCGGCGACGCGAGAAGTTGAACAGACTTTAGAAAAATAGGGCCTCTGTTGATGATGGTGGAGCGTTTCATTAGGTTTGTTCGATGTAACCGGGGCGCTCCGATGCTTGTCATACTGTAAACGCAGCTGTCAAAAATCTGGATTTGGTTTTACATCGAACGCGTTAGTAGTGCTCCGTTTTTTTTCTCTTTGTTGTATAGCAACAGCTGATTCGAACAGCTCCAAAATTCTCGCCCGAAAAAAACTTGGGGCGGTTAAGAGCGCTCCAGTTGCGAACACTGAACACACATCGAACACGGTGGAAGTGCACCGGGGCGAAAAAAGAGCGACATCGAACAGTTCAGGTTCAGTGCGAAATTAGAGCGCGACAGAGCGACCCATAGCGCACATCGAACAAACCTATTATCTTCTCAAGAAGGACGTTAAAGAAATCACGTGACAGTGCATGGCCTTTTCTTTGTCTGAATCCTGTTTTGACATCGAAAGATTCCGTAAGCTCGTTGCCACCCTTGATAGAGCAGCGTGAATTCTCCATCGTTATTTTGCACAAGCGCAGAAGTTTGGCAGGGATTCCAAAACTAGACATAGCTCTATACAGTTCGTCTATGTACATGCTGTCATACGCGGCCTTATCAGTATATCTGTCCCTTTCCGTGACCTGTTTTTGCTTCGCAATGAATTGTTTTTTAAAAAAGGTGTTTACTGACCAGTTGAAACCTGACTGGAACTGTAGACGTTTATTCCATCTAGAGAAGTCATCTGCTGGATTTAAATTGTTAAAATAATTAAAAAACTAGTTTGCGCTATATAAATTCATTTTATTTAAGTTCTTCTATGTAATTTAAGTTGTATAGTTTAAATTTGCAAAATAAAAATAAATAGAATTTGTATTATGTATGAACCTACATAATTTAAAATATATAAATGTATATCAACATTAATTAAATATATGCAAGTATGTTAAATAAATAAATTAAAATTAGCTATGACTCTTCCAACATCGTCACGTGTCCAACATAACAGGCGGCATAAAAGCTCTATTTCATTTTTTTTTTTTTTCAATAAATACACTCATAGAAATTTGCTTATAATAAATTTAAGGAATTCGAATAAATAAATTAATAATAGGCTTTTTTATTTGTTTGTTGTTTAATTTGGTTATAATCAACTTTATACGAAAAAAATCACATTTTTGTTTGACTTATTGCATATCGTTTAAAAAGTGTTAGTTTTATTATTTAATTGTTACTTATTCTGTTTGAGAGCAAATGTGCTCTAAAGTTGTTATTTTAATTTATATAAAATGGGAGTTTTGTGTTTGCTTTTTTGTTTCAATAAGACACACCAATAATACATAATTAGTTGTATTGAGTAAAATGTACGTTTTTTGTTTTCATTTGATTTTTCTCGTCATTTTTTTTTTTGTGTTGCCAAATTATTATTTTCAAAAATCAAACGACTATCTTTGTATATAGAAATTATAGTAGTGGCAGCACCGGGAATCGAAGACAGCGACGTCTGGAACGCGATACAGAACTAAAATAATAAAAAAAAAAAATAGAGTGGCGCGACAGCTCTTGAAGAGCCAAGGCCTAAGTGGCTTACTCTCATCAACAATTCTCTAGGTGCGTGTGAAGAATTGTGGGAATCTACAATTTAACGCCGATTTCGAACGGCAAAGTTGAGAAGCACTTTTTCATGACAGATGATACTCTTGGAAGTTTTGTCAGTTTTTCGCAAGTGGCAGTGCCCGTGAAAGATGAAATAAAAACGATGGGCACGAGGAGGACTCGAACTCACGACGTTCTGCTTAACAGCCAACGCACCTAACCGCTAAGCTATGGACACAGAACTAATGAGGCGAATATTCAAGGACAATTCAAAAAGAAAATTGAGATTTGACAACTGCAAAGAGAAGAAAAATATGCTCTCATTAATTCCTTCTGTAGAAAGAGAAATATGTATACAAAGGGATCTCTTTAATTTTTTCATTTGAATTGAAACTGTTAGGGCTTAATTCAGAAAAAAATGGAAGATTTTTGTTTTGTTTTGATTGGTATGCACTATAAAGGGTTTTCCAATAAGATGTGTTATTTTGATATTCAAAGAAAAATGGCATTTTTTGAGATAAATGATCGGATGTTTATTTCATTATAAAGAGAAAGGTATGCCGTTAATAATGGAACACAACATCAGGCAAAAGGCCGCCACGACCACGCTTACAAGACCCATATCCTTTTCATGAAATTTTCCATAGCCAAATCGCAAAGTGGCTGCCCTATATCCTCGATAGCCTCACGAATTCCATCTTTGAGGTCTTGAATCGACGTTGAGCTGTAGGCGTAAACCTTATCTTTCACCAGGACCCAAAGGAAAAAGTCGCAAGGTGTTAAATCACAAATTCTCGGTGGCCAATTGTGATCACCTCATCGAGAGATAACACGGTCCGGAAACTTTTCCCGTAAAAGATCGATGATTTCATTGTTTGTGTGGCCCGTAGCGCCGTCTTGTTGAAATTTCAATGCGTTGTTGAAGCGTGCATCGTTATTTTTATTAATGGCGTAGTTTCTACTTGTCAAATGTCAAAAAATGACAGCTTCAAAAGTGAAAGCTACCGAAATAGCGGGCTATTCAAAATAACACCTCGTATTGGAAACCCTTTACATGCAAATAGAAAATTTGTTGGGTGGAGGTCATTGTATTTCTATTTAGCTAGTACCTGCGACCTGGGAATCGATTGTGGTGCCATCTTGAGACTTGGCACAGTGCTGTTTTTTTTTACATAAGTTTGGTATAGGGATTTTTTTTTTTTTTGGGTTTGATGTAGCACAAAATATCGAAAACACCATTCTTGATTATACTAGCTGATTCCATATACAATGGTGGAGGTTTCATGATTGTCGCATGCCGCAAAGCGAATAACTGCCAGCGCCAAACACGGCCCGACTGTCCAACTCAAAATCAAAAATGGTGGCGCTACTAGAAGATCTATATACAAAGCGACTTTGTAAAATATTATTAACTTAGCCAATATTTTCAACTCCAGAATGCTTTACTCACTAATCAGGCAATGAAAAGTAACCCATATTTCTAAATTCAACTTCAACTACGTCATGCAGTTCATAAAATATTTTAAATTGTTGTGAATGAAGCAGTTTTACATTTTTTTTTGCTAATTCACATTTAATAAGTGCTCAATAGAATTAAATAAATAATAGATCTCTCCCTCTTCCTCACACTACTTTAATTTTTGTTTAAGTATTTTAGTTAACGACTGCTTAAAACTAAGTTTTGACTAGTAAGATCGCCTGTTTCACATTTTTTTTCTTATCGCAATCGACAGTTTCGTTTGCGACTGATTTTATGATCGACGGCAGCGGCGGTGAATAGAAAACGACAAATAAATTATTTGAAATATGTAATAAACATTCCCTTAAGACTAAGAAAGTTTTGTAAGTAAAAAAATACATACATCAAAGGCCCATTATGAACAAAGACTGGTATAGAACTCTAAAGTACATGTTTTGTTGTTAAATTCAGCCTTATTACCGTACCCGATCAGAGAAGGATTGAAGTAAATGTCCGATCGGAAGTTTTATTTCATTCACCGTACCCGAATCCAACATAAAATAAAGACGTGTACCGACGTACTTCTTTGTTGTTTTGTGAGTGAATAAATCGGACTAATCAAGGTAACAGTCGGAGTGGAATTTTCTCCGATTTCCTCCGAATTTTGCTTGGAGGTAGTTCTCCGACACGGAAAATGTCTCCTATTCAGAGAAAATCGGAGAAAATTCCGCTCCGACGGATACCTCGATTGGGCCGAATATTTTTAGTCCCAACACTTTTTTGTTTCGGAGACAATCGGACGAAAAAGCTTTCAATTCAAAATTCCGACCATAGAGGAGGTATTACCTAGAGTCGCAACTCGTTCTCTTTTTTTTTTCATCACCGTCCAAAAAATTTTGCAATTTACTCTCTTTTCTTGTGTCCGTGAATCTGTGTAACTCCATATCAATGCTAATGTATTGGTTCACCCCATTTGAAATGCATTGAGAAACCTACACATTCGCATTGATGTGGATATTTTATAAAATTTAATTTTTTAGGTCGAAAGAGAGCAAAATGCCTTGAGTTGCTACTCTAGGTATACCTGCTCTGTGATTTCGACGAAGATCTCAATTCTTTTCGTAGATTTCTACGATTGATCTCCATCCCGGAAGGGATACGGAGGTAGAAAATTTTTGGAAATAATACGAATCGGAGAGAATTTTGCTCCGATCGGATACGGTAATAAGGCTGATTGAGTGAGTTTTACAAACTAAAATACAAATTTAAAGGTCGTTTTAGGAATCTCTACATAGAGAGAAAAGTATATAAATGGTATTAAATGCCCTAGGAAGAACTTTGGAAGATGGTTCAAATGCGTTAAGCGCTTTTACTTTTGTTGAAGTTTTGCTGTCTTGAGAAGTATTTTCTCAATGTGCACGAATATGCACATCTATCTAAAAATAAAATAGGAAAAAACTTGTCTAAGGCACTAAGGGCAACACATGTATTTAATTGCTTGGAATGAAGCAGTCACCGTTAGTTAAAACGGTCCTGAGTGATGAAACTAACCAGAAAAGCATTAAGCATGCGTTTAAGACTTCTACGAAAAACGAATTTAAATTTCTAACGATTTTCTTACTACGATGCCTTAAATAAATATAATAATTTCGAGTCATTGTTCAGTTTTAAGGAAATACAAAAAGCAAGGAACCTTCTTCCAAGAAATTCACTAATCTACCATAGGCTCTGAAATATTCAGAATTTAAATAATTTTTTTCATGAGAAGAAGATCGACTTCTCCATAATCATTCGTGTTTTGATTATAAATCATTTTCCCATTTTCTTAATATAAATAAAAGTAAAAACTGGCCAACGTTTTCAACACAAAAACTCGCATCCACCACAGTTACAGAGCTAACTGCTTATTCAATTCCAAAAGTATTTGTCTCCTCCACAGCCAAAAGAAGTTTCTCATAGAGAATCTCCGGTGTCGGATAAGGAGGCAAGTCTAGACGATTAAAACAAGTGTGTGCTCTGGGTAGAGCATTCGGCTTGCCCCATTTCTCAATGCAAAATCTCCGCGGCCCAGTCGATCCACGTAGAGCTGAGAATCCCTCATACGGAATACTCGATGTGCCGGTGACAAATTGTAGCAAACGTAACCGCTGTTCGTTGGTGAATTTCTCAATCACCTGCCAGAACCAAATGATTACTTGATGATTGTCATGGTAACCGCTGCGGTATTCTGTATTTAAACGCCAATCGTTGGTGTCTATTTCCGCTGTACCGGCTATGACTAGTTCGAGTTCGCGGGCATCGAACACCGACACTAGACGAGAGTCGACCACTTCGTAAAATCCTCGAACCAACGATTCAGTTTGTTCCTGGACACCGCGTTCCAGTCGCCATTTGATCATTCGCTCCAAGTATTCTTTTTTGTTTTTCTCATTGATGATCATATTCTTACCGCCGGGTTTGAGTTCACGGTCTACAACGCGACCCAGAAGTTCTTCAGTGACGCAAAATGTAAGGCCAAGATCGTTACCATTGCCAATGTCGTTATCACGAATCCACTGTAGCGATTGATGGAATTCATTGTCGAGAGATTCTGGAATTTGAAAATGTTCATCAATCTGAATTTTCCTGAGCTGGTAATAAAGTCTTCTTACCTAAATCGCTCAAAGCCACTGGAAGTCTAAGAAGTGCTTTGTAGAAGGGTCTGGTAAAGAATGCATCCAGTAGATATTGATGTACCAATGCCAGGCCCAGAACTCGACCACTAAACCGAAACCAATCGTGACAGTTGTCAACAAAGGCCGACAGTGGGGACACTTGAACGGTGTAAGTATCATTTGCCGAGTATTCGAAGAGTCCATAGTAGGGATTGAATAGCTCTCGCGAGAGAAGAAAGAAAAATTCCCTTTAATAAAACAAAAATACAACATCTTTTAGTCAAAAATTTAAAAAAAGATTACCTTGATGGGCCTCCATAATCGAGACCTTCTTCGGTATCCCACAACACAGCCAGGCGACCCCGTTGTAAATCTTTTTTGTTGGCTGACATAATGCGCCGGAATGCATCTTCTAGCAAATGAGTCCGACGAATATGAAGTCTGGAGAGGTATATCGAAATGTTGACAATTTCATATTATTTTGTAGGATTTAATCTTACTTGAGCTTGTGAGGTCCTTGGCCGTAGCCCTTGGATTCGAGTTTTCTGTAGAATCCACGTAGTTTGGCTTCAAAATCTCGTCGAAATGGTGGCGGTGCTCGTTGTGGCATACGTGAGTTGAGATTTGGAGAGCCTTGAGGACTGCGTTCTTCAATTGGGACATAGCTCATAATTTCCTGTTCAAATAGACTGCAATAGAAAAAACGGGTGTTCCCATTATGTTTCTGAAATAGGTAGACACTAAAGTAATGTCTCCTGTCCTAGAGGCTTTTCAGTAAATCTAGAAAATATAGTGTAGTTTCTCAAACTGTTTCCTTGTTGTAACCAACTGTAATCAAGTTATGCGAGATCGATGTGGATTAATATATTAGGTGAAATTCACCAGCAATATATCTTTCTTTTTACTTCTAGAATAATAGTACGTTTTAACTACCCTTAATCCCTGAAAAGTCGAGATTAGCTCTTAATCTACTTCGATTAATCTAGTGATCACCGTCAGTGGAATCAGCATGTAATAGCGTTTTTCTTTGTTAATCCGGAATTGGTACACAGAACTCTCCTACTCCGGATACCAAACGAACATGCAAATACACATTTTTGCCTCTAAATGGTTGCATGTACATCTTCAAATGCAGATATATATTAGGCCAGTTCCACTTAACAACATCTCACTGAGATCTCAATGTCACTTTGACTGATGCAAAATCATTTATTGGAACATAATTCTCAGTTTTCATTGAGATATAATGGTTACCTTACAAAATGTTGTTGCACATATGTCAGCCACGTCAAAATAGCTGCGAGAGAAATCGAATCCAAAATAATTTCATCTCAGAGATCTCAGAAAAAATCTCAGTTCTCAGCTGAGATTTTTTGGTCCACCTAAAAAATCTCTGAGATCTTAATGAGATTTTGTTAGGTGGAACTGGCCTATTGAATGAGCGGAAGCAAGCGGAAGCTAGCGTCAGAACTGAACGAAACGCTCCCTTCCGAACTGCCATGTGAACACTTTAACCATAATGAACGGATGTGTACGGAAATATTTTTCAAAATAAAATATTTGTTTTTTATTTCCAATAATTTGTGAATTTCGGTTGCCATGCAACAAACAAGCAATTTCAAGTAATTAATTTCTTAAAATCAACAACAAATCGAATTCCTCTTCAGAAAAATCAACAAAACCTGTCAGCTGTCAAATTTTCGTCCGTAAAAAGCGAAGGGGAGCGCAGTTTACTTCCGTAAGCAAAACTGAGTGAAAATTTACGGGTACAATATAGGAATTCATTGCATTCGCTCAGTTACGGACAGCTCCGTCCTCTGCATTTCGTTCATTATAGTTAGCCCTCTTCTCAGAAGCATTTCGTCTGTCAAAGTCAGTCCAATGTTATGGTTTCAGAAGGCTTCTGGACACTTCCGAATGCTTCTGGACTGCCAATGGAAAACGACATTATTACCGTTCCCGATCGGAGAAAATGTCCGATCGGAAGTTTTATTTCCTTCACCGTGCTCGAATCGTACATAAAATAAAGACGCATACCGACGCACTTCTTTGTTATTTTGTGAGTGAAAAATATTTTTATTTCCGAGGGTTTCCGACACTTCTTTGTTTCAAAAACAATCGGACATAAAAGTTAATAAACTAATCGCGATGCATCGCATGAAATCGCTCTCATTTTGAAATTCCGACGCTGATTTCAATTTTTTTCGTAGATGTTTACGATTAACCTGTAGGAAGGGACACGTTGGTAGAAAATTCTTAGAAATTGTACGAATTGGAGAGAATTTTGCTCCGATCGGCTACGTATAATACTAATAAGGCTGATAATTTTGATTGTGAGATTTTTTGTCAAGTGTCTTTACTTTTTAGGAAAACACAAGATTTCCTATTCTTGATTTTTGACAGTTTCACAAAAATCCAAAAAGTATACAACGACTATTATTTGTAAACATGGCGCGATATAGTATGTATTGCAATGAGTGCACGTATCGTGCACTTCAACGGATTGAGTTCCTCTTATAGAACAAGACTAGAGAATATATAATACCTAGAGTCACGACTTCGGGTGTTCGCTCTCTTTTTGCCTACAAGCTGCAATTTGGTCGTTTTGTACTAACCCAGTGAGAATGTGTTAGTTTTCCAATGCTTTTTAAATGAGAAACTGCACCATACATTCGCACTGAGTTAGATACAATGCTCAGGTTGGAGTCGAGGTGGGTTTCATGGGCTCAGATTTCGAAAATAAGATTCCGTGAGCTCAGCATTTTCAAAAAAAACTTAAAACATACAAAAAAATGCATGTAATATGAAAATAAATACGTTATATTGTTTCTTTGCACTTTTAACATAAATTGCACTGAATTTACCAATATTTGTATCAAAAATCTTAATAAATCTTTAAAAAAAATCGTGCGTTGTAGTCTCGTATTTGCTGTGGGTTTGTGCATCAGGAAAAAAATTTTGTCATGGCAGAGTGCTCACTCTTTTGTCACCTCTTACACAGGTTCACGAACACGAAAAAAAGGTGAAGATTGTGAGAGTTCACTCTTACACAGTCACGACACGAAACACAAGAGAGAATTTAAAAGTTGACCTCAGAAAAATGTTGAGGGTGTTTCGCAAGGGAGGAAAAGGTCGCGACTAGGTATATAATTCTACTATGACAAGAACTGTCATTTTGTGCCAAGTAAAACGATTGAAATCGCCGAAATGTTTCTGAATTCCTAGAAGATAAAAAAAAAACTCACTATAAGGAGTAGATGAGAAAAGGTAAATTTTACCAGGAAGAAGAATTTCACCAAGAGAATCAGTTTAATTTTCATTACAGTTAATTCAAAAAAAGCAAACAACAATACAGAAGAACAATCAAAAAACACACGGATATCATGTTTTACGTTTTATTTAAAACATAATCAATAATGTGAGCTTGCACTTACAAGACCTGTCTTATTTTACAACCAAAAAATACATTTGTTATCACCTTTTTAATTTACCCTACTTTTTTTTTGTTTTGTTTGGGTAACCCCTATTTAGCCGGCTTTTAAAATGCATAATAAAAAAAGTCACCGCCGATAAGATACTGTAATCAGCGTCTTTTCCATTTTTCATTGTTTAATAAAAGACGCCGCTGAGTGAGCCTGAGTAATTTTAAATATTAACTAATCCAGCATATCTATCTGTCTATAGGGTGTATAGTTTCGTTTTTGTTCTGCAAACTAATTTGCATCTGTTAGAAAGTATTGCTGCGAATAGCATCATAATAGCCTTGTGTGATTGCGATTAATGTCAAGCAAATCAATCTAATGAATCACTTAAGAGTAGTTAAGTTATTGTACAGAAAGGGGTTTCACATTACCTTGCAATATTCACAATGGAACAAAAAAGCGCAAAATTCAGAATAACAACTTTAACGTTACTTTATGAAGTCATAATTTAGGATGTTGTACCTACTGTTCGTTCACTTTACAGATTGTGCCTTTTCTTAATCGATGTTGGATGATTTCATTGAACTATACTTTCATGACATTGTAGTGCATTTTAAGTATTTTTTTTTTGTCTCCGTTTAAAATGAAATGCAAACATCTACTTTAGCTAATTATGTTTTTTAGACTGGCCCAAGTCTAGTGTGAACGAACGCTTTTAATTGAGGTTGTCAATCATTCAAATTGTTGGTAGCCGTAGCGGTTCAATAAACGGTTTTAAGCACAAGGCACAGTGTCGGTAGAGATTTTCTTAAAAAAGGATTATCACTATACTCGTATGATTACATTTGGTTAGACTTTTAAATGTCTTATATTAACAGATGAATTTTTTTTGCTGTTGCTGTAGGGAGAGTTTATTATCTTTTGAAGCTATTACGGCCTGATTGGTAAGTGAAGAAAAAACAAAAACTATATAGGGTAGTGGCACCTGCTACCGAACATCCCCAGTTACCGAAAACTTTTGAAGAAAATGGATGTATTTTCCTTATTTTACCATTTTTTTCAATGGAAACTTCACATACATGTGTGGACATTTATTACGTTTTTCAAGAAAAACAAAACTAGATTAGGACTCCCTGAAAAACTGTTTTGAAGAAAAAGTATTTGAGTAAGTACTTTTCCCAGTGTTTTAAAATAATCAGGCAATGCAGATTATTGATAGAATAAATGTTTCAATGAAAAATAGGAAAATCATTTTATGATTTTGATCTGTTCGAGAAAAGGAAACCAAATTTTAGCGAGTTGCCTTACTCGAACAATTGCGTTCGGAAACAGGAAACAGTGAAAAGAGACAAAATCCTATTTTCGAACACTTTTCTTTCATTTTCGAGATCGGGATTGGAATCGAAAAGTTTCTAAAAGAAGTTTTATCAACATGTGCCTTCAAATTCGATTAAATATCATTTAACCTAGATGATTATGAAGGGTTACATGGATACTGGAGTGATTTCCGAAAGGAACCGAGATGTTTTTAATTGCCTGATATTGGTGGAGGTTCACTGATGATATGGGAAGCTTTCTCTTCAGTCGAGGCTTGGAAATTTGATTTACGTCATGAAAAATCATGAAACAGTTGGGATTATGCTTTTGTGCTGCGCATCAGTTTGATGCCTGTTTTGACAGATCACTGTGATTTTTCAGCGTTACAATACCAAAATCCACACAAATCGGGAATCATTGGTTGGAGCTTAATTCGAGGACTTTAATTCAACTGCCCGATGTATAACCTAGAAGCTTTCCTAGATATTGAAGGAGCTTTCAACAACTTCAGCTACCAGACGATCACAACAGCAATGGACAAGCTGAAATTAGAGAAATCACTCGTAGACCTAATAAGTCACATGCTTAAAAGCAGGACAATAACTTCCAGTATGAGAAGTTTTACTACCAACAGAACGGTGAATCGAGGCACCCCCCAAGGCGGGGTCCTTTCACCTCTTTTATGGAACATAGTAGTTAACGACCTGCTAACTTCAATGGAAGCAGAGGGTTTCAAGGTGACTGCCTATGCTGACGACGACGTTGCAATATCTGTATCTGGGAGACATCCTCAAGTTCTCTCCGAACTCCTACAAAATGCCTTAAACAGCCTGACAAATTGGGCTAAACAGTGTGGCTTGGACGTCAATTCATATAAAACAGAACTAGTACTCTTTTCAAGAAGGTACAAAATTCCTCAGATTAGTCCACCCACGATTAAAGGAATACCCTTAAGCTTTTCCGACTAAGCCAAATATTAAGGTCTCATTTTAGACAAAAAACTAAATTGAAAGGCTACTGTAGCGCTTTTTACTTGTAAAAAGGCCATAGGCTCAAAATGGGGCTTTTCCCCGAAAATAACTCATTGGCTATACACTTCGGTTATCAGACCGATACTCATTTATGGAGTTGTCGTATGGTAAATCTAAATAAACTTATCAAAGTCAAGCGGTCAGCAGGTATGTGCATCACAGGAGCACTTCGCTCAAGTGGAAGTGCTTTTAAACCTAACACCTCTTGATATCTTCTCCAAAATGGTGGCAGCTAACTCATGCGTAAGGCTAAGAGCCACCTCTCAATGCATCAGTAACAACACTGGACATACTACTATCGTAGACAACTCCAGATCTATCCCAGATCGCTTAGACTATACCACCCCAAAAATGGTTTTCGAGACCCCTGGAAGACAATAGGGTACACTTCTATACAGACGGTTCAATGACCGATTACGGAGTTGGAAGTGGTATTTATTCGAAACAACTGAATCTCAGGCTATCATATAGCCTTCCCAATCAATGTAGTGTGTTCCAGGCAGAAGTAATGGCGATTAAAGAGGCACTATCCTGGCTCAAAGAAAACGTTTTATCTTGCAAGGATATACGTATCTTCTCGGACAGTCTCCACAAACTCTTAAATAGTCCACGACTGTCGATCATCTCTGAATGAGATGACGGAACAGTTTAACATTCACCTCATTTTGTAAAGCTGATGAGCTCGACAAAAACGGAACACTTCTGCCTACCGTTAGACACCACTTGCTACATGCAAATATCTTCTCAAACAATATGCTCTAGAATCAACAAATGCTAGATGGTCACAGGGTACCACCTGCCTAGCAACCAAACAAATATGGCCAAGCATAGACCTGAAACGGTCAAAAGGCTTGATTTCCCTGAGCAGACAAAATATAAGCTCTACAATTGGAGTCATTACATAGGTAGACATGCTTTGAGGCTTGGGGTCTACGCAAACGACTTCTGGAGAAGCTGCATGGAAAAGGAGGAAGAGGAAACAGTCCAACACCTTCTGTGTACATGTCCGACGCTCTCCAATAGAAGCCATAACTATCTCGGTAATCCCTTTTTCTTTAATACCAGTGAACTGGCAACGATCGACACAAAATGTCTCTCTAACTTCATTAAATGTGATTTTTATTTTTTCCAATAGGTCCTACAATTATTTACATTCGTGTATCATAAAAATATGAAATAAAAACGAAAATGTTGGCTTATTTTCAATATAATTTTTTTTTAATATTTCCTGATAATTTTTATGGAAAAAAAAAGAGTATAAAACATGAAAATATTTGAGACAATATTTCAGAAAAAAACAAAATTACAAAACTATACTCATTTAAAGTATTTTTTGCAACATGTTCTTTCCTCATCGTCCGTAAACTGTTCGGTAACTGGTGCCACGACCCTATATGCATGTAAGGTTTTAATAGAATTTTAAATTATCAATTGACATAATGTGAGTTAAACAAAAAAAAACAAAAAAAACACATTATATAAAGTCAATACAATAGACACCTACTTATTTAAACTCTTACAGACTTTTTGTGTTAAATATTTAATAACATTTTTTTATATAATGTTCATTGTACAGTATTAAATAGCGGCAGATGATTTTCATTTGTTCCACTAGGTGAGAAAAATGTACAAAAAATTAAATGCATCATTATAAACGAGACAGACATTCGAGCCGTTTGTGATTGTAAGCTTTAATTAATTTAATTTTCAAAATGACCAACACAAGTGATGAGTAGTTGTTCAATTAAAACTCTATCAATGTGTCAATTTTAAGTCGTTCATTCACCTATAGCAGAATGTTTAAAAAACCATAATCCAATTAAGTATTTTTTTTTTTTTTGAAAAATAGATATTTGAAACTTTAAACAAGAAATTATAAAGTGCTATTTACTGCTTGTAAATTATTCTTTTAATTCCTGAAGTCATATTGAGTCTTGTAGAAATGTTAAGTCCTAAATTGACTTAAGACAGGCGGGTCATTCCGTATCTCGATTGTCGTCAAACGATATCGTTTCGACGGTCGACTCGCTTCACGTAACTCTGAAAATCACTACCGTCTAGAAGTATATCGTTTTTGAGATCGAAATTTGCTTTCCGTAAAACAATTAGCGTCAAAAAAATATCATGAAAACTATGGGATTTGATCTATAGCTAAAAAGGTATCGTCTAGAATATACATCTTAAGGACAATTCTAGTTTGGTTTAAAATACGATTGAAACTTATAAATAAAAATGTTTTATCGGCTTTTACTAATCCTCTTTGAAATGAAAAAGAGGAAAATGAAAATAGGAATAACTCATTTCAATTGTTGGAAATTAAATTACATTTATTTTTTGTGTAAAAAAGATCTCCGAGTTAAACAAAAGATAAGTATTTAAGACGCCTTGTTTAAATCGTCATCTTTGATGGTATAGCATTTTTATAAATGAGTACTACAATCACATGAAAAGAGATGCAAATGCTTCGTACGGGTGAAGTTCACAAACATTAAAAATCATCTGATAGCAGTACAAGTGCAGTACGATGACATTTCGCCTATAGTTTTGAGAGTTTCTGTAGTTCGAGGAAGGACACCCAACACCGACGGCTCGGACAGAACGTCACAATAGACGCATACAACATCGAGGTAGTAGAGGAGTCTACCTAGGCTTCATTATAAACAGGGGCAATAACACCAGCGCCGTGATCAGACGAAGAATAATTCTTGCTAATCGCTGTTTCTTTGGACTAAGAAAGCAATCTCGAGCAACTAAGGTAAAATTGTACAACACCCTCAACATCCCAGACCTGCTGTATGACGTAGAAGCATGGACCTTGACAAAATCGGATGAAAGTGCCTTAGGCTGTTTCGAGAGGAAAGTTCTTCGGGTCATCTTTGGCCCCGTGGACATTGAAGGGGAATGGCGAAGAAGATACAACTGCGAACTTTACGGGTTGTACAACGACATGTACATGGTCCAGAGACTCAGATGACTCGGTCATTGAGAACGGATGGACACCGATGCTCCGGCCTGGAAAGCCTTCGACACAATTGCCGAGGGACGTAGGAGGAGAGGAAGGCCGCGAATCAGGTGGCGCACTCAAGTAGAAGAGGACCTCAATCAACTTGGAGTGTAAAACTGGAGACAGCTAGCTAGGGACCGAGCTTGCTGGCGGAGACTATTGATTGAGGCCCAGGTCCACAACGGACTGTAGCGCCACCTTAAGTAAGTAAGTAATTCCCTAAATAACCGTTAACTAATTGATTGAAGTCTGAATTTTGCATGATGACAAAAGTCTACGTACACTGAAGTTAGTGTCATCTCTTTCTGATAAAACGGTCCTAAAATAGTAATTTTTGCAATATTTTGTTTGTTAGAGGTTCTACTTTAGTTTTTTCTTTTTTTATTTTCAATAAAACTTAGATAAACTTATAATAAAACGTCGTTTACTACTGAAAAATCGAAGTGTACATAGACTTTTCTTAGTAAGTGTGCATGCAGTGCTCCACAAAAGTCATGGTACGGCATACATTTGTAGTCATAATGCTCAACAAATTCCACAACAATGCAATTTTTTTCATTTTATAACGACTCATTTGTATTGGAATGTTATTTTAAAACATTGGCAAGGAATCACAATTGAAACATAAAAATAAAATAAATTAAATTTGGGAGACATGAATTTTCTTCGACAAATGTCATGGTAATACCTCTCAGAATGTGAAAAAAAAACCTCAGAATATATTTTTCTTTTTTTTTTTATTAGAAGTTACGTTTTTAGTATTAAGTTGGATAACCTCTGAATAAAATTTCAGTCCATGTTTGTACAATATTCTGCCATTCTTTAATTGTCTGCGTCTTGTTGCGAATGCCACTGACTCGAATTTTTTTTTGAGAACATCACACAAAGTCTCAATCGGCTTCAAGGCCGGGCTTTGTGGAGGGGTCACCAATAGGTTAGGAGTGATGTAAATTAGCCACATAGATACTCTTCACTTTTTGGGCAGTATGTTTGGGATCGTTATATTCGTGAAAGTAGTAGACAATATTAAGGTAAATTATATTGATCCGTGCTATTTTCTATTAAAACAAGATTTCTGAAACCAGATGCAGCAAAAAACATCCCATACCATTACACCTCCACCACCGTGCTTAATCATATTTTTCGGTGACGTCTGACGTTTTGCTTTTTGATGTATTTTTCCCTTTCCATGTTCATGTGTTTTCAGAGCCATGGATCAATAAAACAACGAAATGTCACATCATGCGAGTACTATTTTTTATTTCAGACACGAAGTATCGAAAAAATAATATTTGTGGTATTTGCAGGGAAAAACGTGTTAGAGATACACAAAATATTCGAGAGTCGAGCGAAAATAGAAATTCTATTCTATTCTATTCAGAGTTGGATCCTACTTCTGCTTTTATCCAAAGCAAGATGCTTGTACGTGTAAAATCTTCCTTTACTTTGCATGGGTTTGCCAAAAAAAACACACTATTGTAGCTATTAATTTCCTTAATACTAGACTATGTGACTAGGAGAACTGTGTTAAGAAGAAAACAACCTATTGAAAAGAGTAAATGGCAAATTTGAGAAATATGCTTTTTCAGTAGTCTCGAGTCTCGAAAAAGAAATTTTGAAAGAAACATACCTTACGAATTGAATAAAACAAATATTTCCAATAATTTATAATTTACTCACACAGCCCATATGATGTAAGCGGCTTTCGAAAAGAATCCCATTGTCTTCCGGGGTTCGTCCAGAACAAGTCAATTTTTTGTTTTATTGAATTCAAATCGTAGATCGTTTTCATAAGTATTTTTAATAAATAAATGATTTCGAAAACACACGTTTGTTGTATTACCATTATTTGTAAGATATTAAGTGTGCTAATTATTGTCAATTGTTCTTTGATGATGACAGTTTTTTTTTTTAACAAATAACGTGGTTTAGGCTTTTTTAACGTTCTTTGTTTTTATTACTTTTCCTTTCGATTAATTATGATATCACAGCTTTCAGCTAGATACACATTGTTTTATTTATTTGGTTTTAATTATCGCGAAAATATAAAAAATAATTTTGGTGGTTGCATTCACTTCATAAACGTTCAAATATATTTTTGTTTTGTAAATACAAGTGTTGTATTTACCTGGGTGTCTATAAGGCTAGACAAGTATTTTATCTTGAGTTCGTTTTATGGAAATTTCATGACGGCTTACTTTTATTTATCTTGACTGGGCCTTAAAGGGATCATGGACAGAGCATTCGTGAAATTGAATTTCTATTAAGGTACTTCTTGAATTCAGTGACCATCGTTAAGGTGTCAAACCTTAGACATCCATAGGAACATTCAACTTGAACTTCCAAAAAATACGAAAACGACTACTGCCATGGCAGGGTATAATCGTTTTTTTATAAGAATACATCTCCATTTTGGGATAAATGTTTATAAAAATTAATCAACACAAAAACTTGCTAAGTTTTCAATATGCAAATGATCCAGGTGTTTAATGATTTTTGTTTAATTTTTTCAATTAAATGCGAAGAAGAAATTAAGAGCGTGAACACTTCAATCAAGTGAAGACTAGTTCGCTAGCAATTGCTGTTTCTGGACGCTATGGCAAAAGAGCAGCTACTGCTTTATGCAAACCTCGGAAGTTGTAAAATTTGGTTCAGTACTGATTGGCCAGACGAAAGAGTTCTTAAGCACTATTCACATGAGCACGACCAACGAACGACGAATAACTGAAGAAAGGTGTATTTAGACACGTTTGAAGCCGTATTTCCTTACAAATTCTCAACAAAACGATGGAAGTATGGTTTATGTTTGATTTATGATGCATTCATTTACTCTTTAATCTTAAATGTTAACAAAATTGAGAAAACAAATTTATTCGTCGCGAAAAGAATTCTAGTTGATACGAACTGCAAAACTTTATTCGTGTTCCACATCATCCACACTCCCAGCGAACAAAATGTTCGCGCGCGGTCTAACCTCAAATATCATTCTTGCTTTGTATTTTGGTCCTTCATTCGCAACGAATTAAAAAATCTCATATGAAAGAAATGTCAAAATCGAAGAATTTTCCTTCATTCGTTGGTCGTTGTTCGTGCTCATGTGAATAGTGCTTAAGGGTTATCTTTGGTTTTTTTTTTCAACAGAAAAACAAGAACTCACTTTATGAGCTGTTGGAGACAAAATCATTGCTCATTCTTTTTCTTAAAACCTTTAGATTCCGTAATTTCCTCCTTCCTCACTATTCAAAACCTTCATTTGACCCAAAATCAAAGCATTTAACACACACCGAACGTGCGATGAGTCTTAACTAAAAAAAAAAAAAAGATAATTTCTGACCGATAAGGCTCGATGAACAAATTTTAGTTCAACAATTAACATTTGCCAATTAAAAAAATATCAACTCAACAAAAGAAAATTCGTCATGCCGTTGAAAACCATAATTTCACAATCAACAATTTTTCACTTGTACACAAAATACACTATGCCTATTGGTTTCTTCGCGTAGTCTCTGATAAACAGTTCAACAACCAACCACCGAGTCTAAAATCCGATTGATCACCAACCACATCAGACAACACTTTAACTATGTATCTATTCTATAAGAACCAAAAGCGAATCATCCCTTGCCAATGAATCAACCGTCGTACGTCGCCCAGTGTTTCAAAAAATACAAAAAAAAAACACTCGAATAACGTTCAAAGCACACCAAACACACTCTTTCTTGGTCGATCAATTCAGATCGACTAAATTTTCTGTTTATCTGCTCTTAACTCTTCGGGCTTTCCGATATTGTTAATGAAATGTTGTAATCGTTTTATATCAATCCAAAACATTGTTTAAATGGCTTTACATTTTTTTTTTCTTCAGATAAAAATTTACAAAAACAAAACAAATTGATTTGAAAATCGAATGTAATTCGAATCGTGCGAGCTACTCCGCTGCCGTACAACGAGCCCCATTTTGGGAGAAGAAGGAAATAATGACTTACTGTAAAGAAAGACCACAAATCGACCAGCCACAGCAATCACAAACATCAGAACTCTGCGCTGGCTGGCTGGCTCGCATTCGGCTCTAGCGATGGCAATGGCAATGCGCGAAAGTGCTTCTAATCTGAGTCATGGTGTTGTTTGTGTTTGCATGCAATCAGCTCATTTAAAATCGACTCTGATGATCGGATCGAGTTTTAGTAACTTCTCATTTGCTTGACCTATGCTAAAAGTTGAATTTGTTCTTTTGCGGCAAATGTCAACAATTTTCCAAACATGTGTTATCCGAAATGGAGCTAATTATCTGGAACCGCATTTTTATTAAATAATTGGCCATAGGGATATGTTGCAATCGAGAATTAGATCATGACCTCATTGGAGTGGCTTTGTGATGCGTCAAAAATGACTTCAGTGAGGAGTTCCCAGCATTCCATTGTTGTGTCACTGTGGCGTATACGTCATATTTTCTGTATTTTGTCTTTTTAAGTTCTCCACCCTTTTTCGGAGCACTCCGGCGCGCGGCAGTGTTGAAGTGCAATCAACTGTAACCACCAGACATAGGCGTAAGACCAGGCGCAACTCACAACGCAACGGTTGTTAATCATGACAACGAAAATGAATGTGTTTCACATCAATTATCGAAGAATTAAACTAAAGGTTTTTTGTATTTTACTGTTTGTGTGTTTGTCGGACTCAATAATTTCTTCAATTCGATTGGAAGATAGTGCGGTTTTCTTGGTTTGTAGAGTAGTGCACTTTTTGACGACCTTGGTCTTGGCTTAGGTAATGAAGAAGGCAGCGATCAAGAGAAATATTGTGGAAGTGAAACTATTCATGCAGGACAAACAAAATAAAACGATAAATGAGTAATGAGCGTTAAGATATTTATAAGGCCTAATTCGACTGATTTTGAGTTGAGGTATTTACTTAGGCTCTAAACTTTGTTTAATTGATAGGTAAGCAAGGTTAGGGAAATCGTTCGGCTTATGACTAGTTTTATTTCTTTAAGCCTATATAAAAGAAACCTTGAAAGCAAAATGTGCTTCCTATTAGCATTTGTTAAATGCATTACCTCTTAGAGTTATTACAAATGTTTTAATGGCTTGTTGCGAACCTGGCAGTTTTATGAGTTTGAAGGACAAGTAAACCCCTTAAGAGCTTACTTCAACCAACGCAACTTAGCGAATCAATCAAGAAATATAATCTAAAACAAAAAAAATAAAACACTGCGGTGTTTCAGAGATTGAAGATCATCCTAGGATCGTATGATTTTCTTTTTACTACCGTTATTCTGTTACTGTTGCTGTATGATTTATACTCGTTTTTTTTAGATTACATATTAACAGACTACAGCTATACAGAACCATACAATTTGGGTGAAGCGGACCACGAATTCCACCCAGCCGACATTGACGAAGTGAAGATATCTGCGATATCTAGACGGCTTAGCCGACGAACTGTACACAAAGCAGCTAGAGACGATTTGGTAAGGAGTATGCACCAGCTCATCTTCAAAATTTGGTCGGAGGAAAGTATTCCCGACGCATCGTATGCCCGATCCTCAAAAAAGAAATCCCCTGAACTGCACCAACTACAGAGGCATAAGTCTCCTAAACATCGCCTGCAAGATCTTGTCTACAGTGCTGTGTGAACGTTTGAAGGCTTTCGTCAACAACCTGATAGGTCCTAATCAGTGTGGCTTCAGACCCAGAAAGTCCACCATAGACTAAATATTCACTCTACGGCTCTTGGAGAAGACCCAGGAACTTCAAATCGATACCGACCACCTTTTCATCGATTTCAAGGCGTGTATGAAAAACTCGTCAGATTTAACTTCGAGGAGTAAAGGGCTACCTAGGATCCGCTATAAACTCAGACAACAACACTAGCGCTGAAATCAAACGAAGAATCACACTTGCCAATCACTGCTTTTTGGGACTTGGGAGTAAAGTCCTCTCTCGAGCAACTAAAGTGTCACTGTAAAAAAACTCTTATCATCCCGGTCCTAATGTATGGTGCAGAGACATGGACCATGACAAGATCCGAAGAAAACGCTTTGGGTTGCTTGGAGAGAAAAATTCTTCGAGTGGTCTTTGGTTCCATCTGCATAAATGGAGAATGGAACGAAGATTCAATCAAAAACTGTACGAGGTGTTCAACGACACTGGCCTTGCCAGAAAAGTTAAGATCCAACGATGGTTAAGATGGTTGGGTCATGTAAAGCGAATGGAAAATAATGCTCCGGCTTGTAGAGTCTTCGATTCCGAATTGAAAGACACGCAGTTAGTAAAGGATCTAAACGTCAGAAAGAAAACATTTCAAAGAGCTATCAAACTTGAAATGTAAAGAAAACTGATGTTCCGATCTGTTTTATTTTCTTAATCTGACCTTGATAGTGATTATAAAACGGGACTATTGTACCAGACCTTTAACAGTGATCTTGTATACAAATTTATATAAGCATCGGTGGTTCAGTGGTAGAATGCTCGCCTGCCACGCGGGCGGCCCGGGTTCGATTCCCGGCCGATGCATGTACATTTTTTTTTTAATTCTCTTTTGTTTTTTCGTACACTACTCACCTCAATAAAATAGTCAACTGCAAATCATGGCCCAATCTCTCAAGGGCTGGCACACCCTCGACACGAAGGATATTGATTTTGTCACGTAACGACCGTGATACTGTTGATTGGCCATGTCGCTCCCGCAAGATTTCGAGGATATTTGGTTGCCTTAAGAATGCAATCACCTGAAAGAAAACAATAATGTAAGAAAATAGATAACACTGAAATGAAAGAAAAAAAAATAGAGTCCTTTACCTTCTCATTATATGCAACAGGAATTTCAGTAACGTGCTCTGGCAAGGCATTAGTCCTGGGCAACGATGAAGCTGGCCTCGGTGGTGGCGTTGGTGCAACATCGTTCATAACATCATTCTGCTGGCGGTGCCTAGTGACTCGGGGACATTCGATTGGTAGGCGTGGATCCATAAATGAAGTTTTCCGATTGCTATGGTCGATAAAGAACTGTTTCCCTGAATGATCCAATTTGGTTTCCCAGCTCGAGGGTAGGTCTTTGTTGAGTTGAGCGAATGAATTGACTAGTGCCACCAAATCCTTGTTGTATTGGTAGCGTTGGAATGTATTCGGATCACGTCGAATCCGTATAACCATGTGTTTAAGGGCAGCATTACGATTATATATTCCAAGAGCGTCTTCATTGGAATGGAGCAGAGAATAGAAATCAGGACGACAGAGCATCAAGACGGCTGGATGAGATCCAAGTATTTGAATTCGCTCGAATTCTGAAGCAGACGATGCTCGATTACTGGAAGTGGCACTGCCACTGCCATTCGATGTTGCACATCCATTTATAGCAGCTATTTCACGACCCTCACTAGTAATGGTCCGACGAATGGACTGGTATCGCCGGTCCAGTTGTTGACGGTGTTGATCGCGTCCACCTGACGACAGTCCGCCAGCACCTGTAGAGCCGGGCCGTTGCCAACTTGTTGTTCGAGTAGTGTGGTCGATGTAGAAAATTCTTCCATGGCTGTCCATTCGTGCTTCCCAAGCTGGTGGTAGCGGATCGTCAGACTCCGAGAATATGCCTCGTCCTCCTCTTTCTGGAATTGATGGAAGTCTTGTGCTTGAGATGTGGATCATATCGGTATCGTGATTATCGTAACCAGCCCTGACTCCCTCAATCGGCCTGCCTCCAGCGAGACTGACAATGTCCGCTGTTCGAATGTCAGGAGATCCCCCGCCATTTTCAACGGAAGCTGCCATCTCCCGCAGCCGGTATTCGTGCAAGGCACTATTGTTCTCATCCTGATTGGCAACCAAGCGATTTCGCCTCGCATGATGGGTTGGAGTTGGAGGACATATCAAGTTTGTGCCGCCAATTCGAGTGAGTAAACGAGGTTGTGGACGTAAAACTGGTTTCGGAATGACCGGCGGAATAGGCGAACCAACTGGCTCTGGGGAAGAGAGGTCCAGCGGTGATGCACTGCGGGTAGACGATCCAGATGGAGGACTCCGTTGTCGAGGCGCAGGATGGATCATTCGAGGAACTGCATACGCAGGGAGATCATTTGAACCATCCAACGGACTGGGCTTGCTTTTACCATTGGACAGGGTGCGTGTTAGTGGTCGGTGATGGCGAATTATTTCATTTGGCGAGGATTCCTGACTGCCGCCGCCGTTCGATAGAGAGAATTCATAGGCCTGGTAATCATTGACGGGCACTTTCTTTGTGAGGATCGTATTAATATAATTGTCCGGTCCGATTTTTTTCTTAAGCAGTGGTTTGAATTTCATTTGTTCCAAACCACTCCCCGACGACGTTGAAGGCCCCGGACTGCTACTAGTCGATGGAAGAACAGCTGCAGCAACCGCACCTTCTTCAATATCATTGGAGAGTTGCAAAGGCGATTGAATGCAGCCACTATTGTAGTTCCTATCAGCTGGAAGCATGCATTCTTCCCCAATTCGATAATCGTCGTCGATGTCAACTATATCGAATTTAAACACATCTCCACTGACCTTCGGGATTCTTGTGTTTGAGTTTGGGGTGCTTCCTTTGGGCGGCCAGGATCGTTCCAATGGTCTGTGCAAGCGACTCTGTGATATCGGTGTTCTCGGAGATGGAGAATAATCACTGCAATCGTCTTCGAAGACTGTCTCCGCTGGAATGTTCTCATAGCATTCGCGTGCCATCCAAAGGTTCAATGATGTTTCATGTTCGTTGGAAAAACGTCTGCTACTATTGCTGCTGATGGAAGCCGGGGATGTTGTACTGCGAATTTTCTTTTTTGCTCCGTTTTGGGATGAGGTATCCGAATTCGGGTTCTGAATTATTTTGCGTCGTGTTCCTGAACAATTAACTGACGAACATGGTGAAACTGCATCGGGATCGGTGTTGCTTGAGCAGGGAGACAGTTGTACTGGGGAGGGCTCTGTTTTAATTACAGAAAAAGAGCTTTCTCCAGGGCATTTTAAGTCTCGCGAAGATCCTGCCGACAAAAAAAAATTGAAATATTGATATCAAAAAACACACGTCAAAAGCAAAATAAATAAAACTTCGCATAATGAACCCACAAACCTGCTGGTTCATCGGCCAATTTATTCCCATGCAAATGTAAGGTGGCATCTTCTTCCCCCGACATAAAACGCGCGCCCTCTGCAGCAAGAGCAGCAGCAGAAGTCGAAGCTATAACATCACCTGCGTCGTCGGCTAGATCATTTCGAACAGGTTCATCATCAACACCAACAACAACAGCAGCTACAGCGACATCATCATTGCCTACATCCGCATTCAGTGTCAATGACTCTAAATCGTCATGATCAACCTTGTCGTTTTCTACATTTGCATTTTCCGAACTTGTTATTGCTGCTGCTTCACTTCCCTCACTCGGCTCCCCCGCCCTAAGTTCTGTTTCGTCTTCTGCATTTGATTCAGTCTTCTCTGCCGCTAGGGCTCCTTCTGCATCCCCAGGCTCAGTGTCGTCTTCGTTCATTGTGTTCTATCAAAACTGTTAAACTTCACGAGAAAATATGGAAAATATGAATTTTCCGCCCCATGGCTATTCTTTCGTGGCTTGAATCATTTTACGATTTTTACACACAGACACTTTGGTAGGGGTTTAGTATACACATAAAATTTTCGTTATATGTTTTATCACAAGTTATTTGCATTATTCGAACGGAATTTCGTGTATTCGCTCGTACATTATGTAAATTTTGATAATTTAATTCAAAACTTTGACTAAACTACAAGATTTATGTGAAATTTTTCATTTTTTCTTGGCAAACATCGAATTTTCCGATAAGCCGCGACCGTTCTGCGGGCTATTCCTTTCTTCAAGCATCAAATGCAACTGACAGTAGTTTGCAAATTAACAACAACAACAATGGGGCAAAAATATGTTTGTCCTTTTCTAAACAATGTAGAACTGTCAGGTTGTAGAATTTTGTTGACGACAGGTGAATTCTATGTTTTTTTTTTGTTTTCCTTCCTATTCCTACTATCTTGTTATAAATTAGTGATGCCACACCTGCGCTTTTAAAGGAGAAAACGTATAAATGAATCGTACAAATTTTTATATGCACGGAACCTTTTCGTTTTTTGGATTTCAAACGCATTTCCTGTCAAGTTGCAAAACATTTAACTATTAGCTTAGGACTTCCTTCTTGTTAGCCACTAATGGGGATCCGACGTAGAAGTACATAACCTCGTAAACTTATGTGGGACCACACAAATGGATTCAAGAATTGACACCCTGTCGATATGGACAAGTCCTTATTAATTTAAAAAATTATCTTGTTTTTATTTCGTATTTTCACATAACAAATCCGTGTAAACTTAATGGCTTTCAGAGGCCAAATTTACCTAACCCTAAAACTAATCTTCTTCTATTTCGAATCAATTCACCACAAAAACGGGATCACTAACAGAAATGAGCTAGCGAGTTAATCTCCCAATTTGAATGACAAGACAAATCAGCTCACAACTTGTGTTTATTTATGGAATTATATTCTTTTCCGAAATTAAAAATGTATGTATGACATTGAAAAAAAAATATGTTTATATGTAAAAAAAGCAATCATTCTGAGGAGTTTACTTCCACAACTTCTTGATGGACATATTCTTCTCCGAATCCTTCTGCATAACCTTGGCTACAGCCATCTCAAAGTCCTCCTGGGTCACATGAACACGACGTTCACGCAATGCGTACATACCTGCCTCAGTGCATACACCCTTGACCTCAGCTCCTGACGCACCGGGCATCAGTTCGGCGATCTTACGTAGATTAATTCCTCTAGTTAGGTTCATTTTGCGGGAATGGATCTTCAAAATATCCAATCGGGCCTCCTCGTTTGGTGGTGGGAATTCGATTTTACGATCAATACGTCCTGGTCGCAAAAGAGCCGGATCCAGAATGTCAATTCTGTTCGTGGCCATAATAACTTTAATGTTTTTGGTTGCTTCAAAACCGTCCAATTGATTAAGAAGTTCCAACATGGTTCGCTGGACCTCGGAGTCACCACCAGAGCCCGATTCAATACGAGACGAACCGATAGAGTCGATTTCGTCCATGAAAATAATCGAAGGGGCGTGCTCCCGAGCCATAACGAACAATTCTCGAACCATTCGCGATCCCTCGCCAATGAATTTCTGAACCAACTCCGAACCGGACACACGAATAAAGGTACATTCGGTGTGATGGGCGACAGCACGGGCAAGCAAAGTCTTGCCAGTTCCGGGAGGCCCATACAACAACACCCCCTTGGGCTGGGCAATTCCGAGAGCATCGAAGAGCTCAGGATGTTTGACGGGCAGCTCAATAACTTCCTTGATTTCTTTGATTTGCTTGTCCAAACCACCGACCATTTCATAGGTGGAATCAGGGACTTTCTCAACCATCATGAGAGACACCAAAGGATCGACCTTGTTTGGAAGAATCTTGTGCAGAGTGTAGCTCTCGTTGCGGAGGGCGACGCGGCAATTGGGTGTGACGTCATTGATGTCGATGTTCTTATCAATGTCAACGACAAACTTGCCTTCGGGATGAACCTTAACAAGTACCTTCTTCTTGTCCATGGGTTTGACAACCTCTCCTACATAGCTGCCTTGTTCTTGCAGAAGTTGAAGTTCTTCACGAAGCATGCGAACTATAGAATCATAAGGCATTTCAGATTCACTGTTGAAATTCACAAAAAAACTCGAGAAAACTTACCTTTTGCATTGAGTTCATTACGTTGAGCTTGTAAGCGACGAAGATTTTGAGATTTTTCAGCAACTACGAGTTGAAGTTCTTCAATTTTTTGTATATAATATGCCCGGAATCCTTCGCCCTTTATGCTGTCCACATCCATCTATAAAAGGTAAGGTTTAATTCTTTTCGTATAATAAAGGCAGAAAACTAGAAAAGTTGGTAATTTCATTTACCTTGTGTCCGGCAGTCATGATTAATTAAGTTTTGCGTTGGAAAAACGCTCTAGATTTTAGATTTTTTCAGATAAAATCAACAAAAGCGTACTCCTTGGATGTAAAATGGTTATTTTTTGTATGATGAATCGACGAAATCCAAAACTCGGCAAAATGATTTTTTGACTCTTCTTTGTTGAGGTTTTCGTATTGATGAGCATTTGAAGATGTTTAAAAGTAACGAGTAAGTCTTAGGTCGGCGTTAAACTATTTACTCGCTGATGTTAGTTAAGTGGAGAGTTCCACCGAATTCACAAGCGCAGAAGAGGGCATATCTCTGTCAAAAAAAATTTATTTTTGAAGTGAGCCTCGTGCCTCGTCATAGAAAATAAACAAAGTAATTGTTTTGAAGGTAAAGTAAACTTTTCCTTGATATTAGTAATCATGCTCATAAAATTCTTATAATTAACCTGCGCTGTGTTCAAACTGCTTTCTTATGCAGACGATGAATATGGATCGGATCTTTGTATATATTTTGGCGCAAAATTATAGTCCACTAATATACAATTTTAGTGTTATACTAGCTTAAAATGTCATTTTAGTCATGATTTAAACGTAATTTTAAGCTAGTATCACTCTAAATTCTCTTGAACTTCGTTCAAAATTAACTGGTGATGTCATCATATCTAGGAAGAAAATATCAAAAACATGCGTTTATGCGCAAATTTCTCTTAAATGTTTTTCATCTGAAAATTAGACTACATCCGAACCGGACGCAGTCATTCGCAACAAAACTGAACTCATTCCAAGCCTACTCGTTACTTCTACGAGTTCGCGAATACCGCCTGAACGCTTCCATCGTAGCGTCATATTTTTCGCCAAAAATCCATCAATTTTCCCTTTTGTCAGAGAGTTCCTTCTTTTTCCGTGCGTTTTTTCACCGAAAAATCTTTTTACCCGACAAAAAATTACTATTTCAAGTGAAAAATTATATATTAAACAAATTCGATGTAATTCCAGTGTAAAAACCAAGCAAACAAACATTTTTATATCGAATATATCTGCACAACAAGAGCAGATATATTCCCTTTGAAGAATTTTTTGAGACACACGGAAAAAGTACACAGCTAAAATTGTGGAAAAAAACGAGAAACCCAAGAGGAAGAAAAAGGCAGCAGGCAAAATGTCTGTGGCGTATACGCAGCAACAGCAAACGCCACCGCCTGTTCCGCCTCAATCTTCCTCTGTTCAACAACAAGGTGGCATCAATATGGGTCCAGTCGGTGGCGGTGGTGGAGGGGGACCCGGTGGAATTGGTGTCGGCGGCGGCGGTCCGCCGCAACAGCCACAAATGCAGCCGATGCAGCGTGGTCCGCCAGGTGGTGTTGGTGGACCGGGAGGACCAGGTGGCGGACCGCCCCGTGGTGTTCCACCGCCGCCCAGTCCGGCGCACATTCAAAAAATTCTCGACGAGAATTGCGGCATAATACAAACGATACAGGATTTTCAGAACATGGGCAAGTCACAGGAGTGTATTACCTATCATGCGGCTTTGCACCGGAATTTGGTGTATCTGGCGCAGCTTGCTGATCCCACAATGAATATTGCTCAAATATTGCCGGTAAGTTTGAGTTTGTTTTAATTTTGAAACATTATTTTAGCATTTGATAAACTTTCCATTTCGTCAGCCGCCGCATATTCTGGCTGCCCAATCGCAAGGTCCTCCCCACGGAATGATTGGCGGTCCGCAGGGGCCGCCTCCACAGTCCGGTGGGCCAGGGATGCCGCCACATGGCCATGGTCCAAACGAGCCGGGTGTTCCGTCGCCTCAGAACCCTGCCCAGCTGCCATATCCGAACCCAAATCAGCAGCCTCCGGCGTCGCATGCTAATCTGCCTCCTCCGAATTCCCAGCAAACTCAATCTGTTGCCGGTCAGCCGCAGCAACAACAGCAGGCTCAAGGAGGTGGAGCTATTCCACCTCCAACGGGCGGACCACAGCAGGGAGGCAATGTTCCATACCGCGGAGTACCAGGTCCTGGCCAACAGCCTCCAGCACCGACCCAAAATAGTAAGATTCTCAAATCTGAATATTTCAGTCAAACTTTTTGTTTCTCGTTTTTCTTTTTGTTTTAATTGTTTGACTGCTAAAATTTGTCCAAACATCTACTAAATGAAAATTTTCTACAAAAAACAGATCAACAACCACAACGAACTGGTGGTCAGCCTCAGGGCCAGCAGCCACCGCCTCAGTCTCAGTACCGTGGGGGCTATCAACAGCACGGCCACTACCCCGGCTATCCGCCCCAAGGCCAGCCCTATCAGCCCCAAACCGGCTATCCAGGTGCAATGCCACCTTACGGTCCTCCATCTCAGGGATATCCGCCTAGCAGCCAAGGCTACCATCATGCCGGTATACCACCGACATCGTCAGCTGGTGGTCCGCCACCGCCTAACCATCCTTATCCGAATTCATCACAACATCAGGGTCCAGTGCCTGGTTCGTACCCTCCTCCGCCACCCAATCAACAGTCGCAGCCGCCACCACAGATGTACGGACCTCCAGCCGGTGCACAAGCTCCTCCGGGGCAGTATCCACCGCAAAATGCTAACGTTCCGCCCGGCCCGCCTATGGGTTATGGCTATGGAGCCCCAAATTCCGGACCGAATTACGGCCAAGGATCTCAGCCGCAGATACCGCCGCCTGGACAACCAGGCTACACACAAACAGCTGGTGGTGCTCAGCCGCCATATCCTCCACAACCCCAACAGCCTCCATACCAACAAGGCCCTGGAGGCTATCCGCCGTCTGCCCAACAGCAGCAACAGCCAACTGGAATGGGACATCCTCCCTCGTCACAACCAAATCAGGCGGCGCCACAGCCTCCACCATCGGCCGCACCTCCCAGCGGAGCAGCTGCTGGATCATACGGTTCCTCACCCAGTCCAGGCCAAACTCCGCCGCCGAATCAGGTGGCTGCGGCCAACAATGGTCCCAATCCACCATCGAATGCTCCATCTCAGCAACAACCACCCGTCTCGCAGCCTCCATCATCACATCCACCCGCATCGTATGCACCACCCCAGTCGGGAGTTGCCGGTGGCCCGCCTACGCAGCAACCAGCCTACTCGTCGCCACCATCTGCCGGCCCGACAGGACCGCCGACACCATACACTCAACACCAGCCACCACCGCAACAACCTCCGCCGCCAAACACATCGGCCAATGCGCCATCGAATGGGGTGGCTGTTCCCAATCAATACCAACCACCACCTGGCGCTCAGACTTACGTGGCTCCGCCTGCCGGCCAGCCGTACGCTCCACCCGGTCCGGGCGGCTACCCTGGCCATGGCTATCATCAGCAGGGCTATCCGACAATGCCGCAAGGCCAGTATCCTCCATCTCAGGGCTATCAAGGCTACAGGCCCGGAGCACAAATGCCGCCACCAGGTGGCCAAATGCCTCCGCCAGGACCACAAGGCCCACCAGCTGGCGCCTACTCCTATGGCTACCAGCCGCCGCAGTGAGTTCGTAGCTAATTTCCGGTTAGTTTTAATCGAAAGTTTCTATTCAAATCTCCCATTTCTTTCCAACCTTCTTCTTGCATCCGCCAATCCAGAATCCAGACTCCAGCATCCAGATAAACAAACAAAAATAGAATTAAAGTGAATAACCAACTTGGAGGAGAACTTAGCGCTCTTCCTGTATTCTGTTTCCATATTTAGAATTTTAAGACTAAAACGTTATCTGTTTTTTTTTTTACTTTTCATTTTCTTTTTTTTTATATATAAATAAAAAAAAAACCCAATTTAACAATCTTTAAACAAAATTAGATTAGACGATTTAAAAATGCAAACACAAAAAGAGGAACATTAAGTTACAATTTATTATTATTGAAAAAAAAAAAAAAACAAAGTAAGCTAAACATTGTATTTTGAACGTGAGTGGGGGATGGTGTGGTCGTGTCAGTGGACACACCTGCACGACCCGCATTCCGCATTCGATTTCAACCTCGAGATTTTAAATAAATAAAGACAATTTTAACGAACTAGAATCAAAATTATGTTTCATACTTTTTTAGAATAGGAAGTGGTTTCGGATTCAATGCAGGCAGCTGAATCGCAGATTCACGAAGGATTTTATAGTTTGCAAACGCTACTGGAGTCCTTATCAATGTGGCTTCAGGCCAGGAAAGTCAACCATGGACCAAGTTTTCACGTTGCGGCAGATCCTGGAAAAGACCTATGAACTCCAAATCGATACCCACCACCTTTTCATCGATTTTAAGGCCGCTTATGACAGCATCTACAGAGACAAACTGTACAAAGCTATGTCTAGTTTTGGCGTCCGTGCCAAGCTCGTTCGCTTGTGCAAAATGACGATTGAGAACTCACGCTGCTCCATCAAGGTTGGCAACGAGCTTACGGAATCTTTCGACGTCAAAAAAGGATTCAGACAAGGCGATGCACTGTCATGTGATTTCTTTAACATCGTTCTTGAGAAGATGTGCAGATCTCCAACGTCAACACCAGAGGCACTATCTTCCAAAAATCTGTTCAACTTCTCGCGTACGCCGATGATATTGATATAATGGGAAGAACACAGCGTGATGTCAATGGCGCCTTTGTGAGAATTGAGACAGAAGCGGCACAAATGGTTTTAGTGGTAAATGAGGGAAAAACGAAGTATATGCTGTCTTCGAGGAAGGACACCCAACACCGACGGCTCGGGCAGAACGTCACAATAGACACATATAACTTCGAGGAAGTAGAGGAGTTTGTCTACCTAGGCTCCGCTATAAACACGGGCAATAACACCAGCGCCGAGATCAGACGAAGAATAACTCTTGCTAATCGCTGTTTCTTTGGGCTAAGAAAACAATTGAGTGGAAAAGCCCTCTCTCTAGCAACTAAGGTAAAACTGTACAACTGTATGTTGCAGAAGCATGGACCTTGACAAAATCGGATGAAAGTGCCTTAGGCTGTTTCGAGAGGAAAGTTCTTCGGGTCATCTTTGGCCCCGTGTGCATTGAAGGGGAATGGCGAAGAAGATACAACAGCGAACTTTACGGGTTGTACAACGACATGCATCTAGCCAGAAGGGTCAAGGTCCAGACACTCAGATGGTTCGGTCATTTAGAGCGAATGGACACCAATGCTCCGGCCCGGAAAGCCTTCGACACTATTCCCGAGGGACGTAGGAGGAGAGGAAGACCGCGACTCAGGTGGCGCACTCAAGTGGAAGAGGAACTCAATCAACTTGGAGTGCAAAACTGGAGACGACTAGCTAAGGACCGAGCTGGCTGGCGGAGACTGTTGATTGAGGCCCAAGTCCACAACGGACTGTAGCGCCACCTTAAGTAAGTAAACGCTACTGGAGAAAAGCAAGCAAAAGACCATCTATTGACATTAAATCTCAATCAAAATTTCAAGTCGCACATGACAGTATTCTCTTGAGGTTTCAATTTACTTATTAGCAATCGAAATTCCTTGACTCTGGAATATCTATCAGAGGGAATATCGTCACCAAGTCCACCTAATTATTGGCATACGCAGACGACATTGACATCTTTGGAAAGAACCCAAAATTCTCATTCATTCAGATGGAGCAGGGGGCAAAAAACCTTGGGCTGTATATAAATGAGGTAAAAACTAAGTAAATGGTAACCCCATATGCAGAAAACGTTTGCAATAGTAGAAGAACAACTATTAAGGTGAAAGAGCACCACCGAAGTAGTGGGTTCCTTCAATTACCTTGGGTCAGTAGTAGCCGGCGATATCAATATGGAAGAAGAAATACAAGGCCATCTACTCACAGCCAATAAAACCTATTTTAGTCTTTCAAGGCTCTTTACATCCAAGAATTTTGCCATTACTTCGAAACTGCTGCTGTTGAAGACAATAGTCTTACCAGTCACTTGCGTATCCGAGACCCTGTTTGTGGAAGGAACTACAATTCTGGAGACGTTATAATCACGGGCTATATCAATTCTACCGAGAAGCGGACTTAACAAAAATTTAGCTTGGAAGACTCTGGTGGGTTGGACAGCTATTTCGTGTGAGCGAAGAGGAACCGGCACGGAAAGTCCTTTGCTGTACAATTCATGGTAGTAGACAGGGACGCCCTACTGACCTTAACTGAATAATTATGGGTATTCCATTCGTTTCAGTTAAACGCTTTAGTTAAAGCATTTACACATAATTTTAACTGAAAGCTCAACTGAAACTGAAATGATCATCTAAATGGGGCTTAAAGCAGCTGTCAATGTCAACACACAACCTCCAGGATCTCAACTCCTTGGCTATAACAAACACGTTTTAATTGAAGTGAATGAGGTTAAAGTGCATTACGAGACATCATCTGTCTATCATGTCGGTAGCAATTACAAGAACCTAAGATGTACTGGAAACAAATAACACATTCGCCACATCGAGTGGATATATACAATAATGAGCCAGCTAAGAAAATTCTTGTTTGTCAGCCACAGGTTCGATATTGGAAGATCAAAAATGCTTTGATTCGACGACATGGAGGACGCAGATGAAGACTTGCTTATCTTTTTTGTGTCACAGTTCGTCCTGTATATGCCATGATGGAATTCACGGCCTAGAAACAGATTTGTTGTTACCTGAATTTGATAAATTAGGTATAGTTGTATACGATCGGTTTGTGCAAAAAGCATTTTCTATCATCATAACTCATTCTCATTTCGAATAAAATAAAAGTACAAACGATGTGACAAAATGTGTCAGGCAATTTAAAGAATTCAAAAATAATGGAAATTTTGTCCGTGATGTTACACTAATGTGGTTTCTCTTACAAACCAAGAAGAATTTCTACTAAAATTCAATGTTTTTTGGCTTGTAAGAAATGTGCAAAAACGTATCAGTCCTGTGTTGTCTGGTAGCTGTAAAATCGTTTTGTATTTGTACACAATAATCAAACCTCAGAAATGTAAAACTCGTAGTATGTGTAAATCCATCTCCAAAAAGAGATTCGAGAGAAACCAATCCTTCGAGAAATAAATTCAATTTCTTTGTAAAAGAAATGCGTTAAGGGAAAACAAATTTCCACTTGAACGTCACGGATCAATTCTTGGGTTGTAAGAAAAACCACATAATAAACACAAACTTGTGTATCCAACGATTTCAAATATTCAAACATTTATTTTTTCCGCTCCTACTACGATGCTCGATATTAAAAAACAAATTCTTTGGCTTCGGCCAAAACTTCGGCCTACTATATACGGAAGTCGAAGGTTTGACCAAATTCGACCGAAGCCGAAGCTTCAGTCGGGCACTACTGTCCTTAACTTATCGATGAAGCACTCAACTAGGCCGACAGTGCGCAGTGAAGTGCAAGATCGGCTTCGGTATTTCGCGATATCCTAGACCGCCTCGGGGTACAGTCCTTCAGGTAATTGATGATTTTTTTTATAAATTGAAAGTAAAAAACAAATACATACTTTTGTTTACTTATTTTATTCTTTTAATTCTTAGGAAACATAACATTGTTTCTTTGGAGTTTTGGGTTGTGTAATCGAATTCACCTTAAAACCATCATTGCTTCATCAATATATAATAATTTATAATAATCCAGGTATTTTCTCAATTTCTATTGTTTTGTTTTTTTCTCTTTAAATATAATTTTTTCTATTATCCTTTAGTACAACATATTTAGAGTTTTTCTTCTGTTTTGTAACAATACGTTTTTTTTTTTTAATAATCTTATTTAATCGATTGAATACAAGAGTACAAATTTAAAATTCTCAAATTACCGCTAAATCTAATTCATTCATTTTTGTTTGTCTTTGTTTTGAAAGTGTATATAAGTCATGGTATGTTAATGTTGGTTTTGTGTGTTAGTATTGTTTTTAAGTCAGCCCAGCCGAACTGTGGATCGATAGTACATTTCCTTGTCATCGCTTGTTGCTAAATTCTAACTAGATTATAATTTTTTTTGTTTACTTAATCGATTTAATAAATTATTGCTGTTTCGGATTTGTTTGTTTGTTTACGTTTTATTCTACTACTGCGCAAATGGAAGAGAATTACAAAAAGTCAATCATTCAATGATGACAACAACAAAAAGTTTTACTTATTATTAGGTTAATGTTTGTTTGCAGACAATTAAATGTACATGTTTATTTAAAAATAAAAACAGTATTTACAGAAAATTGAAGCCAGCGAAGATGTTTTGGTTCCAAGAATGCTGTATAGCCAGCGCAGGGGCGGATCCAGAGACTCTTTTTAGGGGGGGGGGGGGGGCTGAAATGTTGATTTAATAGGCAAAGAAAAAGAGGTCTTTAAAAGAACAATTAATCGTACATATTATGTCAGTCACGTCAGCTGAGTGAGAAATCTTAATCTAAAATAATTTCATCTCAGAGAGCTCAGAAAAAAATCTCAGTTCTCAGCTGAGACTTTTTGTTCCACTTATAAAATCTCTGAGACCTCGGTGGAACTGGCCTTATGAATTGAAGTTGATTTTATTAAAGGTATTATGTAAGCAAAATTTTGGTATTTTTAATTTCCCAGAGGAAGATATTGTAAAGGGTCCGATTTAGTGAATCTTCAATTTTTGCTTGAAACCATTTTATCATCATGTCAGCGTGTGTATATGCCTTTTGGCGTTACGCTTTTTTCTACGAATATCTCGAGAACTACTCACAGTATTGACATGAAATTGGACTCATTCGATGGGAATTGCGTTATTAAGTTTCGATTAAGATTTCAGCGATAGCTTAGCAATTTTTTAACTGGCATTAAAAATTTGAAAGTAGTAAAAATTCGTCATTTATGCATGAAAATTATGATTATCTCGCGAACCGCTCTGGGGCTGATCACCAGATCCCCCCCCGCCCCCCTCCTCTGAATCCGCCCTTGAGCCAGCGTAGTTTCCTTTGGAAAAAAAAATTGATTACTGGTCAAAAAGAAGTCGGTAAAAAAATGATAGCTGTGCTTGCGGTAATAATAATTCTCAATACATAGTTGTTTTGGAAGTTAGTAAGTAAGATAGAAAATATAAATATTGAAATATTATATCGAGTGCGTTGGATTGTTGTTTTCGGGCTTGAATGCAGCGCTAGCTATACAGCACTGAGAAAAACACACCAAATGAAATCGATTTTTCTGATACGACTTAAAATAATTGGATTTTAAATATAAATACGTTTTTATTTCAATTAAATAGAATTAATGATTATGTGTGTTAACTTACACCTCAATCAAAAACAGTTCTTGTAAATAATTATGTTTACAATACATTGGCTTTTTTGTTTTGTCTTTTTTGAATGTTTTTGTTTTATGAATATTTTAAATAAAGAATACTGTTTTTATTCTTGTATACAAATAAGGAAAACAAAATTATACAAAAGACGAACAGGAAAAAAAAACTTAAAAATTCGAAAACAAATCTTTGATTAACCACATAATTTATTCAACAAAATATTTCTCTTTTTTTTTCTAAATTCAACTGTAATAAAACAAAACTATATAAAAGTAAGACGAAACGTAAATATTAACGTGAAGGGATGTTAGTAAAAATAAAAAAAAAAAAATAAATAAAGAAAGTTGTGTCCTTATGCATGTAGTACGTTTGCCATCATTCTTAGCGTATAAAAACAAAGTCGAAAAAAATTATCGTGTTTAAGTGTCACAGCACCAAATTTAGAATTTGTTAACCTGAAAGAGAAGAGAAAGTTTGCAATTAGTTTAAAGTAAGAGAATATACTGGCATAAACTGAGCTTTCTGCAATTCTACAGAGTTTAAAAAAATTAAATATGTAAAAACCATTTTAACACCTCGAATTGTATTGTTCGAGTAATACTCGTGCCCATAGTTTTTAAATTCATCTTTCACAGGCACTGCCTCTTGCGAAGAACTGACAAGACTTCCAAGAGTAGCAATCTGTCATGAAAAAGTGCTTCTCAACTTTGCCTTTCGGAATCGGCGTTAAATTGTAGGTCCCCTCAATTCTTCAAACGCACTCAGAGAATTGTTGATGAGAGTAAGCCACTTAGGCCTTGGCTCTTCAAGAAATCTGTTAGCCTGTTAGTCCGTCTGTACACTTCACTACTGTCTAAACAGCTTGGCCAATTTACTTTAAACTGGATGCTGGGTACAAATTTTATGCAAAGTTATATTATACATTATGTAATGTACTCAGCTTTTTTATTTTGCAAAATAAATATTAAGGATTCTGTCAATAAGTGACTTTTTTATATATGTACATGTTTGAGACTATTGTATTTTTGCCCAGCACAACTTGTATGATGACAACTGCTGTTCCTTGAAATGAGGAAAAATCAAAACTCCCAAAGTTAAATTAACTTAATGAAATGTAAACCTTATTGGGAATTGGGAACACCCTCATCATCCCAGTCCTGCTGCTGCCTCAGATGGTTCGGTCATTAAGAGTGGATGGACACCAATGCTCCGGACCGGAAAGCCTTCGACACAATTCCCGAGGGACGTAGGACGAGAGGAAAACCGCTACTCAGGTGGCGCACTCAAATGGAAGAGGACCTCAATCAACTTGAAGTGCAAAACTGGAGACAGCTAGCTAGGGACCGAGTTGGCTGGCGGAGACTGTTGATTGTGGCCCAAGTCCACTAAAGACTGTAGTGCCACATTAGGTAAGTTAGAAAGTAAGGATGCAAAGATATAAGAATGAATAATACAGAAAGCCCCGGTTACCAAATAACAAATTCGAAGTGGGTCAAAAAATGGATTTTAAAGCGTCAAATTTTATCGCATTGCAATTTAGTTCGGGAAATTCAGCTTTCAAAAGTGGAAAACTACAAAAACTGTTTTGAAATAAGCGATGTAAAAAATTCATTAATTAAATTCATTTAATCGTTAATTAAAACAAAATGTGCGCATCTTAGAACTACAAGCAGCCCAAACAAGGAATCAAAGGAATTCGCAGATCTTAAATAAGTGCAGTCTACAATTGGACAAATTGTTTTCGACTTATGTTTGATTTTTCCAGTTTTTCGACTCTTCCCTTGGTTCACAGGAACCATCATCCCTGAATACAACTGAATTTACCATGAACATTTCATAAATATCTATTGGACCGTCAGGAGTCCATAGCAGACATAAAAACAAACAAACATACATCCACTTTTATATATTTCGTATTTTACTGCGGATGTAATGAAAACGTACAATAGGGCGTATGCGTGTTTTTTTTATAGATTTTCTTATTTTATTCGTTGTTTTTAACTTTTGGTTTGTTAAAAATATCCGACTCATCATTTTAGCGAAGGAGAGTTTCCCTGGAATTTAGGCGTAAATAGCGCCTTGATACTTTCTATCCTAGGCCCGTGGACATTCTCCAGGGTGATCAAATGAAAATGAACACACAAAGTGTAATATTCAGAGCTACCAAGAGTTTTATGACCCCGAGAATATCCGACTTAAGTTCCATGAGCAAAGCTCACTCGATCAAGAAATATCGGTTGTTAATGTTACACCACTATTTCTGATGATGATAACACAAACATAAATTTTTTCAAATATTTGCTGAAGCTTTAATGTTCCAATTCTTCAAATAATGGTTTATCCCTTTTTTTCAAAATCTACCCTTAGTAGTGTCCTTAGCTTAGTGGTTAGGTGCGTGTCTGCTAAGCAGATGCAGAACGTCGTGGGTTCGAGTCCCATAGTTTTTATTTCATCTTTCACGAGCACTACCTCCTGCGAAGAACCGACAAAACTTCCAAGAGTATCAATCTGTCATAAAAAAGTGCTTGTCAACATTGCCGTTCGGAATCGGCATTAAATTGTAGGTCCCCTCAATTCTTCACACGCATCCAGAGAATTGTTGATGAGAGTAAGCCACTTAGGCCTTGGTTCTTCAAGTGCTGTCGCGCCACTCTATTTATTTTACCCTAAGTTCTGGGCATACGAACCAGCAACCTATGCAAATGCTTTGAAAAGGAAACAATTGAACTAAGCCTAAATTGTGAAAGTCGAGTGCTCCGCTCTGAGAACCCTAAACCCAAACAGCTCGAAGAGCTGAAAAAAAAACTCCTTGTCCTTCGTGTTTTCCAAAGCAACTGCCCCAAGTAAAAGGAGAATTTGCGAAAAGTTTACAAGTATAAGAAATAGAAGCCTTTAGGTCATAGATAGAAGTGAACCCGTGCTATGCGTAAGGCATTGTCACCCAGAGATCCCAACACGTCGATCTATCCAATGAGGCATAGATAACGTTATCTACCTAAACACGAAATTTGACTGCAAGTCAAGCTATGCAGTAGAAAGTAGAACTCGTTCAAACAAATAAGAAAAAAAAAAATTACGGGGAGAGATCAGCCCACAAATAGTCTGAAAATTTATTGGTATCTTGGGACTATTTTAACAAACCTTTGCAGTTGGTCTAACACAAGAATATCCAAATTCATGATGTTTTGAAAGTGAAGCCGTGGTTCTAATCCAATTGTGGAATTTCGAACAAAGGTCCCTGTTCACCTATTGATGAAAATTCGACTGGTTGACAATGTGAATAAAACAGAAACCATTAAGGTTTTATTTTTTCGTTTATGTTTGTCTTTAGTTTACAATAAAATTTTACTTTAACTTCAAAATTTTACATGTTTGTTGTATTTCAATATTAATCAATTAAATTACTACTTAGACTACTTAATTGAATTTAAAGTACGAACCTGCTACCACAAACGATGCAAATGTAAATTTCGCGAGAGTACCGAACGAACGTCATTTGTAAATCTTAGAGCGTCCAAAAGTGGCAATAATGATAACAACGCAACATCCATTGGATCTGAGAACCAGCTTTTTATTGGTATTGCATTGTTTGGAAAACAACGATATGCTCCTGGGGAATTGTCTATGATAAATATCTAAAAAGAAAACAAATAAACAAATTTTGAATCATCAATGAACCAGAGAGAACAAAAAAACAAACAAACCTTATTTAAATCGTTACAAATAGCTGACAAGTCTTTGGTGTATGAACCAAAATCTGGCGTACAGTGCTGACGATAGTATCTCCGGCGTAGTATATTCCGGCCATTGTCCAATTTGTCAGCAACAGCCGCACCATAAATTTCCATACTTGCTGTGAATATCACTAGATCATACCATTGTGATACCTAAGGACAACACATTAAGAACAATTTATTGCAATCGAATCGCGATTTGACTTACCACATCGAGAAAAAAGTCAACATGTGGCCTTTTGTGCACAAAAAATCGAACCGGATGTCTGTCAATTGTTACTTTAACTGTAAAATCATGTGGTGTTCCTGGCTTGACTGTATTCCTTGGCATGGCATTGTGATGCGAATGGATAAGAGTTTCGTCCAAATCGAGTACGAGGGTTTTTCGCTGAACAATACTGAGCCGATGCCGCGACACCGGCGATAGTGGGAAGAGCTCATATTTGACTGGTTGATACTGTACAAACTAAACAGGCTCATATCAGATTTTTTTATATTTAAAAGGATGAATTTAATTAAATATTTAATAACAACTTAAGACTAACAAGGCAAATTAACTGACAAGACTACGTAGGCCGAACCATGAACAACTTCTCTACAAGGCAATGTTTCGGAATATCTACATGAAGGACGAGAGAAGCAGAAGACATTGACATCATTCAAAGGATCCAACAAGCCGTGTACCTTTATAAATTCAAGCGAATTCTTGTGGAGAATATAAATAAGAAAGATTCCATCCCGGGAGTGTCAACTCCCGCACTCTCCCACCAAACGAAGAAATTGTTCGGCAAGTATTTCTTCGAGGATTTAAAAGAACTCTCTAGTACACCAGGTACTAACATTCAGAACTTCGTCAACGCCCCTAAATGGCTTGACTAACTGAACACATAGGTTATTCTTATTAGCTTGAGTAGCAATACTCACGGGTATCACAATGGATCTGTATTGATCTAAGTGTGACGGCAACAACATCAACTGTCAGTCCTTTAACCTAACCTTTACATCTAGCTCGCATTAACAAGAGGTTTGGAAATAAATTTTCAATTAATGACAAAACCAGGAAACCTTGGCGTAGGTCAACGATCAGGATGCATGGATGAACTTGTAACAAGAAGTCCGCACCGGAGATAAAGGTAAAAACCTCATCGAAGTGAGTCACTCAAGTATATTAAAACTCGAAATTGATCCTCTAAGCTCAGTTTGTGGTTGATTTCCTGACTTCAAATAGCCCGAAAAGTCTAGCATTGCCTTTATGTTTTCCTTGCACTTGAGATTAGCTTGCAATAAAATCGCATTAAACAAAATTGTTCAATAAACACCAGCAATGAAATGAATACGAACTCACAATCTAATCGAAAAACTAGTGTTTGCCTATCGAGATTCTGCTTCTTTTCTATGCGCCATTCGCGCTTTATCAATTTCCTCCACTAAAGATAACTAACTAATCAAAGGTTCTCGTATTATTGGATTTAACAAATGAACTCCAACAGTAATTATATGACAAGCAATTTCTGAGAAACGAATTGCAAATTAAAAAAAAAAAGAATCCCTCAATTAAATTTCAAATAACCTCAAGGACATGCTAGTGCATGGTTTTTAATCTACGATCTATTTCACATACACTTCGGCACTCCACGATGGTCATTCATTCTCAACTCATGGTCACGCTCACGGTTAAACAAAATCATAAACAGAAACGAAAGCAAGAACGATCCAATCATAACAAATCATTAAACTTGTTAAAACGAGAAATAAAAACTCATACTTACAGCACGGATTTGCCGATTGAACATAAAACAAATGCACGTCCATATTTTTGATATTACGACCAAGAACGCTCGGAATTTCATTTGAAGGAGTGACAACATTGGTATACCACCAATGCCTCATAAACGCGCGTTTCGCCGAAAGATGCAAAACACCGAAGATCTTTCAAATTCTTGAAGAAAAAAAATAACAGACCCCAAAAATGTGTCTGCAGAGAAAAAACAAAATGCAAGGAACTTGATAAAGTTGTCCAAAACTGTCGCTTTTGTTTGTTTAATGGATATGGCATGAAATTATGAAGAAATGGAAGCAATCTCGATCTCACAGTTTTTCAATGTTTTCTTTTATTTTATGATTTCGTGGTGAATGGTGAACGTGAATGGTGATGCTTCTTGTACTTCTTTTCGATATTTTTTTTCTTTTTTGAAAAAAATCCCCCCTTTTTGGATGAACGCCAATAAAAGAGAAGCCGTCCGTTTTTTTTTTCTTTTTTGGTCGATTGAACTTTTTTTTTGTTATATATGCGAATGAAAATGAAATAAGAAAAAAAATCAACACACAACACGCATTGGTTCTTTTTTCTTTTTTATATTTTCCTTTTTTTCTTGTTTTTGGGATTTTCCATGAACCATTCACTAACGATTTACATTTGTTTGAATTTTGTAGATTTTGGATTGTTACTGGGCTTAAATTGTTTTTTGCATGATTTTTGGGCTTAAATTTTGTAGATATATGCACTTTTCTCCCGGAAAAAGTTGTCTCGGGGACTCGCTCTGCTAAATTTATCTATCGTCGTTTTGACAGTTTTGGATACGAAAAGAAAAATTTTTGCAAAGAAATCTGAAGTTGTCACATGAAGTTGGTTGGGATTGAGGCTTTGTTGAGCGTGTGCAAGAAAAATGACGGATATGTTCGTAGAATAGGCATAAGGGTATGCAACAACTATTACCAAGTTTACAAGCAGAATCGAGGGCTCGAATTGGATTAAGGCTGTTTCACAATAGAGGGTGTTGACATTTCATATAGAATACATGTGAATTGATGCTTCCACACAAAATAGAGCGTTGAACGCTCTCGCGGCACGTAATGTAAGCTTGAACGTAATCCTAAATCGAATTGTATTCTATTTTTAATTGGCGCCTTGAGCTTCATCACAAGTTTGTTCGTTCCTGAGATTATTATTTTTTTTCCCAGAAATAAAAAAAATCATCCATTTTTAACCACTGTATCACGAGGTTTAGCGAAGTAGATTAAGAGCAAATCTCTACTTTTATCGGATTTAGAGTACATATTCGTCGACCAAAACGTGGAATAATAGTACGTTTAGTATAATACTACGTTTTAACTACGCTAAATTCAAGAAAAGTCGAGATTTGCCCTTAATCTACTTCGTGAAATCTAGTGATTAGCGTCAGTGGAATCAGCATATTAGTTTTTAAATTAATATATTTTTTAAGTAGGGGAGTTTTGAATACTTGTGACTGCTAAAATAGTCCTTGAGCTTGTCTCTCATTTGAAAGAAGCCTCTTTTGATGGGTGAGGATGAGGGTTTTTTCGCAATTTCCGGAGGGCAAACAAGACACTAATAAAATAATAAATGAAGGAAAATAATAATCAAGAAAACTAATTTGTAATAAAAACGCTGATTAAATAATCAAATGTCACTTGCAAGTATGAACGCGGTATTGTGAGCTGAAGTTGAAGACACCTGCGTTTTACTGTCAAAACAGCCAGAAGCTTACGTTAAGCTTGAAACCAGTGATCACTTTATAACAAGATTGGAAACCTATCTACGTTTTACCCTCCAAATACCGCAAAAGTAATTTTTTTTTTCATACACACATACTCTTGCAGCAAACTTCTTTATTATGCAGGCAATTGTATCATTATTACAAAAAAACGCATACTCTTACAGCTAACCTGTGTCTTTAAGTTTGTATTACACGCATACTCTTACAGCTAACCTGCTCCCCTAGCTTGTAGGCAAATGTCATTTTGACAGCAAGGTTTCCAATCTTGGTATAAGTGATCAGTGCTTGAAACATTGAATAAGAAGTACAGGAAGGGGTCTTATGAAAAAGAATTGAAGAATTTGTTTGAGTAGTGTGAGTTTCACAAACACAAACACATTACAAAAGGGTTGGTCGGCAGTTGAATGGTCAATCTCAGGGGCGCCAAGCAAAATTTGATTGTATCAAGATCGATTGTGCTTCAACTTTTTTTCAATCTCAATTCTTTTTTAGGATGCATGGTGCTTTTAATACCAAAGGTGCACATGCACGGTTTTTAATGTTTCGTTTCCTATATTCCGCAATTTTCCATTTCTTCATTCTTAATTTCTTTCCATTGTACATGAATAATACAAAACGGTAAAAGAATTAAAAACTATTCACTTGAAGTATTGTAAAAGCAACTTAAGAACTGTCCAAACGGTTAGATTTAAAAAGCGTGCATCGCTTTGACAGCTTATTCCCTTCCACCTATCATCTCGGCAGGTTTTACACAAAGTCACATGACGTTTTTATGTTCATTTTTATTTCCGACATTTTCGCATTTTCATTCGTAATTCATCATATTTTACGCCTATTGCAATACAATCAACAAACATGCTGTTTCCATTGACGCTAATTACAAGATTTAGCGAAGTAGATTAAGAGCAACTCGTAATGAAAACGTACTATTATTCTACGTTTTGATCTACTTATATGTCGAGATTTTATCTTAAGGCTAAACTTTAATGCAACTCTGCTCACACAAGCACGCTTAAGTGAACCAGCGAATACACACGAACCCTATGCGCAAACCGTAATGTACTTAAGCTACGTTTGTTAAATTTTCGTTCAACTTTTATTATTGTGGTCTCATTCACTCGTTGCTGAATTTCATAATTTGAAGAAGAGAAAGCCAAGCCTACTCATTTGCTTTAAAAAAAAAAAAATAGAGTGGCTCGACAGCTCTTGAAGAGCCAAGGCCTAAGTAGCTTACTCTCATCAACAATTCTGAGAGTGTGTGCGAAGAATTGAGGGGCCTACAATTTAACGCTGATTCCGAACGGCAAAGTTGAGAAGCACTTTTTTCATGACAGATCGATACTCTTGGAAGTTTTGTCAGTTCTTCGCAAGAGGCAGTGCCCGTGGAAGTTGAAATAAAAACGTTTATGGGCACGAGTAGGATTCGAACCCACTGCTTAGCACCCATCGCACCTAACCACTAAGCTACGGACAGTACACTTCTTTTGCTTACTTAAGGAAATTATAGTCCGTTTTTTTGACATAAAAACATAGTATTATACTAAACGTACAATTTTTCTACGTTTTGATTTACTAACATGTACTACAAATCCCAGAAAAGTCAAGATTTGTTCTTAATCTGCTTCGCTTAATTTTGTGATTGTCAGTGGAAACAGCATTTGAGTTTTCTTGATAAAGTGGTCCAGAGAATGTTGGCCTTGGCTCGTTGGCAAATAATTTTTTGCAATGACAGCAAACTCAAAACGGAAGTCAACAAAATAATAGCTAAAAGCACCTTGTAATTCATTACGAATATCATTTTATTTAACGTTACTCGTTTTACACAATTGCAATTTAGCGAATACGAGGTTTAATAATCATTAACCGTTTTACGCAATAATGGCCCTGGGTTGCTTTTCAGTACCTGTTGGTTGCCGTTTTTGCAATAAAATTTCTTTTCAATTCAAGTTCAAACTAAAAAAAAAAAGGATTTCCAATAAAACAAAAAATATTTCAAATGCAGTAAATTCTTTGGTGTTTGCAATAATGCAAATAACACAGAAAAACAGCTCATGTAGAACTTTAGTTAAGCAAGATTTCCACTCGTTTTGCAGAGAAAAACAGTTATTAGCTCGCTGAACACAGGCATTTATATTCAGAGGAAAGAGAATGTCAAAAAAATATTCCATTTTCTTTGATCGTCAAAAACCATTTAAAAAGAAAGAGCAAATTTCTAAAAACGAACGGCGAGAAAAGATGCATTTATCATTGAAATAATACAAAAATTCTTTAAATTCTTCATAAAAAAAATCAAAATAAGTAAGGCAATAACAAAAATAATCAATTAATCAATATTTTTTGCCGCTATATGCACACAAAACAGGTTTGTTTCAATGCTTGCTAAGAAAAGAAAATTTTCTTTCTATAATTGAAGTTCTGCGCGCTGCAACCCTACACCCCTTCACAACTCCACTAACCAACACAACATTAAAAAATCCAACAAATTCTCGGTCGGCCGTTTCCAGCAGTAACTTGTCGTTGTCGCCATCAACCAATTGCAATCTATAAATTCATCAATCTGGCCCAGTAAAACGAGTAAAATTTAATTCTTCCTATCAGCTCCAGACATGCATAAAAAGGTAATATCAAATTCTTGACATTTTTTTTTCTTTCAATTCAGTCAAAATCGAAAATAAAAGGGGGGAGGGGGCCTTCACCCATTGTAAAATTTGTTCGAGTTTCATCCACGGAAAATTACACACAATCTTTTTTCATTTTTCTCTTCTTCAACCACCAATTACTGTGTAGAATGACTTTTTTATATATCGTCAAGTATAGAAAATGTGGAAAATATAACAAAGCATAAAAATAGAGATAAAGACACTTAAGAAATCTTTTTCATTGGTTCTGTGTAAAGAATATAAATTAAATTTGTACAAAAATGGGTCGCTCCAAAAAGCAGCAGCAGCAGCATCAACCAGAAAATGCTAGAGATTATTCAAATAAACCAAATCAATTACGAAAGCAGCAAGAATTATCATCATCAACCAGTTGGCGGCCCTCTGCCTCGACAACCTCCAAGGTAGGTACTACATTGTATCAGTTCAACCTCTGCCCCTGTGTCTGCTATTCCCTTCACTCTCACCAATCGACTAGGGAATCCAAAAATGTACATAAACACATAAAAATAAACGAATGAAAAATTCGGGTCTGCGGAAAACCGACGTGAGAGAGATTAAATGCATCAAATGTTGCTTAAAACTTGACTGAAAGATAACAGCATGTTCATAAATATTTATGTTCACGTGATAACGATGTAAATAAGACGAGCAAACGAAAACACCCGCTAATCGGGCAGATTATTTAGCAGTCTTACGTGTGTATAACAGTTTGTGTTGTAACTTTCCTTGGCCGAAAAAATTAAGAAAATAAAATATTTTATGTAAAATTACTTCGGTTTGTGTTGTTTTTGAAGCTAATCTTCGATTTGAGTGTGTTGTTTTGAAAATTCAATGATATTTTTTCGAAAATTATGGCGTATAACAGTTTTGCATTTGTCTATTTTTGTTTAGTTAAATGCTGTAATGCAAATGGATCCGCCTGGCAGTCGACGACGTATAGCTAGGAATCCGATAACCGACCAACATCAGCAGCAGGATTCCCTGTCGCCAATACCAGCGGATGCAGATTCGTCAAATGATGCTGCGCCAAGTGGCGGTGGAGCAGCTGGCGAATGCCGTCGCAGTTCCCGCAAAAAAACGATAAAATTCGATGTTCGCGACTTGTTGAACAAAACGCGCAAAAATCACAAGATTCAAATCGAAGCACGTATCGATTCGAATGCACCAACAAACAAAGCAAGTGGCACTGGAGCGGCCAGCAGCAGGGCCGAACTGGATAGCAAGCAGAAGAATTTCATTGAAAAGTCGGCGATTTTTCGTCGCTATTCGATTTCGGAGAATAAACTGCCACCACGTCCGCCACCGCCACCGGGTGCTCTTATGCATACAATTCAGCAATGTGTGGGCGAGCTGGAGCAGCTTCCGCTGGCGGAGAGTGGGGAACTTAATCTGGCAGCAATATCGCCAATTGCTCGGCGACTGAGTCGCACGCAGGACATACTGACAGCAAGCATGATAAAACCTAAGCAGGTTAGCAGTTTGATAGTCACAAAGCTCGAAAGTGCAAGCACGGCGAAAGCAGCGACGTCGTCAACCGTAGTTGAGACGAAATCAATGCCAACCAGAAGACGGGTGACCGAAAGATGTGAGCCATCGACTTCGAATGCTGCCACAGCAAAAAACAAACAACAGAAGGTAGTACAAAGACGTGGACGGAAACCAAAAGCTAAAGTATTTGACGAGCCCACCACGAAGGCGGATTTATTTTCTATTTGCAACTCCTCGTCGCCTTCGTCTTCGATTGATGGTAGTTTCCTAAGATATGCTACACAGATCCCTGCAGCAGAAAATGGCAACGAACCAATAGAAACGGGGAATTCCTCGGACCCCTCAGACACTTCCACGACAGGCATTGATTTGAAAGAGAATCTAGATGCCAGTGCTGTAACACTGCCCCTACCGACAATTCCAGCAGATGACTGCGCCCGCAATTCGACTGACGAATCAATTGCTGCCACCGAAGAGGACACTTTCTCTATCCAAAATCTGAGTTCAGATGAATCCATTGCCTCTTCTAGCAAGGAGATGAAAGCCAATGATGAAATATCACTATTTGGCCGATCGAACAGCACAGACACAACTAGTTCGGATAGCAGTGAGAAGAGACAGCGCAAAATTCGTATTGCCGTAAAGAGGGTTTCACTGACGCCCCAATTTTTGCAATCTCCTTCGATGTCGCCTCATTATCCACAGTCGCCACAATATCCAGAACTCCCTCAGTCACCCTTAGGCTCTAGTTCCGAAGAACCACCGCCCCCGGAAAACGGTGACACAGTTGATCTGCTATCATCGACAAACGATGACGTTTCAAATGATCGGGCAACAGCGGAAACATCATCTTCATCCATAAGTGCATTGAAACAATTGAACGAAAATGAAAATAAAATGCCACTTGCTGTGCCGTCGTGCACAACGCCCCCAGTTGCCATTGATGGCGACACAACATCAGTTGACAGTAGTGTTGTTGAGATTGTCGTCGGAACGGCTAAAATTGCGAATTCTTCGGTTCCAAAACGCAGAGGACGATCCAAAGCGAACAAAGAGCAACCGGCGATGGACACGCTTAATACTCAGGAAGAATTTCCATTCAATAGTAATAATCGCAGTTCCTCCGCTCGAAGACAAATTCATCAGCAGCCAACTGAAACAATAACTGCCAGCATTATTCCCACAAAAAGTCGCGAAGATGTCGCACAATCATTGGCAAAAGAAGTTGCTTCATCTACAGCAAGCGATGACACTTCCTTGATTGAAAACCCAAAGCCAATAACTCCAAAATCTCCGTCAGAGGAGACAAGTCCAGTCAAAGACGATTCTGGTGATTCCAACTCAATCGCAAATCCAAAAACAAGAAGTCTGAGAAGTACTCAGAGCAATTTGGAGTCTCTGCCTCAGTTGACTCTACCGACAAGGCAAAGAAAAAGTAACAAAGTCAGTAGTCCGGTCATTGAAGACCCTCCTGCCGCCGAAAATAATGCAAAGACTGACGTTTCACCAGTTCTAATCAATTCGTCTCAAATTGAAATCGAATCTGCTCAAGAATCAATCGCAGAAGTGAAAATCACTCGCTCCAGGGCATTGAAAAAGAAATTCAACCAAGGTGATCCAGTGCTTACAGATAAGAATCAAACTAATCCTGCCAAAGATGGTCTATCGACTTCGGCTGATAAAAAAGAAACAAACATTTCAAAACCCGAAGGGGAATCAACAACTGATCGGTCAAGCGCTGACGAGACAGCCAGCTCGGATCGTAGAGAATCTCCGAGATTGCGGTCTTCAGCATCTTTGGCCATGACGAAACTAACCCCAAACAAAGTGTTCACAGCAGTCAGTTCGAGTACTCCAGATTCAGAATCATCGGCAGAGAGTACGGATGGTCGGGACAAGTCTTCAAAAACAAAAACACTCAAAAAATCCAAACCAATCACGAATAGTGAAAAGGTCAGTGAAGAAAACAGCGGTATGTGTTCAGAGAGTTCCTCCATAACATCTTCTTCTACGTCAACTTCATCCGGCTCATCAACCTCATCATCATCAGCAATATCTGCATCTGATGCTTCATCTAAGTCAGGAACTTCCTCTTCAACATCTTCTTCGTCATCAGGATCATCCTCATCCGCATCATCAACATTTTCTGAAGGACGATCAACTCCCTCCTCGAAAGAAGAAGCAAGAAAATCTCCCTTGAAATCCGCCGTCTTAGATAGGGTCAAATCTTCTGCAAGGTCTGATAGTGAATGTTCAGAAAAGTCATCGACTTCGGACGATATGAGATTTAAGAAGCTTGAGAAAATCTCCCAGAGACGTAAGACAGCTCGATTGGAGCGATTGAATCGTTGGTCATCCGAAGGTAGTGAAAGTTCTTGTTCAACTGTTTCCAGAACACGTTCGGGTCGATCAAGAGGAAGACTCGAAGATACAAATTCGCAAAAGAACGAAACCTCAGTAGTTAATGAAACCAACGAGAGTGTCCCAGAAACTCCCGTAGAGAATTCAACCCACGCAACTTCCCAACTACGATCTAAATCAAAAAAGAGAACTAGACGTTTCGTTCCAATCAAATACAGTTCATCAGAATCGGGTTCGCTGTCGGACGACGGTCGAAAACCACCTCCTGCGATCAACGTACCAAGTCGAATGACGCGAACTCGTCGAAAGACAATTTCAAGTGCAAGCGATTTTGACGAATTGCCTTCGAATAATCTCAGCCCACCAGATTTAGCATTGGAATATTTGCCCCGAAGATCAAAACTCGGAATGGCAAAATCTCAAGGTGACTTGTCCAAAATCGGAACTGATGACGAGGCAATCAAATTGGATACCAAAACAAGACGTTCTCGCTCGAAAAAGGGCATTAGAAATTCTTCTAGGTGTCGATCTCAATCGACAGCAGCATTAAAAAGTGATCTTGCTTTCAAGGACACGAAAGGTGTTCAGGAAATCAACGATTATTCGCAGACTGCATCCCAACGTTGTCAGTGTCGTCTTACTCTTCCTCCTCTGCTGAGGAAACCCAGACCAAAGACTTACCACAGAGAAAAATAACAAGACTGTCTTTGAAAAATCAAAACTCCGATTCTGGAAACAGCGAGTCGCAGACTAAGAAAAAAAATTCAGACTCTAATAATGACCATGTATGCCAAGTTATGCCTACTCTAGTCCCAGATTGCCTAGAAACAATAAAAGATGACGGCAAAGATCTGGAGGGCAAGTCGAAAGCTGGCCAAATAATAGTAGAACCCGAAAATAGCTCTTCGCAAATCAAAAATTCTGAATCGGAAGCTAGCAATTCAGTTAAATCGTCTCCCAAACACAAGAAAACAACCAAGTCGATCAGAGAAAAGTCCGAAGCCGACGCAATTGATGAAGCCAGTGGTATCTGTAATGAGAAAGACGTGGAACTTTCGGTTCAAAGCGATCCATTAAAAGAGAACGTAAAGGATCCGCCTTCTGATTTTCGAAGAATTACTCGTTTTAGTCCGAAAAACTTGGAAGTTGCGACTGCTGAGCCTAAATCAAATGAGCAGTTAGTTGAAAAGGAAGAACCGGAAGCAATAAAAAAAGTAACCCGATCGTCTTTGAAGAGAATCGAAATAATCGCTAATTCAAGTCCAGACGCAATTAAAGAAAAGACATCTGAACCCGAAGATAAAGATTTTGTTTCCATCCCAGATCTATCGAAGGAACAGGTTAAAATATCCCCAAAAGCAAGAAAGGTGGGTACGAATTCCCCAAAAAGCACTGAAGAACAACAAAAACAAGTCGATGAAGAACTTCAGGATCTTGAAATAACATCTCCTGATTTAAGGAGCAATGCAACTAGTTGTTCGACTACAAATCAGCAAGAAGAAGAACCAAAACAACTCGACAAAGTGCATTCTGATGACATAGAAAATACTCTTCAGGAAGAACCTAAACAAATCCCATTGGAATCAGAACTTGTCGCTGGGGAACAAAAAGTATCTTCTCCTAAAACGAAGCAGTCGACTCCAAAGCAGCAGGAGAAAGAGTTTAAACATGTTGACAGTCTGCAGTCGGACGAAAAAGCTATCGTAGCTGAGCAAAAAACATTAACCTCCTTGGAATCTGCCATACAAGAACCAGTTTCTGTAGAGTCTCCAAAGGGAAAAAGACAGCCAACGCGTGCCGCCGCTGCTCTCAAAAGTCCCACTAAACCAAAAACAGAAGACAAGAAAGAGGAGCCAAATGCAATTGACAAGACGTCCGATGATCTCAATTCAGTTCCGACAATACAAACGCAAGAAAATGACCAGATTATAAAAGTTCCACGAGAACTTCGGAAGACTACTCGGTTTTCTCCCAGAGTTCCAGAAAATTCACAAACTCCACAAGATGAATCGATGGTGGAGAAATTCAGTGTCGAAAATGAAACAGAAAAGAAGGATATTCAGCTCTTGTCCGGATCAGCTGAACTAAGTGAACAAGAAAAAACAACTAAAGGAGCCGAAACAAACGAAACTCTTCCGACTGCTGTTGTTGAAGTAAGTTCAGATAATCGCCAAATTGAGAAAACGCTGAAGGACACCAATGATGATTGCCAAGTTCGAGAGCCTGGGTCGTCAATTGAGGTGCAAGCAGTGAAAACGACACGAGCAAGAAAAGCCACAAGGTTCTCTCCATTAGTTAGTCCAACATCAATCCATGAAATTAAAACAAAATCAACTGAAATAGAAGTTCCTCAAAAAGTGTCTGAAGACCAGGTTTTCTCTACCACAGAAATTCCAAATTCAAGTTTGTTACCTCCAGTGCTTAAACCTCAAGATTCAAATCGGACTGCAGACGACGTATTCCCAAAAAGAGATGCCATCGAGATGCCTCCATCTGCCTCGAATTCAACACCTCCATCTAAGAAATCCGATTACGCTTCAAAGAAGGTCATTAAGCAGCAACTGCAATCAATGTTGGACTCTCTCACACTAGTCGGAAGCAATACGACTCCTCCCAAAGAAACAACACCTCGTCGAAAGAAGAAAACATTGACGCCCGTAGCCGCTCCACCCTCTTCCGATTCAAATCAATCCGATGAACCCATGAAACAAACCCAACAAGAGCCAACACAGAAAATCGACCAAAAACCAGCAACACCAAGAAGAAAACTTGATTCGAGTTTCATTGAATCACTTGAAAAATCACTTCTCCGATCAGCTAAGAAGGCATCGAAAAAAAAGGAAAAGGATAAAGCAGCGATCGCCCAGATCTTAACGCCTACAATCACCGCGAAAGAAGAAAACACTAAAAAATCCACATCTCCAACAAATTCCACAGCTCAAAAGCCCATTGAACAATGCGAGGAGTTGAAAAAACCGGTGGAGGCTCCTAGTCCCAAGCTCAAGAAAAAACAACCCAAGGAATCACCGAAACAAAATAAGAAGCTGGAAGATCAGAATCTAGCGAAACGAAAGAATCTTGAGAAAACAAAGAAATCCGAAGAATCAAGTTTCGCCAACATTTTCAAAGATGTCGCTGTGACTTCACATCCTCAGCCACCCAAAACCAAAGCCGAGACGAAATTCTTTTCGCCGGGTAAATCCTCAATTGAATACGAGCCATCGTCTCCGCCTCAACTACAACCACCAGTTGTTCAGGATGTCTCACCGCAACTGCCGGTTGAAGTTATCAAAGAAAAATCACCCGATTTGATCCCGGATCCACTCAAGGATATCGAGAAGTTCATTGAAGACGGGGTGAATCTGTTGAAGCGAACCTACAAAATCGATGCCGACGATGATACCTCCCTCGACCGTGACATACTCAAACCAGATGACATCATGACTCCGAAAAAATGTAAGCTTGATGAAAATGTTGTCGAGACTGCATTGACGCCTACGGCCAACTCCCAAGGCACATCACCCCGAGACGATGATAACTCAAACTCAAATTCAGAGTGCTCGAATTTGACCAGCCTAACCAACACTTCGACCAGTGAAATCGATACTCCGAATGGAATTCGAAGATCTCATCGAATCAAAAACAATTCGAAGAGCACCAAATGTCTGGTCGGACGTGGCCTGGTGCGTGAGCGAGAACGTTTCTCGACGAAGGACGATGAGAAAACAATCTATTCCATCGATGATCAGAAAATGGATTTGGCCGAAGTTGAGGCAAAGAATTCGAAATTCCTTAAGGACATGGAGGAGCGTCTGAGCAATTTCAGAGTGATTCGTGAGAATGAATACAAATGTGAACGGGTCATAAGCAAAGAGGCCAAGAGAATGCTGTGCGATTGTTTTCTGACTGCCGAAGAGGAGGAACGTGGCGAATTGGGATGCGGTGAAGATTGTCTCAATCGATTATTGATGATCGAGTGCGGAACTGATTGCACAGTTCGTGAGCGCTGTACGAATCGGAGATTCAACAAATTTTTGTATTCGCCATGTCGTGTTTTCAGAACGGAAAAGAAGGGCTTCGGAATCATGGCCGACATTGAAATCCTGCCCGGAGAATTTATTATGGAGTACGTAGGCGAAGTGATCAATGGCGATGAGTTTGAGATTCGTATTAACGAGTACTCCAAGGACAAGAACAAGCATTACTATTTCATGGCACTGCGCAGTGATGCGGTGATAGATGCCACGGCCAAGGGTAACATTTCACGATTTATAAATCATTCGTGTGATCCGAACGCCGAGACACAAAAATGGACTGTAAATGGAGAGTTGAGGATCGGTTTCTTCAGCAGGAAGAGCATTATGCCCGGTGAGGAGATAACGTTTGACTACCAATATCAACGATATGGCAAGGAGGCGCAGAGATGCTATTGCGAGTCGTCAAATTGTCGTGGCTGGATTGGAGCGGAACCAAGTTCCGAAGAAGAAGAGGAGGAGGAAGTCGACGAGGAGGATGAGAGTGAGGAAACCGAGGAGGAGGAACCTTCAGGGGCGGTCGCACCCGTGCTTCCTGTTGTTCCAAGTCCAATACCTCTGGACGTGGCAATCACCGATGCGGAGAAGAACCTCACTGCTCCAACGTTGGTTGCTGGTGCAGAAGTTTCTGCAATTCCAGCTGCTGGTGAAGTCGACAAACCACCTCAACCAGTTTTGGATCCATCAGTCCCCTCCCCGACACCAACTACACCAGCACCACCAACGCCAACGGTGCCCGATATGCTGAAACCATCTACTTTGTTGCCCAAGAAGACGAAGAAAGAAAAGAAACGTCTGCACGAAGAAAAACTCAAGCGCCGCGAGCCCAAACAATTCCTCGAGGATCCCGATATCGAGGATGAGGTTCGTTTCCTTGTCAAATGTGGTCTGCGTAATCAAGCCGACACACTACGTCTCTCACGTCTTATTGTTCGAGCGAAATTGCTGGAGACGCGAATTAAACTTCTGCAAATTCTCCGTAAAGCCGAATTGCCATGTCGCAGACTCTTCCTCGACTACCATGGATTACGCTTGCTCCATGGCTGGATGAGTGAAGTCATCGACACTCGAAACAGCGAAGAGAACCTGGAAATTCGCATGGAATTGCTAAGTGTACTGGAATGTTTGCCTATTCCGAACAAAACAATGCTGAATGACAGCAAGGTTTACTATACGGTGCGCGATTGGTCGAACAACAAGGAATCACATTCGCCAAGCGATCGATCGCCCAAAGAATCAAATTTAAACTCATCAGACTCACCTGCTCAACCGATGTCAACGGAAGTCGCCAGCTCGGAATTGCAGAAACTTGCTGCTAAGTTAGTACACACCTGGAACAATTTGCCCGAAGTTTTCCGCATACCGAAACGCGAACGTATCGAACAAATGAAAGAGCACGAACGTGAAGCCGACCGGCATTACAATAGGGACGATAGGGATTCGTCGGACCGCAATCGCAATCGCGAACGTTTCGTCAGTAAGAATGGCAAGAAAGGTAGATTTCAATGGTCGAAGGAAAAGGAACGTGATCGGGCAAATGACAGGAGAAAGTTTGCCCAGAATTCTAGTAATAGTGGCAAAGACTCTGCTGATAAGTTGGCTAGCACCCTGGCAGGTGGGGACTCGCATTTGTCCAAAGAACAACGTAGAGAGCTTTTCGCTGCAAAGGTGAGTGATGCTTTTCTTTATTTTTGAATCATGGAAACGTGCAACAATATTTCTTACCATTTAGGTGGCTCGCGATGAAGCAGAGAAACGATTAGCCGAAGAACGTCGCGAATTCGATATCAAATGCCGTTTCTTCGGACTCGATCCGAAGCGAATACGCCCCGAAAATATGCCTTTCTGTGTTAATCCCTCAACAGGCCAATGGTTTTCCACAGATAAGAAACCGATTGCAACTCCTCCAAGCTATGCGCACGTTCAAGTGCCAGTCAAACCAAAATCAACAAATCCCGAAGATTACCGACTGCCTCCAATGGATCTGCCGCCATTGTGGAAATTTGCCATCAGCCCTAAGGGCAAAATCTACTATTATCATGTGAAAATTCGAATACCTCAATGGGAGCCACCAATAAAAATTCTTCCCTTGTCCGGGCAGAATGATGCTAATGCGATGAAAAATTCAGAAAGTGATTCATCGAACACCGCTCCGAATGAGAGTTCTGAAGATGACATTGAAGTCATTAAAGGTGAGTTGTTCTTCATCAAAAAAAAAAAAAAAAACATTTATAATGAATGGATTTTGATGTAGGTCTTGATCCAGTCAAACTGCAAGCATACATAGAAAAAAGGATCGAGAATAGAAGGCTTCAGCGTTACACTAGACTTGTTGAAGAAAAACCGATTAGCGTAAGTGTTGTATCAACATAATTGTCTCTTTCGTTAATGCTCGTTGTTCCTTCCTTTTAGCCTCGCAAAGAAGAGGATCGTATTTATAACCAAATGGAAGTAAGAAAATACAAAGAAAACAAGGAAAAAATACGTAAACGTAAGGAAGAGATCCGCAAGCGTCGGGACATAATTGGTCTACCGCCAGCTGCTACAGTGGCTACTGTTGAATCGTCAACCAGTACAAATGCAGCCGAAACAACTGCGAAAGATGGCGCGGAACCTCTCCCCATACAAGATTATCTATTATCTTCCGAAGAGGAGGAATTACTTAAAGCCGAATGTAATAATAGCCCACTCATTGATAAGATCGTACAAGGCGACAAGATAGTAGACGAATTGGATGCGTTGCATCGGAAGCGTTCAATGAAACGAGCACTGCCCATTCGAGACAAATATGATCACAAAAAGCGAAAGCTAGATAAGAATAAGGAATCAAGCAAGAGGTAAGATTGTGAATTATTAACATATTGCAGTGGTTTTATTAATTTACCGATTTTAGTACAAAACGAAGCAAGGACGGAGACGGTAGTGGTAGCAGCAGCAGCAGTAGCAGTAAATATCGCAAGGTGCGCGAGAAATTCCGTTGTGAAATTGCAGGCATCATAGTTCAACACTTGAAACCATATCGCGGTGAAACCTGTTCCAATGGACGAATTCTCACAGACGATGATTTCAATCATTTGGCAAGAAAGGTAAGCGTTCTGTACAATTGTTATACTCGTTTTTCTTTTCTAATGAAGTGTCATTATCAATTTTTGAATAGCTAACTCATTTCGTAATGGTCAAGGAACTAAAATATTGCGAGTCAATTGGCCAAACGCTCATAGTCACTGAATCAGTTAAAAACAAATCGCGCGAATTCATAAAGAAATACATGGCCAAGTATGGTAAAGTCTATGTGAGGCCTAAAAATGATCCAGAATTTAAGGATATCCCGTTCTTGTAAAACGGCTTCACAGTTATCTATCTTTTCTCTTTTAACAACATTTTTAATGATTTGTTGTTTGTTGGATGCAACAATTGACTTTTTGTCGAGTTATTTTGTATGGTTTTCATAGTCTTTAGTTTGTAAGTTTAGTCAAGCGAAAACGAACACAGCAATAAACAAATCACCATCGAGGTATAGCATCCTTCTCGCCCTCACTTTCACTTTACTCCCTCCCACCCATCTCTTCTTTCTACATAACTATAATAATTATAATTGAATGCATTATTTTAACTCATGTACTACTAGCATCATTTATTGACGTATTTTATTCTGTATTGATTTTAGATTCTAAGCAGTTTAAAACAATTTTTTTTTATAATATAAAAAATAACGTTTGAATACTGTGCGAGTATTTGTGAATACCAACCTAAATGAGTAAAAGAAAATTGGACATATATTATTATTAAATATTTTTGAATACATTGTAGAATATCAGCAGTAAATTAATACATAAAATATATAATGTTAATATATAGAAAATAAAATAATTTGAATAGAGCCGATAGCAATTAATAAAAACTTAATTGAATTAAAAAAAGGACTGTTTATTATTTTATGGTGTAATTTGTCTTCGAATGGTCCATTTCAATTTTTCATAGATTGATAGAAATAACTCAAAATTTGTGAAGGACAACATTGTCGTCATACTTACTTACTTACTACACAGTCCAGCTCGGTCCCTAGCTAGCCGTCTCCAGTTTCGCACGCCAAGCTGGTTCAGGTCCTCTGCCACCTGAGTGCTCAACCTCAGTTGCGGTTTTCCTCTTCTGCGACGTCCTTCCGGGTTGGATTCAAAGACTTCGAGCCGGAGCATTATTTTCCATTCGCTCTACATGACCCATCTATAAGTCGTTGGACCTTAACTTTCTGGCTAGGACAGTTTCGCTGAACAACTCATACAGTTCTTGATTGAATCTTCGTCTCCATTCTCAATTTGTACAGACTGGACCAAAAATCACTCGAAGAATTTTGCTCTCGAAGCAGCCCAAAGCGTTTTCATCCGCCATGATGAGGGTTTTCGTGACACTTTAGTTGCTCGAGAGATGACTTTCCTACTCAATTGCCTTCTAAGTCCAAAGAAGCAGCGATTGGCAAGAGCGCTGCTGTTGTTGTCTGAGTTGATAGCGGATCCCAGGTAGACGAAGTCCTTAACTACCTCGAAGTTAAATCTGTCTATGTTGACGTTTGCTCCAAGACGTCGATGTTGGTAGTCCTTTCTTGTCGACAGCATTAACTTGGTCTTGCCCTCGTTAACCGCTAGACCCATCTTCCTGGCCTCCGTCTCAAGGCTCACAAACGCTCCACTTACATCACGCTGTGTTCTTCCAATTATGTCAATGTCGCCTGCGTATCCTAATAGCTGGACGGACTTTTGGAAGATTGTACCTCTGGTGTTGACTTTGTAGTTTTGCACAATCTTTTCAAGAATGATGTTGAAGAAATCGCATGACAGCTCATCGCCTTGTCTAAAACCTTTTTTGATACCAAATGCATCCGTTAGGTTTTTTCCGATCATGATAGAACAGCTTGAGTTTTCCATTGTCATCTTATACAGACGGACGTTTTTTTGTGGGATGCCAAAACTAGACATTGCTCTATAGACACTGTCATACGCGGCCTTGAAATCGATGAAATAAGGTGTTAGATATGTCGATTTGAAGTTCCTCTGTCGTGTAATGTCAAAGAAAAAAAACTCAAATTTGTCTTACGTTCAAAAAAATGCACATAAATCATTTATTTATTCAAGTTTTGTTCATTTCCTTAATACATTTAAAATAATATGTTTCATATAATATGCACTTTTGCTTTCATAGCTGTTTTATTTTCTTCCATCGATATCACTCGTCTTAAAATATTATTTAAACTTATTGTTAATAATCTCATTCATCCATTTCTCAGTTTCATGATTTTGTTTATATTTTTCATGTCGCATTTTGAAAATTATCTTCTTTTTTGCTCTCAAACAATGCGATGTTGTATTTTTTTTTTTTAGTAAGATTCTCAATTGGATAATTTATTCATCATAAAAAATATTTGTTTTTAAATTAATATTTAAGTGTTTATTTTGTTTCGATTTTTTGTTTTATTATTTATTAAAGGCTTACTTCATTTCTGATTTTATAAGTTAACGCTTTCTTTTTACACAATTTTGTTGTTTTTTTATATTAAATGTTTGCTTTCATTTGTTGATTCAAAAATTGTTATTATTATTATTATTTTTTTTTTGTTATACTCTCGCTTGTGTAAATATTTTATTTTGCGTAATTATTTGTTAATTTGTTCACAATATTGTCGTAATTTTTTTTATATCCCTTATACCTACTAATTGAAAACAAAAAATATATAATGCTTATGTATAATTTTAATTTCGCGAAACAAAATGCCATAACATCGTCAAGCTTTATCAAATCAAATATTAAAAAACAAAAAAAATATAATAAAAGGTTTGTTTTGTATTTTGACTTATTGCTTAGATTAATTAAATTTTGTTGATTTTTATTTATTGCTAAGTTTCTTACATTAATTTAATTTTTTTTTCATATAACATCATGTTTATTATATGATCAAATGCGCCATTTTTTTTTATAATTTTATGTTTAACAATAATATTTTGGTCATTTCAAGTTTGTTAGAATGTTTGTGTTGTTTTCTTCGATTTAATTCTCAACTGCGACATCAGTTTTAATCTAACAATTATTATTTTTTATTTGATTAGATTATATAGTCACTATACATAATTTTGTTTCGTTATAAAAAATTGTTTATTTACAAAACTAAGGCAGATATCGGTATCTAACATCTGTATAACTAAACAAGACAACAATTAAAATTTAAAAAATAACCAAATTAAAAAAATATGTAGGAAATAATTGCGTTAGAGAAAATTGATTTAAAATAAGGATATGCACTATACAGGGTGATTCACGAATGTTGTCAAAAAGTTAGAACGTTTACGCTGGATCGAGACAAAAAAAAAAATGGTATTGGAAGGGGAGGGTCTATTCCGCCCGTTTAGCCAGGAGATGCAAATTTTTAAAAAATAAGGGGGAGTAGACTACCTCTCATATACGGTTTTTTTTTGTCTTTATCCAACCTACACGCTCTAGTTTTTGGCACAACATTCGTGCATCACTCTGTATAGGAACTGGGCCCCGTATTGTGTATACGAAACGAACGGCAGAAAACCCGAAACCCAGAGAAACGAAAGTCACGACATAGAGCGATAACGAGTTGAAAAAAATCCGTTGAGTTTAAGGCTTGGCCTTAGGTTTGCCGGCGGGCGGTCGGCAAATCATTTTTTACAATGACAACAAACTCATAGGTCATAGCTAAAAGCACTCGTTAATTAATTTCGAGTATCGTAGTTTTAACGATACTCGTTTTACACAATCACAATTTTACGAATACGCGGTTTTACAAATCATAATAGTGGCCAGTAGGGGAGAAAAATGTCTACTATCCACCATCTCAAGAAACATAAACTTTTTTGCGAAAACGTATGAGACGGCTGGAGATGAACTTACCCATAATTTCGAGACGATGAGGTTCATTGTCCCTGCAAACAATCAATGTTAAAAGAGGTAGCGTATACCTCATTTATTGACACAAGAGATAAGACAGCATTTAAATAAATAAGAATTAGCGTAGCACGCGCGACAGCGCAAGGAGAGTGGACTACATAATGGGCTTACGCTCATCATCATCATCATCAAAAATGCGTATGAAGCATTGAGAGAACATAGAATTTAACGCTGATTCCGAACGGCTGAGTTGAGAAACACCTTTTTCTTGACAGTTTGACACTGTTGGAAGTTATGTCAGTTCGTAAGAAGCAGTATCCGTGAAATATGAAATAAACAAGAGAGGATTCGAATGGTACCCACACGTTCTTCGTAACAGGCAATGTACATAACCACCAAGTGACAACCACAACAGCATTTACGTTTTATTAAAAAAAAAATGGCCGCGATTGCCGTTGTCGATCATTAATCTTATCGAAGAGTTCCGATTGCTTCGATTCGTTTTCATGTTTGGTATTGTGTAACGTAATCGATGGACCAATACGCTATTGTGAATTAACTAACAAAATATTGTCTTTATTGTGAATATTTCAAATTTGAAAGTTCTTTATTGTGTTTGTTCTTGAAACTTGATCATCATAATTTTTTTGTTCTGTGTTTTATTAACTCGACGTTAATAGTTATTTGCTTTTTCAAATGAGCGTAATAGAATTATGGTTTAGCGATAGTGACATAGATTGTGAAAATGGCCATGAAAATGTAGAAATTGCCAGGAAATGAAGAAAAATCGGAGAATCTAATCCGCTCGGACCATTAGCTCCAATGTGAATATTTCCTATTCCTACATTGGCCAAGTCCGGGATTTCGACAAACACCTTTGATGATGTCAAGGTTCGCTTCCATATATTGCACAAAAGTTTCCATTTTTAATTTTTTATAATTTTTGTATATTACAAACGTTTCAGTGTTTTTTGTTTCTGTGAAAAATTAATAAATTGTAAAAAAACATCTTTCGTGAGTTGCGAGATTAAAATTTCAAATAGTTACATCATGATTCGATCAGAAAAAGACGATCGAAGAAAATCGACTGGGTAATCGAAGAGTCCAATGGCGCCTTTGTGAGAATTGAGACAGATGCGGAAAAAATGGGTTTAGCGGTAAATGAGGGAAAAACGAAGTATATGCTGTCTTCAAGCAAGGACACCCAACACCGACGGCTCGGACAGAACGTCACAATAGACGCATACAACTTCGAGGTAGTAGAGGAGTTTGTCTACCTAGGCTCCGCTATAAACACGGGCAATAACACCAGCGCGCGCCGAGATCAGACGAAGAATAAAACTCTTGCTAATCACTGTTTCTTTGGGCTAAGAAAGCAATTGAGTGGAAAAGCCCTCTCTCGAGCAACTAAGGTAAAATTGTACAGCGCACTCATCATCCCAGTCCTGCTGTATGGTGCGGAAGCATGGACCTTGACAAAATTGGATGAATGTGCCTTAGGCTGTTTCTAGAGGAAAGTTCTTCGGGTCATCTTTGGCCCCGTGTGCATTGAAGGGGAATAGCGAAGAAGATACAACAGCGAACTTTACGGATTGTACAACGACATGGACCTAGCCAGAAGCGTCAAGGTCCAGAGACTCAGATGGCTCGGTCATTTAGAGCGAATGGACACCAAATCTCCGGCCCGGAACGCCTTCGACACTATTCCTGAGGGACGCAGGAGAAGAGGAAGACCGCGACTCAGATGGCGCACTCAAGTGGAAGAGGACCTCAATCAACTTTGAGTGCAAAACTGGAGACAGCTAGCAAGTCCACAACGGACTGTAGCGCCACCTTAAGTAAGAAATCGAAGAGTTTAAATCACAATCGACCATGAAATAATGTAATCGAAAAAAAGGAGATCATCGATTAGAAAATCGACACTTCAATCGGGGCCATTGATCCGATATACGAGATTCCTTGCATACTTACCGTAAATAAATAAAATAACCCAAAATAAACTAAAAATCAAATGATCAAACTCATATCCAAGCAGAAAAAATAAAACGAAGTAATAACTGATTGTTCCTAGTTTTGATATTTAACTGAATTCACTAATTTGTTTCTTTTATTTTCATTTTTAGTTTAATTAAAATTAGTCAAAATATAATAACTTATAATAGTTAAAAAAAAAAAATGGTAACTTATAGTAACTAAAACTTTATTGACGTTTCTTTTCTTCAAAATTTAGTTAAGAAACCAAAAAAAGAAATGTAAAAATTCTTTAAATTAAAAATTGTTTCCTCCTTTTTTAACTTTTATTTTAATAAACAAACAAAATATAACGATTTTTCTCGCTTAATTATTTTTTTTTTAATTCAACTTCTTCGTTCATGTAACACACCAATTTGAAAAAAATTGATGTATGCACAGTTGATTTTTTACAGTTTACACTTTTGTTATAGTTTTTGTTTTAAATTTAAGAATAACATTTAATTGAAGTTTTCTTAGAAAAATTCTAATAAAAGACAAACCAAAAACGAACGAACGAACTCATTCAATTTCAAAGTTCATTTCTATTATTTTAGTTAACATAAGTTTTTGTTTTATTTTCAATTAATTAATATTTAGTTAGTGCACAAATATATACTTTAATAATATTTTTTCAAGTCTTTGGTTTCTTTCTTTTTATTTTGTTATCAATTTATGTTTTAATTTTTTTTTCATTTTTGTTATATTACACTATTCGAATATAACATAACATAGAAAATTAGTGTTTGTTTAGTTTTCTACATTTTTTGTTTTTGTTTCATTCAACATCGATGAATAAGAACATTGACATTAGAATTCAGTACTTGTTTTTCTTTTTTCCTTTTTTATATCTATTTAAATTTAGTTTGGTTTTCGTATGATTTTTATTTCTATTATTACTACACACTTAAAGAGTCCATTTTTGTTTAATTTATTTTGGACACTTTTAATCTTTTAATTTTGTTCATATTGTTTAAACATTGAAATTTCTATGCTTACCTAAAAAATATATATGTATGTGTATGTGTTGTTAGAATATGTTTTATTTTCGAATTTACACAGTTGATTTGTTGTTTTTTTTTTTTTTAGTTTGTTTAGAAGTGACTCAATTTATAAATTTATTTTAAAACACGAGTATTATTGATTTTGAGTTTGTATACAGTTCTTAAAATATTTTAACATAGAATGATGTAGAGAAATGACATTTTTTCCCTTCTTGTAGGTGTACACAAACAAAAAGCATTGATAATTTGTTATTTTTGTATTGCCCTATGGTTGCTTTAAATTATTTCATTTTTAAATCGTGTTTGATTTTTAATAATGATGATTTTTCAATGAGGGGCTTGCAAATGCATTTGCAAAAAATATGAACTTATAAAATAAATACGATATTGGCAAATGGACATTAGTTGAAGGAGAGTAGTTGTGTGGATGGCAAGGAACTTGAGAAACAAATTAGGCCTCTTTCACATACCATTTTCCACCTGGCCGAAGGAGAACTCCTTTTTAAATTGAAATTGCATTTTAAATTTGGATTTGAGTTATGTATTTCCTTTCAAAAACAAATCAAACTTTCAATTCATTTAATATGACCTAACAGGCCCGACTAAAATTTCTCACTAAAGTTTAAGAAAACAAGAGGAAGCTAACTGCTTGTTTATCTAAAAATTCCATTTAAGTGATGGTTTTGAAGTAGGAAAATTCTTATCCGCCCTATTATCAGCCCCGATCGGAAATTGCTCCTGTCTAAAACCGACCTACGACATGCTTGTCGTTAGGGAACGATGTGAGTGAATTTGTTAAAACTATGTGTGCTCAATGTTAAATATTTGGGTTTCTTTATACAAAATTCAGACAATTTTCCTCCGGTCGGCTATAACAATAGTGCTATTCTTTTTACTGTTCTCACTCTGAATTCACGTTAATTTTTTTGTGAAACTGTCAGTCGTCTAGAACTAGAACAGTTCAAGTATTACCTTATCGGATCAATTTGAATGTTCTTAGCCCCTTAAAGTAAGCAAGCAAACATTAACCTCCCATCCTCTTTAGTACTTTTGAAATGTTTGAATGATCGCCTACTTGATCGCTTTCATCGGAATTCTTCTTCTTTTCCGAGTCCCAATTGAAATCACTATCAACACCTTCAATTTTCAGAGACACAGACACTCAGAAATAGTTGAAGTGTAAAAGTCAGAGTAAGTTCATTAATGTCAACATGCAGCAGTTATGCAAGATTTGCGTTCATAAATGAAGTTTTATCGTCGTTTTATTTCTGTTGCCGCTCTGCAGAAAAATGTCGGAAAAAAATGAGTAAGTAAAATAATTGAATATTTATTAAACTTTTGGCAAAAATAAAATATTTTTGTTCTTAATTATTTGAAATATAATACTTTTACTTCATAGATATGACTGTGGTGGCCAAAAAATCTGGTCAGATGCAGACGTTAAGCTGATAATGATAACAGCTCGTCTGGCGGTAGAATGGCAATTTGCTGCTAGCAGAGAAAAAGGCTGTTTTGTGGGGAACATGTTTGACGGAAATAAAACCCGTTTCGCCCTTGTTTGCCCACAGTCGAGAGGACATTTAACATATTTCTATCCTTCTATTTAGCCGTCTACTTTATTTATGAACAGTTTTTTGATATTGTGTCGCTGCCGCATTCTTGCAGCAGTTTTTTGTTCATAAATGCATTGAACGAATTTTGTCGGCAGAGCATGAGCAATTAGGTTGCATTTATGAACGCACTGTCATTTACGTACGTAGGCCTTGGATCGTCGCAACTGTCACTATGCCACCATTAACTTTTTTGGAAGCATTTTATTTCAACATTCTTCTTTAACAGTAATGCAGGGGCCAGATAATGGGATTCGCGGCGAATTATTGCTAGCGACTTTGATATTTTTCAATTATTGCTTTCGATTTCGTCTTCTTCGTTTTGAATTCGACCAAAGTAATTTTCTGTACTGCTTCTACAAATGCAAGCTTTCACTGCGCACAAAGTTCTCAATACGAATACGAATACTTTTTTGTACATTTTACACTTTGTGTTTCGATGTAGTTCAGGCTTTAGTCAATACAAAAGTGTCAAATCACTGGAATATAGGAAGAATTTTGTTCTCTCTGCCGCAAATTCGTTAATAAGGAAATACGACGCGAGTCGAATTTGAGAGGTCGAATTGTAAACGATCCGGCGCGAATCCCATAATCAGGCCCCAGATAACTTTTTCATAGAGAAATTGATTTTCCTTGAAGAAACAAATTGATCAAAGATCGTCATGGCACAGATAATAAACTTATACAGATGTCTCATCCCTGCAGACAAAAATGAATCATCTTTTGCCAGACAAGGAGCTTTCGGGAGCTTCTTCTTTGCCTGAGTATTCATTTATAGGAGATGAGATGAGATAAAATATAGGTTTTGTATGCATTAAGTGAATGTGTTAAAGCTTTTTTGGTAGCTTTGAGTTTCATATATCATTTCTCGCCATAAGGATGAGACATCTGTATAAATGTATTATTTGTGGTCAAGGTGTCGTTCCTTCAATAACCTTTGCTACACACCCTCTCTTCAACAACATTCTTGAAATTAAATAAACGACCAAACAAAGAACAAATAAAAATGGTTTCAGGTATTTAAATAGTATAGAACACTTTTCTGTGTACTTGTTTTTTTTTTTTATTAAGGCGTTTTGATTTGTTTTTTCTTCTTTTTCTCTTTTTTTATAAAGTTTTTTTTTCTTATTTTTGTTTTTTTTTTTTTCATCTTGATCTTTGGATTCAATACAATTTATTTATTTTTTTTTTTACAAAAAAAAGTATTCAATTAAATTTATATTTATTTTTAATGCGCTTTGTTTATATATATTTATATAATTATATTCATAGTTAAAGAAAAATAATTAATTAAGAGCATTTTATTTATTTCAACGAAAGTTCTCGTATGGATTTTTGTTTCTTTTTTTTTTGCTTAAGACGTCTTTATAACAAGGCACTAATCTTAATTGTTTTTTTTTTTTTTTAATTTTGTTTATGTTAAATATTTAAAACAAAAAAAACGTGTTTTTCCATATATTCATCAAATAAATCAAATCAATTGTTTTTGGATAAATGTTTTCTTGTTTTTTTTTTTCACGAAACCTGATTTTAAATCTGCATTTTGTCTGTAAGTTTTGTTTAATATATTTTTTTTTTGTATTGTAAAAATGCTATTTCTGTAGATTTCTGGTTGTAATTGTTTGTATTTTGTTGTTTTATTGGAAAATCTATAAAGTTCATATATTCTGCAAATTACAAAAGGAAAAACAAAAAATGGTCATCAAGAGTGTAGAAGTAAGAAATTATAATTGTTCTTAGTAATTGTTGTTTGAAATGTTTGTTTGTTTGTTTTTTTTTTTTTGAACACATGTTTTGTTGTTCATTATAATATTTTTTAATGTTGTATTGCTAAAAGTTCTACATATTAATTTTCTTCCTATTTTGTTGGTATAATGCAGTCTTTGCGGCAAAAGGAAAATTATTCAATAACAAAAGAAGAAAAAGGAAATTTAATTACATTTGTTGTGTAGAAAAATAATAATATAAATATTAATTAGAATAATAATTGACTGACTTATTTTTTGCTTCTTCAAATAAATATTCATATTAATTGTTTCTGTTTACCCCATTAGAAAAGATCTACTAGTTTAATGTGTTTTTTTTTTTTATGAGTGAATGCATGTTTATGGTCAATAAGAGCGTAATTTTCTCAGTTTTACAAGCATATTTTTTTTTTTTTTTGTTAATAATCAGCCTTATTACCGTACCCGATCGGAGCAAAATTCTCTCCGATTCGTACAGTTTCTAAGAATTTTCTACCACTGTATCCTTTCCGACAGGTTAATCGTAAACAACTACGAAAAAGTTTGAAATCTGCGTCGGAATTTCAAAATGAGAGCGATTTCATGCGATGCATTGCGATTAGTTTATTAACTTTTTTGTCCGATTATATTCGAAACAAAAAAGTGTCGGAAATAAAAATATATTTTCACTCACAAACCAACAAAGAAGTGCGTCGACACGCGTTTTTATTTTATGTACGATTCGGGCACGGTGAAGGAAATAAAACTTCCGATCGGGTACGGTAATTGTTGGAAGTGATGGTTATAACGTTCAATATAATATCACTTTTAATTTACATTCACTCGATATTTTCATCAAGCAAATATGTATTAAATTTTATTTTCATTTCTGTTCATTCGAAAATTATTTTTCAATCAATAAAGACTGAATTACTGTAATTTGTTTTTGTGTTATTTAACACTGCAGTTAGGCTGCGTCCGTCAATTCCATTTATGTGTTTTGAACAACGATAGCAACTTAGAGGTGCTTCCACCAATGGCTTTTTCCGTCAATTCCTTTATTTGGCTGGAGTTATAGCTATTTCACGGGTGCCAAGCCGATCATCAGACTCCTTTATTAGTGGTGCTGTCTAGTTGTTCTTTCATTTTAATCGAAAAACTTTTTGAGTTCACATTTGGGATTTTAACCTAGGACCAGCCAGTTGGGAAGCCAATGCACTACGCACTGCGCTAACAACTCCACTGATGTTTCGGTTTCCCATTGCAGACTTTTTATTGTTTATCAGTTTGCAATGAATAGACATGCATTTTTACAAGCTCCTCAAGCCAAATAAAGGAATTGACGGAAAAAGCCATTGGTGGAAGCACCTCTAAGTTGCTATCGTTGTTCAAAACACATAGACTGAATTACTGTTTTGTTAATAGTAAAGGATCTTATTTTCTAGTGTACCTGCGGTAAAGGACTTAAGGTAATATCCACCATCCAACAGTAATAAGGCTGAATATTGTTGTGTTTAGGATGAGTTTTTCTTTTTCTTCTGTTTGTTTTTTTTTAATTAACTTACTTAGCCTTAAAAATTGTATAGCTTTAGATCTATGTTTATTCAATAGTTGTGTGTGTATTGTTTTTTTTTTTTTAGTTTTTAGTCCCTTTCCCTTACAGGACTGTCATAGGTAATTTATTTAAATTCTTAATGAAGAAAACATAACAAAAATATGGAGTTTCTGTTACAAACAGAATGTGTTGAAAACTAAAGTATAAAACAAAAAAAAAATGGTAATAATGTAAATAAATATTTTATTTCTTTTGTTGTATATTTTTTCAGTATTTGTTTAAGTTTATGCTTATGTTTGTTCTGTTTAAATGTATTTATTAAAATAATAAAAAAAAATGATTGTTTTGATTAAATATTTACAATTAAATGAAATCATTTTGATTCGAGATTTTTGTTGTTTTATTTTTTTATTATTTTTTTGCAATGATCAAATCCATTTCTTTTCGTGTTTAACTTTTTTTTTGGTAATTTATTTTTTTTTTTTTTTTATTATTTTTGTTGAATTTTCTTAACATGAGGAACAATAATTATTTATATAAAACATAAATTTAATTTGTCAGTTAGGATGATTTGCATTGCTTTTTATTTCATGTTTGTTCTTTATGCAGATATTACTTGTAATTTGATTGCAGTTTCTACTATATTTTTCTTTTATTTTATTAAAAAAAAGAACGTATTTCAAAGGAAAAGAAAACTATTAACAAAAGGAAAATTAAGTTATATTGATTTCTATGTGACCAGAAAAGAATTAATGTAAGTTATTGGATATTAATTTAATTAAAATAATAATAATAATTTTGTTTAATAATAATAATGATGAAAATAATTAATCAATTATAAAATTAACAATAACTTAAACAAAATATTGATTTTAATAATTTAATATTAAATTATTTATTTCTGACGGTGGTTTTTTTTTATATATTTTTCTTTATTAGTATTGATGTATGTTTATGTATTTACGTTTTTATTTTAATTTTCTTCCTCCAATTTGTTCATCTAATTTATGTGTTTGATATAAAAGCAAAGCGCGCCAAAATCTGAAATTAAACAATGATTATAGATTTAATACATATTTGAATTTATTGTTTCATAATAACAGAAAAAGGAAAAAGGATAGGTACCTCAACGATGTCAGAAAACAACACGGAGTGAGAGAATTTTAAACAGATATGAGGGAAAAACGAAGCATATGCTGTCTTCGAGGAAGGACACCCAAGACCGACGGCTCGGACAGAACGTCACTAGGCTCCTATTAACACGGGCAATAAGCCAATAAACCGAGTGCAGACCATAGAGAATATATAGTACCTAGAATCGCGACTTCGGGCGTTCGCTTCTTTTTACCTACAAGCTGCAATTTGGTCGTTTTGTACTAACCCAGTGAGAATGTGTTAGTTTTCCAATGCTTTTTTAAATGAGAGACTGCACCAATACATTCGCACTGAGTTAAATACAAAGCTCAGGTTTGAGTCGAGGTGGGTTTCATGGGCCAGATTTTGAAAATAAGATTCCGTTGAGCTCAAAATTTTCAAAAAAAAAACTTAAAGCGAAAAACACAAAGCTGCTTTGTCTGGTATTACACGGCGCATGTTTGTTCTCGCATCAATGAAGTGCGAAAGAGAAAGGAAGAACAAAAAGATGAAACAGAAATAAATCTCTCTGAACATTCATTTTTTGCAAACGAAATTATTTTTTGTAAGATCTTAGCACTTCCGCAAAGAAGATGAAATGAAAAGGAGTGTCAAATAAATGCGCAGTACTGAAATGAGAAAAAGTCTTCGTGTAATAACTTGAGCGTTACGGAATGTCTGCTCAAAAGAAAATAAACAAGACTTGCGCATTAAAGCCATGCTCCGTGTAATACCGGACGTTGTTGTTAGCGCTGAGTCCGTTACGCTTCTATACTTCGTATTGAACTTTGACTGACATCTATCATTTTTCTAAATTTATTTTATGCTCTTCGAAAATGTTTTCTCAAAAATGTAATTTTTTTCTTTTTTTGAAAACAAAACCCACAGCTGAAGAGAAAAGGAAGTAAAATAAAATAAAATGTCCATACAAACAAACAACAAAACATGTCGCTTAGCAAATACAAATGAAAAAGTAGAAAATATTTCAACTTTTGCTTCAGCTTTTGGCACATTACGTTTACGTTACGGGGGTTCTTACAATATGTCAAATTGAAGCTTGAGCTCCAAAGCTGCTTTGTGATAGCTTGTTAGCAATTTTTATGCTTGAACTTTATACGTCACTCAGCGCTAACAGCAAAGTAGCTTTGTGTTTTCCGTTTAAACATACAAAAAAATGCACGTTATATAAAAAATAAATACGTTATATTAGGCGTGTTTTTTTGCACGCGTATATACGCTTAAAATGAACAGTGCACAAAAAAACGACAAATTTTTTGTTTTAGCAATTTGGCATCACAAGTTGATGATATGTAAACGAAAGGAGAAAGAAGAGCAACGTCAGCGGGAATTTTTTCTCCAGAGAACAGAAAAATCTTTTGCTCAAAGAAGAAAACCAAGAGAATGAAGAAAAGAGATCTGGATAGAGAAAGAGATACGAAGGCATGGAACATACAAAAGTAGCCAATGGTTTCCTTTGATTTGAAATATAACAACAGCAAAATCATAGCTTGCTTGGGTAATTATTAAATGAAATGAATTTCGAATGAATTTCGGAATGAATTGTTGAAAATTCATTGAAAAAGGAATATGTAGCATTGTTTTTATATCCGCTTATTTCATAAGCGTGGATAATTATCGCCGCTAACTAAGCGGATATAGAAATTTATTGTTGTTGCATTTGCATGCAAATATTTTCTTAAGCGTATATACGCGTGCAAAAAAAACACGCCTATTGTTTCTTTGTACTTTCAACATATAATTGCTATAATTAACTAATATTTGTATCAAAAATCTTAATGAATCTTAAAAAAAAAAAAAAACACACAAGAAAAGGTCGAAATAGTACGCATACTACCCTTAGGAACATACAATCGTGCCTTTAGTCTCGTATTTGCTGTGGTGAAAGTCTGTCACTTTGGGCAACAGGAAAAAAATTTTACTCACGGCTGAGTACTCACTTTTTTCACCTCTTACACAGATTCACTTTCACGGACACGAAAAAAAGAGAGGATTGTGAGAGTTCACCTCAGAAAAATGTTGAGGGTGTTTTCGGCAAGGGAGGAAAAGGTCGCGACTCTAGGTATTATGTATTCTCTATGGATCTGACAAAGAATAACTTTTGCTTATCGCTGTTTCTTTGGGCTAAGAAAGCAATTGAGTGGAAAAGTCCTCTCTCGAGCATAGGTAAAATTGTACAACACCCTCATCATCCCAGTCCTGCTGTATGGTGCAAAAGCATGAACCTTGATGATGAAAGTGCCTTAGGCTGATTCAAATGGCGAAGAAGATATAACAGCGAACTTAACGGGTTGTGCAACGACATGGACCTAGCCAGAAGGGTCGAGGTCCAGAGACTCAGATGGCTCGGTCATTTAGAGCGGATGGACACTAATGCTCCGGCCCGGAAAGCCTTCGACACTATTCCCGACGGACGTAGAAGGAGAGGAAGACCACGACTCAGGTGGCGCACTCAAGTGGAAAAGGACCTCAATCAACTTTGAGTGCAAAACTGGAGACAGCTAGCTAGGGACCGCGCTGGCTGGCGGAGACTGTTGATTGATGCCCAAGACCACAACGGACTGTAGCGCCCCCTTAAATAAGTAAGTAGAACGCTGAAGGCTCCACCTGCAATCAATGGCTTTTGCATGAGAAGAGGACTACTGCTGTTACTTAAAATAAAATTCACATTGTAATTAAAATTGTTCGTTCAACTCACCTTAAAAGCTAATATTTTGTGTAGCTCCACGATATCATCAACGAAATGCTATCATCTAGTTATGTTTAAATATGTTTTGTTATTTTTTTTTGGCAAATAGCAGGAAATTTTTATATGAAGACATATCTGTCATTGTTTATGTTAAAGCATGATTCATGCTTTTATTTTCTCTTTTTTTTTGTATTTTTTGCTTTCTTGCTAAAATTATTTAAATCCTATATATTGTTTTATATTGAAAATAGTTGTTGGTTCCCTATTAAGTTGCGTTTTCCTTTTATCCAAAATAATGTCCTTGCGACATTTTGTAACGAAAGCAAACGAATTTGTTGCGTTATTTTGTTTCTTTGCTCCGATGAATGTGGCTTAATTTTGGTATTTAATTGCATTTACTATAATTTTTCATTGTAAATTGTTAGTTAGGAAGTTAATGTTGTTGGCGCTGGTTTTTAGTAACACAATATTATGTAATTGCAAATGCAAGGATTGGGCGAGCGACGGTCGCTTACAAATCATCGTCTTCGTCATCGGGACCTTCGATCAAATCGTCGGGATCATCAAATTCAGAGACCATAATAATATCATCTGTGGCATTGTTTTCGACTGTCGAAGGATCATCGGCATTTTCGTCTTGATCGTCGTCGCCCACAGATCTTCTCCGTTTTCTTTTGGAAGAAGGCGGGGAATGTACAACAGTCTCATCGGCATCGGCCTCAGCATCGGCCAGCTCAACATGGTGTTGCAGTTGTTTAAGTCTCAGTATTTCTAGTTCTTCGGGAGTGCGTTTTTTACGAAACTCATAAACCAGAGGGAAAATGTGTTCTATGGCAGCTTGTACATTTGCCACACTGGCGGCTGCAAAGTCAAAATAACAAAAATGATTAGTTTTTCGAATGGTTTTGAGAGAAATCCAATTTTCAAATTTACCTGTGACTGTAATGCTTCCAGTAGAAAAGATCTTCAATGTGGCTTTTGGATATCGCAGTTTATAAGTCACACCAGGATGTAATTCGGGTTCGTAGCAGGCTTCCTTTTTGTATTTTTCGGAAAAGTTGACAATCTTTATGGCAAATGGCATGCTGCAAGTGCCCAAAACATTTACAACCCGGAAATTATTAAAGCGTACTCTAAAACCCAATTTCTGAAGGCAACGTGCATAGCGGCGAGCCGCAATTTTAGCCTTTAAAAACAATTAAGAAATAACATGTTTTAGATAGCCAGATCTCCATAGCAAAATAGGAAAGAAGAATAAAAAAGCAACCAACCTGATCCTCGGATGTAGCACCAGTACATGTTATACGTCCCGATGACCAGATTGAAGCCGTTGTATATGGACGCCTCAATTTCATAGTAACCATACCGTTCTCACGTTTAAATTCCACATTGAAACCTTGCAACGCGATCTCACGCAAATTCAAGTGACATCGCACGCTAAACGAGCACACAACATTATTTATAACTATATCGATCTCTGGTTCAGGTTCTGCTTCTTCTACCGCAGCAGCAGCAGCTGATTCTGCGTCTTCAGAACTGGTGGCATTTCCATTCGGAAGGGCAGCGGTGTTTGTGTTTGTTGTTGTTGTTGTGGTGGTATAAGTGTTTGTGGCGGAAGGATTACCATTTGGTATAAAAGTCTGTTGCTCCTTACTTTTCACCTCGCCACCATTGATGCGATCGTCAAATAGTGGTTCGGTTTTAATAACAGAAGCTTGCTGATTTATTTGCAGGTGAGGAAGCTGACTTGAAGTGCAGGTGGAGGACGATGAGTTCGGTGGGTGAAGCTCTTGCTTCACAATTGTGTATGCCGAATTGCTATTGGCTGCGTTGGCGGGTATTGAAGATACTGAATGATGTTGACTGCTCGAGACGATCCTGTTCACAGTGTTTGTGCCAGCAGACGTCGTCGATACTGGATAGAGAATGTTATTCAGCTGTTGTTGCTGCTGCTGATGATTATTGCTAAATTGTGAGAAGTATCGAGTTTGTGTAGTGGTTCCTGATGCTGTTGTTGTCGCCGCTGCCGAAACTGAGTTATATTGCTGCGGCTGACTATGGCCATAGATGGTATTGCTTTTACTGCTGCTGAATACACTTAGATCGGGCAGTGTCTGATTTTGATGATGTACATGATTGTTATTGCTATGATGATGATTATGATATCCAGTTAGAAGAAAAGCACCTTGTGTTGAATTGCCCCCGCCACCAGTGTTGCCAGTAGTAGCAGTTGAAACAATACTACCAATTGGTATGCTAACCATTTCGTGTTGCCTCAACATTCGGGTGGTGTGTTGCGTTGCAGCATTCACAACAACACTACCCGTTCCCGAATGATGATTATGGATATGATGATGTGTGACTATAGTATTGGCACCATTTGCATTAATTCCTCCCGTTGTCGACGACTGACCATTGCCGTTCGATCCGCCGCCGCCGCTGCCAGTGGCTGATGCCAATACATTGCTATTGGTTGTATTTGATGAGACGACACCACCGCCATTTGTCAGAGTTTTCATACAGTTCTGTTTCTGTTGTAACAAGGTAGCCATGCCACTATTGTTACTAATATACATTAAAATTGCTTTGTTTTGGCTTGTTTTTGTTGTTGTTGTTGTCTTGGCTCTCGGTGTCGATATATTCTTTTTCTTGATTGCTTTGTAGCTTGGATTTCATATACATAAACGCGATAAAGTATATATATATATTTTTTTTTAATCCGAGACGATGGTTTATTATAATTGATTTGAAGTTATTTGATATGCAAATAATATCTGTTGATGATTAACAAGTTGTTTGTTGTTGTCTTTCTTCTTCTTCTTCTTCTTCCTTTTCTTCTTCTTTGTGGTTCTCTCTTTAGTTTGGGAATTTTTGAAAAGCTATGCTTTTAATTAACATTCGCAAAATGAGAAAGTGCAGTTTGGTTTTGTCTCTTATTTAATTTGTTTCTTTTCATTTAAGGCTCCTATGGGTGTTGTGTATGCATCATGTTTCTTCAAGTGAATTTCATTCCAATACAATTATGTTTTGTATTTTGTATGCAGGTTTTATTTTGTTCGTTATTTCGAAACACAGTCTAGAAAGAGAAGAAAATAAAGACGAATTAGTTAAATGTCAATTTACATTTTTGCAATACTAATAAAAATAAATAAAACCAAATCTGATAAGTGAGACAAATACATAAGACATTTTAAACTTTTATAGAAAAAGAAATGCAAAGTTTTCGTTTGAATTGATTAAAAAGGCAAATGATTAAACCACTTTTGACAAGTCCTGTTGAGTGCTTGACCAATACATTCAAGCTCTAGTTCTGTTCGTTTACTAGATGAACACTCGAACTTAAAAGAATTAAGCCTTATTGTTTTTCCTTCCTCAAACCTCAAACAGTATTCGAAAATACATTTGACGTTTTATTTGCAGTCCGAGTTTCACTACTTATTCATGCAAACGTTGGTTTGAGCATTTATTTTGAATATTTTTACAAAAACAATATTATAACGGCAAATAGAATCGAAGTCAATTTCTCCAATTGCTTAAATTCACCTTTTTTTTAAAATAAAAGTCACAATTTTCCTTACGTTAAAAAAAAATCGTGAGTTGTCAAAGTGCCGTTTTTACCTTAAGGAACATTCATTAGATTCATCCCATCGTCATAAAACTCTGACAGCTTTCCTTAGACCTAAGACCCAAACGAACGGATCTACTAATATAAAATAGGCCAGTTCCACCTTACAACATCTAACTAAGATCTCAACATAATTCTCAGTTTTCATTCACGTCAAAATAGCTGAGTGAGAAATCGGATCCAAAATAATTTCATCTGAGATCTCAGAAAAAAATCTCAGTTCTACCTAAAAAATCTCTCAGATCTCTGAGATCTCAGTGAGATGTTGTTAGGTGGAACTGGCCTAATGTAATGGCAAGTACTGATTAATTACTTAATAGCTTAGGTAGAAGAGCAAAATAGAAGAGATGATCACTGACTTCTCAAAAAGGAGAAAAAAAGGAGAGCATGAGAAGCGTGGGTTTAGGTGTAGTGTTCACTGATCAGTTATAACAAGATTGGAAACTTACCTACGTTTTACCCTCCAAATACCTCAAAACTTATTTTTTCATACACACATACTCTTGCAGCAAACTTGCTTTATTATGTAGGCAATTGTATCATTATTACAATAAAACGCATACTCTTACAGCTAACCTGCTCCCTTAGCTTGTAGGCAAATGTCATTTTGACAGCAAGCTTTCCCATCTTGTTATGACTGATCAGTGGTAGTGTTCGAACATTTTATCAAAAAGTGTAACAGTGACATAAACTCTGTTTTGAAACGAACGAAAGTGAAAAAGCAGATAAGCAGAAAGCATTCCTAAAAGAGGAAATACCACCATGATTTTATAAACAAATCTACATGAATCTATTTTTAAATAAGACAAGCAAAAATCTTATCGCATTTTTGTTGTCTTTGATGTGATGAGAGATTTCTAGTAACAACCGATAATAAAGAACAAATAAAAAAAAAAAAACCAAAGAAAGAAAAAGACCTTTCAAACCAGGCCAGTGGTCGCACCAAAAAAAAAAATGACATCTTCAAAACATCTGTATGAGCATACATAAGTGTTATCATCACCAGTTTCTATTTGTCTTGCTTAACTCGCAATTATGACGATTGATTTATAACGATAAGGCACTTTTTATGATCTCCCTACCAGGACTTGTGTATAAATATATTTTCGAAGCGTAGAAAACTGATAGATTCATATGTTTATTATTATATGCATTGTTTACTTTAAAAATTAATAATTTCTTGACTCTTGGAGAAACAATTATTCCTACAGCAAGTATAGATTCTATATACCTACACACAACACAACCGGAAAGCGTCGCAGTTCCGATTACAATCCGCATTGGGCCGGCAAAAATTATTATTTGTTTTATTTATAGCTTTTGGCGTGCCGATTAAACGTGAATATATGTTATTTGGAAATATTTACTTTAAACACTGCAATAGGTACAGGTTGAAGAATGTGAACACATTTTTTGTTTTGTTTATGTATGAAAAGCGATAAGGAATTTACATGTTTTGATGTCATTGAAATTGACGTCATTTTCTTGGAAAACATGTTTTCACAGTCGGCAGCTATTGTGCGTACTTGCTTGCCCTAGAACCCCCATTATTTACGGAAATTCTAATTTGCAGTTGACAACTTTAGAGTTGAGACAATCGCAAGTTGTCAATATATTCGCTTTGTCAATTTTTGAACACACTTATGTTACAGGCCTTTTTATCTTGTGTATAATATGTGTGTATGTATTTGTCGATACGTTAGGTTCGTTCGATGTAACCAGTCCCGGGTGGCTCCGGTGCTTGTCACTACCCTGAACGGAGCTGTCAAAAAACTGAAAAAATGTTCTTGGTTTGGTTTCACATCGAACGCATTTGTAGTGAAGTGTTCTGTTCTCTTTGTTGTACAACAACAACTGATTCGAACAGCTCCGAAATTCCGACCCCGAAAAAAATTTGGGGCGATACAGACAGAGCGCTCCCGGTGCGAAATCCTCAGTGTGAAATCAGAGCACCACAGAGCGCACATCGAACAGACCTATTGTTTCTTTTAAACATCAACCGGAAGTTGAAAACATCAGAATTTTGAAAGCAAAAACCGGAGGCTAGGAACATTAAAGGGATATTAATAACATAATAAAGATTCAGTCTCTCCCTCCATCATCATCATCTCTCCAAAACCAATGAGTTTTGGTTGTTCACTTTTTTTTTTACAGTTGTTGAGTTGTCGGACAAGGCAAATGTTCAGAATATTATTTGAATTTGAACTAGAGCTTCCGTTTTGAGTCACGTTACGTAACATTAAGTACGAAACGCTAGGTGGAAGCTTCATTGGGCGCATTCATTAACCTAGTCACTACGTAGTCGATTTTCAACTAGCTTTTTGAATGCAAAATTGCACTACAAAGCTAGTCGAAAACCAACTGTCAAATAATGACAGTTTAGTAATTTTAGGTTTTATCTGCCGAAGAATTCTTAGCGAGATATATTTTTGTGTACACCTTTATTACGAAAAATTTGTATGTGTATTACATAGGTCGCGAGATATTTGCGAAAAACTGAACTTCGTGACCTTTACTTACTTACTTACTTATACGGCTCACAATCTATGAAGGATCTCAGCCTGAGATACTGCAGCCTTCCATCGTGAACGGTCCCTCGCATGCACTCTGCAGTCGCCGAAACCAAGCGCTCTGGCATCCGCAGTCACTTGGTCCTTGTACCGTAGGTTCGGTCTTCCTTGTCATCTCGAAGCTAGGGGCTGGGATGAGAAGACTTTCTTGGCTGGAGCGTTGTCGTCCATTTGCTCGATGTGGCCGAGCCAAAGTACTCATACAGTTCTCCGTTGAACCTTCTTCTCCATTCGCCATCGTCGCATACGGGACCGAAAATCCGTCGAAGAATTTTTCTTTCGAAAGTGTCCAGTATCAATTCCCCTTTTTTACTTATCGTCCAGCACTCGGCGTCGCCGTAGAGTAGGACTGGTAAAATCAAAGTTTTGTATAGCAGACACTTTGTCTTTCGAGTGAGGAGTTTTGAACCCAGTTTTTTGGCTAACTCGAAGCAGCAGCGGTTTGCTAGGGTAATTCTACTTCGGATCTCTAGTAAGGTGTCATTTGTGGGATTGATGTTTGTTGCAAGGTAGGTGAACTCCTTAACTATCTCGAAATTGCTGCTACCAACAGTGACGTTTTGTCCTAGGCGGTGGACAGATGGTGCTTTGTTTATTGATAGCAGTACTTTGTTTTGTCCTCATTCACTTCAAGACCAACGAGTTTTGCCTGTTCTTCAATCGCTGTGAAAGCCTCAAGCACAGCTCTCTTGGATCGACCGACGATGTCTATGTCGTCCGCATAGCCTAGGAGCTGGGTGGACTTGTTGAAGATAGTGTTTTCCGTGCTCACACCTGCCTTGCACACTATCTGCTCCAGGACTATGTTGAAGAAGTCACATGACAACGCATCTCCTTGTTTGCATGCGCATGTTTGGAATAACTCGGATTAGAAGTTACCCATTTGCACAATGCACTGCGTATTGTTTAGCGTCATGCGGCACAGCTGGATCAGTTTTGTTGGGATCCCGAATTCAGACCATTATAAGCTCTTGGTGGTGGATGCTATCATACGCAGCTTGAAAGTCGATGAATAGATGGTGGGTTTCGAGTTGAAATTCGTTGGTCTTTTCCAGGATCTGCCTCAGTGTGAATATTTGGTCTATCGTTGTTCTGCTTGGACTCAAGCCACACTGGTACGTGCCGATTATTGTGTTGCAGAAAAGTTTAAGACGCTCACACAGTACTTTGGATAGGATTTTGTATGCAACATTTAGCAGGGATATGCCACGGTAGTTTTTGCATGACATCGGATTGCCTTTTGTTGTAGATGGGGCATATGGAGCTTATCGACCAGTCAGTGGGCATGCATTCTTCGTGACCTTTTCACCCTTATAATTTTTTTTACTCGGCCTGATATCAACGTCGATTTTGAACACCTTCATGACAATGCCGTAATAAAAATGTCTCCAAAAATTCAGCTCACTAGAAAATGTTCCCAGGATTGTTTTTTAAAATTCCTAAAATGATTGGACTATGAACATATGAAGTAAGAAACTCTTGTGAATTCGTAATTTGAGGTTAGAGAACTTTAAATAGAAGCGCTATCTTGTTTTGCTTGTTATACTATGAAAAAACACTACCTGATAAGATCTGTTAACATAAAATTCGTCTTCAGACTCTAGCAGTCTCGTATTGTACGATTAATTTCATTTTAATTTTTTTTTTTTTTTAATTTCGAATTGAACTTTTGTTTCTTATTGAACAGCTGATTATGAAATGTCAAAATGCGTCAACTACACTTGAAGTCGAAGGGAAATTTCAACTTATTTCTTAGTTGTATTTGGCCAATCAGAAGGAGTTGGTTACGTAGTAACTACATTAGTGAATGCGCCCATTGTGATAGCAGGCGAAGCCAAAGCTAAATCGTGTTTTTGTTTCAGCCATAAAGCCTTTTTGTAACTCTATTTTTGAAAATTAATATTGAGGTCCGAAAATCAAAAACGATTGGAGCGAATTTGCTCTGGTCAGGAAGATCATGAAGAATTTACCATTTTAATATATTTCTAAGACTGTTTGTTAGATAATATTTTAGCGCTTTCAATACGGAAAAGAATGCCAATACATCAACATGGCTTCGAATCGCTTTACACAGAAAAAATGTCAAGCAATAACTATTACAAGTATATTCAGTAATTGAATAATGAAGACGAATGTATTGAAGTTTCAATTACAATAAATAAACGATGTAAATTTCAAGCACATTGCAAACTCTATAAGCTGTACTGCATTCACACAATCGTCTCAAAAATATTCACAATGCTAATCGTGTGAAATATGAATTAATTGAACCTCGAGGCTTCTTCAAAATGGTTCAATTACAATTCAGACTCAGCTGTTTGAATATAATTTCCTCTATCAGTCTATCTACCTCCTAGTTACAACAGGAACTCAAAGGAAGTGACGAAGAATCAACGGCTACGCCCGCCGACAACTCAGACAAAGGCGATTCTCTGGCATTCTTTTAAATAGCAGTCACTTAAGATTATTAATTCCCAGCAATGGCTCTGTCTTTAGTTTTTATTTTACGTTGTGATACTCTCCAAACGATATCGTTTACAAACGACGAAATAACTACGCAAATTTACAATTTAATTGGCTTAAACTAAACATGATCTATTGTGAATTGTTTTTTTTTTTTTCAAGCTCGAACGAATCGAGAATTAAGTAGTGGTGGTGAAGACTGGAGGCGACCGCGACGACGACTTAAAGCGAGTCTTGATATAGATAGTCAGACTTTTTATCGCATGGAACGAAACAAAAACAAGTTGTAACTCGTAAATATGCATCGGAAAATTGTTTGTCATGGCCAATGTGTCAGTGGAGCAGTGCAAGTAGCAAGTCATCGCCGCCAGTTGCAGCAGCATGAGTCAAAGAAACAAACTTTTGAGTGTTATTTTTTTTCGGTTTTTGCTTTTTTGCTTCAATTTCTTAGCCGTCTCATGTGTGTCCATAATTGTTGTAATCGGAAAGGCATGAATCATTGTAGGAAAAAAGTCGTCTTAAAAATCACTGGGATTTGTTTTAAACGAAATGTGGGTCAAATGTTTTTTTGCCGTCCATGTCAAATTAAATAATTCTATATGGTTCTTTCAATACATTCAACAATTGAAGAATAAAAACCTTAAGTTTTCATTTATTGAATGCATGCTGGGTGTCCAAGTTGATTGCAAAAACCGAACTTACTAGTGAGAACACCCATACTTTTACAAAATTTCGTTGGACTACAAGCAGGTCCAATGGAATTTTGTAAAAGTATTGGTGTTCTCACTAGAAACCTTTATTTTGACAGCTTGGTTTCCTCTCTCCTTTTATCTCTGGTGTGAACGTGAAAAGTGCGTATCTGCATTTTATCTTCTATCGGTTCTGTCTGCATTAATGGAGAATGGAGACGAAGATTCAACCAAGATTCAAGTACGAGCTGTACAGCGACTCTGACCTAGACAGAAAAGTTAAGGTCCAACTTAGATGGTTGGGTCATGTTGAGCGAATCTTAAATAATGCTCCGGCTCGTAGTCTTCGAATCCAACCCGGAAGGACTACGCAGAAGAGAAAGACCGCGACTCAGGTGGAGCACACAGGTGGTAGAGGACCTGAACCAACTGGCGTGCAAAACTGTCAAAAATCAAGGAGTGGGGATGAAATTTTGTGATTCCCCCAAAAAGTAAAAGAACGCTTGACAGCCTAAATCTCCCAAATGCACAAAATTATGTCAAACGTCAACAAAATTCAGTGTACTTTTTATGGTTTGATTGAATTTTTGTGGCTAAAATCGGCAGATCGGGGAAATATTTTTCTCCTTCAAAAGTGACAGATCTTACAAAAATTGGGAGTTAAAGAACGAAAAAGTGGGAGTATATGGGCAGTTTTCGGCAGTTTTAGGGAGTACGCGAACAGACCTTTTATGACAAGGACAACATGCTCAATAAAGCGTTGCCATCTTCATGTTTATTTCTATTAAGTCATCTGGATTGAACATACAAAAAATTCAAAAAATAATTGAATTGAAACAAATCTCTATTTGAAATCCAAAAATAAACGCGCATTTCTAAAATACTTTACACAAAATCGAAGCAAAACAATTAAGTAGAAAAAAAAACTTGTATACACACGGCACAAGCCTTCAAATAAAAATGTCTTTCGTCACCGATCACCACCACTGTCGCCTCGCTAGCTGCTAGTTGCCTTGCCCTCAGCAAAGCAAGAGATACTCGCGCATGTCGCAGCATTCAGCAAAAGCCAAAAAAAAAAAAAAAATAAATAAATCACCAGCTAAACGTTAAATTTGTCTAAATCTATTTAGCCGTATACATAAATCATGCCATAGGTCAAATAATGTTCCTTCATCATCAGGGTTATTTGTTTCAATTTATTTTACCACAATCAATGTTTTTCGTATTTGTATTTTTGGAGGTACATCATGTGTACATTGAAAAAAGTATACATACATACAAACAGAGGTATATGGATATGAAGAAAGGGGAACTGACTTACTCTATTAAACTAATTTTAATTTTTAAATTATAAGTCACGTTTGGGGCTAACTAAATGAACACATTACAATGAACAGTGCTGCCAGGTGTAGCGCAGCATAAATGTGTATGTTCTTTTTTTGTTCAAATTGTTTGACTTTTTTTCTTGCTGAATAGAGAATATAAAAATAAATAAGCAACAACAACAAACGCTTCGACCAATTGGGGTGAAGGACACGTTTATGTGTCGCGAGAGTATTCGAATCTAGAACGGACGGTTGACTTGCGGGGCCCATAATAAAGCGACAATGACGCAGCCAGCAGCGCTGATGCTGATACAAAAATTGGAACTCACTCAATACAGTCGTTTTTGTGAAATGTATATACATATACGAAAATAGTGAGTGAATACAGATGAACATTTATCTCTGTTCAACTGGGACTATTGATGCTGCTATTGACTGCATCGATCGATTTCGTATTTATAGAAACATTTTTGACTACACTGCTAAAAAGAAGTATCTTCGGTTTTGGATTTTTTTTTAAATAAATTAATTTTAAAGAGATGCCACCTTCCCTCAAACCAATAATGACATTTTGTTTTGAATAAAAATCGTTTTGTGTAAACTGTAAACAAAATTTGAACTGTCAAATGGAAAATATATCGATTTTGTGTGACACCCAGTTTGTTTCATTTTTAAAATTCAAAGTTCCAGTCATTTTCCTATCCGAGCAATCAATATTCCATCAAGTAGAAGAGCATTTGTTAGCATCTAGAAAATAGCATCACATGAAGCAGAAGCAACAATTCAAAATACAAAATTCACGAACATAATTCTATTAATAACTCGGACTCTACAAGTCTACAGTCTACACAAAACGGTTGTACATATGTATAATTTTATTATTAGAGCTTCAACGAGATATTACTTAATCCTCTTACACTTCTAGCAGCTGGGAATGTTTGAGCTAGAGATTGCGATGTCTCAGCAACTAGTGAGTAGTGACCAACACTGCCGCTAAGTAGTTTAACAATTTTATGTAGATACAAGGACGACCAAAGATGACGGCCAGCCTGGGGGCGAGCAGAAATAACGACACGAACGATATAATTATCATCGTCGTCGTCGCATAGCATTGTGTGCACACTGTGAAACTGTGATGCATGCACGCGTACCTAATCGCAATTGTGTTTGTTTGTCGTTTCGTTTGGAGGATGATAATTTTTGTTCCTAAAAAGCAAAGATGCCGACATTGGCGTTTCGTTGTAGACCGACGTTTTTGTTAGATGAATTTTTCTTTATCAGCATAGATTCTTATGTATTAGTGTATTCGTCTGCGTTTTCCTGCTCACAGATATAAGATATTTCTCCATTTTACTTTACACAATCTTTTTCGGTTCGACTAACTTCGAGGTTTGTTTTTTTTTTTTTTTTTTGAGAATTCGTAGTTCAGTTGGTTCTGAACTATCTAAAGAATAAAAATGAAAATCAGAATCAAACAGAATGTAGATACATGCGAATCTGTGTGTGTATAGAAAAGCAAGCGGAGTGTTATCTATCTTTTGACGAGAATGTGGAACAATATTTTTAGGTGTCGTGTGCCAGAGAATAACATCATAATCTTCTTGTCGGTCATTATGTTTGCTGCTTGATAATTATTTTAGCTTGTGAGCGCACTTGTCGTTGGTTTGGATTGTTTTTTTTTTTTTTTTTTACAAAATAATTAAATTAGGTTACATAAAGATTGTAGCAGATTTGTTTTTCACTCTCATTTTTCAAAATGGGAGAAATTCAAATTTTCTTATTCTGTGTTGATTATTATTTGAAGAAAAGTATTGCGTCATACCTCATGCCGCTTTATCGGGTAAGAATTTTGCCGTTCAAAGAAGCCCAATCCTTCAAAAGTATGAAAAATTCCTTGCCCCTTTGCATTTCAACGCACTAACGTATTAAAAATATGTAACGTTTATACACAAACTTAGCTGTAAGAAAAGAAAGACAAGAACAAACAACAATTTTTATCAATGGAAAGAAAAACGTGCTGAAAAATATTCATACAAATGTGACAGGTAGTTTGCGAAGTCCGACCGAAACTTCGGCTTCGGTATATAGTAGGCCGAAGTTTTGACCGAAGTCGAAGAGTTTGTTTTTAGTGTCGACAATCGTAGTAGGGGGCGAAAATAAAATACATTTTTGAATCTTTGAAATTGTTGAACACACAAGTTTATCTTTCGAAACACAAGGTGTAAAAGTACAAAAAAGTGCGTATATCGTTTTGAGAACTTTGAGTAAGGAGCCCTACAACAGAAACAAAAACAAACAACTTGATTTCTTAGCTTAAAAGAATATGTATATAAAATATTCAAAGGTGAACAGTTTTAAATCTATGTACTTATATTTTGATTTGTTTTTATAGAATGGTCAAATGTAGCAACATACGCAACATTCGTCGTTTTTTCAATTATTTGAATTCAAACATATTTCTTGGGGTTAATTTGGCCGCTTCGAACCAATGGCGCTGCTGTACTTTGTACCTTTTTTTCGCATGAAATGTATGGAAATGACAAGTGACTAGCAGTCCATATATATTATGTCAATGCCTAACACATTTTGTCACATCGTTTGTACTTTTATTTTATTCGAAATGAGAATTCTTCGCTATAAAACCTTCGTTTAGACCAATATTCGGCTTCGGCGGAAAATGGACCTTCGGTCGGACACTAGTGACAAGTAGTACAACGTGACGTCAGAGCCATTTCTTTTTTTTTTTTTTTTTAATTTCATACTCGTTGTCGTTCCTTTCTTAAACATTTATAGCTTTACTAACCCATAGAATAAAAGTTTATTCATGGGTTAAAATTTATCATTAATAGCCGATTTTTCAATCGTCGGACAAACAAGCAGATAGTGTTTATTCGACAGATAACGAAATATTGGATTTTTCAATCGTTAGATAGACGTTCTTATTTATTCGACCGACGAATACTCAGATAAGTTTATTTGCCAATTTGTTATTTTTTGTAGATTTTTTCGATGAATAAAAATGATTTATTACCGGAATAGAGTAAAAATGACTTTTACGAAAAATTCCCTTAGGGATTATTGCTGTTATTGGCCTTGTTCACACGAAGAAAGTCGAAATTTTTCTTTGATTAGTGACGGCAAGCGGGGTTACGTGTTTTTTCCCTACTTAGTAGCCAGCACCTAAATTTCCCTTGGCAAACAACAATTTGGATTACAGCCGATAAAAAGGCCAGTAAAAAAGTGACAGTTGTGCCGGCGATAAAACTTTCGATTCGACGTTTTTCTTTGTGTTCTTCTCTTATCGTCTTTTGTCTTTCTTTCTCTTTCTTTCGTCTTCTTTCTTTTACTGATGCCAATCGTGTCTCTTCAAAACTTTACGAAAATACTTAGATGGATAGAATGTACAGAAGAAGAATACTCGCGTATGAACACAATCGTTTTTCATGTGTGGAATAAGGCCATTGATACTTGACAACGTAAACGGTTTTCCAATAAGAGGTGTTATTTTGAATAGCACGATATTTCAGTAGCTGTCACTTTTGAAGCTGCCATTTTTTGACATTTGACAAGTAGAAACTACGCCATTAATAAAAATGGAACGCTTCAACAACGCATTGAAATTACTAAAATTCACTATAAAATGGTGAAAATTTGGCAGAGACGGTTCGTAAAACTAAAACATTTTTGGGTCGTCGTGAAGCACCTTGTCGGCCCGCAATACAGAAATTGGTGGACAAATTTGAGCTGTTGGGACAAGTGAGTAATGTGAAAAATAAAACCCGTGCACGTCGCTAAAGAGGAACTGAGAATATTGCTGTTGTAGCCCAAAGTGTTGAAGAAAACCCAGGTCTGTCCATTCCTCCCCGTTCTTTGGAATTAGGCATTCCACAAACGTCATTACACCGTATTTTGCATAAAAACTTGGGTCTTAAGGCTTATAAAGTTCAGTTAACACAAGAATTCAAGCCGGCTGATCATCAACAACGTCGTGTCTTTGAAGATTGAGTCCTTGAAATGCATGAAAATGATCCTGAATTTCATCAAAAAACCATCTTGACCCATTTCCACCTCGCAGACTACGTCAAGAAGCAAAACTGTCGCATCTGGGGCTCGGAAAACCCAAGAGTTATTGTTGAAAAGCCTCTCCATCCTCAACGCGTGACTGTTTGGTACGGTTTATGGTCCGGCGGGGTCATTGGACCTTAATTTTTCGAAAATGAGGCTGGAGCAACAGTTACGGTGAATGGATTGCGCTATCGAGAGATGATAAATGATTTTTTATGGCCGGAATTGAATGGTTTGTAAAAGTCGTTCAAGAGAAATTTTATTTTACTTATAGTTTTCAACTTATTCCACAGAATAAGGGTTATTCCTTTGCTATTCTGGGTTGATTAATCGGGCTTTTAGATAGAATATAAATGATTCGTTTTCAAATTCTCAGGCCGAAAATTTTGCTTCAATAGAAATCCAGTCTTACCCATATTAAGATGCGAAATAGACGTTAACTGAACTAAGACAACAAGCACTTCAACAAACAAAAATGTTTACATACATTTTCTACAATTTCTCACGTTCGTCAAAAATGAAAAGTTCTGTTTTTTTTTGCAAGTGCATTAAATTTTCTTGTAAATAAAACCAAAAACAATTTAAATTGTGTAAGTTTACCTAAATTTCTGCAAAATCACGCAAGAGAAAAAAGTCTTAACCACAAGCATACCATAAATTAAATTGTTTCTTTCTCTCTTCCAAAATGTTTTTTTTTTTTTTTTTTTACCAGATACAATACTTTCACCTATTACTGTTCTTCTTCTTCTTCCAACAAATAAATGTTGGAAGTTTAAGTTTGTGCCACTGCGTGTGAACTGTGAACAAACATATATCCAACAGCAAGCTGATATAATGAAAAACTGACCCTACATAAATTTAAATATTCAGCAGTCATCATCATCACTATTTGAATTTTGAAATATTCAAAGCTTAATGTTTTCGGTGTATAATCTCTGATATGAATTCATTGAAGTCAGCCAGCGAGCGTAAGAAGATACATTTCAATTGTCGACTCTCAACACTCTTCAATCATCTGAGAAGCAAAATGTATTTGTTCATGTTTGGAATTATTAATTATGTTGTTCCGTATTTAAAAGATTAACGACCAATACAATTTGTATTTTTGTGACGTCACTCAATAGTTTTTACGAAATCTCAGAAGGAGGGGGCAGAACACTATTTGTATTTAAAACACCGCCGCCGTCCAGTTTGCAGCAATCACCACATGAATGAATCAGCACATTGACCAAGAGAAAAAAAGTGAATTTCTTCTTCATTCCTTTTTAAACGTGCAAACAGTCAGACGACTTAACATAACGTGTCACGGCAATCATCAATTTAAGCCAAAAACCAATGTTCAACAAGACTAACCGCAAAACTTCGAACAACCACATTCTTAGGAAGGCACACATGTCGTCATCGATGCAATGACGAGGATGAAGCCAATAACTGCAATTCGAATGAAATCCCCTGTGGCTCAAATTTATTTGTGCCTGACAATACCTTAAACGTCATCGCAACATTCTGTCACTTTTTGCCAATATAACTGGTTCTCTGGGTCAGTGATGGATTTATTTGCATTCAGTCGTGTGGCGTGTGGTAGGCGAATGAATGAATACATTGACGTCACTTCCGCCGGATGTTAAAAGCTCGTTTCGATAAACACGTGAGAAACAATACAATCCATCCCGTTTGTTTACAATTCTCTCAAATTGTTTCGAAGTTGATATCGATCTAAATATGGAAATCACATGGTTTCATTTGAACTTTAAAGAATTTCGCTTCTCATTGATGTAGTTGAAAACCAATGTCCCTAAAATTGCTGAGCATTTCAGAGGTCATCATAGAAGAATATTTTGAAAAGGAAAGGTGATGTTGATGTCATTTCATACAACAATGAATGGAACATGAGAACACTTTTTAACAAACTACTCGACGAAATTTTGGACCGAAATTAATATCAAAAGCAGAATAAAATGAAAGAAAAACCTGACATTACAGAATAGAACATAAGAATAAGCAAACGTGATCACAAGCAATTTTATTCCGTTTACCGACCACCAACTGGTTTCTGTAGTACGGTTTAATAAACAACACCAGTCGGTAAGCATACGAGAGTTGATAAATGAAACAGATGAACCAACAACCGTAGTCAGCATAAGCACTACACAAAACCAAGCCAGACACAGCAGAGTGGACGGAGAGGGAGGCAGGAGGTATATGGAGGTTAACATGTATCCTAATAATAAAATTATTGGCATTGTTCACATTACGTTTCACGCACGCACACGGCACAGCACATGAGAACTCTTTATTTGTTTTTCTTTTCTTTCGGTTTTTCTTTCGTGAGAATGTTACCAAAACCGGGTGGTTGGTTCCTTTGGACTTTTAGTGTAATTTTTTTTTTTTTTTTTTGTGGAATGTTTTTTGAGAGTATCAAATGACATTTGTGACGGAAACTGTTGATGAACACGTTAACAACATAAGACAAGAGGATAGATATCAAATAGGGCGGGCAGGCGGTTGGAATAATTACGGGTTAAATAAATTTGAAGAAAAACATCCCATTTACTGTTAGATGAATTGATCAGTCGGTTTTTGAAGCTTACGCTTTTGATTTAAAGAAAGTTGATCCGCAAAAAGCAGTACGATTGCTGAAAAATGTCAAAATTTGACAGTTTAACACATGTTGAGATAATAATCGAAATTTGATTCAATTTTCTGACGTGTAAATCGCCATTAGACCGCAATGTCAAAGTACCAACATATTTGCAATTTTAATAAGGATCTTTAAACAAGGTCCTTTATAGACAAACATCAATTATAAATTATATCAACTCGAAGTTTTACAACAACTTAACTGTTCAAGAATGCTTGCTTTCAATTAACCTCATTTAAAATAGTCCATTAAACAGTCGCAAGTCACACCCTTTGTCCTTTTAAAATAGATATGATGATTATACTCCCAAAGCAGATTCCTTTAATTCCACTAACGATAATTGCGAGTTTTTCCTTTTCTTAGTAAAAAAAAAAAAAACAACTTTGGGGGTTATGTCAAGGTTTTCAGGTCAAAATGTCATTGCGCAGTAGACACAACCGAATAAAGAATTCAATAACGTATGGATGGATCCAAGGAGTAAATAAAATGCACCCTTGTATGTAGCTCAACAATTAAATTCTCAGCAAACTCAAGGTTTACACCAGACATTGAAATTGCTACTCAACGTTTTTTTTTTGTGTCGTCATAAGTCTTGTGTTTGGGTTTTAAGACATTCATTATTACCGTATTCGGCTTTCAGAATAAAAAACAAATAAACGAACAATTTAAAAACATCTAACTGAGTCATCCATCTTTTGTTTTAATTTCATTACTACGACAGCGATGCGATTCAATTCGGAATCCAAAGGAAATGGACGCAATAACCTCTTTGTTGGGTGGGTGTAGGCGTATGAAAAATGTGTTTGTGTTTTTTCTTTAAAGTAAATAACATTGTTTGATATTTTGGGAGAAAACAGTTTTGTGAAACAAAAGATATATTTTTATCTACACTTCGCAACTAAAAGAACGACTTTCAAAAATTTGACATTTGAAAAAAAAGCGTGGAAATCTTTGAACATGACATTCAGATTCAGTTCGTCGTGAGTTCTTCACCTCATGACAGAAATCAAAACGTCAAACGATTTGTCAAAGTAACATTGTTTCGCCTCTGCCCAGTACACAATGAAAAAAGTTTGATCTGAAATGTAAGATTGCCTTTTTGAATAGGAATTGTCATGTCAGATCGGTTTCTATTCAAAAAAAAAAACGACCTCAATGTAAAGTTTTCTATAGGGCTGGTAAAAAAACAAACAAACAAATTCCGTTCGCTCAATTTTTGGGTTGTTTTGGAAAACCGTTAAATTTCTAACAGAGGAGATGAAATTAAAAAAGCGCTTTGACAGCAAAACTGACAATAATGTGACATTCGTTCAAAAAAGCTTAAATATACACATATATTGAATTTATGGAAATATGAACGGATCGAATCTGAATGAATTTTGAACCTTCTTTTTGACAGATGAGGCTCAATTCAAAAAAACAAACAATTTTCCAATGGGCGCGTTCAATTTTTCGTTTTTCATGAACGAGTTCGGTAGATTAATTTGGATAGCTGTGAAACAAGCTGTTTATGACTATTTATGAAAGTTACTGTCCGATATGCACATAAACCAGAAATTGTTTATGTAACAAAACCAAATTTGGTTTGGTTTGGTGAACGTTCGCAATGTAAAATGTGAAACAACTGTCAAAACTTCAAAAACAGAATCGTCTGTCTGTTTAACTGTAAACAAATAAATAAAAAGGTTATGGTATTGAAATTTTGACAGTTGTTACACACAAAATCTTTGTAGGTTATGTAGTATGAATTTATCGATATCGTTCGTTACCAAACACGCCTTTAAAAAACATGAAGTATGAGTGCCATTGCCATGTGTCACTTGAATACGTCTGTCACCTTTGATTAGAGATTGCACTTAGCCGGAAGTAATTTTTAATTTCTTTTCATTGTCCTTATAAAGAAAGACACCAAAAGAGCTGAGATAGTTGTTAAAACTCATATCTTGAAGACAAAAATCAGGAATTTATATGTAATTCTGTGTGAAGCAGATGTTCTTATAACCTTTAAGAAAGAAACAACAAATTAAACACCACCTGTCTTCCACTGCACGGAGAAAATAATGAGAAAAAGGATCCAATAAGCAGGCAGGACAACAAAGCCAAGATGGCACCGCACCAAACGTACATGTGTTTGTATAGTTTTGGTTTTTTTTTTCCTTTCATCTCTTTTCATATCATTTGGAGATGCTGGGAGTTCTTTTTTTTTCTGAATAAATACTGTCTAGAAGGTGAAAGTCATTCACCCGAGGACAATGTCCTTTGTTACGAAATAATGTGTATATCCGTAGATCTGGATACACATAAACACACACAGACAAACTCTACTAAAATGTTATAGGCAATCTTTTATAACACCGATGATTTATTAAATACATCTCCTATATATTTTTTTGTTGTCTGGTTTTCGTGTATCATTTCGGCATTGGCGACGAACAACGACGACGTATACTGTTGGGTTGGGTTATTAACCTACATTAAAGTGACATCACCATTGATGGTCGTTCGTCAACGGCAACGGCAACGACAACGATAATGTATCAATACACTTCTCGATGGATGGCCAGAGTCGAAAATTACTCAATTTATTTGTGTGAGGTGCTCTTTTTGTTAGCACGATATGCAAAGGTTTGATACTCGTGATTTGTCAATTATGTATGTGGCTTTTTCGACACCAAGGATGTACATACTCCATGTCAGTGGCATCATATACACAAAAATTATCGTACATCGACGACGTTATCTCAGTGCAGTGGTTTTTGGGTCAAGGCAAGTGAAATCATTCAGGGGTGGAAGGAGCTGTAAAAATTGCACTTTTCAGAAGGTTGATATCAACATTAAGGTAGATTTAATGTTTAAAAGGGATTGGGAGTGGAATGCGATCCGCCTTCCTTCTAAAAGCTTTAGATTGACAATGACTAACCCACTTACGCGCTCTTCCAGTAATTGTTAAACTTTTTCTATAAATTTTTCAGTGATATACAAATTTATAGCAAACTCAGATTATCAAGCTCATGACATATTCATTCAAATGCCCCACTTAATGGATATTTTCATGTAAAACTCCTAACTTCAATTAATTTTATTAAAAAAAAAAACAAGTGTATAAAAGGCTTTTTGTTTGCTAACATTTGGCAGACCATAGAAATATGTCGTTAAACATTCCCAATCCCGGCAATATCTTAGAAATAGTATATTTTCGCGTAAGCAAATGGCTTCTACGACTAGTTGGTTTCTGGCCTCTGGATCCTTTAAATCAGAGTACTAAAATAAAAATAGTTTTCAATTTGAGTGTTTTGTTAGTGACATTTTTCGGAGAACTTCGGTTTGCTTGGTTGGCAAGAGGGAATCTTTTGTTTGCTCTTAGTGTGGTTTCTCCTAGTATATCAAAAGCTGTCACTCTTGTGAAGTTATTTGGTTTTCTTAATTATCGCGAGGAATTGGAAATGATATTGACAATGCTTTGCGAACACTGCAAAGCAGGTAAAATGCCAACATTTCTTGCTGTTCTTCAAAACTGTATTCAATGTGTTTCAGATGGTAAAGATGACAAAAAAAGATGTCTGATTGTCAAGGTTGTCTCATTCACAAACGTTTATTGCAAGGTTTTCTACATGAATGCTTTAGCATTAAGTACGTCGTTCGCCTTGAAACCTGTGCTAGTCTGGTGTTATCAGTATTTGATAAACGGATTTGAAAACAGTGTGGTGGTGTCTTTACCATTTCCACTGGCGTAAGCTAACACCGTTAACATTTATATGCATTTTTTGTAAACTTCTTATCTCATTTTTGTCAAGTCTTCCCTACCAAGACATGACACGGATTAACAGCAAAACGTTGTATACCCTTGTTTTTTTGCTTTCTGCACATTCGGGAACAGTCAATGTCCTATGCGTTTGTGGAACCGACACGACATTTTTGGAATTTTGCATGTACACATCGATGTCTTTCAAATGTGTGCAGGAAGATTTGAGAAAAGCTTTCAAAATGCATTTGTCAAATGGTAAGCTTGGTTCTGGATTCATGGGAAATTAACTACCAATGGACAATTTCCTTCGCAGATTTATGTTTTGTGGACAATGCAGCTCTCTACAAAAATTTGACTGAAATCATAAAACGTCAACAAAACATAACAGAGATATTTAAAAGATTCATTCGAACTTATAAACTGGTTGTGTTTGTACATTTTTTATTCGCTAGCATAATTTTGGGAATCGTTTTAGTAAATCTTAAATTGGTGAAGAACAATTGCCCAATATGACTTGTTTTTATTTATTTCATGGATTTCTATTTTCCAGATTCCTGGGGTTTCTAAAGTAGTTTATTTGGTCTATTTTATTGCAGCTTTAAATGAACTCTTTCTCTTCTGTTTTGCCGCTGAATGTGTCAATGAAGACGTAAGTAAGGTCTAATTTATAACAAATATGTAAAAATTCATTATTTCATTTTTTTTAAGTGTCTGAAAATTTCGGAGGTTTTGTATTTTTCCGAGTGGTATAAATGCAACAAGAAAGTCAAACATTTAGTTCTGTTTGCTTTGCTTAAAACACAGAATGGATATGTAATGGAGGCGCCATTTTTCTCACCGTCTTTAAAGCTGTTTGCTTCGGTATGTTTACTGCTTGAGTTCTCGGCTCGAATTCAAATTCAAATTTTATTTACAGATAATTCAAACGTCCGCATCATATTTTTCTATTCTGCAAGCAGTTCTATAAACTCAAAAAAATGTATGTTAGCTGGTAGTCAAATGCATAATTCAAATTATTTGACAAAAACTCGCTGGATCTGTTTGTAATATTTTGTGGACACATGTGGAACATATGTCAAGTTTAAAAAAAAAAAACAAACTTTAACAATGACAAAACACAAACGGAAAAACAATTGAGTTTCAGTTTTAATGGTATATTTGTTAACGGTTACAGAGACAGCTGTGAGATTAGTAGGCCACCATCTGACAAAAATCTCTCAATGTCACTTTGACTGAAGAAAATTAATAGGGTGGAACATAATTCTCTTTGTGCCAATTGTTGCCATTTTTACATAAATGTCAACGTCGAAATGCCTGACTTGGAATTGGATAATAGATCCAGGAAACAGATCAGGAAAAACAGTGAAATCTCAGTGTCTACTGAATAAACTCTGAGCACTGATATCTCACAAATCATAAAAATATGTGAAATTGATTTTGTCACTTTTTCGTATTCTCCCCCAAAGTCACAACTTCTGAGTCACAAAAACAATCGAAATTGTGATCTTCTTCAGAGCAGGTCATAACTAGCAAATTATTTGAGATTTGACATTTTGATTTTTGAGTAGTGAAAAAAATGGAAGTCGAAATGATTATGGCACATATTTTTGACGAAGTTTCCTCCGTAAATGAAAAGTAGGAACTAATAAAATTGATGAGATTGCAGCGAAGACTGCTTTTACGAACCATAAGAGACACAAATGACCAATGGTGGTGTGGTGAGTTTCGTTGTGACTTTTCTTGTGAGGAATCCGACAAATGTTATCGAATCACAGCAATCCTCACAAGAAATAGTCACAAGGGCTTATGCTTTGTGATTCCTGACAAGGGGAGGATAAGGTTGAAAAGATCCCGAACTGACAACAAAAAGTCAGTAGTGTTCATTTTTTTTTTTTTGCTCAGAGCGGTCAGAACTCCTGAATGGTGTTTCGTATTTTATTCAGGTTATAACGGAAGCACGCTTGACAAGATGTTTAAGGCCGTGTGTGAATTGCGATAAAAAGTGTAAAACTTGACGTTTGCTCAAAACTTGAAGTTTGCTTAAAACTTGACGTTTGCTTAAAACTTGACACTAGCGTGGTGAATAAAATGGGTTAAAATTTATCCTGCTGTGGAACAGGTTAGATGGGTTAAAAATTTGACGCTTTTCTTTTTTTTTATCATGAATGATAGAGAAGTTTGCTTCTGTTTTGTTGTTTTTTTCTGTTCTTTTTCGTTTTAATTTGTTACTTGTTTTGATTAATATCATTGCATTGATATTTCAAAGGATTAAAATAAAATACTTTAAATTTATCATATTTTAAAATTGAAAAACGAAATAATTGTTCTTTCCATTGAGAATAATAACAGATATCAGCATTGAAAAGAAGTTTTGCAATGTTATCACATGGAAAAAACCAACAATCCATAATGGGAATTTTCGTTCGAAGATTTTTTCTATATCTGCTTCAAAATATCAAATAACCACTGCAAAATCCAGAAAATTAAATATAACATAAGTTGTTTGTTATTTTTATTGACTTTTAATGACATTTATTGCTTCAAAGTTTAGTTCCGTACATGAATTATTTTACCTAGAACAATAAAAACATTTTTTGCTGAGGGAAATTTCTTAAATCATAAGGGAAATTTCTTACGCACAAATGCTAGTTAAAAAAATCCCTTTTAACGCAATTCACACAGCAAATGGCTAAATCTGATTCCATTTTTATCCAAACGTCAAGTTATAATACACATTAGGTCAGTTCTTTTACTTTTTCGGGAGTTTTTGTAATAACTGTCAAAAATCGAGGAATGGCGATGAAATTTTGTAATTATCTCAAAAAGTAAAAGAACACTTGATAGCAAAAAAAAACTCCCCAATGCACAAAATTCAATGTACTTCTTATGGTTTGACAGAACTTACAAAAACTGCCGCATGAAAATTTTGTGGCTAAGATCGGGAGATAGGGGAAATATTTTTCTCTTTCAAAAGTGACAGAACTTACATATAAAAATCGAAAGTTAAAGAACAGAAAAGTGGTAGAATTTGGGAGTTTTCGGCAGTTTTAGGGAGTAAAAGAACGGACCTATTTTAACGCAATTCACACACGGCCTACGTTGATATTATTAAGGGCGAATTTCACCAGTCAGTTCTGGCTTTTGGCCCTTGAGTTGCTTTTTCTTATTTGAAGTGCATTTCGATTCCCCTGTTGCTTTTGTTTATTTATTTATTTTTTGACATGTTGCGAAATAATATTTCTTGTTTTTGAATTAATATATTTGATGTTAATTTTGTAAAACTATTAGACTATTACAGAATCATGCCTTCACTTTTTGTATGTAGGCATATGTAATCTGAAACTCTTACATTCAAAAGAGGGCAAATTGTTTTGACAATTTGAAAAACAACAGTAATGTGTTCTTAATGCGGCAAACAGTGTCAAAATGACAAAATTGATAGCATCATCTACTTGCGAATTAACATGAGGCATTGACTTGTGCTAGGTAAGGTATTTGTCAAGCAATTTTATTTTTTTTTATTATTTATTAGTTGTTATTTTTTGCAAATTTGAATTTCTTATCAGAAAGTTACTCTACCCTCATAAGTAGCCTCTCATATTTTTTTCATTTAAATATGAAATTATGTATTTGTCTCAAATTTATAGAACGACATGTTTTTTTCTAAATTGGACTTTTTATGTCATGCATCAAGCAAACAAAATATGAAAACCAAAACATGTCTTATCAGGTTGGCAACGTTTTCTGACTCATAGCTTAGGCAGGCATAAAACATTGTACGGTTACTTTTTAGAAGTAGCAGAGAAGCATCGTTCTGTTGATAACAATGAATTCTTTCGAACAAACATTTATACAACAGCCAGTGCGTGTTTGTTGTTTACTTTTCCGGTTAAGACTTTTAATCTGTGGAAAAGTACAGTAAACAAACAAATGTTCCATATTAATAATATGCAAAGAGAAGCTTGAAAACAAGATGAAAATATGATCAGATCGAGAAATTTCTAATAGATGCACAATGCACACTGTGCTCGCAACTGCATGTCAATTTATGTCTTAATGACATTGAACAAGTTCGTTGAACGCAATCATTTTATTGACAATATCTTTCAAGACACATTATTCAAAAAAAAAAAACCTAATTATTCCATCAATGTTAATGCAAAACAAACCATGAAGCATTAACGATTATAACAGTTTTCATTTTTATGAAGTTTTGTCATTTCTGTTCCAAAGGAAATGATCAATCTTAACTCCCGAATGTCACATCGTCGAAAATGTATACAACTGACCTATTTTTAGTGTTTTATTTTTTTTTTTTTTGTGATGCTCATCAGCCAACTATGACGCAATTTAAATCCACCAAAAACGAAATAACGAGACTCTGAAATTTGTGTATGCCACTAAAAGCCTATTTGTTGTTATATTTTATGTTATAATTCAAACAAACGTACGTGTGTGTAGGTATGCTATCCGTGTTTATATGACATTACTAGTTTTATTTTATGTCAAACTGCAAAGCGCTGGGGAAAGACCTTGCGGCCTATTGTATAATTAAACGAATATACAGAGTTGTGGTCGTTGAAAAAAAAATCAATTTTTACATAGGACCAATTATCAAGTGTAGACTTACTCTTAAAAAAAAGTGTGCATAGTAAATTATATATCGTGTCCGTGAATCATAATCTGCCCTATCGAGGTATTTTTCGGAGCGGAATTTTGTACGATCTCGTACGTTTCGGACAAGTTTTGCTTCGAGGTATTCTTCCGACTTACAATTCGGAATTTTTTCCGATATGAAGTAACGCAATACGATGAGTAACAATTTAATGCGATGACTAGCTTTATTTTCTAAGTGCCTGTGCTATATATTAAATGATACGTGTGAAAAAAAATTCTCATTCAGATGTGAACTATTAACCAGGATACATTTTTAACTAAAAAAAAAGTTGCTGGTG